>CM077149.1:19627193-20227193 GCA_039583875.1 Platanthera guangdongensis
CGGAGGAAGTCGCGTCGTGGCTACTTGAGAAGGCGCGACCAGAGGCGGTGGCAACGGCAAGGATACGGTCACCAACTGGATGGTGGCGATGTTTGTAAGAGGCGGCGGTGGGGTAGCGAGGAGCTCGCCTCAGGCAGAGAAGACCTCACCAGAAGCAGTGCAAAAGTCACGGCGGGCGGAGCAGAACTCCTCGCAGGCAGCGCAGAACTCGCCGGGAGACCCTTGCTCGCCGGTGGATCCTTCTTGGATTGAGGGTCCTTCGGTAAAGGATCCCTGCTTGCCAGGGTCGTCTTCCTCGGCGGAGGATTCTTCAACGATGGTTCCTTGCTCGCCAAAGGAACCGAGGCCTCAGATGTCCTTTTGGCGCTGATATTGATCCGCACCGTGTGCGCGGTCTTTACTTGTCTCCCGACGGGAAGGGCTGTCACATCCCGCATTTTCTCATTTATATAATGAATCAGAGCACGAGAAAACTACGAGCTGTGATGCCACGTCAAGCAGGGGATAACTGCTGACGCTCAGACAACACTCTAATCCTTCAAATCATAAGTTAAAATGAATAGAAAACTGATTTTTAAATTAATTGGCCGTATCCCTCGGCTCAGTGGATCAGATAGTCCACGGTTTGAAAACTATTTTATACGTAGCGGAAAAATACTTCATTTATGCTAAACATCCTAAAAGAGCGCATAAGCGTCCTAAGAGGACAATTTACACTATGCAAGACCCTAGATTTCAATTTATAATATTTATAAAGAAAACCATCTTTTTACGCATTGGAAAATAGAGTTTGAGCTTTTATAAAACATGCTGATCATGCAATACATATAGTAGTTCTTTTATAGGGTTTAAAGTAACTAGCAACCTAGCATAAAACATTCCCAGAGAGCAAGTGAAACTACCACCAAAACAGGTAAACTAGCAGCTAAGCAAATAGTTAATATCACAAAGGAAAATCACCAACGAGCGTCAACAACCTGACACGAACTCGCTGGTGAGCATGTATGTCTGTACTACAACAAGGCTAAAGAACTACCTCGACAAGCGAGGAAAACACTGCCAAAGCGCAGTCCACAGAGAAACTCCTGAAACTAGCCGCACAGCCGGCTACAGACCTGAACTTGAGGCATTCAAAAGAAGAACACCTCAGCAAGAAATAATGAAACAAGTGGCAAAGAAGCATCAGATAATAATTGAATAAAAGAACAGAAAGAAAAAGGGTTACCAACCCTGCAAGAGTAAATGCCGAAAACTCAGCTAAAGAATCCAAAAGAGGACAAAATGCAGGTGTAATAATCAGTAAAGTGAGAGAAAAAGCAACAAGTACAGAAACGTACCAAACTCCGCCCAAGCCTGCAGAGACAGAAGGAAACCAATATACATCAAATGAACAGTAAGAAGGAACTAACAGTCCTAAACTTGTAAATCATTAGCACTGGCACAAATCCCAAACCTGTGTCGGAGACTAAGAACAGTCACAACCGAACAACCAGGTCCAGGTGTCTCAAGAGTACTAAAGGGGCCGCCACGGGGTCCACACACATAGAGTTCCAACCTCTTACAGGAACCCAAAAATAATATCCAAAGGAGGGAATGGTGGTGGCCACGACTCGATCTCCCCTGGTACCATACTCCTTCAGAAACCCAGCTACCACATACTAAGGATCCACGTTTCGGCGCCAAAGCTAGCCGACAACACCACTTAGAAGCTACCAAGTTCTACGACCAAAACCCGTCGAATATTTCCCCCTACCCGCCGATTTATTTTCCCCTACCCGCCGAACTATTTCCCCCTACCCGCCGAGTACAACTAAAATAAAACCGATAACTTCCTAGTTTAGGCCGATCACAAGCCCTAAAATAGGAATATTCCAAATTTCACCTATTCTATGACAAGGAGAAAAGAATAATACAACAAAAATGCAACTCATGGAGGCACGCAAGAGGGGAGAAATCCACTTGCCTCAAATCGACCTTGAAAACGTCACCCAAAATACTCCACCACGTAGATCCGTCCAAAAGGGGACACGCGGAGACGAGATCGCGATCTCGAAGCTCTCGCCGAGAGCTTTCCAACGCCGCGATCGGATCGAAATTCCGTCCACCGGATCGGCGGTGGCGGCCGCCGGAAGTTTCACGAACGGAAGGGTTCCGCACTCGCAAAAATTCCGCACAGGAGGGGGGGCTGATCGGGGAAGAAGAAGAAGAGCTTTTATTTTTAAACTTATATAATAATAATAATTTAATAATAATAATAATATAATATTATTAATAATATATTAATTATATATTAAATATAATTATAATAATATAAATCATAAAATTTAAAAGGGGGGAAAAATCCGATCGGTGAGAATGAATCTCACCGATTCGGTGAGAATCGGTGAGATTCATTCTCACCGATTCTCCACGAATACTTTCCTTTTTTTATATACAAATTATTTATATAAATATATATATATATAATAATAATATATATAATTATTAAAAACAAACGATATAATATATATCGTTACGGAGGGCCAACCGCGCGCCGAATCGAACGAAATTCGCAACGTAGGCGAATGACGACGCTACGAATCCAACGGCGAAGTAGAAATCGAATTCCGACGCACCGTTATCGAGATAATAATTTCTAAAGTTAACGGCGTACGCGAAAACATACAAACTACAATCGCGCGCCGAGGCTCCAAAAATGCTCGGAACGCGACGAAACTTGACGAGCAAGTCTAAAATTAGCCGATCTAATTTCCTAATATAAAATTTTCCACTCCCGACGCAAATCCCAAAATTTGGCCGGTCAAACCTAACGAACGCAAACGCGCTACGACAAAGTCGGTAACAAAATCCGACGAGCAAAACTCGGGCAAAACTCCCGAAGCCAAAACACAAGCATTCCCCAAGAGGCTCCACCGAGTCACCAAACAGACTCCGGCTCGCTAGGGAATCTTGTTGCCAGGCATCACCAAGTCACGCAGGGAACCTAAAGAGCTAAAAGCACGCTCTAACAACGCCACCTGACCAAAACACGCTAACAAAACGCTCTGACGTCATAATACGTCAAATAAGAAATTAAATAAATCACTGAAAAATCGAGGGCGTTACAGTCACTCCCCCTAAAAGAAAGTTTCGTCCCGAAACTTTACGCATAAAACAATTCTACCAAAGAGGAAAAGAAAATAACCAAGGGTTATCGAATGCTTACCGAGCACAGCTAGGAGAACAAATGAGGATGCGCCTCCCTCATAGCTGACTACAACTCCCAAGTCGCGCTCTCCACGTCTTGGTTTCTCCACAGAATCTTTACCATCGGTATTGTCTTTTTCCGCAACACTCGATCTTGCACATCCAAAACACGGATAGGAACTTCCACATAGGAAAGGTTAGGCTCCTACTGCGGCACTACATCCAGCACTTGTCTGTCACTTAGCACACACCTCCGCAGTTGGCTTACGTGAAAAACATTGTGCACGCCAGGAAAATTTGCGGGCAATTTCAACTTGTAGGCTGACACACCAATCCGCTCCACAATTTCAAATGATCCCACATACCTTGGGTCCAACTTATGGTTCTTACCGAACCTCTTCACTCCAACCATCGGGGAAACCTTAAGGAAAACCATGTCCCCCACAGAAAATTCCAAAACAGACCTACGCCGATTGGCGTTCTTCTCGTATCGCTCTTGAGCTATCCGAAGCTTCTCTCGAATAAGCTTTACAGAAACTTCCATTTCTTATAAGGCATCTGGACCTAACATCGGCCTCTCACCAACCTCAGCCCAAAACAGAGGAGTTCTACATCGTCTTCCATATAGCGCTTCGAAAGGAGCCATTTGCAGACTCTCTTGATAACTGTTATTATATGCGAACTCCATCAACCTCAAGCGTTCATCCCACGCTCCTCCGTTGTCTAATATATAACAACGGATCATATCTTCCACAATCTGATTAACACGCTCCGTTTGACCATTGGTCTGTGGATGATATGCGGTAGAATATCTCAAGTCAGTTCTCAATCCTTCTTGAAGGCTCTTCCAGAAACGAGACGTAAACCTGGAGTATCGATCTGATACTATACTTACGGGTACTCCATGTAACCTGATAACTTCATTCAAATATAGCTCCGCTATCTTCTTCATCGAGTAACCAATCTGAAAGGGTACGAAGTGTGCACACTTTGTTAATCTATCAACAATCACCCAAACAGAGTCATGCCCTCGGGGAGATCTCGGCAAACCAGTAATGAAATCCATTGAGATACTCTCTCACTTCCAAGTTGGAATCTCTAAAGGCGCTAACTTTCCACCAGGCCTTCCATGATCAGCCTTAACTCTTTTGCACGTAAAGCATTCTGACACAAACCTTGCAATGTCACCCTTCATCCCAATCCACCAGGCAATCTGTTTCAAGTCCTTATACATTTTTGTAGACCCTGGATGGTAGGCCACACTTGAACCGTGTGCCTCACTGCACAACTTATCTCGAATATCTCGAAAATTGGGGACGCAAAATCTACCGCGGTACTTTAGAGTACCTGCGTCATCGATCGAAAAGTCAGGCAGCTCCCCCTTCTCAGTTCTATTATGAAGGTGCAGTAGATCAGGATCGTCCTTTTGATGAAGCCTCGTAAGAGAAATCCATGAAGGCTCAGACACTTCCAAACTGCTTGGCGAGTCACATCCACCAACTGAAATATCCATTAAAAGGAACTCTTCTACTAACAACTCAGTGGAGAGATTGAAGATTTTCCCTGTCTTCCTGCTTAAGGCGTCGGCTACCACGTTAGCCTTACCCGGATGGTATAGGATCTCCACTTCATAATCAGCCACATACTCTAACCATCTGCGCTGGCGCAAGTTCAACTCCTTTTGAGTGAAAACGTACTTCAAACTCTTATGATCTGTATAAATCTTGCACTGCGCGCCATACAACAAATGTCTCCATAATTTCAATGCATAAATAACTGCTGCGAATTCCAAGTCATGCGTAGGGTAGTTCCTTTCATGAATCTTAAGCTGTCTTGACCCATACGCAATCACTTTTCCTTCTTGCATCAGCACACAACCAAGACCCACGTGGGATGCGTCCACGTAAATGACATAGTCTAATCCTTCCGTAGGCAAAGTCAATATCGGAGCAGTGCACAGTCTATTCTTTAGCTCTTGGAACGCTTCTTCGCACTTATCGCTCCACACAAATGCTGCATTCTTCTGCGTCAGCTTAGTCAATGGCGCAGATAACGTAGAGAACCCTTCTACAAATCTTCTATAGTAGCCAGCCAACCCTAGGAAGCTTCTTATTTCTTTGGGTGTGGCAGGCCTCGTCCATTCCATAACTGCGGCTATCTTTTCTGTGTCGACAGAGATTCCGTTCGTGTTAACCACATGACCCAGGAAAGAAACCTGAGGCAACCAGAACTCGCATTTACTTAGCTTGGCGAACAACTTATGGTCCCTCAAGGCAGATAAAACTAGACGCAAATGTTGGTCATGCTCCTCAACATTGCGTGAATACACCAACACATCGTCTATAAATACGACCACAAACTTGTCCAGAAAGTCCTTGAAGACCCTGTTCATCATGTCCATGAAAGCAGAAGGTGCGTTGGTCAAACCAAACGACATCACCAAAAATTCAAAATGTCCATGTCTGGAACGGAAGGCAGTCCGCGGTATATCTGATTCACGGATCCTTAACTGGTGGTAGCCCGAACGAAGGTCAATCTTAGAGAACACGGCGCTGCCTCGCAGTTGATCAAACAAATCGTCTATCCTCGGCAACGGATACTTATTCTTGATCGTTACCTTATTTAGCTCTCTATAATCGATGCACAACCTCATCGATCCATCCTTTTTCTTGACGAACAAAACGGGAGCACCCCAAGGCGAAGAACTCGGCCTTATAAATCCGTTCTTAAGCAACTCGTCTAACTGGATACGCAACTCCTCCAGTTCGCGTGGGGCCATTCGGTAAGGCGCCTTGGCAATAGGACGCGTACCCGGCTCCAAATCTATAACAAACTCCACGTCTCGATCAGGCGGGAGACCAGGAAGATTAGCTGGAAAGACATCAGGATAATCACGAACCACCGGGATCTCCTCCAAACACGGCAAACTAACCTTGGTTTCTAAAACCGAAACCAAACAAGCAAAACATCCGGAATCTACAAGCTTCCGAGCACATACCGCCGATATAATCGGAGAATCCTGGCGCGGATAACCGTAAACACTCCCGGGCTGACCATTGTCCATCCTGAAATCCAAGTGTTTACCCTTGCATTGGATCACAGCATCATATCTGGACAACCAGTCCATGCCTAGGATCACATCGAAGTCTTCCAGATCTAACAGCTTCAAATCAGCAAACGCGAGGAAATCGCCTAACAAAATTGGACAACTCTGGATACCCTGGTCCGAAACTACAGATTCGCCTGAAGGAAACTTGACACAGAACGCATCACCAACACGATCGAGATCCAACCGGTAATGCTCTACGAAGGCCCTAGCCACAAATGAGTGGGTAGCGCCAGAATCGAACAGAACACGCGCCCAGCGGTTCTTTACCTTAAATCGTCCTATAAAATTGCACACGCGACTAAGGAAGCGAACGCTCAAAACTATAACTATGAGCCAAACATTAAAACTAGGGGAGAATCTAACCTGATATCACTTGCGTGGACGTCTGAGCTTCGTCCATAGAGACCACGTTCAACTTTCCTTTCCCCTTGTCCACTCGCTGCGGCGGCGGCAAGGCCTGAAGAGGAACTGGCTGCAGAGTAAGCTGAGCTTGCGGGCACTGATACTTGAGATGACCCACTTGACCGCACAAGAAACAACTTCTAGTCTTCTTCCAGCAATGGGCATCATCGTGCCCCGGCTTCTTGCATACCGAACAAAGCAAATCTTTCTTTTGGAGACCTTGGATTGCATGAATCTGCTCTTTCTTTTGAGCTCCTAACCTTTGATAACATCTTTCCAATGGATGGCCTGGTCGGCCACAGAAACTGCATACCTCCTTGTTTCTCTTCCTCGGAGCAGCGTCAGGGACCTGAGCACTCTTACCCTCATCAGATTTTCTTTTATCCTTCCTCAGTTGTTGACCTCGATTCTTGGCATTATCAATTGCCTCTACCTTTAAGGCAACTTCCACCATACCAGCATAACTTGAGGTCGCATAGGCACTTGCTAATTGCTGGACGTCACTCCTTAGCCCAGCCAGAAATCGCTTGCTTCTATTTTCGTCGGAACTCACCAAGTCTAGGGCAAATCGGCTTAGCTTACTAAACTCGATTTCATACTCGCTAACCGTGAGCTGCCTCTGCTTTAAGTGCAGGAAATCATTCATCAGACGGTCCCTCTCGACCGATGGCAGAAACTTGCTCAGAAGTAGCTCCTTAAAGGACTCCCAGGAACACCCGTCCTTCAGACCTTCTTTCTCCCTCAGCCACCAGCCCTTCGCCAACCCCTTGAGCTGATATGCGGCTAACATCACCTTCTGGTCATCAGTGATCCCGGAGTATGAGAACATCTCCTCGATTAATATCATCCAATCGTCTAAGACCATGTAATCTGCCTTGTCATCATACGTCGGAGGCCTAAGTCGCTGAAACTGAGAAATAAAGGTCATCTCTGGTGGCACCACGACCGGAGGCACCAGAGGAGCGGGGGGAACAGGGACAGCTTGACCCACCACAGGGTCCTGAACTCTCGGAATCTGCCCTGCCACGACTGCTAACAAGGACTGGACCTGAGACTGCAAATCCCCTACTTGCTTTGACAAGGCTTCATTGCTTTGTCTCAGACCTTCTATCACTGCGCTACTCTGCGCACCTGATGATTCTCCCTCCGATTGGGGAGTCAACCTTGTCGAAGGACGCCTCGACATTCTAACGGATCAACAAAACACTAATTAGACACCTAGCCCACCCACTAGAACCAAACACATAGTACAAACAATACATACTTAAGTACTTGCTCATGCTACTAACTTGCTCTGGGATTTTTTTGTAATGATGATATGCTTATCCTATGATGATTCACTATCATCACACTAACTCTTGTGCCTAGATCGGGAATGCATGAATTTATATTCTTTTTGACTCAAAATCATGTGTGTACACATGTCATCCTGCAAATCTTTAGCTTGGCACGTTGTGCTTATGCAATGTTATGTTATGCATGATTGTGCTATGCATTCTAAAAAGGCCCTAATGCATGTTATGAGCGACGTACACATGAAAATGTTATGCATCCCATACTACATAACATTTCCATGCAACGAAAAAGAAAACGTGCTAGCCGCATTCATGTGGTGAGGTTATGCATCCCATACTACATAACCCTCACATGTTGCCTCCTATGGTGGATCCATATACAAACACATATTATGCATCCCATACTACATAATATGCCCCGTATACTTCTTTATGCTCATGAGTGTAGTGTTCGTGCTTCAGCCAAGACGTGCTGATGACATATCGGTGTGTGTATGATATGACTCTAAACACCTAACACTAACAGGGACAGGTTGCCCGACAATTTGTCAAGCAACCTCCCTCTGATACCAACTGTCACATCCCGCATTTTCTCATTTATATAATGAATCAGAGCACGAGAAAACTACGAGCTGTGATGCCACGTCAAGCAGGGGATAACTGCTGACGCTCAGGCAACACTCTAATCCTTCAAATCATAAGTTAAAATGAATAGAAAACTGATTTTTAAATTAATTGGTCGTATCCCTCGGCTCAGTGGATCAGATAGTCCACGGTTTGAAAACTATTTTATACGTAGCGGAAAAATACTTCATTTATGCTAAACATCCTAAAAGAGCGCATAAGCGTCCTAAGAGGACAACTTACACTATGCAAGACCCTAGATTTCAATTTATAATATTTATAAAGAAAACCATCTTTTTACGCATTGGAAAATAGAGTTTGAGCTTTTATAAAACATGCTGATCATGCAATACATATAGTAGTTCTTTTATAGGGTTTAAAGTAACTAGCAACCTAGCATAAAACATTCCCAGAGAGCAAGTGAAACTACCACCAAAACAGATAAACTAGCAGCTAAGCAAATAGTTAATATCACAAAGGAAAATCACCAACGAGCGTCAACAACCTGACACGAACTCGCTGGTGAGCATGTATGTCTGTACTACAACAAGGCTAAAGAACTACCTCGACAAGCGAGGAAAACACTGCCAAAGCGCAGTCCACAGAGAAACTCTTGAAACTAGCCGCACAGCCGGCTACAGACCTGAACCTGAGGCATTCAAAAGAAGAACACCTCAGCAAGAAATAATGAAACAAGTGGCAAAGAAGCATCAGATAATAATTGAATAAAAGAACAGAAAGAAAAAGGGTTACCAACCCTGCAAGAGTAAATGCCGAAAACTCAGCTAAAGAATCCAAAAGAGGACAAAATGCAGGTGTAATAATCAGTAAAGTGAGAGAAAAAGCAACAAGTACAGAAACGTACCAAACTCCGCCCAAGCCTGCAGAGACAGAAGGAAACCAATATGCATCAAATGAACAGTAAGAAGGAACTAACAGTCCTAAACTTGTAAATCATTAGCACTGGCACAAATCCCAAACCTGTGTCGGAGACTAAGAACAGTCACAACCGAACAACCAGGTCCAGGTGTCTCAAGAGTACTAAAGGGGCCGCCACGGGGTCCACACACATAGAGTTCCAACCTCTTACAGGAACCCAAAAATAATATCCAAAGGAGGGAATGGTGGTGGCCACGGCTCGATCTCCCCTGGTACCATACTCCTTCAGAAACCCAGCTACCACATACTAAGGATCCACATTTCGGCGCCAAAGCTAGCCGACAACACCACTTAGAAGCTACCAAGTTCTACGACCAAAACCCGCCGAATATTTCCCCCTACCCGCCGATTTATTTTCCCCTACCCGCCGAACTATTTCCCCCTACCCGCCGAGTACAACTAAAATAAAACCGATAACTTCCTAGTTTAGGCCGATCACAAGCCCTAAAATAGGAATATTCCAAATTTCACCTATTCTATGACAAGGAGAAAAGAATAATACAACAAAAATGCAACTCATGGAGGCACGCAAGAGGGGAGAAATCCACTTGCCTCAAATCGACCTTGAAAACGTCACCCAAAATACTCCACCACGTAGATCCATCCAAAAGGGGACACGCGGAGACGAGATCGCGATCTCGAAGCTCTCGCCGAGAGCTTTCCAACGCCGCGATCGGATCGAAATTCCGTCCACCGGATCGGCGGTGGCGGCCGCCGGAAGTTTCGCGAACGGAAGGGTTCCGCACTCGCAAAAATTCCGCACAGGAGGGGGGGCTGATCGGGGAAGAAGAAGAAGAGCTTTTCTTTTTAAACTTATATAATAATAATAATTTAATAATAATAATAATATAATATTATTAATAATATATTAATTATATATTAAATATAATTATAATAATATAAATCATAAAATTTAAAAGGGGGGAAAAAATCCGATCGGTGAGAATGAATCTCACCGATTCGGTGAGAATCGGTGAGAATCGGTGAGATTCATTCTCACCGATTCTCCACGAATACTTTCCTTTTTTTTTTATATACAAATTATTTATATAAATATATATATATATATATAATAATAATATATATAATTATTAAAAACAAACGATATAATATATATCGTTACGGAGGGCCAAACGCGCGCCGAATCAAACGAAATTCGCACCGTAGGCGAATGACAACGCTACGAATCCAACGGCGAAGTCAAAATCGAATTCCGACGCACCGTTATCGAGATAATAATTTCTAAAGTTAACGGCGTACACGAAAACATACAAACTACAATCGCGCGCCGAGGCTCCAAAAATGCTCGGAACGCGACGAAACTTGACGAACAAGTCTAAAATTAGCCGATCTAATTTCCTAATATAAAATTTTCCACTCCCGACGCAAATCCCAAAATTTGGCCGGTCAAACCTAACGAACGCAAACGCGCTACGACAAAGTCGGTAACAAAATCCGACGAGCAAAACTCGGGCAAAACTCCCGAAGCCAAAACACAAGCATTCCCCAAGAGGCTCCACCGAGTCACCAAACAGACTCCGGCTCGCTAGGGAATCTTGCTGCCAGGCATCACCAAGCCACGCAGGGAACCTAAAGAGCTAAAAGCACGCTCTAGCAACGCCACCTGACCAAAACACGCTAACAAAACGCTCTGACGTCATAATACGTCAAATAAGAAATTAAATAAATCACTGAAAAATCGAGGGCGTTACAAGGGCGACCAGCTGCGCGAAGCTCAACGGGGCGACATTCAGAACCGCGCCAGCACCCCCCCCCCCCCCCCCCCCGAGGGAGAATCTGCGAGTATCATGGTCAAGTTAGCAAGCAATAGAAATGACCGACAGAACAAAAAGCATCTCGGCAAAAAAAAATGACAACCTGGCAGGTCGACGATGTCAAGCCGCTGCGGCACCGGAGTGGAGGCGAGTTCCGGGGCCAGGGTCGTGGCGAGCTCAGGGATGACGAGCGAGTTGAGAAAACTCGCATTAGAGACGGTGACATTGGGGATGTCGTCCAGATCCATGTCGCTAAGCAACTGTTGTGTGCTGACAGAGCGCACGGGGTTGCTGGTGGAAGCCGCAGTTTGAGAAAGAGGTGGCGGCGAGTTACCGTCACCAGAGACGTGTTTCTTCTTGGACTTTTTAATCTTTTTATTCTTGAGGGGGGGTTGGTCGGCGGCGACATCCTCCTCGCGCGGTCATTTCGACTTAGTGACGCCAATAGCACCAGTCAGTACGGCGAGACTATCATGAAGAAACTTCACAGCGTCCGACATTATGCGCGAGTTCTGAAGATCCGGCTAAAGAACTAGGCCCCCCTATTTATAGAGATCGGCAGGCAGTCACAAGAGGCGAGCAACCCAGATACTCGGTATAGTAGCTTGCCGAATAAGTGTTGGATGTTTCTTTCCAAGCTCCGATGTCGCTCAGAAAGAGCGGGGATTGTGTACAATCCGTATTCGTCAAGCGTGGGCCCTACCACAGCCAGGTCAGCAGAAGTCAAGGTCAACAAGTCAAGGAAGGAGTCAAAGTCAGCATTCAAGATCGTGGAAGGCCTGTGCAAGCATAGGCGAGCTCACCTCGCATACTTGTCAGGTAGGCGACTAGGCGAGATACTTGCCCAGCCCGTGCAAGTTCCTCTGGAAGTCGCTTGGTTGCTAGGGGGTGGGGTATAAATATGGCCCCCCTCCCCTTGTATTTGCCTATAAATAGGACCCCGGGGGTACGAGGTGGAGCACTGGAAATCCTCGGCAGGATACTCGTGCGCTTCAGCTTCGGGATACTAGCTAGATCTTTGGATTCCTTTTCCTTGGAGAGCAAGTCGCAATTTTGCGACCTCGCCAGCTAGCTTCCCTCATACCCAGTTCAGTCATCCTTGGTTGAGAAGGGGCTGCTCCTTTCGATCATCCGGGTACGTGGTGGGTCCTTCCTGCCGTAACATCTGGGGTCCTGTTTGACCTGTTTCTTCGTTCTAGTCATCTTTGCCATCCGTCCCAACTTTTGGGCCAGTAACCTTAGGCGGCTTTGCTCCGAATTCTGGGTTGGGATTTTTCCTGGCTTCAACAATCACAAGCCCTGCAAGGCTTCTTCCTCTTCCACCAGGCCTTCTGAAAGTACCAGGGCTAGTTTGGCCACTTCCCAACCTACTGAAGATATCCCTCCTCCACCTCCCTCACCTCCAGCAATCCCACCTCAACCTCAGATGGTACAATAACTCCCCTCCACAGTTCAAACCACAGTCCACATTCCTACATCTTCATCATCTCCAGTCCCTCCATCCCCAACTCATATTCACTTTCCTACCTCACCTCCATCCCAACATGGTACACACATTCCATCCAACACTCCCACTCCCTCTCACCATAGTACACCAACAACCTCCCCACCTTCCTCTCCCTTACCCCATCATCTGGCCAACATCCCATCCTTCACTCTGCCCACTTCCCCTTCTCATACTTCTTCTATTCCAGATGTCCACATGATAGATGCTTTCCCTCCTCCTCCACCATAATCTTCCATCCCTCCCTCTGTTTCCATTGACACACCTTCTGCCACACCCTCTGTATCTCTGTCATTGTACCCCTCCATTATTCCATCTCTCATTTCACTTCTTACTCCCCTCCTCAAAATAATTATAGCAGAGTCTATTTCACCTCTTGCTACCTCCATATCTTCTCTTACTGATAAGATATCTTCTCTTTCTGCTCCTCTCTCTTCAGTTAGGATCCTGGCTCCAGTGTATACTGAAACCAGGCAGAGGGAGATACTCAATGAAGAAGCAGTAGCAGGAACAACAACATATGTAGTAGTAACAATAGAAACAGTAACAACAGAAGCAGTAGACACAACATCAGTAGTAGTAGAAGCAGCAGCAACAGTAGATACAGATGCTGATATAGACTTATTTGATTTAATTCAGTTTATTGAATCTGACATGTATTTAGATGATACAGTAATATAGGAAATAACAATTGATGGAGATTATATTATAAATCCCATAGTTGATCTGTTGAATTTGCTGAAAGTTTTTGATAGAGCTTATTTGAGTGAACTTCCATAAAACATCATACAACCATCTTTGGCTATAGTTCCCTATGCCTCTCCCATAAGCCCCAAGGTTTCCATGCTACTTAAGGCTACTTTTTCCATTCTAGAGGCTCCTGTCCTGCCATCTCCACCCAAAGCTGATCCCATCATTATTTCATCCCCTCCAAAAGATAGTTCTGCTCCTACCTTCATAATAGATGATTAACCAATGCCTGATCTTGATGAACTGATCATGGCAGATATAGAAGAAGAAAATAAAATAGTGGCTAAAAGCACTGTTATGTATAGCCCTTCTGTTCCAGTTTCAGCTCCTCCTCCAGCTCCTATTTAGGCTGAAAAGCCCATTGACAAATTAGTACTAAAAGCTAGTGATGCTTTGTATGATACTCCTCAGGATTGTAATGATGAGGATGATGATGAAGAGGACTTAGATGATGAGACTAAGAAAATGAAAGTATCTAAGAAGAGGAAAGCTCCTCCACCTCCTGCCCCAAAACCAAATCCAGCAAATGACACTCCATACTATATACTCCAGAAGATCACACCATATAAGGGCATGCCAGCATGGATGTGGCTATCCAAAAATCAACAGAAAGAAAGGAAGAAAAGCAGGAGATATTCCCCACCTCCTCAAAGATACAGAAAGGATCCTCCTCCTCCTCCTCCACCTACTGCTGGTGCTTCCAGTTCTTCAACTCAGAGGACTACCTAGTTTCAAACCTATCAAAGTCATCAGGTTAGGTCCTCCTCTTCAGGAAGCAGCCAGCAAAGGAATTATTCATCTGGCAAGCAGCAGCATCAACAAGATCAACAACAACAATTCACTGAACATCAAAAGGCTGAAAGCCCCAAGAGACCTGCTTCCCCTCCTGTACCATTTGAAGATCCTGAGACAGCTACAACTGCTAGGATGGCCAGGTTCCAGGAATTGGTTGGCCTATCCATGATTAACAGAGCAAGAGCTGAAGGGAAGGATCCATCTGAATATACTGCAATGTCCAAGTACAGAAAGGAAGAACTTAATAGGTTTGCTAAGGCTAACAAATTTTTCAATGTTGATGATTATATGAAGTTATATCCTGAAGCTGTAGTGCCAAGAGATATATCCTTGAATATCATTGGAGCTGCTGACATGACAATGACAAAAGCTCAAGCAGCTGATCCTAACAGGAAAATTAAGTTTACTCAGCCAGGTGACAAAGCTAAGGAGGATAAGCCAAAGGAGCCCAAGAAGAAGAAATGAACATTTTGAACTATTCTTAATCTCTCTATTGTTTTAAAACTATCTGCATATATTCTTGAGACAAAGCTCTCTGTATATATATATATATATATATATATATATATATATATATATATATATATATATATATATATATATACTGTATATGTTAAAAATTCTGCCAGATATATTTTTCTTATTTTGTTATTAATATGAGTCTGTAATTAGTGAACTTACCCAAATAGTTGGAGATTGTTAGATCCCTAGTTGCATTTGGGCTAGGTTCACTAAAATAGGATGTTTGACCCAACATGTATAGCTAAGGTCATGTATGAGTCCTAGAGTATAGGCCATGTCCTTAGAGTCAACACTACATAGACCAGCCATCAATAGACTACAAAAGGCTCAAGACTTAGACAAATTTCAAAGACTCAGAAAATGAGTTCGATGTTCGTCGAACTCAGGTCGACGAAAGTCGTGCTCAGCTCGACGAACTCAGAGATAATTCTCTGAGCTGGGTTCGACGAACTTAGTTCTCAAGTCAAGATCTCTGGGTGTTCTACTTCAACATCTTATTCCAGAAACATCTAAGTATTCTAAGTCCAAGATCACACTCCAGTCGACGAACTCACATTCTCAGCTCGATGAACTTAGACCACAGTCTTGACAAGATTTATCAAATAGCAGTTAGAAGCTCTTAGCTCGACAAAACTAGTTCTCACGTCGACGAACCCATTTCTGAGGTCGACGATTTCTGGATACGTTACTTCAACATTCTTAAGTCCAAGAAACATGGAATTTTGAACTCCATTCGACGAAGTTATACTCTCAGCTCGACGATCTTGATGCACAGAATTGGCAAGGGTCTAGAGAAAGCAGTTATCTGTTCTTAGGTTGACGATTTAAGATCTCAGGTCAACGAATAACTATTATCTGGTCGACGAACTTGACTTCTCAGCACGACGAACTCTGAATTCAGGTCGACGAATTCTGTTCTCTGCTCAATGATTTATGTGAAGTTCCAGACTTAGATATTTTCTTCCCTCTATCCTTAATTTACTGTAATAATTGCCGAGTAATCAATGCTAAATATTCTCTGAATATTACCGTTAGATGCAACATTGATTATGGATTTCATCAGGATTATTGCTTGCCGTTTTTCCATGGGACAGTTGGGGAAATCAATCAACACAAATATTCTCCAGGCCGTCAGCATTAAATGAAGGAAGAAATTCAAAATTCAGAAACAAAATTTCACAGGAAATATAAAAAGAAGTTTTCTTCTTCCTTCCAGCAGCACACAAAAGACAACAAGGGTTTTCTTCATTCTTCTCAGGAGAACACGCAGAGCACAATAGAGTAACAACAATCATACAGTAACAGAGAACAAGAAGACCTAGCCCTTGACCAGAGAAAGAATAACAAGCTGAAGAAGAAGAAGAACTATTTAAATCAAGAGTCTTCTTCTATCTTCATCCTAGGATTCTTCAAAGGACAACAATTGCTATATCAGTCAAGAAGCACCTGGATACCTGCTGGTCAAGGATGAAACATTGAAGGTCTACTCACCCTGAAGCAAAGCTCCATCTTTCCTGAACAAATCTATATCTCAGGGGGAGCTTTGTCAAAATCAAGATCCACTAAAGTCTTCTCAGTTGTATTTGATAAAGAGAAGACATAATCACACTCTCATCCCCCACTGTATAAAGGGTTCTTAACTCCCTTCAAAAGTTATTCCTGGTTGCAAGTCACCTGATCAAAATACTTGAGGTTTGGTTTTTGAGCTCCTGATCAAAAGCTCATTGGTGGTAGTCACCTGATCAAAAACCTGAGTGGATTCCTACTGTAACACCCCCTATCCGTCACATAGCATATAACAGTAGCTCCGGCCGGGGCCCGATGCCGTATGCCACAGACAGACCTGGTGGTTACTCATGGAAACCATCCAACCAATCAACGTCCTACACAGAGCATTCTAGCGGAAGCAGTTTGTAAAAGTTGCAATAAAGAACCCAGCATTAAAGCATGAATGTCCACTAATCCAAAATAGGAATGTTATACATATACCAACACAAGCCTTAAGGCCTTGCAAAATGTTTCACTTGATATTGCATGTTTTACAAACCTCGGCACGCAGGCCGGTCATACATGAATAAAACAGTAAACACTTCCAATTAGGCCTTCGTGGGTCGGCTTCGCAAAAAGGGCTTTAGCCCGCTATTGACCGCTTGGTCTAGCAGCACCTGCAAACAACAAACCACCGCACGGTGGCAAAACAAGGCAACGGTCAGCAATGCTGACCAAATTATAACGATCCCGCCCCCAACTTGGGGCGGCGATGCTCCTTCCCTGTATTTCATTAGCATAAGCGAGCAGTATAACAATATTCATTTCATCACAGGCGTAGGCTCACACGGCCACACACCCCGTGCACTCAGGGCACATTCTCGGTGAACGCAGTCTAAGTCTGCCGACTCACCACCATCCCTTTGGACGGCCAATCAATGAGCAGTTTGTCTTCCCGGCATGAGTCACGGTAATTAAAACCATAGACCGCCGAAGTCTCTCATCTATGCCAACGACTATAATCCGAACGACATAGAGCGGGTACGGTTCCATCTAACCCGTGCTCACAACGCAACGGTAATTTAAAACATATGCGCCTGCAACGGTAATTTAAACCATATGCGCATGTCAAACTTCTCCCGAGTCCCGTTTCCATCACGTTTCACATAACTCGGTTATGTTCAAGTTGGCTCTCAGGCCACCAAGTTGGCAAGATCACGCATCCGCCCAGTTTTTCGGGTGCACCTTTGGGTTAATCCCCAAGGCTGCCTGTTGCAATCTACCGTGTAGAAAACCCGAAAAACAACCAATAGCACAGAGTCTTCTCCGGCATTATGCAATGTAACATCACCTATCCATACCAACACGTCCGGGTAGGCTTCACACATCATGCCTATGTCCGTTCTCGCTTACGGACTCTAAACAACGGGGACTTCACATATCTACCCGAAGGAACGCCTCCAACTCTCCGCAAATTCGCGAGAGCGGGCTTCCTATGCAAAGAAAGAGAGCTACTCATGCTCAAGATGAGGATCGTTACCCTAGCGTTCCTCTTTGGCTCCATTGAAAAGTAAGCGGATGAAAAGCATCGCACTAGCTTTGCCTCCATGGATCCGGAGTCGGCTCACGATTCGGAGCTTCGAAACTCCTCCAATGGCCGGATCTAGCTCCTTCTTCCTTCCTTGGCTCTCCTCTGTCTCTAAGGTTTTAGAAAGATGATAACTTAAGAAAAGTGAGGATTTCTAAGTCCAATCCCGGGTATATCCCTTCAGGAACCACCCCCAGCCGTTGGATCCCAATATAAAGAAACGAACTGCTTTGATTCGGGACTGAAATGCCCAATGTGGACCGAACACGGCCTGACACACGCCCGTGTCCAGGGCCGTGTGCCTCATTCGTCGTCAAAATCGGCACGCCTGGAACCTCACACGGGTATCGAACACGCCCGTGTTCAAGCTGACACGCCCGTGTTCCACCTGACATGGCCGTGTGGCCGGCCGTGTACCCCGATCATTTTCCCCCGAAAATAACCCGAGCACTGCACGGGTTCTAGGACACGCCCGTGTACTTACCCGTATCACCTCAACACGCCTGGACCCCAGGCCGTGTATACGGTCTTGACACTCGACACTTCGTCGAGAGAAGATCGTCGACCTGATGACACGGCCTTGGACATACCCGTGTCCTAGGCCGTGTGCCTTGTCTCGGCACAATGTCGAGACCAAAGTGTCGACTTTGTGGGACGAGTGTCGACACGGGTTGACACGCCATGCGACACACCCGTGTCGCAGGCCGTGTGCCATGTCTCGACACTTCGTCGAACACAGAGTGTCGACTTCGCGGTTAAGTGTCGACACGGGTCGACACGCCCTGCGACATGCCCGTGTCGCAGGCCGTGTGCCCAGTCTCGACACAATGTCGAGACCAAAGTGTCGACTTCCCGGCTGAGTGTCGACATAAGCTTGACACGCCCTGGGACACGCCCGTATCCCAGGCCGTGTGCCTGCAGCCAGAACCCAAAACTGGCCCAAAACGTCCCCCGTCGCTCCTTTGAGTTTCGGGGCGTTACAACTCTCCCCCTCTTAAAAGAATTTCGTCCTCGAAATTATATAAAGGAAAGACATGTACAAAACCAAAATTTGTACCTGAGCGGAACAACTCCGGATACTCGTCAAGCATAGTCTGCTCTCGCTCCCAAGAGAGCTCCTCACGACCGCAATTGTCCCACCGGACCTTGACCATCCTGATCTCTTTATTGCGTAGCCGCTTGACTTCCGAGTCCTCAATCTGCACGGGCTTGACCTTTGTCGTTAGCCCACTATCCACCGGCACTCGATCAACTGCGATCACTTGCGTAGGCTCTTGCACCGCCTTCCGAAGCACCGAAATGTGGAATACATCGTGTAAACCACTAAGCTCCATTGAAAGCTTCAACTGATAGGCCGCTTCACCAACTCGCTCCAGAACCTCAAACGGTCCAAGGTACCTCGGGCTTAGCTTTTTCAATCGCCGCGCCCGCGAGACACCCTTGAACGGCTTGATCTTTAAGTATACATAATCGCCCACAGCGAACTCCACGTTCCTATGCTTGGCATTATAGTACTTTGCTTGCCGGTCCTGAGCAATAAGCAACCTCACCCGAATGGTTCTCACCAAAGAAGTAGAATCCTCCACTTCCGATCGCTTATACAACTTTGACTCACCCGTTTCTAACCAAGACAACGGCGTGCAACATTTTCTACCATATAGGGCCTCGAAGGGCGCCATGTGAATACTCGCTTGGTAGCTGTTGTTGTATGCTAACCCCACCAAATAAAGGTGGGCTTCCCATTGCTTTCCAAAATCCAAGACACACATGCGAAGCATGTCTTCCATGGTTCTATTGACCCTCTCGGTCTGCCCATCCGTTTGCGGATGGAAGGCTGTGCTGAATTTCAACTTTGTTCCCAACATTTGCTGCACTAGCCTCCAATCATTGGATGTGAACCGCCCATCTCGGTCACTCACGATGCTGCGGGGCACACCATGAAGCCGTACTATGTTATCCACATAAAGCTTTGCCAACTTTTCCACCGGAACATCCTTCCTATGCGGAACAAAATGCGACACCTTCGTTAACCGATCAACAACCACACAAATGGCGTCGTTCCCCTTTTGCGTCCTTGGCAAACCGTGCACAAAGTCCATAGAGATGTCGTCAAATTTCCACTCCAGAATAGGCAAGGACTTAAGAAATCCTCCCGGCTTTTGGCACTCCGCCTTTACCAAGGCGCAAGTTTGGCACTTCGCTACGTATAGTGCCACATCCTTCTTCAAACCCGGCCACCAAAACAGTTTCTTCACATCACGGTACATCTTCGTGCTCCCCGGGTGAATCGAGTACTTGGTATGGTGTGCCTCGTACAACAACTCCACCCGCAAATTACCCACACTTGGGACGCACAGACGACCATCCTTCCAAAGTAATCCGTCCTCCACGACGAATTGGGACTTTGACCCATCCAAAGCCTATACCATGAACTGCTTCATTTGAGCATCCATATCCAAAGCCTGCCGAATACGATCAGCCAGGTCATATTGGACTTCAGTCCAATTCAGAACTACTTCAGCACTTGATTGTCTATCCACACAAACAATCTCCAATGCCTCCAACTCCCGCACTAACCGCTCATCATGCACCGATAACCAATTGGCTTGAGCTGGGGCTCGACGACTCAACGCGTCCGCAACCGCATTACCCTTACCAGGCACGTAGTGGATCTTGAATGTATAGTCCCCCAAGAACTCCATCCATCTACGCTGCCGCATATTCAGATCCTTCTGATCAATAAGATACTTCAGGGTCTTGTGATCGGTGTAGATGTCAATCTTCACACCGTACAAATAGTGTCTTCACAGCTTCAAGGCAAAAATCACGGCCGCTAACTCCAAGTCATGGACCAGATAATTCCTCTCATGTACTTTTAGCTGTCTCGAGCCATAAGCTATTACACTTCCATGTTGCAGTAGCACACAACCCAAACCGCTGCCCGAAGCATCACTATAAATCTCATAGCCTTCGGTCCCCCATGACGAACTCAGCACAGGCGTCGTGGTCAACCGACACTTCAACTCCTCGAAAGCTCGCGCGCACTCGGGCGTCCAAACGAACTTATGCTCCTTCCTCGTCAAAGTAGTGAGAGGTAACGCTATCCGCGAGAAGTTCTCTACGAAGCGCCTAAAATAGCCGGCAAGCCCTAGAAAACTCCGGACTTCCGCTACCGTAACAAGCTCAGGCCACTCCCGTATCGCAATGATATTTGCCAGATCCACAGCAATACCCTCTCCACTCACTATATAACCGAGGAATGCCACTGAGGATAGCCAAAACTCGCACTTCGAGAACTTGGCATACAACTGATTCCTCCTTAGCGTCTCCAACACCAAATGAAGATGCTTGAAGTAATCTTCCTCACTTTGCGAGTACACCAAAATATCGTCGATGAAGACGTTCACGAAATGGTCCAAGTACTCCCTGAATGTCCTATTCATTAAATCCATGAACACTGACGGCGCATTAGTCAGCCCAAACGACATGACTGTAAACTCATAATGCACGTATCTCGTACTAAACGCTGTCTTCGAGATATCACTCTCCCTTATTCGCAGCTGATAGTACCCAGCCTTGAGATCCAACTTTGAGTACACCGTCGACCCGACAAACTGATCAAAAAGATCATCAATCCGGGGGATCGGGTACTTGTTCTTCTCCGTCAGCTTGTTGAGCTCCCGATATTCAATATATAGCCTCAATCTTCCGTCCTTCTTCTTAACAAAGAGGACCGGTGCGCTCCAAGGTGAAGAACTCTGGCGCACATACCCTTGCTCCAACAACTCTTGCAGTTGAACTTTCAGCTCCGCCATTTCCTTAGGCACTAGCCGATAAGGAGATCGTGACACAGTCTTTGCACCTGGCACTAGCTCAATCGTGAAATCTATCTCCCGCTGAGGCGGGGCTCCAGGAAGATCTGCGGGGAACACATCAGGGTATTCCGATACCACTGAAATACTATCCAACGCGGGCTTCGGCTTTGCAACCTCCACTAGTGTAAAGAACAGTTCTGCACCGACATGAACCGCCTTCACCACCTGAAGAGCAGACATCAACGTCTTGCTCGACCCCTTTAAGCCCGTAAAAGTCATCTCACGACTTGCTCCCAGCTTGACTTACTTGCGACCGCAGTCAATATAGGCCTGCTGCTCCGAGAGCCAGTCCATGCCAAATATAACGTCGAACTCCACCAACGGAAGTAAAGACGCCTGCAGGTCGAACTCCTGATCCCCAATACGAATCTTAACATCGCAGATCCTATCCGCTCGCATCGAACACCCATTGGGCAACAACACATTCAACTTATCCTTCGCCATTGAAGAAGGGACTCCGATGCGTGATATAAATCCTTCGAACAAGAAGGAGTGTGAAGCTCCCGTATCGAAGAGTGCTCGTGCCGGATTTTCACAAATCAATACAAATCCTAAACAAGCAGTGGTAAGGTAACATGTGCATAACAAGTATATAAGGAAATTGACTTGCTATAAATTAAACCGTACCTGTCACCACATCAGCCTGTTTGATGGCCTCCTGTTGGCCAAGATTATAGACCCTTGGTTGGGCCGGAGCATAATGGGATGTGGTCGACTCCACCGCCTTGCCCTTCTCTTCATAAGTAGCTCCTGGATTTCTCTCGGACTTAGGACGTCCACTCCAACAGTCACGGGCAAAGTGCCCCATCTTTCCACAAGTAAAACACGCGCCCGGGGTTCGACTCGTAGTCGCCCCAGAAGCACCAGAAGGAGATGGACCCGAAGTCCTATGCTTCTTAAAGAATCTTTGATAGCCAGACTTTGAAGTAGTCGGCACTTTGAACCCAGATTTCTTCTCGCCCAAGCTTTTCTTTGCCTGCACATTCTTCATGTCCTTCTCCAAGGATCGGGCAGTATTGACCAAGGTTAAGAAACCCTGCGTCATCGGCCCCGAGAGTAGTAATCTCAACTCATCTCTCAACCCTTCATAGAAACGATTAGTCTTGCGCTCCTCATCCATGATGGTGGAGCTAGCATATCGACTCAAACGAGTGAACTCATGGAGATATTCATCCATGCTCTTCTCACCCTGAACCAACTTCAGAAATTCATTTTCCAACGCTATCTTCTGCGTCGAAGGGAGGTATCTAGCCAAGAATAATCTCGAGAACTCTTCCATCGAGACATCACCAAGTTGCCTACCTCTCAATAAGTGCAGCTTCAATCCTTCCCACCACATTCTCGCTTCACCGTCCAAAAGGAACGTAGCGATGGTGGTCATTTGCCACTCCTCTGTCTCCGTTGCTGTCATGACTCTCTTCACCCTGGAGAGCCAGTCTTCAGCCTGAGATGGGGTTCCCAACCCCGAGAATAACGGAGGGCTAAAGCTCATTACATGCTTAAGCTGCCTCTCAGTTGCCCTCCTTGGCACCACCGGTTCCACAACCACTTGCTACACTCTCCTCGGCTCAGCCTCTCGAAGAGGTTCCTGCTCCATCACAGGAGCGGGCTGCTGCGTTTGCCTTGCAGGCTGCGCATTTATCACGGCCAACACCGCTTCTGCCACCAATCGTATGTTCTCAGCCAACAGAGGTGTTACAGGAGCAACATCCGGTGCACTACTAGCCTCAGAAACTTGGCGTTCTGACGGCCCAACACCACTTCTGGTCACCTATAGTGGTACAAAACACCGTTAAGCGACCAAATAAAATTGCAAACAGCAATTATAGGAACACGCAGGTTCCTCAAACACGAGTATTTTCATTCCTAAGTGGACATTCAAGGGTTCTTTTACTGTTATAACGATGACGCACACAATGTGCTCACCACCCTTAAAAATTATTCGCCCACGAATTCAGCTTAAGCCCGACCAAAACCAGAAGTCTGATACCAAATTGTAACACCCCCTATCCGTCACATAGCATATAGCAGTAGGTCCGATCGGGGCCCGACGCCGTATGCCACAGACAGACCGAGTGGTTACTCATGGAAACCATCCAACCAATCAACGTCCTACACAGAGCATTCTAGCGGAAGCAGTTTATAAAAGTTGCAATAAACAACCCAGCATTAAAGCATGAATGTCCACTAATCCAAAATAGGAATGTTATACATATACCAACACAAGCCTTAAGGCCTTACAAAATGTTTCACTTGATATTACATGTTTTACAAACCTCGGCACGCAGGACGGTCATACATGAATAAAACAGTAAACACTTCCAATTAGGCCTTCTTGCGCCGGCTTCGCAAAAAGGGCTTTAGCCCGCTATTGACCGCTTGGTCCAGCAGCACCTACAAACAACAAACCACCGCACGGTGGCAAAACAAGGCAACAGTCAGCAATGCTGACCAAATTATAACAATCCCGCACCCAACTTGGGGCGGTGATGCTCCTTCCCTGCATTTCATTAGCATAAGCGAGCAGTATAACAATATTCATTTCATCACAGGCGTAGGCTCATACGGCCACACACCCCGTGCACTCAGGGCACATTCTCGGTGAACACAGTCTAAGTCTGCCGACTCACCACCATCCCTTTGGACGGCCAATCAATGAGCAGTTTGTCTTCCCGGCATGGGTCACAGTAATTAAAACCATAGACTGCCGAAGACTCTCATCGATGCCAACGGCTCTAATCCGAACGACATAGAGCGGGTACGGTTCCATCTAACCTGTGCTCGCAACGCAACGGTAATTTAAACCATATGCGCCAGCAACGGTAATTTAAACCATATGCGCAGGTCAAACTTCTCCCGAGTCCCGTTTCCATCACATTTCACATAACTCGGTTATGTTCAAGTTGGCTCTCAGGCCACCAAGTTGGCAAGATCACGCATCCGCCCAGTTTTCCGGGTGCACCTTTGGGTTAATCCCCAAGGCTCCCTGTTGCAATCTACCGTGTAGAAAACCCGAAAAACAACCAATAGGACGGAGTCTTCTCCGACATTATGCAATGCAACATCACCAATCCAGACCAACACTTCCGGGTAGGCTTCACACATCATGCCTATGTCCGTTCTCGCTTACGAACTCTAAACAACGGGGACTTCACATATCTACCCGAAGGAACGCCTCCAACTCTCCGCAAATTCGCGAGAGCGGGCTTCCTATGCAAAGAAAGAGAGCTACTCATGCTCAAGATGAGGATCGTTACCCTAGCGTTCCTCTTTGGCGCCATTGAAAAGTAAGCGGATGAAAAAGCACCGCAGTAGCTTTGCCTTTGTGGATCCGGAGTCGGCTCGCGATTCAGAGCTTCGAAGCTCCTCCAATGGCCGGATTGGTGGGCCAAAACCCGAACAGGCAAGCGTACCTGTCGAATCGTAGTACCAAGGTCGTATTTAAACACGGGGCTGTCAATTACTTCTACTCACGCTCTAACTATTATCCTACCGGAAAACTAATGGGATTTGAGAATTTTTTTTAGAATAAAACAAAAGACAACTTGCGCGACGAAAAACTTATAATAAAAAGCTACCATTCGATCAATGATTCACCATGAAATTAAATGAGAGAGATAAAAATAAAGATAGTTTTAATTTTGCAAATCATACTCGACCGTGACGGATCCGAAAATAAGACAAAATCTCGCTAGAGCATTAGGTCTCCTAACTTATAGACTCTTCGATCGAAATCTCTTTACAAACCAAAGAAGCCTAAAGTTGCATTATCAAGGTGATCCGCACTATTGGATTTGACTCCAATCCGGAGGATTTACGCCGCCCTATCTCTAGGATTACGTTCAACTCCTTTCTTCTTTGAGTGATCTTTCAAATCATGAGTCTCTCGACTACTATGAAATGAGAACAAGGTCTACTACCGTATACCGGAAATACGGAGTCGACGCAAAATAAATCAAAGAAGGATCGAGCATGAAATAACAAAAATAAAACTAAGAAAGAAAATAAACTCTTATCTCACTTCATGGATCCTCACGATCGAATGCTATAGGAAATTAGCTATGCATAATTGAAATTGAAATCAAAGTAGGATGAAAGGAATTCATATTCATTACTTGCACAAATAAAAGAGAACGCAATATTTAAAAAGGACAATATTATATTAAGTTGAAAGAAAAGGATTACAAAAATGAAAAGACTACAACAATAATGAAAGAAAATAACAACTCACTAACACTCTCCACTTTCCAACTCAACACTCTCTTTGAACTTAAAACTTCACTTCCCAAAATTTTCTCCCTTTGGCTTGAGGGATGGGGTGGCTTTTATAGGAGATGGAGAAGGATCTAGAATGAAATGAAGAGGAGGAGGCCATGGGGGGTGGCCGGCCATGTGTAGGGGAGAGTGCATGAACATCATTTAATGAGGGAGAGAGAAAAAAGCTAAATACATGCACTTTCTTTTGGGAAAATAAAAAGGAAAATAATAATAAAAAGAAAAGGGGAATGTATGAGTTTAAATGAGAATGAGAGAGAGGGAAACAAGGGATGAATGAGGAATACAGAGGGGGGGGGGGGAGAGAGGTGCCGGCCAAGCATAAATGAGAGATTCATGCATGTGGAAATTAATGAGGTGGAGAGCATGAGGTGGCCGGCCATGCACTTAATGGGGAGCCATGCAAGGTGGCTTGATACATGCATTTTCGGGTGGCACTTTGGAGGAGGCTTGGGTTGCACTTGGAGAGGGTCGGGCTGCTCCAATGTGGCATAAATGAAGTGGTTTGGGCTGCTGCATCATTAAAATGGGCTGCTCAATTTAAGTGGGCTGCTGCATTTGGAGGGGGCCGACCAACTTGAAGAAGGCTGCACTTTGTGGGCTGGTTGCATGGGCTCGGGTTCACCATGAGGGCTTGGCTTGCATCATGTGGCTTCAAGGGAAGGGGTCGGGCTGCTCCAAAACTTCAAGTGCTGCATGTGGGTTGGCTTCAAGTGGAGGCTCGGGTTTAACTTGAAGTGGGCTGCATCATGTTGCATGGACCTACAAGAAAATAAAGTATAATAACATTAGTTATATAACAAAACTTAACACAAATAAGTAACATAATATTAGTTGTTAAAACTAAACTAAACATAACAAACATAACATACTATTAATTAATTATATTCATAACAAAACACTAGTAATCATAAAACATAAAACCTATACTAAAACTATAGATTTTTATATCAAAACATAATAAAATAAAATTGCAACATAATGAACAAATAAAACTATAATAAAACTAGGAATTATAATATCCTAACACAACAAGACTTTAAGAAGAAATAAAACAAAACATGCATAAAAATACTTGAAACATATAATTAAACTAGGAATTTTGCATACTAAACTATCCCAAAAATAATGACTAAAATAAGTCATCAAATTCCCCCATGCTAGAGTATTTGCTTGCCCTCAAGCAAATAAAAATAAAAACTAGGGAGGAGCAAAAAGAAAACAAAAGATATATATATTTTTAAGTTCCATAGTTAAGAAAAACAAAACATGAAAAATTAAACTATCCTAATATTCATATTATCAACTAGTGGGGTGAGAAGTGCACAATAGAAAATTTGAAAATGGAACCCTAAAAATCTCATTAAAACATAAGAAAAGTCTACTAATTTCTAAATCTTAAAACAAGGCATTCAAAATAAATGAAAATAAGGAAAAATAAAGTAGAGGTTCTAAATAAACGGCGCATTAACAAACTACTCGGTTGCTAGATAAACATTAACCCTAAAACACTCCAAGATAACCTCCACAGAAATCCATCAATGATGGTGGCCATAGGCTTGTACGTTCACACTTTCTCCACTACGCGAATTTACGTTCTAAGATCAATAGGTCTTCTACTAGGCATTAAAACTTGGCTTACGTAAATGATTCGGAAGTGGAATCAAAGATAAACATGAAGGTTTTAGGCACTAAACCAAGGTGAGCTCAAAAATAAACAAAGCATAAAAAAATGAGAAATAACGAGTATGTCATTTCTCCAATATGAAACTACAAAAACAAGGCCATGGAAATTTTTCTTTTATAAACTTGGCCAAACATAAACTTTTTGCATTCATTTTTTGATTTTGTAATGATATTTTTTTTTCTCAATTTTTTTCTTTTGAATAGCATTTGATAAGAAAGCTCCAAAAATAAGCTTGAGAATTCCCTATTCATTTCAAAAATAATACCCTTGCCACAAAAAAAACAATTTTTAAGCTCAAATTTATAGTGAAAAATAGGAAAGATTTTTGGCTTTGGTGAATATAATGAAATGAAAGGTGGAGCTAAAACAAGGAAAAAAAAGGAAAAGGCCCAAAATTATTTTGCAAGGGTTTTGTTTTTGGTGGGCAAGAAAAGCTCAAACTATTCAAATGGTGGCCTAAATCATTTCTAAAGAACGTAAAAACGGCGCAAATGCTTTGAGAGTAGCTTGGTACAAGTTCTAGACACCAAGAAAGACTACCTCGCAAGTGAAAAAGAACTAATGATACCTAGCAACCATTTGTAAGCAACTAACCGAATAAAAAGACATAACTACACGTTGCTAGCTTATAACGTAAAAACCGGATGCCTATATTTAAGAAAAAGAAACTAGTAGAACTAAATTATGCTAAAATGATAAGTTTAGAAAACATTTTCAAAGGAATCTATATAGAACTACAAAAACCGCACGGGCCTACACTTCACTAGAAGAAACATGAAAATAAAGATAGAAATAATTTTAGATTTTGTTTTTCAAATCGATTTAAGCACAAATTTTTTTTTTTAATTCTTGTTTTTCTAATTTTTTTGGGTTTTATATTTTATAATTTTTTTTTGGATTTTGATGACATAACATAAAATACTATACTAATATAAAACATAATATTATTATTTTTTCTTTTGAAAGAAGAAAAACAGAAAGAAAAGACCAAAAGAAACTAGACCCCCCCCCCCCCATGCTTAAATTCTTCATTGCCCTCAATGAAGAAAACATAAAGAAAAAGAGAAGGGGACTGAGAAGAAGAGAAAAAGAAAAATGCAGGAAAAATAAATAAATAAGAACAGGACTTCCCCGGGTTCGTGAGATGAAGGCGGATGTCGCTCCCCCATGCTTGCTTTTTAGAGTACTTGATCGTCAGCAGGTATGACTTGATCCATCTGATATCAGCAGCGGCGGAGCGGCGACCACGATCATGGACTTGATTGGCCTCCGGTAGAAAGAGCAAAATAAAAGAAAAATAGATAGAGTCCATGGGCAGATGCCCGATAATGTTTTTTATTAGAACAGTCCAAATAAAAGAGTTTCATAAAAAATAGTAGTCCAAAAATAAAAATGTCCATCAGAAAATAATAAACTAAGAATCTAAAAGAAGATTCTCCTTTGCAGGAGTCACAGAATCATTAGAGAAATAGAGTTTAAGTCTATGGCCATTAACTTTAAAGTCCCCCTTATCGGGGTGTGAAAGTAGCACAGTGCCGTAAGGAAAAACATCCTTGACCGCGAACGGTCCGGACCATCTAGATTTAAGCTTTCCCGGGAAGAGACATAAATGCGAATTAAAAAGAAGAACCTGATCGCCTGGTTTAAAAGTTTTAGGGTGGCGCAGGTTCTTATCGTGATACAATTTCGTGCGTTCTTTATAAATTTTATTATTTTCATATGCGTACGCTCGCCACTCGTCAAGCTCATTTAGTTGGTTTTTTCTATGCTCGCTGACCGAGTGCGGATTGAAATTAAAAAACTTTAATGCCCAGTACGCACAGTGTTCTACTTCTACCGGAAGATGACACGATTTTTCGTAGACTAATCGGAAAGGAGTACAACCGATGGCGGTCTTGTACGCTGTCCGATAGGCCCACAGAGCATCGTCCAATTTTAAAGACCAATCTTTACGAGAAGTAGAAACGTTTTTTTCCAAAATTCGTTTAAGTTCGCGATTGACTACCTCGACCTGACCGTTAGATTGGGGGTGATAAGCAGTGGATAATTTATGCGTAATGCCATATTTAGCTAAAGCCTTAGTGAGTTGAGCGTTGCAAAAATGACTTCCCCTATCACTAATGATCGCTCGAGGAAAACCAAAGCGAGAAAATAATTTTTTTAGAAAATTGACAACAACGCGAGCATCATTATTTGGTAAAGCTTGGGCCTCTGCCCACCTAGAAACATAATCGACTGCGACTAGAATATATTTATTTCCTAAGCTGGAGGGAAATGGGCCGACAAGGTCTATGCCCCATAGATCAAAAACTTCGCATTCGAGAAAGTAGTTTTGTTCCATTTCATTTTTATTTGAGAGATTTCCAGTCCGCTGGCATCGATCGCACCCGTCCACAAAGATTTGCGCATCTTTAAATATGCCTGGCCAATAGAAGCCAGCACTAAGTACTTTGTGTGCGGTGCGGTTAGCTTGATAGTGCCCGCCAGTTGGACCTTCATGAACATGTTTTAAAATTTGGTGACCCTCTTCCCGCGAAACACATCTCCTTACCACCTGGTCCGCACAAATGCGAAATAGAAATGAGTCTTCCCAAAAATAATACTTCAACTCCGAAAAGAATTTCTTCTTTTGGTGAGTGGAGTATTCTTTTGGAAGGACCCGGGCCACAAGATAATTGGCCAGATCGGCAAACCAGGGGGTAGGAGATGAAGAAATATTAAAAAGACGCTCGTCCGGAAAAGAGTCATTAATAAAAGTTTCATTTAAAATACCTAGATTGGGATTTTCAAGACGAGAGAGATGATCAGCTGCTAAGTTTTCCGCTCCTTTCTTATCCCGAATCTCCAAGTCGAATTCTTGAAGTAAGAGGATCCAACGGATAAGACGCGGCTTGGCATCCGGTTTAGAAAGGAGGTACTTCAAAGCGGAATGATCCGTGAAAACAATAACCTTAGAAAGAGTAACATACGGTCGGAATTTATCAAAAGCAAAAATAACCGCTAAGAGCTCTTTCTCTATCGTGGTGTAATTTTCTTGCGCAGAAGTGAGAGTTTTACTAGCGTAGAAAATCGGATGAAAGTTCTTAGCGATTCGTTGACCTAAAACCGCACCTACCGCATGATTACTCGCATCACAAATGATTTCGAAAGGTAAATCCCAAACTGGGGCGATCAAAATAGGAGCATTTATAAGTTTTGATTTAATTAATTCAAATGCCACGAGACATGATTCATCAAAAACGAAAGGAGTCACTTTTTCGAGAAGGTGGGTGAGAGGCTTAGTAATTTTTGAAAAGTCTTTAATGAATCGTCGATAAAAACCCGCATGCCCTAAAAAACATCTAATCGCTTTAATATTTGTAGGCGGCGGTAACTTTCAATTACTTCAATTTTTGCCTTGTCCACTTCAATTCCCCTAGTGGAAATGTTGTGGCCAAGGACTAAGCCTTCACGTACCATAAAGTGGCACTTCTCCCAATTTAAAACTAGATTCGTTTCTTCACAGCGTTGTAAAACTTTTTCCAAATTTTCTAAACATAAATTAAAGGAGTCGCCAAAAACGGAAAAATCGTCCATAAATATTTCCATAATATTCTCTACGTATTTATCAAAAATAGCAAACATACACCGCTGAAAGGTGGCGGGTGCGTTGCATAATCCGAAAGGCATTCTACGATAAGCAAAAGTTCCGAAGGGGCAAGTGAATGTCGTCTTCTCTTGGTCCTCGGGTGCGATAGGGATTTGAAAGTATCCCGAGAGACCGTCGAGGAAGCAATAAAAATTGTGCCCGGACAAACGTTCTAAAATTTGATCAATAAAGCGGAGGGGGAAGTGATCTTTTCGAGTGGCATCGTTTAGTTTACGGTAATCGATGCACACCCTCCATCCCGTTATCGTCCTAGTTGGAATTAAGTCATTATTTTCGTTTGTCACTACCGTGATAAGACGATGTTGTGGTTGAACTACACCCTTAGGATTATTTTCAAAAAATATTTTGTGTGTACAGAAAGAGGGGCTTATGCCAGGAATATCTCAAATTTGCCACGCTATAGCTCGGCGATGCTTTTGTAGTAGTTCGATCAATTGATCGTTTTCGGATTGGGAAAGAAAAGCCAAGATTATAACGAGCAATTTTGAATCTTTTGCAAGAAAGGCATATTTGAGGTGGTCAGGCAGTGGTTTTAAATCAAGCTGGGGCGGTTCGTCATAAGAAGTTTTTAAATGTTTCTCTTTTTCAAAAACAAGATTTTCATACTTTTTCTACTACATACAAAATTATTTTCAAAATTTTCTTGGATCGACATCACCGGGTTGTCAAAATTATGTGAAGAAATTTCAGAAAACGAAGAGGAAAATTCATTGGAAGAAATGTTGGAAAGGGAAAGGGAAGAATCTTCATTTAAAATATCAATAAAGAAGCATGAGTCATTATTTTGTAAAGAATTTTTCATTGATTGATTAATAGAAAATGTGACCTCATCAGCTCCCACACACAAAAACAACTTTCCGTTACTAATGTCTATAACAGCTCGAGAGGTGGCTAGAAATGGTCGTCCAAGGATAAGAGGAACCTCGACGTCCTCTTCAATATCAAGAATGACAAAATCCACCGGGAAGATGAATTTGTCGACCTTTACTAGCACGTCCTCAACGATACCTAGTGGATACTTGATAGACCTATCAGCTAATTGGATACTCATTCTTGTAGGGCTCAGAGTGCCCAATCCTAACTTCTTAAATAGTGAAAAAGGCATCAAGTTGATGCTCGCTCCTAGATCTGCAAATGCATGTTTAACAAATAAATCACCAAAGACGCAAGGAATGGAAAAACTACCCAGATCGTTTATCTTTTTAGGCAGATTAGAATTTTTAATGACTGCCGAGCATTCTTCATTCAATGTTACATGTGATAAGTTCTCCAATTTCGTCTTGTTTGTTAATAAGTCCTTAAGATATTTTGCGTACTTCGGCATTTGACTAATCGCTTCATGAAATGGCAAATTAATGTGAATTTGTTTGAACATTTCAAGAAAGCGTTGGTACTGATCATCTAGTTTGTCTTTCCTAAGTCTAGCAGGATAAGGAGGTGGCGGAAATTCTTTTAGATCAATCGGAGCATCATTTTGAAAACCATTTTTTTCTTTTGCAGAATTAGAAATAATGGAGCTATCCTTTTCTTTTTCAAAAATAGATTTTTCTTTTTCAAGATCTATGTTATTATTCTCCTTGGGGGTACAAACAGGAGGGACAATCACCCTTGGCTCTTCCCTTGTGGTGGGCTCGTTAACAACTTTACCGCTCCGAAGGGAAATCGCATTTGCGTGTTCCCTTGGGTTAGGCTCAGTGTTCGAGGGAAGAGTTCCAGGTGGTCTCTCGGAAAAGGCCTTGGCGAGTTGGCCGACTTGATTTTCTAAGTTTTTCATTGATCCTGTTAAATTTCTAATAGTGGCATCGTTCGAGCTTATATATTTAGCGAGGATCTCTTCCAAAGGGGAAGGTTTTTGAAAATTTTGTTGCGGTGGTGGTGGTGGTGTAAAATCGTGCGGTGGGCGTATGGCGTTGGCGTTATTACTCCACGAGAAATTTGGATGGTTACGCCATCCGGGGTGATAAGAATTAGAAGAAGAAGAAAAACCAGGCGGAGAAGAAAAATTCGGAAAAGCAGAAAAATTGTTTGCAGAATTATTTTGAGCAGGCCTGGGTATGTTCCCCAGATAATCCACCTGCTCGGCAGCAGCAGCATTCACATTTTCATATACCTTAGCGGCGGAGGAAGCAGTCATCTCCGAAATCTTCTTGTTCAACATTTCCACTTGCAATGCAAGTTGCGAAACCGAGTCCACTTCATAGATACATGCAGGTTTAGATGGGCGAGTCCTAGACGAATTCCACTGATAAGTGTTCTTCACCATGTCCTCGATAAGCTCAAGAGCGGCTTCCGGAGTTTTGCGGTCCAAAGAACCAGCGGAAGCAGCATCTATCATTTGCTTAGTTTCTTGATTTAGCCCATTGTAAAATGTCTGAACCTGTAACCATATAGGCAGAGCATGATGAGGGCATCTTCTCAAAAGTTCTTTGAACCTCTCCCAAGTGTCATAGAGGGTCTCAGAAGCAATTTGAGAATAAGAAGTTATATCATTTCTTAACTTAGCAGTTTTAGCGGGAGGGAAATATCTAGCAAGAAGTTTATCGACTAAAATGTTCCAAGTAGTGATTGATCCTCTTGGAAGAGAACTCAACCACTGTTTGGCTTTAGTTCTTAAGGAGAAGGGGAAGAGTCTTAGCCTTATAGCATCATCTGAGACACCATTTATTTTGAAGGTGTCACAGATTTCAAGAAAATTAGCAATATGTAAGTTCAGATCTTCATCTTGTAATCCGTCGAACTGTACATATTGCTGCACCATTTGAATGATGCTAGGCTTAAGCTCGAAGTTATTATTCGCAATCGCAGGTCGAACAATATTTGTCTCTGTCCCCTCCAGATTGGGTCGAGCATAATCGGACATGGTCCTTTGCTGAGCCATTTCTTGGTTAGGGTCTCCCATTTCAGAAAAATTACAATCCCCGAAGGAATCCTCAACCGCTATTTGAGAAGTGGAAGCCCCGAATCGTAGTTGTCTCCGAAAGGAGCGTTCGATTTCCGGGTCCAAATCAACAAATAGCGACGGATTCGCTCGGGTCATGCACTAGCAAAGAAAACGAGGGAAGATGAAAATGAAAGCTTGGAAAAGAAAGAAAAAGAGGAAAAGAAAGGAAATTGTTTTTTTTTGTTTTTTCTTTTTGAAAAAAAGATTTTTTTTTTCTTAGAAGGCTTGGCCCTCGAACTTCCCGAGGACTACCCGGTGAAGGGTTCGCCCGGTACTAGGTAAAAAGGTGGCGCTTAAAGCCCCTAACCCTTTTCGAGAGATTTTAGGTGGGGTAGAAATAAGGTGAAGTTGGTTGATTATAAATATTTAAATATATAAATTATAATTTTTTTTTTGATTTTTGTAGAAGTAATAGCGCAAGCGTTTTCAAAATATTGACGAAGAAAAGTCCCCGGCAACGGCGCCAAAAACTTGGTGGGCCAAAACCCGAACAGACAAGAGTACCTGTCGAATCGTAATACCAAGGTCGTATTTAAACACGGGGCTGTCAATCACTTCTACTCACGCTCTAACTATTATCCTACCGGAAAACTAATGGTATTTGAGAATTTTTTTAGAATAAAACAAAAGACAACTTGCGCGACGAAAAACTTATAATAAAAAGCTAGCATTCGATCAATGATTCACCATGAAATTAGATGAGAGAGATAAAAATAAAGATAGTTTTAATTTTGCAAATCATACTCGACCGTGACGGATCCAAAAATAAGACAAAATCTCGCTAGAGCATTAGGTCTCCTAAATTATAGACTCTTCGATCGAAATCTCTTTACAAACCAAAGAAGCCTAAAGTTGCATTATCGAGGTGATCCGCACTATTGGATTTGACTCCAATCCGGAGGATTTACGTCGTCCTATCTCTAGGATTGCGTTCAACACCTTCCTTCTTTGAGTGATCTTTCAAATCATGAGTCTCTCGACTACTATGAAATGAGAACAAGGTCTACTACCGTATACCGGAAATACGGAGTCGACGCAAAATAAATCAAAGAAGGATCGAGCATGAAATAACAAAAATAAAACTAAGAAAGAAAATAAACTCTCATCTCACTTCATGGATCCTCACGATCAAATGCTATAGGAAATTAGCTACGCATAATTGAAATTGAAATCAAAGTAGGATGAAAGGAATTCATATTCATTACTTGCACAAATAAAAAAGAACGCAATATTTAAAAAGGACAATATTATATTAAGTTGAAAGAAAAGGATTACAAAAATGAAAAGACTACAACAATAATGAAAGAAAATAACAACTCACTAACACTCTCCACTTTCCAACTCAACACTCTCTTTGAACTTAAAACTTCACTTCCCAAAATTTTCTCCCTTTGGCTTGAGGGATGGGGTGGCTTTTATAGGAGATGGAGAAGGATCTAGAATGAAATGAAGAGGAGGCCAAGGGGGGTGGCCGGCCATGTGTAGGGGAGAGTGCATGAACATCATTTAATGAGGGAGAGAGAAAAAAGCTAAATACATGCACTTTCTTTTGGGAAAATAAAAAGGAAAATAATAATAAAAAGAAAAGGGTAATGTATGAGTTTAAATGAGAATGAGAGAGAGGGAAACAAGGGATGAATGAGGAATAAAGAGGGGGGGGAAGAGAGGGGCCGGCCAAGCATAAATGAGAGATTCATGTATGTGGAAATTAAGTGAGGTGGAGAGCATGAGGTGGCCGTCCATGCACTTAATGGGGAGCCATGCAAGGTGGCTTGATACATGCATTTTCGGGTGGCACTTTGGAGGAGGCTTGGGTTGCACTTGGAGAGGGTCGGGCTGCTCCAATGTGGCATAAATGAAGTGGTTTGGGCTGCTGCATCATTAAAATGGGCTGCTCAATTTAAGTGGGCTGCTGCATTTGGAGGGGGCCGACCAACTTGAAGAAGGCTGCACTTTGTGGGCTGGTTGCATGGGCTCGGGTTCACCATGAGGGCTTGGCTTGCATCATGTGGCTTCAAGGGAAGGGGCCGGGCTGCTCCAAAACTTCAAGGGCTGCATGTGGGTTGGCTTCAAGTGGAGGCTCGGGTTTAACTTGAAGTGGGCTGCATCAGGTAGCATGGACCTACAAGAAAATAAAGTATAATAACATTAGTTATATAACAAAACTTAACACAAATAAGTAACATAATATTAGTTGTTAAAACTAAACTAAACATAACAAACATAACATACTATTAATTAATTATATTCATAACAAAACACTAGTAATCATAAAACATAAAACCTATACTAAAACTATAGATTTTTATATCAAAACATAATAAAATAAAATTGCAACATAATGAGCAAATAAAACTATAATAAAACTAGGAATTATAATATCCTAACACAACAAGACTTTAAGAAGAAATAAAACAAAACATGCATAGAAATACTTGAAACATATAATTAAACTAGGAATTTTGCATACTAAACTATCCCAAAAACGATGACTAAAATAAGTCATCACGAATCTAGCTCCTTCTTCCTTCCTTGGCTCTCCTCTCTCTCTAAGGTTTTAGAAAGATGATAACTTAAGAAAAGTGAGGATTTCTAAGTCCAATCCCGGGTATATCCCTTCAGGAACCACCCCCAGCCGTTATATCCCAAAATAAAAAAAACGAACGGCTTTGATTCGAGACTGAAATGCCCAATCTGGACCGAACACGGCCTGGCACACGCCCGTGTCCAGGGCCGTGTGCCTCATTCGCTGTCAAAATCGGCTCGCCTGGAACCTCACACGGGTATCGAACACGCCCGTGTTCGAGCTGACATGCCCGTGTTCTACCTGACACGGTCGTGTGGCCGGCCGTGTACCCCCATCATTTTTCCCCGAAAACAACCCGAGCACTGCACGGGTTCTAGGACACGCCCGTGTCCTTACCCATGTCACCTCAACACGCCTGGACCCCAGGCCGTGTACACGGTCTCGACACTCGACACTTCGTCGAGAGAAGATCGTCGACCTGATGACACGGCCTTGGACACGCCCGTGTCCTAGGCCGTGTGCCTTGTCTCGGCACAATGTCGAGACCAAAGTGTCGACTTCGCGGGACGAGTGTCGACACGGGTCGACACTCCTTGCGACACGCCCGTGTCGCAGGCCGTGTGCCATGTCTCGACACTTCGTCGAACGCAGAGTGTCGACTTCGCGGCTAAGTGTCGACACGGGTCGACACACCCTGCGACACGCCCGTGTCGCAGGCCGTGCGCCTAGTCTCGACACAATGTTGAGACCAAAGTGTCGACTTCCCGGCTGAGTGTCGACACAAGATTGACACGCCCTGGGACACGCCCGTGTCCCAGGCCGTGTGCCTGCAGCCAGAACCCAAAACTGGCCCAAAACGTCCCTCGTCGCTCCTTTGAGTTTCGGGGCGTTACACCTACCAGTGTGGTAGAAGAGTGGATGTACCTAGGTTAGGGAACCACTATAAAATTCTTATGTTGTCTGGTTGTACTTTTTCTTTTGTTCTTGTTATGGCTGTGTGGCTTAGGTTTGCTGTGTTTGTTGTATTTAATTTAATTTCTGCAGCACTAGTGATAGATTGAATTATCTTAGGATTGATTTGTTAATTAGCAAAAAGTTTTATAAACCCTAAATACTCTATTCACCCACCCACCCCCCCCCCCCTCTAGAGTATTTCAGATCTAACCCTTACTTTGAAAATCCTGCACCAATACTAAATCTATAAGGAGTGACTGAAGCTAGACTATGTTCAACATACCCAGCTCAAACTTGAAGGTATTGAACTTTGCTTCATTTAGTGGCTTAGTAAAAATGTCAGCTACTTTCTTGTCTGTGGGGACAAACTCAAGGCTGATATCTTCATTTTCCACATGCTCCCTAATAAAATGATATCTAATTTCTATATGCTTAGTCCTGCTATGTGAGACAGGATTCCTAGCAATAGAAATAACACTTATAGAATCATAATAAAGAGGGGTTCTACTTACCTGGAGGTCATAATCCTGGAGTTGATGCTGAATCCACAACAATTGAGCACAACAGCTACCTGCTGAAATGTACTCTGACTCTACAGTCGATATAACAACACTTGTTTGCTTCTTGCTGCTCCAAGACACTAGTCTTCCTCCTAAGAACTGACAGGTTCCTATAGTGTTTTTCCTGTCCTTTTTGCATCCTACAAAATCTACAACTGAATAGTCTGTAAGTTCAAAATCCCTATTTCTAGGATACCATAGGCCAAGATCTGGTGTGCCCTTAAGATATCTCAAGATCTTCTTTATAACAAAGTAATGAGATTCTTTAGGACAGGCCTGATACCTAGCACAGATACATGTAGCATATAGGATGTCAGGCCTACTAGCTGCGAGGCATTGATGAGGGCCAATTATCCCTCTATACAAAGTTTCATAAGAAGGTTTCCCTTCTTCATCTTTGTTTAAAGGAATACTTGTCCTTATGGGAGTTTTCATGGTGGAGGCATTCTCCATTCCATATTTCTTAATCAACTCCCTAATGAAGTTAGACTGGGATATGAACAAGGCATCATCAGTCTGTCTTACTTGGAGTCCCAAGAAGAACTTGAGCTCACCCATACTACTCATCTCAAACTTCCCTTGCATAAGTTTAACAAACTTCCTGTGAAGTTTGTCATCAGTAGAACCAAATATAATGTCATCAACATATATCTGGACTAGGATGATCTTGCCCTAAGATTCCATTAGGAATAGGGTCTTGTCTCTCCCTTGAGAATTTATTCTCAATGAGAAAACTAGGTAAGGTCTTATATCATGCTCTAGGGGCTTGCTTCAACCAATATAAAGCTTTCCTAAGACTATAAACAAAGTTAGGATAGTGAGGATCAACAAAACCTGGTGGTTGATCCACATATACTTTCTCTTTTAAGTCCCCATTCAGGAAGGCTGACTTCACATCCATCTGATAGACTTTGAATCCTTGATAGTTAGCAAATGAAAAGAAGAGTCTTATTGCTTCCAATCTGGCTACTGGGGTAAATGTCTGGTCAAAATCTATTCCTTCTTCTTGCCTGTATCCTTTAGCCACCAGTCTATCCTTATTCTTGGTAATAATGTCATTCTCATCTAACTTGTTCCTATAGATTCACTTAGTCCCAATGATATTTTGTCCTTGTGGTCTAGGAACCAACTTCTAGACGTTACGCCTCTTAAATTGGTCAAGCTCTTCTTGCATTGCTCAAAGACAGAACTGGTCTTTGATTACCTTTTCAAACTTCTTGGGCACTTCTTGATACAAAAAGCTTGAGTGGAGAGCTGTGTGATGCCGGCTCGTCTCCCATCCCCTTGCCCGTTCATGCTAAGAGTGCTCGTGATCAAGTTGCTGTGAATGATGATCAAGTTGCTCGTCATCAAGTTGATGCGACGCAACATAAAGATGCTCGACGACCTTCTACCGCGACTCGTGACCTTGGTGGCTACAATCTTCGTTCGCGGCGGGCTTAAGCCCTTTCCTTATTTGCACAATTATTTTCCTAGTTTAATGTTATCATTATTTCATGTTGTCTTTTATTTTGGACATGTTTAATTTTTGGTGTGCTCATAGCCATCCAATAGATGATAAATTGGATGGCTAGATTTATTTTGCTTGTTTTGGGACTTGCCTATATATAGGCTTATTTGATGAGAAATGAAGGATGCTATTTGAAAACCCAAATTAATCCTCTCTTGAGAATTTCGGCCACCTCCCTTTGGGATTGCCGCCCCCCCTCTCATCATCCTTCTCCTCCTTTGTTAGCCAATCGCTTGGGTGATCCAAGGCTTGTGAAACACGGAGGCGGATGCTTCTCGGTGTGACTCCGGCGAAGAAGAAGGTTGCCGCTCGGTGTGACGCCGGTGGTGCGTGGACGTGTGACTCTTCCACTTTCCTTGTGTGATCTTCACCCCATCTTTCACCCCATCTTGGGGAGGGTAATATCTACATCTTTCCTTTGTGATTTCTTGTGAGATTTGGAATGGATGCAATGGCTTTTTATCCGCGATCTTGAATACGATATCTTGGATTTAATCAAAAACCTTCTTGCGTTTATTTTCGAAACCTTGCAAGAAGCCGAATCGGGTGGATCCTTTTGCTTGAGGAAGATCTTGGTATATAGTTATTGATCTTCCTCTCAAAAAGGTGTGGCGACCTTTGCTTTCGATCTTCGGTGGGAAAGGATTGGACTTTAATTAGATCGTCGCTTTTAGTCCACTCCCCTCCGCGTGTTTGTGCGGGATGACGGTGAATCGTGCGGCTAGAATGTTTGTGTTAGGACGCGTTAGAACGTGTTACGTGGGCTTGAGCTGTAAGAAAATCCGTACGCTATTTTAATCCGACGAATCCCTACGTCAATTTGGTATCAGAGGGAGGTTCTCGTCAGTTTCCTAATTGGCACTCCTCCCCCGCTCAAAATTCAAATTTTAAATTTCAAATTTCAAAAATTCAAAACTCAAATTTCGAATTTCAAATTTCAAATTTCGAATTTCAAATTTCAAAATTTCAAATTTCAAATTTCAAAATTTCTAAATTCAAATTCTAAATTTCAAAATTCAAAATTCAAAATTCAAATTTCAAATTTCAGAATTCAAATTTCGAATTTCAAATTTCAAATTTCAAAATTTCAAATTTCAAATTTCAAAATTTCAAATTTTAAATTTCAAATTTCAAAAAAAAAAAATAAAAATTCAAATTTCGAATTTCAAATTTCAAATTTCGAATTTCAAATTTCAAATTTCAAAATTTCAAATTTCAAATTCTAAATTTCAAAATTCAAAATTCAAATTTCAAATTTCAGAATTCAATTTTCGAATTTCAAATTTCAAATTTTCAAATTTCAAATTTCAAAATTTCAAATTTTAAATTTCAAATTTCAAAAAAATTCAAAATTCAAATTTCGAATTTCAAATTTCAAATTTCGAATTTCAAATTTCAAATTTCGAATTTCAAATTTCAAATTTCAAAATTTCAAATTTCAAAATTTCAAAATTTAAAATTTCAATTTTCAAAATTCAAAAACAAAGAGAAAACTGCGCTCTAGCCTTTGGTTTTTAGGGTGTTAATGCGTACTCGGCACGGTACGGAGTACACGAACCCGTCTACCTCCACTATGGCTGAACACCCTGATGAGGAAACTAATCCTACGGCTATCACTGAGCTTAGGCAAGAATTAGGAGAGTTGAGGGGTTTGCTAACACAACTTTTGGCGAACCAAGCTGCTCAAACACCACCACCACCTAACCGTGGACAAGTCCCCCGACCACCCCCGGTGCATGTTGCGGAACATGATGGGTACTTCCTCGGAGCAGCCCGTCAAGTTCCCAATCCGGAAAGAGAGTTCGATATAAAAAAAGCGATTCGTATGAAAGCCCCCTCTTACGATGGTATGGGAGACCCCCAAGTCTTCCTTACATGGGTGGTTGACATAGAATGCTATTTTGATTGGTATCACCTTACCGATGAGCAAAAGGTTCAAGTAGCTCGTATGAAATTAAACGGGAGGGCCAAGACCTTTTAGTTAAATGAGGAGCGACGTTTAGGGACTGGTCATGGTGTACCCCTAGTTGGTTGGACGGTTATGAAAAATTTGCTCACCGACCAATACGTGCCCGCTTACCACCGAACTCAAATGTTCGACGATCTTGCCACCCTTCGGCAAGGTCCAAAATCGGTGGCTGATTACATGGGTGAGTTAAAGGATAAGATGGTGCGGTGTGAGATCCAAGAGATGCCAGAGGTTACGCTTTCTAGGTTCCGTAAGGGACTTAATCCGGACATTCAGAAGAAACTTCTTTGATATGGTCACACTGATATTAATACTACTTTCAATGCCGCCATGGACATTGAAAAACATCTGGCCATGAAACCCCAATCCCGTTACTCCCAACAAAAGGGAAAGGCCCCCATAGGTGCCCTTTCCTCCACTTATTATGATAAGGGTAAGGCGAAGGTTGGGGAGTCCAAACCAATTGTCATGACTGTGAGAAACCCTAGGCCGCCTAATAGTGAGAGAATCCCTATTGTCAAGGTGAGCAAGGCTAACACCACGTGTTACACTTGCGGCATTCAAGGCCACTATGCCTATGAGTGCCCCACCAAGGCCAAGGCTACTTTAGCTCTTCTAGACGAGTCCACTAGTGACTTTGCAGATTTAGTGATTGAGGCAGATGAGGGTTATGAGATGGATGGTGTGCCTAGTGATATGGAGGATGGGCACCTACTTAGCATTATGCGTTGTATTCTGACGAACCCTCGCCCGCTTGATGATTGGAAGAGGTCCACTATTTTCTCCCTCATCTTTAAGAGTGGGGAAAAATATTGTAAGCTCATCATTGATAGCGGCAGCTGCATGAATGTCGTTTCCGAGAACGCCGTTATGTGGATGCATTTGGCTACCGAGCCTCATCCTACCCCTTACCAAGTGGCTTGGGTCAACAAGGTAACCATCTCGGTCACCAAGCGTTGCCTAGTTCCACTTACGATCAAGTCATATACGGATGAGGTGTGGTGTGATGTCATCCCTATGGATGCTTGTCATGTGTTGTTAGGCCGCCCTTGGCTCTATGACCGTGATGTCACCCACTACGGGAGGGCAAACACTTATGAGTTCAAATATAATGGGAAGGTAGTCACGTTAAAACCCACGGCCCCAAAGGAACCCAATAGCCCGAGTACGGATACCACAATCCCAGTCGAGAAGAAATTAGTAAGCCTAAAGGGTAGAAGAAAATTTGAGAGGGACCCCTTTGTGGATGGGATTATTTATGCATTGGTTCTTTTGAATAATAATAAAGAAAATGGGGTTTTAGAAGTTTACCCAAAGAATTAAAAAAAACTGCTGGAAGAGTATAAGGATGTCTACCCGGACGAGTTGCCCCCTACGTTGCCTCCTCTACGTGATATCCAACATGCCATTGACTTTATGTCGGGCGCCTCATTGCCTAATCAGCCCCATTATAGGTTGCACCCCGCAGCCCATGAGGAGCTCCAAGCCCAAATTTCGGATTTATTGGCGAAGGGGTTCATTAGGAACAGCAAGAGTCCGTGTGCGGTACCGGCTTTGTTGGCTCCAAAAAAGGATGGTACGTGGCGTATGTGTGTAGACAGTTGAGCCATAAATAAGATCACTATCAAGTATAGGTTTCCCATCCCTAGATTGGACGATCTTTTGGATATGTTGTCTGGTGCCTCGATCTTCACGAAATTGGATTTGCGGAGTGGTTACCATCAGATTCGGATACGTGATGGGGATGAATGGAAAACTGCATTTAAATCTAAGGATGGGCTCTACGAGTGGTTGGTCATGCCATTTGGGTTGTCAAATGCTCCAAGCACATTCTCACGAATGATGACCCACGTATTCCAACCATACATGGGACGATTTGTGGTGGTGTACTTTGATGACATATTGATTTATAGCACCACTTTTGACTCACATGTGTCTCACCTATGGATTATTCTATCTACACTTCGGGACGAAAAATTATATTTAAATTTAAAGAAGTGTATATTTTATGTAAAGGAAGTGGAATTTTTGGGCTACCTGGTTGGATCCGAGGGAATAAAGGTAGACCCCAGTAAGGTGAAAGCAATACTGGATTGGCCCGAACCCACAAGCTTGAGAGACGTTAGGAGTTTCCACGGGTTAGCCTCATTTTATAGACGATTTATTCAGGATTTTAGTACTATTATGGCTCCCGTGACGGAATGCATGAAAAGGGGTGAGTTTAAATGGACGTCAGTAGCTACCCAGGCAATCCTACACATTAAGAAGATGATGACTGAGGCTCCTATTTTGCGCTTACCAGATTTTAATAAAGTATTTGAATTGACATGTGACTCATCCGGAGTAGGAGTAGGAGGTGTCTTAAGCCAAGAGGGACATCCAATAAGTTATTTTAGCGAGAAATTGGCGGGTGCAAAACTTAATTATTCCAATTACGATAGAGAGTTCTATGCCATTATTAGATGCCTACACCAGTGGAGACACTACCTCCTTTCCAAGGAGTTCGTGATTCTCTCTGACCATGATGCACTTAGGCACATTAATGGGCAATCTAAAATCAGCCCCCGTCATGCAAAATGGGTATCTTATCTGCAAGAGTTTTCGTTCACCTTAAAACACCTCAAGGGCACTGAAAATCGTGTGGCCGACGCGCTTAGTAGAGTGACACTTTTATTGTCGATCATGGAAGTAAAGGTTGTCGGATTTGAGAGAATAAAGGATGAATATGCCATGTGTCCTGATTTTGGAGAGGTGTATCTAGCGGCACACAATGACTCACCAATGATAGTGTCAGCATATGTATTGAGAGACGGTTATTTATTTCGGCACGCTAAGCTATGTATTCCCCATACCTCCCTACGCCATCACATAGTATGGGAACTACATAGTGGCGGGTTGAGCGGCCATTTTGGGCGGGATAAAACGATAGCCTTAGTCGAGGAGAAATTCTATTGGCCTAAACTTCGCGTTTTAGTTGGGAAAATCGTGAGTAGCTGTCGGGTTTGTCAAGTGTCTAAAGGGGGAAAGACTAATGTGGGACTATACACTCCGTTGCCTATTCCATCTAGACCTTGGGAGGACGTGAGTATGGACTTTATTTTGGGACTTCCTCCAACCCAGCGACGACACGATTCCATTTTTGCGGTGGTTGATAGGTTCTCTAAGATGGCTTATTTCATACACTGTAGTAAGACTAATGACGCGTCTCACATTGCAAAATTATATTTTAAAGAGGTGGTGAGTCACCGCGGCGTTCCTAAGACCATTGTCTCGGATCGTGACGTTAAATTCACAAGTTATTTTTGAAAGACGCTTTGGGCATTAATGGGAACGAAGTTGTTGTTTTCCGCCGCCTATCACCCACAAACTGATGGGCAGACGGAAGTTGTAAATAGGAGTTTGGGAAACTTGTTGCGTTGTCTTGTGGGTGACCACAAAGGCACTTGGGATTTGCTCCTCCCCCAAGCCCAATTAGCCTACAACAACTCTACCAATCGGTCTACGGGTATGTCACCAAATGAAGTAGTGCACGGGTACCTTGCGAATGTGCCTATTGACTTGATTCTGTTACCTCCATCTTATCATAAAAGTCAATTTGCACAATCTTTTGCCGAGCACATACATGACTTACACGCCCAAATACGAACAACTTTAGCTACCACGTATGAGTCGTATCGATCCCAAGCGAATTTACATCGGAGGGAGTCTAACTTCCAAGTTGACGATCTTGTTTTAGTGCGCCTTATTCCCACGAGGCTGCCTTCTGGCACCGTTAAGAAGTTGGCACCAAAGCGAGCCGGCCCGTTTCGAATTATTAAGAGGCTAGGAGATAACGCGTTTGTTTTGGATTTGCCGACGGATTGGGGTATTTCACCCATTTTCAATGTTTCGGATTTAACGCCGTATGTTTCCATTCCAACTGAGTTGACTTCTACGACTTCTTTTTCCCCCAATATTTCTTCCTCCACAAATGTCTCTTCTGGGTTGGTGAGTGGTAGTTCTGTGAGTCATTCTTCCATTGCACCTACAGGCCTAGCGCCGGGTGGTAAGTCTTCTACTTTGCTTCCACATGCTGATATGTTTCCTAGATTTCCCCGTACATTTCTTGTCCCAGATCAGGTACTTGCAGATGGCTACACTTCTCCAGCTGATGGCGGCCATCGTCGCTTTCTCGTTCGTTGGCATGATCGTCCTCCCTCCGACGACTCCTGGGTTATTGAGTCGGATCTCTTTCGCTTGGATGAGGACCTCCTCCGCCGCTACCTTGCAGCCCACTCATCGGTGCTGAGTGACTTTAAGGGGGGGGAGGATTGATGCCGGCTCGTCTCCCATTCCCTTGCCCGTTGATGCTAAGAGTGCTCGTGATCAAGTTGCTGTGAATGATGATCAAGTTGCTCGTGATCAAGTTGATGCGGCGCAACATAAAGATGCTCGACGACCTTCTACCGCGACTCGTGACCTTGGTGGCTACAATCTTCGTTCGCGGCGTGCTTAAGCCCTTTCCTTATTTGCACCTTTATTTTCCTAGTTTAATGTTATCATTATTTCATGTTGTCTTTTATTTTGGACATGTTTAATTTTTTGTGTGCTCATAGCCATCCAATAGATGATAAATTGGATGGCTAGATTTATTTTGCTTGTTTTGGGACTTGCCTATATATAGGCTTATTTGATGAGAAATGAAGGATGCTATTTGAAAACCCAAATTAATCCTCTCTTGAGAATTTCGGCCACCTCCCTTTGGGATTGCCGCCCCCCCCCTCTCATCCTCCTTCTCCTCCTTTGTTAGCCAATCACTTGGGTGATCCAAGGCTTGTGAAACACGGAGGCGGATGCTTCTCGGTGTGACTCCGGCGAAGAAGAAGGTTGCCGCTCGGTGTGACGCCGGTGTTGCGTGGACGTGTGACTCTTCCACTTTCCTTGTGTGATCTTCACCCCATCTTGGGGAGGGTAATATCTACATCTTTCCTTTGTGATTTCTTGTGAGATTTGGAATGGATACAATGGCTTTTTATCCGCGATCTTGAATACGATCTCTTGGATTTAATCAAAAACCTTCTTGCGTTTATTTTCGAAACCTTGCAAGAAGCCGGATCGGGTGGATCCTTTTGCTTGAGGAAGATCTTGGCATATAGTTATTGATCTTCCTCTCAAAAAGGTGTGGCGACCTTTGCTTTCGATGTTCAGTGGGAAAGGATTGGACTTTAATTAGATCGTCGCTTTTAGTCCACTCCCCTCCGCGTGTTTGTGCGGGATGACGGTGAATCATGCGGCTAGAATGTTTGTGTTAGGACGCGTTAGAACGTATTACGTGGGCTTGAGCTGTAAGAAAATCCGTACGCTATTTTAATCCGACGAATCCCTACGTCACTGTGTTGATACTCTTGCTTCTGGTCAGGACCCCATGGCTTGCCTCACCAATTATTTGGTGTGCTAGATGATCCCTTAGATGCCTTACAGCTAGGGGCAATTTAACTTCAGCAAGCTGCTCTTTAATGTCTTCAGTTGGTTGTTCATCATCCTCAACTTGTGAGTCTTGAGCTCCCTCTGGATAGCACACATCGTTTCCCTTATCTTGGACTACTGGATCATATTCCTTGATGGTAATCTTGTCCATCACCTGCTTTATGTCTGCAAAACTAGAAGAGGAGCTAGGCAGCTCACATTTAATCATAATTAATTCATCGAAAATAACATGAACTGACTCTTCTACAACTTGACTTGTCAAGTTGTACATCTTATATGCCCTACTGTTGTTGATGTACCCAACAAAGATCCCTTCATGGGACTTGGCAGCAAAGTTAGTCACATAGGACTTTCCATTATTCAGGACATAGCACTTGCTACCAAAAATCCTGAATTAGGACAAGTTTGGTTTTCTGCCTTTCAAGATCTCATAGGAAGTCTTCTTGTGGCTTTTTGTGATACAAGCCCTATTACCGACATGACATGCAGTGTTAACTGCCTAAACCCATAAATATTTTGGGAGAGATGTGTCACTTAATAAGGTTCTACCAGCCTCTATGAGGGTTCAGTTTTTCCTCTCAATAATTCCATTTTGATGGGGTGTTCTAGGAGAGGAGAATTCTTGGTGAATCCCTTGCTCTTTCCAGAAACTTGTCATGCTGGCAGACTGAAATTCAGTCCCATGGTCAGTTGAGTTTGCCATAGTACTGTTTAGTTCATTCTGTATCTGCTTGACAAAAGTCTTGAAGACTTCAAGGGTTTCATCCTTTCATTTAAGGAAGAACACCCAAGCAAACATAGAAAAGTCATCAACAACCACAAGGGTGTAGATTTTCCTACATAGAATTTGAACTGGTATAGGACCAAATAAGTCCATATGCAGGAGGTATAAGTACCTCACTAAGTCTTTGTCCCTAATACTCTCGAAGGAGGTCATGGTGTTGGATTCCCAGTTTGGATTTGGGCTAGGTTCACTAATTAGGATGATTTTGACCCACATTGTATAGGTCAAGTCTATGAGTCCTAGAGTTTAGGCTAGTCATTAGGTTCAACATTCATGGACCAACCAGTAGAGGACCTCAGTTGACCCAGAATTAGAAGAATTCAGAGTTAAAATTATTAGTTCGAAATTCTTCGAACTCAGCTCGACGATCGTTGTTCTCAGATCGACGAACTCAGAGTTACTTCTTTGAGTTGAGCTCGACGATATTCAAGCTCAGGTTGACGATCTCTCCATTCAGACAGATTCTTTGCTCGACGAATTCTGGAGTTCAACTTCAACAGATTCTTTCCAGTTTAGTTTCTCTCAACTCTGCTCGACGAATACAGATTCTTAGCTCGACGAACTTAGAGCGCAGATTTTGCAAGTCATTTCCAGAATGCAGTTCGCTGAGCTGTGGTCGACGAACAGGATTTATCAGCTCGACGAACTTGGATCTCCAGTCGACAAATTCTACTCAGAGCTCGATGAATTCTTTCTCAAGCCAGACTTAGAAGTTTTCCTTATTCTGTCCTTATTTATTATATTTTAGTAGTGATTTCCTGAGAAATTAATGCTCATATTCCTCTGAATATAGTCGTTATTGGCAGTATTAATTATGGTCTTCATCAGGATTAATTACTTGCTTAATTTATTGGAATAGTTGGGGAAACTCATTAAAGGATATATTCTCCAGCCATTTCATTCTCCAGAACAATCAACAATTAATGCTTGGAATTCAAATTTTCAAAGGAGAATTTTGACAGCAGAATATAAAAGAGATTTTTCTCTTCTCAGATAAGGAGTTGTAGGACTAAGAAGAGAACAGACAGAACATACAATAAAGAAAGAGCATACAGAGAAACGATACAGAACTCTCTCCCTGTGAAGAAAACATTCTATTTTTCCCTTGTACTTTCTAAAGACTGAAGAAGAACAACAATCAAACATCAAGAGTCTTCTTCAACTTCTACTCTAGGAATATTCAATGACAACAACTCTGAATCAGTCAGAAATTCCTGGATCACTTCAAGACAAGGCTGAAGACCTACACCCTAAGCAAGGCTCCAGGCTTTCTGAACCATTCTTATTTCAAAAGGAGCTTTGATACCAACAATCCACTAGTCTTCTTTGTTGTATAGAGAAAAGAGAAGACAACATCAACTCTCTCAACCTCCTGTAAAAGGGTTTATTAACTCCCTTCAAAAATTTATTCTTAGTTTTTGGGCACCTAATCAAAAGCCTAAAGGGTTCTGAGATCTCCCTGGAAATAGATCTTGTGGTGGCATTCACCTGATCAAAAACCTGATAGTGGATTCCTACCAAGGTGGTAGAAGAGTGCATGTACCCAGTTTGGGGAACCACTATAAAATTCTTGTGTTGTCCGTGTGTGATCATTTTCTATTTTGTTCTTGCTGTGTTGTGATAGTATAGATTTGCTTAGGTTGCATTTCCTATTATACTACTATATTATCATCTATTTTACTCTGATATATTTAAAAATAGCCAAAATCTTTTAAGTTACTCTATTCACCCGCCCCCTCTAGAGTAATCAGATCTACCCCCTTATCCTTCTATGGGAATCAGTGACATACCATATCTTTCAAATGGTATCAGAGCAGTGTTCCTTTGGTTTCTCAAGCTAATACTTGAACCAAAAGATCCTTGTTAGATATGATTTTCTTTTCTCTTAGTTTTTCTGTTTATTTCATATCATGACACAGAACAAAGATTATTCAAGCAGCAGACCTCTAGTTTGCAACTTGAATAAGTTTGCTATCTGGAAGGCTTTATATGAACTCTATTGATGAAGACATATACAATTCAATTTTGATAGGACCACTAGCTCCAGTGGCTACCACTACTGCAAGTTCCAACACACATGTTGTTCCACCACCTGAGTGGACAGATGCACAGAAGAAGGCCAAGATGGCAGATGCCAAGGCCATGAACATCATAGCATAGACTATATCAGATGACATATTCCAGAAAGTGGCTGAGTGCACATCATCCAAAGCTATCTGGGATTCTCTCAACTACATAGTTGTTGGATCAGCAGATGAGAGAAAAGACAGGAGATCTAATCTCATCTCCCAGTATGAAAATTTCAAGAAAGAAGAATCTGAGTCTGTGAGTGACATGTACAACATACTAAGCTCAATCATCAATGAGCTGAAGACTCTGGACAAGGACATCACCCTCACAGAAGTTAATGGCAAGATTCTCATGTGCTTCCCTAGCTCATGGGATTCCAGAATATGGCCAATCAAGGAGGCCAGAAGATTAAATGAGATTTCCACTGAATCTTTTCTTAGAAAGCTCAAATCATATGAACAGCTAATAAAGACAAGAGAAGCTGCAGAGCACAAGACTTCTTCAGCAACAAGAAAGGAACAAAGCATAGCTTTCAAAGCTTCAGAAGAAACAGAAGTCCCAATAGTTAGTGAAGAACTTCTGAGTCTCTTAGCCAAGAGATTTTATAAAATGACAAAGAAGGATTTCAGAAGAAAGTCATCTAGGCAAGATGACAAGCCAATGTATGACAAGACACCCACTAAAGAAGTTGTTTGTTTTCGATGTAGGAAGTCAGGACACTTTATTTCAGAGTGTTCAGAGAACCAAAAGAAGGAGAGAAGAAGAGAAAAAGAAACAAGGAAACAGCACTACAGCAAGCCCTCCTCTAGCAAGCATAAAAGGAAGGAGAAAGGCTTTATGGCTGAAACATGAAGTGAAACTGAAGATAAATCTTCATCTTCTAGCTCCAGTGAAGATGTAGAAGACGCTAAGGAAAATGAGATTTGCTTGATGTCTATTGATTACTCAAACACCCTATCAGAAGCTGAGCAATCAGACAGTGATGAACCTTCTGAATCTGAGATAAATCAGGTATTATCTTCCTTTGATTTCAACTCGGAAAACTTTATAACTGAATTTAAATCTTTATGCACTGATTTAATTAATTCTTAAAAAGAGATTAAACATCTTAGAGAAAAACTAACTGATCAAGAAAACTTGCTTTCTGAAAATATCAAATTCAGAGAGGAATTTAACCCTAGCTAATGAACAGATCATCTCATTAAAAACTGAATTGGCTGAGGCAAGGTAACTTGAAGAATCCCTAAATGGGAGAAGTATCAAGTTGATGGACTTCACAAGAACAGTGAATGCCATGCTTAATGGCAAGCAGGGCTTAGGTGCTTCATCAAGCCAACCCCCACTGATTCAGAAGAATATCTTAACAACCCCAATAAAATTTGTCTCAGAAAAGGGCAAGGAAAAGATAGATAATAATAATATTAAACAACCAGAATTAAAACAAAAGAATAAGAAAAAGAGAAAGAATAAGAAAGATCCTAACCATAATAATGTTCAGCAGATTTCATCGAACTCAGATCGACAAAATGTGTACAGTTCGTCGAACACAAGTCGACAAACTCCGAATGCATACTATCATTATAATTATTCATTGAACTACGATTGACGAAACCAGTATGGTTCGTCGACCCGAGATCGACGATATTGGGGCCCAGAGAATGAATACTTTCATTCTCTGAGTGGAGTTCGACGAACGCATCCCCATTAGTCGAACTCAGTTCGACGAACTTACCAGAATTCGTCGAACCCAGTTCATTTTAACAGAAACTTTAATTCACATAGAACATTTAATCAACCAAGACGATACATGAATCCATTCACCCAGTGGATAATTCCACCTAGAAGATATCACCCCTTAGGTTATAAAAATCAACAAGAATACTCTTATATATCCAGCTTTAATTATGTAAATAAACAAGGACCCAAGATAACCTGGGTTAAGAATAACTAATCTATTTTGATGCATGTGAAAGACTGTCCCACCACAGAGCAACAGTGGTATCTGGATAGTGGCTGTTTAAAGTATATGATTGAAAACAAGGACAACTTAATCAACTACAAGTCTAAGCTAGGACCCAAAGTAATATTTGGTGATTCCAATTGTGGCCATACTGAAGGCTATGGAAAGGTCAAAATTGGAGCAGTCACCTTCAGGAATGTAGCTTATGTAAGTGGCTGAAGCACAACCTTATATCCAAAAGTCAGTTATGTGATGAAAAGTTTCAGGTATCATTTAACAAAACTTCATGTATTATTACTTCTATAGATAACCAAGTAGTGTTAACTGGTACTAGAGTAATAAATATCTATGTAGTTAATTTTAAGTCAACTAAATTAGAAATATGTCTGTTTAACCAAACTAGTAATAATAATGATCTTTGCTATAGGAGATTAGGACATGTAAACATGGAAAACATTGCTAAACTCTTTAGGGACAACCTTGTTAGAGTATTACCTTCTTGCCCCTACAAGAAAGAAAGCTTTTGCAGGTCTTGTCAATTAGGCAAGCAAACTAAAAATACTTTTAAGTCACTTAATAAGAGTGATTCACCTAGGATTCTGTATTTGCTACACATGGATCTCAATGGAACCATTGTTGTACATAGCCTAGGAGGGAAGTCTTATACCTTAGTAATTATTGATGACTTCTCAAGGTTCACTTGGGTGTTCTTCTTTAGCAACAAGTCAGATAACTGCATGTTCTTATAGATTTTCTTAAGAGCATAAGGATTGAGTACTCTACTCCAGTTGCATTGATCAAAAGTGATCATGGTACTGAGTTTGAGTCTCTTCCCATGCAATAATTCTGTGAGAAGGAAAGTATCAGGCATTGTTTCTCTGCTCCTAGAACTTCTCAATAAAATGGGGTAGCTGAAAGGAAAAATAGAACACTGATTGAAGCTGCAAGCACATTACTTGCAGATGCTCACTTGCCCCTATCCTTTTGGGCAGAGGTTGTGAGGACATCAAACTATGTACTGAATAGAAGTTTGATACACAAACTTGATGCAGTCTTGCACGTAGACACCAAATAAATCTACGGTCGAACACTTTTGCCTCTCCTTGATCCAATCTTATACTCGCACAATCGTTCTACGTAGCACCACGTTAATTAATTTTATCAATTATATGCTAAAGTATGGGTAGCCAAACTGCTTAGGATCGAACAAATATTATAGGCCAATATTCTCTCCGGCTAAAAGGACCCACCCGGTCCGAACGAGCGGTGTTGTACCAAAAGAGATCTATCAAATAAATACGATTTGGAAAAGGTAGATCTCTCCCAACAAAAGAAAACGAATGTTCGCCAAACCTTTTCGAAAAATAATTCAATCAAGACAAACACAAAATCAATCGAAGAAACCATGATTAATTAATGATTCAAAATTCAACGCCAAGAATCTACCACCACAGGAATTAATCTAGTAAGAGAAACACACAATAGGTAGAAAGGATTCATTAGCCTATCGGAATGGATGTTTCCGATTTCTCTACTTGGGTCGTTCTTCAACGGCTCCGCCGGAGTCATGCTGGTTGGAGTGAAACTTGTCCGCCTTCGTCGCTTCACGCCGAAGTTGATCCACAAGGGGAGATCTTCTTGCCTTGGCCGAATTTCTTCAAGGATGAGGGTGGCAAATTTTGTTGTTGGTGGTCGGTTTGGGTGAGGAGGATGGGAGGCGGTTTTGTCTAGGGAAAAGGAGTAAGAGAGGGTTGTTAAGGGGAGAAAAGAGGAGGGAGAGAGGGGAGGAGGGTGGCTGAAATTGCCAAGGAAGAGGGGGAAGAGAGGGGCAGCCAAGGAGGAGGGGAGAAGAAGATTCTCAAGACAAGTTAGGGTTTTCTTTTCAATCATTCACTATTTCAATATGACAAATATCATGGCCTATATATAGGCTTACACCACTCCATCTCCCTTATTTCAAAATTCAAAATTCAAAATATGAAGGTTATATGCACCCATCATAGCACATGAAATGAAATAATTAAAACAACACATGATGGTTATGAGCATCCATCCTTACACATGAAATGGAAATTAAAACATGAAATAAATGCTTAAAATAAAATTGATAAAATAATAAAATTATTAAAAATATATAATTATAATTATTTAATTTATAATTATATATTTTTATATAATGGCGGCGGACGTCGATCCCATCCTCGAGCTTGCGGCAGCGATCGTCCCAATCGACGAACTCTCTCAAACGGGGATCAATGGAGGCCGTGTCATCAAGGTCTCCATCAATCCTCCTCCGCTCAAAAGTACTCATCACCGATGAGTTGGTCTGAATGCACCAGTGCAGGAGAGCAACATCCAAACGAGCCACCTCCGATCCAAGAAACCAAGAATCATTGGAGGCCGGTCAATTACTCCATCGAATCAAGTAGTGGAAAACATCACCACATGTAAAGGAGAGCACTGCAACCTGGAGTATCCTGTCATGAAAAGAGATGGTCCTGGAGAACCTTGGAAAGGCATTAGGAAATAAAGGAAAATAAGTTTCCACATCAACAACCAACATACATCCAGTGAAGACCGATGAAGATAGCGATCCAGGCACAGACTCACAACACAAACCATAAGAAAACAAAGGTGGACCCCAACAGACAGGCAGATAATTCAAGTGGTGGAGAAACATATGACATTAAATTAGAAATATTAAAAATTGGGGTAATACCCCAATCAGTGGAAAACTTCAAATGATATGCGTATTCTCCTAATTTCTTTAAGATCCAAAAAAGGTCCAACTTGCCAACTCGCCAACTTTCTATAGCGCCCGAGGGCAACCGTTCAGGGACGAAATGCACCAAAACTAAATCACCAATCATATAGTGAGACGCTCTTTTATGTAAGCTAGCATGAAATTGACAAGATTTATATGGTGTGGTTAGCGCTTCACTAATATGCTTATATAAAATGTGATCATGAAGAGCATAATCTGGTGCAGGTTTCGGCGATAAACTAGCAAGTAAAAAATAAGATGCAACTTGAGTGATTAATTCCCTTAAAGTGAGCCTAAGTATCATACTATCGTGAGGAGTGAAACCGTGGACTACATGACTTAACCCAAATGTTAACCCCGAAATCGGCGATCCTTCCCAAGGCAGCCAGCTCGCTCGTCACGGCCTGCCTCGGGTTCCTCCTCGAGGCCGTGATTCCCTAGGGAGGGCGGACAGAATTCTCTGAACGTTCAGGCCACGCGGCTTGCGCGGTCTCAGCGGTCTGACCGACCAGGCCGCGCGCCTCCCCTTGGTCAGCAGGGGTCGCGGACTGCTTCCGCAGTCCGCCTCTGCAGGTCGCCGCCTTTTTCAGCTTAACTGCAAGGTTGTCTCTACAGGACTCTCTCTGCCAGACTCAACTCCCTATCCGCCCAGGCCGGCAACAAGCCGCGTCCTTTGTAGGAACTAGCCCCTCTTCCAGCCCGCTCCTGCAAGTCGTTCTTCAAGAACACCAGACCGCTCCAAATTGCCAAGCACAGATGGCGACCTGCCCCCAAGTCGCCAGCCAGCTACCACGGCTTCCGCCTCGCCAACACGCGCGGTCTGCCTCATCATGATGGGCAGGCCGCTCAGTCCTTGCTACCAGCAGCATGGGTAGCCAACTCCTCCAGCCCGCCTACAGGGCGCGGACTCCAACTCCGGCTACCCGCCAAGACCAGCAGTAACGTCCAAGTTCCTCGCGAGCTGGGCGGAGTCGAAGTGCGATGAAGACTTCCAGTCCGCCTTCATTGGTGAACCCCAACAGCCTCAACAGCCAGGCTCTCCATCTCCAACGTAAGCGGACTCAGCTTTGCAGCAGCCGCGGACTTGGCAACCTTAGCAGACTCTCTTTGCAGTCCGCCTTTCCTTAGTCAGCGCCAACTTCTCGACAGTAGCAGGGTCAACTCCTCCTCAGTCCGCGGCCTTGGCGTGGACTCAGTCAGTAGTACCAGATTCTTTCCCAGTCCGAATAACCTCGTGCGGACTCGCCGAACTCCCCAGGCACTCTCCTGCTCGCACCCTTTATAACTCGCTGAAGTTCAACAGCGGCGGACTCAGTGGATTCTCCTTGCAGTCCGCCACTTGGCCTCTAGCATCCGCCACCCCAGCAGTAGGCGGACAGTCCCAGCTCAGTAGTGACGGACTCCGTGAACCCGCATCGCAGTCCGCCACTAAGTCACCCATTTTGCTGACAGCAGCACCGACTTCAGCACAAAGCCCCAGTCCGCGTGGCCTATTGCAGGCTCGACGGACTCCGTCTCCATCTCGCTCAAGTTACCGTCTCACCAGGGGTAACGTCACCGCAAGCCGTTACCCCCTCGGGCCTATAAATAGACCCCCAGGCCTCTCATGGTGAGGGGGATCGCAAAAGTGCTCAAGCTCAAAGTCAGCCAGCAAGCCCTCCTCCCGCGGACTCCATTTCTCAGACCGCACCCCTCTCTGTGCTTTTAGTCGCGCGGCCTGCAGGCCTCTGGTTCTCCAGTCCGCGCGGTCTACCATTTCCCTTAACCGCGCGGCCCGCCGACTACGCTCTCCAGTCCGCGATGATAACCTTGGGCTCGCGAGAGGTGGCCCAACGAGCGAGAAGGGGAAGCTGGCGAGATGATAGGTGAGTAAGACCAGGGGGACCCACCTACATGAGGTGGGATGGGAGATTATTTGAGCTTGGCGAGATGGCTCTGGTAGGCGAGATGAGCTATATTGCGAGATGCCAGTGAGACGGACAGAGAGGGTCGTCTCGCCCGTCAGTCTCTTCCCCACTCGCCACATGGGAGAGGAGATATCTTTACCCTTTTACCCCCAAGAGGGATTTTACCTTTGTGCCCCGGGTAATTTTACACTTCTAGCCCTGGAGGTCTGCGTATAGTCCTCCAGAATAGCGGAGTTTAGCTGTTGGCAGACCCAGCCCAGGGTGTTTTGGTCATTTCAGGTTAATTCAGCAGTGATATTTGCAGATCAGATTCAGAGGCATATAAATAGACCGATAAGGTGCCTGAGAAGGAGTTTTTTGGGGGAACATTTTCACTGTCTTCCTCACAGGCACCTAACTCAGCATTGGCTAGGGAGGGGAAGATTTTTAATTCTTCTGGGAAAGAGGTGGGACCTCCGAGTTGAGACCGCTCGGCCTGTTTTCAAGTCTCTGACTCTCGTCAGAAGGATAGCTCAGGAAGAGTACGTGTGGGCTGCATCCTATTTCGAACTTTAGGAGGGACCAAAAAGTTGGTTCCAACATTTTTGGTGCGGTGAGCGTGGAGCGCAGCCAGCAACCACATGACGGGAGATAACGGAGAAGGAGAAGGAGAGGGGTCGGATAAATCGGGAAGATTTGTCGGAAGAGAGGAGTTTATGGCTTCAATCAAGGGGATCATGGATTTGCTGCAAGGGATCTCGCGGTAGGGAGATTGTTCAACCCCACTGCCTCAAGTGCCTGCTCTCACGCCGCAAGAAGAGCTCATCTTGGCGCGAGTGGGAGAAGATGCCCCGGGGAGGAGACCGGGGAAGGAGGTGATGGCAGAAGGCAGCGGGAGAGACATGGCAGGAATGGAGCTGTTCCCAAGCCCGACGAGTACCATCTCGCTAGGAGAGGTCATCGCGCGAGTGGGGGCGGCGAGACTGGTGGCAAGAGGGTCGCCTTTTTGTGAGCTGATCCTGTCAGCTCCCGTCCCGGAAGGGTTCCAGGAACCCGAAATGAACTACTCTGTGGGGAAAGATGATCCCCTTCATCACTTGCAATGGTTCGAGGACGCGGTTTCGATCAGGCCCATGACGGACGCGTTTAAATGCCGTCTTTTCGCCATTACTCTAAAGGACAAAGCTAGAGACTGGTTTCATCAGCTCCCGACAGGCTCAATATACTGCTTTGAGAACCTAAGCAGGAGCTTCCAGTTTCTGTTCTCCACTTCTAAGAAGAGAAAGAGGAACCAGAGTTGATCTTTTTGATTAAGCAGGGGGCAGATGAATCACTGGCTCAGTACGTGGATAGGTTCCAGGAGGACATCTTGGATATACAGGAGGTGCCGGGGTTTGCCCACCAGATGGCCTTTATCATGGGACTACGGGAAGGGTTCTTCAAAATGAGCCTCACCTGGAAGGCGCCGCTATCTTTTGAAGGCTTGATGAAGAAGGAGGCGAAGGAAATAGCGATGGAGGCGGCAAATCCCGCTTTTGCAAAAAACTTGGCAAGACTTACAGAGGTGGAGTCGAGGGAGTCCGGGGGGAGACAACAAGAAGCAAGGGGAAGAGAAAGCCGAGGGCATCGGCATATCAAGAGCTGGGATGGAGGAAACAGGGGGGCCCAGCCCCCGGGAAAGGTAGAGGATTTCCCCACGGGGGGAGGAACCAACAAAGAGGACCGGGAAGATTTCACCAGCAAGGGTGGGGGTATGGTCATAGACCACCCCTTCCCCCTCCGCAGTAGGCTATGGCTATCGGCCGAGGCAGAGGAAGAGGCCGGGAGAGAGGAAGAGGAGCAGGAGCTGGGAGAAGAAGAAACCCTCTGGAAGGAAGGCAAGGGGGGAGGTGGAGTTGCCATATTGTGACTTCCACGAGGAGGAAGGCCACGCAACGGCTACCTGCCCAGATTTCTTGGAAATGAGGAGAACTAGAGGAGCAAGAGAGCAACAAAGACCGGTGCGGATAGAGGATGTAACAGGTACGGGAGAGGAGGATCGATGTGTAGATTGAACGGATGAAGGAGATCGCAGAGGAATTGGTGTAATCCATGGAGGAGTAGGGATAGAGGCGGCCCGAAAAGCGAACCTTCACAGTATGTACCACCGAAGCGTAGCCTCGACACCACAATCCCCTCCCCAGATGAAAGGATCACCTTTTCAAGGAAGGAAATGTCAGATCATGAAGACCCTTTTTGTGACGCGCTGGTGATACGAACGACCATCGAAAACTTTACGGTGTCACGGATCCTAGTAGACAATGGGAGCTCAATGAACGTGATTTTCAAGAAAGCATTCAATGAGATGAGGGTGGAAGCCCGGAGGGTGTTGGCGGCGTATGGACCATTGTTTGGATTCTCAGGAGAGAGGAAAGAAGTCGAGGGGGAGTGGGACTCCAAGTAACCCTAGGAGGGCTATCCCGAAATTGCAGCTTCGTCATAGTGGATGCCCCCAGTAGTTACAACGTTATCTTTGGGCGCCCCTTGATCAGAGCTTTCAGATGCATTCCGTCATCATTTCACCAGTGCTTGAAACTGAACTCAAGAGGTACCCAAATCAGGGTGCGGGGGGATCCAAAGGCCGCAAGGGAATGCTATGTAACGGCAGTGAACACTGTCTCCTAGCAGGGAGACGCTGAAGAGATGGAGAAGAGGATGGAGCAATTGCAACAGGAACTGGGGGCGAAGTAGAGGAAAGGGGGGAGGAAGATACTGGTGGAGAAGGAGAAGTAGTAATGGTTGGAGGCATTGCGGGGGAGCCAGAAATTGAGGGAGAGAAGCACGGAGAGATGCGGATAGTAGAAGAAAGAGAGGAGGAAGATGCTGGAGGAGAAGGAGTAGTGATAATTGGAGGCATTGCGGGAGAGCTAGAAATGGCTGGAAAGGAGGAGGGAGAGATGGAAGCGGAAGAGGAAGGGGAGCCCAAAGAAGATGGAGGGAGAAAAGGGAAGTGGAAAATGGAGGAAGCGGGAGGGTCGCCCAGGAGGGGGGTCCAGCTGGAAAAAAGAAGAGCCACGCTGCAGGGAGGAGAGGGCGCAAACAAGTGGAGATGGAAAGGCTTGGGGAAGAAATGGTGATGGCTGTCGCGAAAGACAAAGTCAAGGAACAGGACGCGCTGGAAGAGCAGGAAGGAGAGGAAGAGCCATCAAGGATGAAGGCAGTCGTGGAGGTACTAGAGGTAGAGATCCGCACCAAGGAAGGGAGAAAGGAGAAGGTAAAGATCAGTGGCGAACTCAACCCGGAAGACCGAGAGAAGATCAAGGTCTGCATGCAAAACAATATTGACGTCTTTGCTTGGAGCGCCGCAGACATGCCCGGGGTCGATGCGGACGTCGCTTGTCACCGCCTCAATCTCGATCCCAACACCCGCCCCATACAACAAAAGAAGAGGGCCATCGCCTCCAAGATGGTCGGGCCTATTAGAGAGGAGGTAGAGAAGTTACTTAAGGCGGGGTTTGTGTCTGCCTGTAAGTATTCGGGGTGGGTAAGTAATGTTGTAATGGCTAAAACGGGGGAGGGTAGATGGAGAATGTGTATGGATTTCTCTCTTTTAAATAAAGCGTGCCCCAAAGATTGTTACCCGCTGCCCCAAATCGACGCGCTGGTTGTCTCAGCCGTCGGTTTTCCTTTTATGAGTTTCTTGGATGCGTTTTCCGGATATCACCAAATACGCATGCATCCTCCGGACGTTAAGGACGTCACCTTCGTCACAGAGGATGGGTGCTTCTGTTTTAATATGATGTCTTTCAGGTTGAAGAATGCGGGAGCGACCTACTAAAGAATGATGGATCGGATCTTCTGAAAACAGAGAGGGAGGAACCTCGAGGTATACGTAGATGACTTGATGGTCAAAAGCAAGGACCTCGAAGCTCATATCCTAGATCTTGAGGAGACCTTTGAAACCCTGAGGAAATATAAATGAGACTCAACCCCCTAAAATGTGTTTTCGGAGAAAATAGGGGAAAGTTCCTCGGACATCTTCTCACTCCATCAGGAGTTGGAGTCCCTTAGAAATGCTAAGGAGGTTCAGCATCTCACCGACAAGTTGGACGGGCTAAGCAGGTTTCTCTCCCGAGCCGGAGAGAGATGCTCGCCTTTCTTTCGGACACTGCGGGGTGGCAAGAAGTTTGAATGGACCCCAGAATGTGAGAAGGATTTCCAGGCGCTAAAGCAACAACTCACCCAGACGCCTTTACTCCAGGGACCAAGGGAAGGAGAGGTCTTGTTTTTATACTTATGGGTAGCGACTAGGGCTGTGAGCTCGGTTCTTGTGCGATAATAAGCGAAGAAGCAATTTCCGATCTACTACGTGAGCAGGGTCTTAAATAAAGCGGAGCTCGGGTATCCCATCCTTGAAAAGTTAGCGTTTGCCCTCATCATCTCGGCCCGAAAGCTCAGACCGTATTTTCAAGCTCATTCTATTCAGGTGGTAACGGATCACCCCCTCCGTTGCATCTTGGAGGGGGTAGAACATTCCGGGAGGCTGGCCAAGTGGTCAATAGAGCTCAGTGAATTCGACCTCGCTTTCATTCCTCGGCTCGCCATTAAGGCCCAGGCAGTGGCCGATTTCCTGGTAGACTATATAGTTGAGGTCCAGGAGGCGGAAGTGTCCCCTCGAGCAACCTGGAAGATGTTAGTAGATGGATCATCAGGAAGAAATTCCTTCGAAGGGGGAATGGTCTTGATAAGTCCGGAGGGGACTAGGATTGAACAGGCCTTGAAGATTCATTTCACAATCACCAACAACCAAGCGGAATATGAGGCGATCATCGCGGGACTCAAGTTAGCCCAGGAATTGGGCATACACGACATTGAGGCCTCGACCGACTCCATGGTGGTGGCATGCTAGATCAAAGGGGAGTTCGAGACAAGGGAGCCCACCCTCAAGTTGTATCTTGGAAAGGTCAAGGGCGTCATCGGACAGTTCCAAAGCTTTTCAATTCAGCACGTCCCGAGGGGGGGGGGAGAGCACTGAGGATGACCAACTCGCCAAGTATGGCCCTCGAGCCGGGGGAATAATGACGGAGCTCTTCAGGCCGTCAATAGAAGAAGGGGAGCTCATGGAGATATTCCAACAGAGGTCTTGGATGGATCCCTTCATCACCTTTTTGGCGTCAGGGCAGTTACCCGCGAAAGAACTCGACAAGAAGCATACTAGATACAAATCAGCGTACTACCTGCTGAAAGATGGGGTTTTATATCGCAAGACGCTGTCAGGTTTGCTAGACCGATGTGTGTTAGAGGAAGAGGCTCCAAAGGTTCTACAAGAGATTCACTCAGGAGAATGCGGGAGTCACTCGGGGAGCCGGACATTAGAAGGGAGGGTGCTGAGACAGGGGTACTTCTGGCCTACCCTCAGGAAAGATGTGGAGGAATTTGTGAAAAGGTGTCAAACATTCCAGGTGTTCGCCACCCTCCAGCTCCTTTCGGCCCAGAGGTTACGGACAATCACAGCTCCCTGGCCTTTCGCCATATGGGGGCTAGATCTGGTGGGTCCTTTTCCCCAAGCGAGTGGCCAGAGGAAATTCCTGCTAGTCATGGTGGACTACTTTTCGAAATGGCTGGAGGTGAAGGCGCTGGCTAAGGTAACATCGCAGGTGGTAAAGAATTTCGTATGGGGGGAGATCATCTACCGGCATGGGTTACCTCTAGCCATTGTAACAGATAACAGACCACAATTTGCAAGTAGAGAGTTCGTTTATTTCTGCATCCTTTTGGGAATAGATCTCCGCTTTGCCTCTGTTCATCATCCACAGAGTAATGGGCAGTTGGAAGCAGCCAATAAGGTCATTGTTAATCTGTTAAAGAAGAAAGTGGAGAATTTGAGGGGGAACTGGGTGGAGAAGCTACCTTCAGTCCTGTGGGCCTTGAGGACCACACCAAACACAGCCACGGGAGAAACCCCATTTAAGCTCTCTCATGTATCAGAGGCTGTCATACCTAGCGAGTTTGAAGGCACATAACTAAGAGTATCGGTTGCAAGGGAAGGAGGCGAAGGATGGAGAGCGGATAATGAGGAAGAGCAGAGACTCTCTCTGGATCTCGTGGAGGAGCTCAGGGATTTGGCGATGGTCCGACAGGAGGAGGTCAAGCGCCGGATGACAAGGTACTTTGACAAGCATATAAGGGTCAGGCAGTTCGAGAAGGGATATTTAGTCCTAAAAAAGGTAGATGCAGCAGGTAGAGGGGCCTCCGTAGGGAAGCTCAATCCCAATTGGGAGGGTCCTTTTGTAGTAAAGAGGTCTTGAAGTCAGGAGGGTACCACCTCCAGGATGTGGATGGGGAATCCCTCGATCGAGCCCGAAGTGGTGATGATTTAAAGAGATTTTACCCGTAACACTTTCTGTTCATTGCACTTTTTATTGTTGTATGATGCCTGCAATTTTGACGTGCTCTTTTGATGTGAGGGGAGTGTGGGTGACCTTTTTATAGCACCAAGGGTGAGATGGAAGAGAGGAGACACCGAGCAGACGCGCTGACTAGGCTCTCATTTAGTTGGCAGGGATGTAGGCTCACTCGGTGGTTGGAGAGGTTTTGGAGAGGAGACCCCGAGCAAACCCGATGACCAGGCTCCCATATAGCTGGCAGGGTTGTAGGCTCACTCGGTGGTTGGAGGTTTTGGATAGGAGACCCCGAGCAGACCTGCTGACCAGGCTCCCATCTATCTGGCAGGGCTGTAGGCTCACTCGGTGGTTGGAGGTTTTGGAGAGGAGTGTTAACCCGGAAATCGGCGATCCTTCCCAAGGTAGCCAGCTGGCTAGTCGCAATCCTCAGATTCTCCCTATTGATCGCGACAAGTCCCAGTGTAGGCGGACAGTTTTCCCTGTCCGCCTAGGTCTCCTGGCAACCGCGTGCCCTGCGGGATGGCGGGCTATTCCCGTAGCTCACCCTAGCAGGCCATGCGGTTAGGCACGCTAACCGTGCAGTGCTTTTCCTTGCAGGAGGCAACCCGTCATCAGGGATCCCGCCCGCTGGAGGGTGCCCTCTTCGCAGCTAGCCAAGCAGAGTCCCCCCGGAGTCCGCCCAGGCCGCCCGCAGGGGGCGGCATCCGCTCTAGCTGGGAGGACTCCCTCAGGAGTCCGCTCAGGCCGCCCGCTAGGGGGCGGCCTCCGGCCAGCCGGGCGGACTCCGCCCGGAGTCCGCCCAGGCCGCCCGCTCGGGGGCGGCCTCCGCAAGCCGGGCGGACTCCCCCCGGAGTCCGCCCAGGCCGCCCGCTCGGGGGCGGCCTCCGGCCAGCCGGGCGGACTCCCCCCAGAATCCGCCCAGGCCGCCCGCTCGAGGGAGGCCTCCGGCCAGCCGGGCGGACTCCCCCCGGAGTCCGCCCAGGCCGCCCGCTCGGATGCGAATTTCGTCATTTTCTGAGATGTTTCGGGCCTCGTGCTGTTTTGATTTTTTGCGTGTAAGTCATTAATATGTTGATTGTTTATTATTACATTGCTGTATATATATATATATATATATATATATATATATATATATATATATATATATATATATATATATATATATATATATATATATATATATATATATATATATATATATTCTTAGGTTAGAATTGGGGCTGGGTTCTTTTGTCTTTCCTTTTTCTCTGCTTGGAAGAAGCCGCCGCCTGTGCGAGAGGAAGAGAACCGCCGGACTACCCTAGCCTTCGGACGCCGATTCCTGGAGATTTAGCGGTCGGAATTCGATTTCAAGAGTGGATCTGGACTGCCCTCGCCTGGATCTGCTTTCTCTCTGCTCCTAAGCTTGCTGCTCTGGGGTTAGATCCGGGAGTGGGGGAGGCCGCCGACCAAGTTTTTCTGGTATTCGGGCAAGTGATGTCCCCTCATCCTTACCAAAGTTGATCTTGGTCTTTCTTTCGATTTAATTTTATCTCTTTCCTGCTTCGATCTTAGGTGTACGCTAGGGTTCGTTCCCGATCATGCCGTGGTTAGTGTAGAAAGTTCCAGTTAAATTTCAGTTTTTCTGAGGGATTGTGTCTATTAGGGACAGATTTGGTTCGGTTAAGGTCGAGTAGTTGCTAGTGTCGATGGATGTTGTACCCTAGAGAGACCTCGTTCTCGTTTCTGGTTGTTTGCTGGATCGGGCGCCTGTAGCCGCTCGGGGTGTCGACACCGTTGTGTCGACACCGGCCAGTCGGGGTGTCGACACCGTTGTGTCGACACCGGCCAGTCGTGGTGTCGACACTTGGTGTCGACACCGGCCAGTCGTGGTGTCGAAACTTGGTGTCGACACCGGCCAGTCGGGGTGTCGACACTTGGTGTCGACACCCGCAGCGGCAGTGGTGTCGACACTTGGTGTCGACACCCGCAGCGGCAGTGGTGTCGACACTTGGTGTCGACACCCACAGCGGCAGTGTCGACACCTTGTGTCGACACCGGCTGTAGTGGTGTCGACACTTGGTGTCGACACACGCAGCGGCAGTGTGTCGACACCGGCCGCAGTGGTGTCGACACTTGGTGTCGACACCCGCAGCGGCAGTGTCGACACCTTGTGTCGACACCGGCCGCAGTGGTGTCGACACTTGGTGTCGACACCCGCAGCGGCAGTGTCGACACCTTATGTCGACACCGGCCGCAGTGGTGTCGACACTTGGTGTCGACACCGGCAGCGGTTGTGTCGACACCTTGTGTCGACACCGACTTGTCGTGGTGTCGACACATCGTGTCGACACTGGGTGCGGCGCTCGTTTTGGGGTCTTGTAGACTCGGGGTTGGTTCTTTTTAGGCATGCAAGGCCGCGTCGGTTGGACCCGACGTTTTTTCCTTGGGTTCGTGTGTTCTTAGGATTGTTAGTGTGACGTTTCCCTAGGGGGGGCATTGGGTGTTCGGCTAATTTCTGCATGCCGACTCTTGGGTTGTGGCAGGAGGTGGAGTTTTGGTGGCCTCTGGAGGGGTGGTTTTATGTGGAGAGCTGTGGCCACCGCCTTTTTCCACGGTTTGAGTTGGTGTGTGTGGGACCCTAAAGCTGCCACTGTTTGACCCCTTAGCCCTTTTTGGGTCTGATTTTGGTTATGCATTCAGATCCATGTTTGACCACTGCCACTTACCCACGTGTTAAGACTGTTAGTCCCTTTCCTGTTTATGCTTTCCTTTCTCTTGGCATATATGTATATGTCTTGTTGTTGTTGCAGACTCTTTTGGTAGGGCATAATGGTTTTATTGCTCGCACTTGGTGTGCTCTACTGTGCTTTAGACAGTACTCTCCTCTTACTGTCACCCTCTTTCTTTTGCTTATTGCAGTTTGTTGCCGGGTTGGTAAACTCTTCTTCTTATTTTCTAATAAATCTGTTGCTCTATTTACCTTTTGATTGTTTCCTTGCTGAGGTGTTCTTTTCTTGAATGCCTCAGGTCCAGGTTGTAGCCAGTTCAGCGGCTAGTTCTTTTGGAGGGGCTTGTTGGTGGCCTCTAGGGTAGCTGAGATAGCTGATCCCCATTTTGTTGTGAGGTAGTTCTTTACTCTTCCGTATAGACATACATACTCGCCAGTGGGTTCGTGTCAGGTTGTTGACGCCCACTGGTGGCTTCTTGTGATGCTGGATATGAATTTAAACTGCTGATTTTGCCTACTTGTGGTTGGTTACTTGCTTCTGGGAAGGATTTATGCTAGGTTGCATGTTAGATATTTTAAAACCTAAAAGTATTATTATATGTACCCCATGCATAACATGTTTCTAAATCAAAGACACTATTTTTCCTCAACGTAAAACACTATTTTATCATACCTACTATATTCACCTTAGGGTCGTGCATACCATGTGTCGTCCCTCGGGGACACTTATGCTCATTTAGGGTGTCAACTTAATTGAACCAAAGTATTTTCTGCTGCGTATAAATATAATTTTAACTGTGGACTAGCTGATCCACCGTGTCGAGGGATACGGCCATTCAACTTAACTGATTTTCTTTCACATTTAATCAACAATTTTCCTTATAATCTAACGTCTGGAGTTTTGCCTGAGCGTGTGCAGTTATCCCCTGCACGACGTGGCATCACGACACGTGTTTTCTCTTACTCTGATACGATTTTACCGTTGAGAAAATGCGGGTTGTGACAGTTGGTATCAGAGGGAGGTTGCTTGACAAAAGGTCGGGCAACCTTTACCTTGTCTGCATTAGTATTTAGCATCATACCATTCACACACTGATATGTCATCAGCACGTCTTGGCTAAAGCACGAACACTACACTCATGAGCATAAAGAAGTATACGGGGCATATTATGTAGTATGGGATGCATAATATGTGTTTGTATATGGATCCACCATAGGAGGCAACATGTGAGGGTTATGTAGTATGGGATGCATAACCTCACCACATGAATGCGGCTAGCACGTTTTTTTTTCGTTACATGGGAATGTTATGTAGTATGGGATGCATAACATTTTCAAGTGTACGCCGCCCATGGCATGCACTAAGGCCTTTTTAGAATGCATAGCACATCATGCATAGCATAACATTTCATAAGCACAACGTGCCAAGCTAAAGATTTGCAAGATGACATATGTACACACATGGTTTTGAGTCAAAAAAAGAATACAAATACATGCATTCATGTTTTAGGCACCTGAGTTAGTATGATGGTGGTGAACCATCTTAGGTTAAGCATAACATTATCATGGTAAAAACAACTCCCAAAGCAAGTTTTTGCAGTTGAAGTTCATATTTAAGTGTGTAGTCTGTACCGGGTAGTCTTGCTCTAGCTGATGGGTTAGGTTTTGTCTAAAGCTTGTGCGATTTTAGGATGGCGAGACGTCCTGTGACGAGATCGACTCCCCAATCCGAGGGTGAGACGTCAGGAGCGCAGAGCGATGCGTTGGTAGAAAGCCTGCGGCAGAGTAATGAGGAGTTATCGAGGCAGGTAGTGGCTATGCAGGCTCAGATTCAGTTCCTTGTAGCAGTGGTGGCGGGACAGACCCCGAGAGCTCAGAACCCCGCTGAGGGGGTAGCTGTTCCTGCCCCTCCTGCTCCTCCCGTGCCTTTGGTTGTGGTGCCCCCGGAGATGGCGTTCATATCCCAGTTTCAGCGACTGAGACCCCCTAACTATGATGGGCAGGCAGATTTCATGATTTTGGATGACTGGGTGATTACCATTGAGGAGATGTTCTCTTACTCAGGGATTACGGACGATCAGAGAGTGATGCTCGCTGCTTACCAGCTCAAGGGCTTAGCAAAGAATTGGTGGCTGAGGGAGAAAGAGAGCTTAGTGGAAGGTTGCTCTTGGGAGTCATTTAAGGTGATGTTGTTAAGTAAGTTTCTGCCTTCAGTCGAGCGAGACCGGCTAATGAATGACTTTCTTCATTTAAAGCAGAGGAAACTCACGGTTAGTGAGTATGAGATTGAGTTTAGTAAGTTGAGTCGGTTTGCTCTGGGTCTGGTGAGTGTTGAGGCAGACCGAGTTAAGCGATTTCTGGGTGGACTAAGAAGCGACATTCAGCAGTTAGCGAATGCCTATGGAGCAGTCAGTTATGCCACCGTGGTTGAAGCTGCCTTAAGAGTTGAGGCCATTGAGAATGCCAAGAATAGAGGCCAGCAGTTAAGGAAGGATAAGCGGAAGCCCGGTGGAGGGAAGAGCCCTGAGGAACCTGATGTTGTCTCAAGAAAGAAGGTCAAAGAGATTTGTAGCTTTTGTGGCCGGCCCGGCCACCCCTTTGAGAAGTGTTTCAAAAGATTGGGAGCACAGAAGAAGGAGCAGGTGCACGCGATTCAGGGTGTTTCCATGGGAGACTTGGTGTGTGCCTTGTGTGGAAGGAAGGGGCATGATGCTGCCCGTTGTTGGTTAAAAGATAAGGTCTGTTTTCAATGCGGCCAGAAGGGACATCTCAAGACAAGGTGCCCCCAGACCCAGCCTATTCTGCAGCCAGTTCCCCTCCAGGCTTTGCCACCGCCTCAGCAAATGGATAAAGGAAAGTTGAAGCTGAATGTGCTTTCAGCAAATGAAGCGCAAACCTCGACCCAGGTTATCTCAGGTTCGACTCCTCTCCAGTCGTTTCGTTACGTTCCTTTTTTTTGGTTGTAGTTTTCGTTTTAGCGCTTGTTGCCTTAGATGTGTGTGTAATTCGTAGGATGATTTAATTTAAAGAACCGCTGGGCGCGCGTTCTCTTCGATTCCGGCGCTACCCACTCGTTTGTGGCTAGAGCCTTCGTGGAGCGGTTCAGTTTGGGCCTAGATCGTGTTGGTGGTGCCTTCTGCGTTAAGTTCCCCTCCGGTGACTCTGTGGTTACGGACCTGGGTGTCCTAGATTGTCCGATTTTGTTGGGAGATTTTCTAGCCAAGGCAGATTTGAAGGTGATTGACCTGGAGGACTTCGACGTTATTTTGGGCATGGACTGGTTGTCAAGGTACGATGCTGTGATCCAGTGCAAGGGTAAGCGCTTGGACTTCGTCAAAGACAACTGTCAGCCAGGGAGCGTTTATGGGTATTCTCTCCAGGAGTCTCCAATCATTTCTGCGGTGCGTGCTCGGAAGTTGCTTGTTTCTGGCTGTTTTTCCTGTGTGGTTTCTCTGGTAGGGTCGATTGTTAGTGTGCCCCGTTTGGAAGAGATTCCTGTAGTGTGTGACTTCTCTGATGTGTTTCCTGACGATCTTCCCGGTCTTTCACCCGATCGAGATGTCGAGTTTGTGATAGATTTGGAGCCAGGCACGCGTCCTATCGTAAAGGCGCCGTACTGGATGGCACCGCGAGAGCTGGACGAGTTGCGAATTCAGCTGGATGAGTTGTTGGCAAAAGGCTTTATAAGGCCGAGTTCTTCGCCTTGGGGTGCGCCAGTGCTGTTCGTTAAAAAGAAGGATGGGTCGATAAGGTTATGCATTGACTATAGAGAGCTGAACAAGGTTACTATTAAGAACAGGTACCCTTTGCCGCGAATCGACGATTTGTTCGACCAACTGCATGGTAGCGCCGTGTTTTCCAAGATAGATCTTCGTTCGGGCTATCACCAGTTGAGGATCCGGGAGTCAGATGTTCCGCGGATGGCGTTCCGCTCTCGTCATGGGCATTTTGAGTTTTTGGTTATGTCATTCAGTTTGACTAATGCGCCCTCAGCTTTTATGGATTTGATGAACAGAGTTTTCAAGGATTTTCTAGATAAGTTCGTGATTGTCTTTATAGACGATGTTTTGGTGTATTCTGTGGATGCGGAGGAGCATGATCGACATTTGCGGCTGGTCTTGGAGACTCTGAGAGACCATAAGCTATACGCCAAGCTGAGCAAATGTTAATTTTGGTTGCCTCAAGTTTCTTTTCTAGGCTACGTGATTAATAAGGAGGGAATATCGGTGGACCCAGAAAAGATCGCTGCTATTATGGAATGGGCGAGACCTGTTACCCCCAAAGAGATCAAAAGCTTCTTGGGTTTGGTTGGTTATTATAGAAGATTTGTAGAAGGCTTCTCTACCTTGTCCGCGCCGTTGACCAGGTTGACGCAGAAGAATGTAGCCTTTATATGGGATGGCAAGTGTGAGAAGGTTTTTGAGGAACTAAAAATAAGGCTATGTTCGGCTCCAATTTTGTCTTTGCCTATGGAGGGTAGTGAGTATGATATATATATGGATGCGTCGCATGTCGGTCTAGGCTGCATTCTGATGCAGGGCGGGAAGGTGATTGCGTACGGGTCAAGACAGCTAAAGACTCACGAGAGGAATTACCCTACGCATGACCTGGAGTTTGCAGCTGTGATCTATGTGCTGAAATTGTGGAGGCATTTGTTATATGGAACGCAGTGCAAGATTTTCACGGATCATAATAGTTTGAAGTATGTCTTCACTCAGAAAGAATTGAATCTACGCCAGCGGCGGTGGTTGGAGTACGTGGCTGACTATGATGTCGAAATTCAGTATCATCCGGGCAAGGCAAATGTGGTGGCTGATGCCCTGAGTCGGAAGTCAGGTAAGATTTTTAATCTTTTCGCCGAGCGTCTAGTGGAAGAGTTTCTTTTGATGGACATTTCTGTGGGAAGCTGTGATTCGCATAGTAGCTTGGCAGTAGCAGAACCTTCGGGGATTGTGCTTACGAGACTGCATCAGAAGGACGATCCCGATCTTCTGCATTTGTATCTTCGAGCTGAGAAGGGTGAATTACCAGACTTCTCTATAGATGATGCGGGTACCCTGAAGTACTGTGGCAGGTTTTGCATCCCCGCAGTTGGAGATATCCGGGATATGGTGTGCAGAGACTCCCACGGATCTAGTGTTGCCTACCATCCAGGGTCTACCAAGATGTATCATGATTTAAAGCAGATTGCCTGGTGGTATGGGATGAAGAAGGACATAGCCAGATTTGTTTCAGAGTGTTTCACTTACAGGCGTGTGAAAGCCGACCATGGGAGGCCTGGTGGCAAGCTGACTCCCTTGGAGATTCCGATGTGGAAGTGGGAGAGTATCTCGATGTATTTCATTACCGGCTTACCGAGATCTCCTAAGGGGCATGATTCAGTTTGGGTAATTGTAGACAGATTGACGAAGAGCGCTCATTTCGTACCATTTAAGATCGATTATCCGATGAGGAAGATAGCTGAGCTGTATCTGGAAGAGGTTGTCAGATTGCATGGTGTACCCGTAAGTATCATATCAGATCGAGACTCCAGGTTCACGTCTCGTTTTTGGAAGAGCCTTCAAGAAGGGTTGGGTACAGATTTGAGATATTCCACGGCTTATCATCCGCAGACCAATGGTCAGACGGAGCGAGTAAATCAGATTATGGAAGATATGATCCGAGGCTATATTCTGGACTACGGAGGAGCGTGGGACGAGCGCTTGCGGCTTATGGAATTCGCATATAACAACAGTTATCAAGAAAGCTTGCAAATGACTCCGTTTGAAGCTTTGTATGGGAGGCGCTGCAGGACTCCCTTGTTTTGGGCCGAGCTTGGCGAGGGACCTTTGTTGGGTCCAGAAGCGCTTGAGGAGATGGAAACCGCTGTGAAGCTTATTCGGGAAAAGCTTCGGATAGCCCAGGAGAGATATGAGAAGAACGCCAATCGGCGTAGATCAGACTTGGAATTTGCTGTGGGGGACTCGGTGTTCTTAAAGGTCTCCCCGTTGATTGGAGTCAAGCGGTTTGGCAAGAATAGGAAGTTGGACCGGAGGTACGTGGGGCCGTTTCCGATTGTTGAGCGGATTGGGGTATCAGCCTACAGGCTGGCTTTGCCCGCAAATGTCCCTGGCGTGCATGATATCTTTCACGTCAGTCAGCTACGAAAATGTGTGATAAATGACAGGCAGGTTTTGGATTTTGTGCCTCAGTTGGAGCCGAATCTTTCTTATGTGGAGGTGCCTGTTCGCATTTTGGATTCTCAAGTTCGGGCGTTGCGGAAGAAGACCATTCCTATGGTTAAAGTTTTATGGAGGAATCAGGATGTGGAAAACGCGACTTGGGAGTTGGAGTCGGCTATGAGGGAGGCTCACCCTCATCTGTTTCCCTCATCTTATGCCTAGTATGCTCTGTTTTATTATATAGCCCTTTCCTAGCTCTTTCTCTCTCCTTCTATACAGGAGTTGAAAGTCCACCTAGTGTTAACTATGTTCACCTATGGGGGGGAATAGGTGACGTGCAGCGTTTTTGCGGAATTTAAGATTGTACCTGCACAATAAAAATAAACAGCACAACACACAGAATACACAGGCAATTTATAGTGGTTCCCCGACTTGGGTACATCCACTTTCCCCCCTTCGACCTATCTCCCAACAAGGGACGACTCGGTCACTTCTCCAACAGGATTGAAATCCAATCCTTGCACTATCGGAAGGAACCCTTCCACACGTAGGAGTCAACACTCCCACAAACCGGGTTGCACCCAACCCTTACAACACGGAACAAACGTTCCTTTACAACAAAAGTAAATCTAGAATGTACACGAGATACAAACTTCGTTTGGAGACTACGGTGTTCCTCTTCGTTCGACGACGTGTTCGTGAAGTCAACGAAGAGTCTACAACCCTAGATCTCTCTTGGAGAGGATCTCACCGGAACCGGCGGCGACAATACGAGCGGCGGCTTGGTTCGGGATCGGCGGCAACGACGGTGCGCGGCTGCTGTACTTTGAGATCCAAACTTCGTAGCGAAGCAAGCTAGGTCTACCAACGGTCACACTAGGATCAATCGTCTCGATCGATTCGGATGGGGAAGATTTTCCCGATCTACAAATCGAGAGACAAGAGATCTCCGGTTAGACACGTGAGACGCTGAGCTTAGCTAAGCTTCTATCGACCGGAGATCTGGAAGAAACCACGATCAAGATCGGCGATCTACACTCTCGCGCGGCGACGGAGGCGGCGGCGGAAAATCGCGAACTAGGTCAAGTCGCAGCTCAGCTTTGTATATCTTTTTCCGTCTCGCCTTACTGTTCAAAAATACCCGTGTATTTATACACTGTAGACACTTACAATATGACCGTTGTGGGTCCCACAAGTAGAAACCCGAAATCCGGTTCAAAATAGTCCAGCGGCAGAATCCGGTCCAGCAGCTTCCAGAGAAATCGCTAAGTAAAAATCGGCGAGAATCGCAGGTGATTCTTGACGAATCGGCGAGAATCAGTTAGTGATTCTCGACGATTCGTCGAGAATCACTAGTGATTCTCGCCGAATCACTTTTTGATTCTCAACGAATATAACTTGGTATTCAGGATCTGCTCTGCGATGGGTTCGGCGAGAATCACTAGTGATTCTCGCCGAATCTTAATTGGCACTGTTTTGAGGCAGTCAGAAAGAGTCGGCGAGAATCACTAATGATTCTCGACGATTCGGCGAGAATCACTAGTGATTCTCGCCGAATCGGCGAGAATCACTTGGTGATTCTCGTCGAATTACACTTAGACGAATTTTCGTCTTTCCACCCAAGAGCTGCTCCTTGACCCATCCTTGCTCCTTGTCTTCTCTTGCATAAACACGGCCCTGTACTTGAAGGTAACTGCACTCCAATAGAGAGAGTACACGTAGGCCAACACACTGATCTGCTCAACGAGGGATTACGTCGTGCAGACCCGTGTATATTGACCTACTGCACCCTGACATTGGTGTGCACTTAGCGTGGAATAACTGCAAGCACAACTTGAGTGGTTTCATCAAATACATTGTGAATTCATCTTAGCTTGACAGGTGGCTTCCTCAAATCCAGGTAATTGTGGATACAATACCCAACAATCTCCCCCTATTTGACGAAGCCAAAACCCTACTAGCTAAGATGAATAACACCAACCAGATAATATAAACAACAATCAGAATTTAAATATGCAGCACAAGAGAATATAGTCAGACAAATCGAGACTTGAGTCATTCATAAATTCAAATGCATATATATATATATATGTATATATACATAATGAAAGATATGGTACCTAAACACCTAGAGGGGGGGGGGGGGGTGAATAGGTGACCTAAACCTTTTTGAAACTTTGTTGGCAGCAAAACAGTTATCTCACAGATTTCTACAGCTAACAGCAATAACAAAATATAAACTGCTAATCCACAGCACAGCACAGCAGACACACAAATTTATAGTGGTTCCCCAATCTTTGGGTACATCCACTTTCCCCCTTCGCCTATCTAGCAGTGTACTAGATTCGGCCAAACTTCTCCACTATCTCAGAACCCAACTAGGTTCCTACACCTCAGGCCCAAAGCCTTACAATCAGCCACCAAGGCCTACACTCAGCCACCCAGGCCTACACTCAGCCAATCAAGGCCTACACTCAGCCAATTAAGGCCTACACTCAGAGTTCTTCAACTCCTACACTCAGGCAACCAAGCCCTACCCTCAGCCTTTATAATATAGGCTTACAATTCACTCAGATCCAATGGATCCTACAAGTTAAAATTGAATTACAATAACTAACTTTTCAACTCAGAAAATAAGAGAGGAGTTGAGAGTTTCTTGAAGAGTTCTTGGAAGAACTCAGCTATATCCAAACTGACTTAGCTTCCTTCAAAGCTTCTTGAGTAGAACTGAATTAGTCTGAATCCTCTGCAGTTGATCCTTGACCTCTGCTTCTTGAGATCCAGATGATTCTGAATCCTTCTTCTCAGCCTTAGTTCCAAAGACTGAATTCTTGTTTGGAGCTCTCTCTCTCCAACTTCTTAGATCTGCTGTTGGACAGCAAGATCTTCTTGATTTGTATCACTTGGATAACTTGATCAGCAACCACTTGAACAAATCTCTTAGATTAATCTGAACTCAATCAGAACTTAATCTTCTTCTGTTAACTCTTAACAACAACAACAACAACAACCGTTTCTGTAAACAGTCTGTGCCTATTTATAGGCCTTCTTCATGGTAACCGGCTGGTCCGGTTCATAACTGACTTCTGAGATCTCTGACAAGTGCTGTAGACCGGCTGGAACGGCAGCTGTCATGTCATCCAGTCAATTCTTGAAATTCTCTAACTGTCAGATAGTGTCGAGACTTTCTGTTCTTAAGTGTCGACACTTATAGACCAAGTGTCAACACATGTTGTGTAAGTGTCGACACAAGTCTATAAAGTGTCGACATAACTCCTTGTATGTCTCGACATAGATTCTTCTTCAAGTGTCGACACTGAAATTAAGTGTCGACACAAGTACTTGATCTTCTGTAACTTGTTGAATTCTTCTAAGTGTCGACACATCTCCTTTGTGTCGACACATCTTCATGTGTTGAAACTGTCAAGTGTAGAAACTGCTTCTTGGTGTCGACACAAGTCTTCAATTTTGTTTCTTCAGCTGAGTGTCGACACATTCCCTTAGTGTCGACACTTGTACTTAGAATATTTTGTAAACTTTTCTGTTCTTTGCTAAGTGTCGACACAGCTCCTTGTGTCGACACTTTCTTCAAGTGTAGAGTCTTCAACTAAGTGTCGACACATTGTGCTGGGTGTCGACACTTTCTTCAAGTGTTGACTCTTCTGGTTGTGTGTCGACACATTGTGCTGAGTGTCGACACATACTTCAAGTGTTGACTCCTTTGAGTGTGTGTCGACACATTGTGCTGAGTGTCGACACATACTTCAAGTGTTGACTCTTCTGGTTGTGTGTCGACACATTGTGTTGAGTTTCGACACTTGCACTTAGTTTCTGCAGAATTTTGCTGAGTGTCGACACAACTCCAAGTGTCGACACTTTCTGGTGTAGACACAGCTCTTCTAGGTGTCGACACTTCTGCTAAGTGTCGACATTGCTTCTCTGCATTCTTCTTCACTGAGTGTCGACACAGCTCCTTGTGTCGACACTTTCTGTCTGGTGTCGACTCTTCATCCCAGGTGTCGACACAATGACTACAAGTGTCGACACTGCTTGTCTGGGTGTCGACACAAGCTTTCTCAAGTGTCCACACTTTCCCTCTGGGTGTCGACACATGGACTTAGAAACTTTTAGCTTCAGTCAGTGAATACCTAACCTGCACAAGTAACTCAAACATACATCAAATACATTATGATGTATATCATTGAGTTAGGTGAGACTTCTTCAAATCAGGTACATTTGACCAATGTACCCAACAATCTCCCCCTATTTGGAGAAGTCATAACCCTTAGTCAATGATATACACCACTCATAATTAAAAATTAGAAAATGATGTAAAGCAGGTATATGTCAACAGGGTAAACTTAAACATGTAATAAAGCACACATGTATACTTATTAAACATTGCAGAACAAACAAGAAATAGACACATGCTTCTGAACAATCATGAGATATATTTATCAAAAATTGTTCTAACATTGTTTTAATACATTTCCATTGTTTTACAAAAAATATTTCATATGTAAAAGATTACAACAATGTTTCTTAGTCTAATCTTAGTCTAGTTCTGATCAGGTTCTTTGATAACAATTCCTTTTCCAGCTTTAACTTGAGCTTTGACAGCAGCAGTAGCAGTAGGCTCAGCATCAGCAGGCTTCTTGCCTTTTGAGTCTTTCTTCTTTTGTTCTTCAGCCTTGATTTTCTGTCTCTCAAAATAATGATAGGGCTTAGGAAAGTACTTGCTAGGCTCCACTGCAGTAGGAGGTAGCTTTCCTAACTTAGCCTTTCTTCTGTACTTGACAATGGCTTCCTGCCTGATCTCATGCTTCCTCCATTCAGCTTCTGAGAACCACTTGTTTCTATCAGTAGTGTTGTCTTTAGCAGCTTTCCAGGCAGTTAGAATGATATTTCTAGAGGTAGGGCTCCACTGTTCAAAATCTGGCTTTTGTTCTGCTAATTCCCTAAACCTCTTCTTTGACAGCCTTGTCTCTTCTTCTTTGTCCAAAGCCTCTTGCATAGCTGCTGTTATAGGTTGAACAACCTTTTCTAAATGGACATTGTCCTTGCCCCCAGATGGGCTATACATAGTGCTCACCTCTGCATGAATCATTTCAAAATCTGGAGGTGGATAAATGACTTGAGCTACTTCTTGTGGCTCACCTCCAAAATAGGCAGGGTTCAGTCCAGATTCAGCAACTTCATTGTCATCACACAGGGGAGGATATCCAAGTGTAGCCCTGATTGAATTTGAAATCCATTTTGCATGCTCAGAACTGGCCTTGACTAACACTCTCTCCCCCTTTATGACTTCTTGTGCAACATGGTCTCTTACATCATCCTTTTGGAATCTAATCTGACTATCCAAATACCTGATTCCATCCTTAAAATAAGGTCTAAGCTTTGTAAGTTGTTCAGAGATTGCTTTCTGGGAATCCTTGATTGCAGTCTTGATAGCAGCAATTTCATCTTGAAAAGCTTTATCAAATTCAGCCTTTGCAGCAGCAGCAGATGTAGATGGTTCAGCAGACTTATTCTTTAATTCAGTGACTATAGTATTGTGGGATGCAGTCAAATTATCATTCATTCTCAACTGATTCTCCAGCACATAGCCTTGCTTCAATGCTATATCATCTACTTGGACTTTTATTTTCTCTTGGTGTGTAGCCAGAAACACCACAGCATTTCCACCCTTGTGGAAGCATTCATTCATCTCCTTCTTGTTCAGGTTCATTTCAAACCTTATTGACTTGATATCTTGTGCAAGGTCAAACTGTAGGGACTTGTGCCCTTCATCCACATATGCCTCTATTGCCTTCCTTTGCTCATCCAACTTGATCTGCATGGCAATCATCATAGCACTATAATCAACTGTTGGAGCTTGTTGAACTATAGGCTGTGGGGCAATGGATTGCAAGGCTTTCTTGTAATTCTGACTTCTTCTTTTAAAAACATAGATTTTCTTCTTCTTGGCCCTAGCACTCTCCTCATCTTCAGAGGCAGAGGTGCTGGCAATCTCAACCCTATCCTTAGGGCTTTGTGGTTTTTCAGCTTGCACATGTAGTGCCTTCTCAGTGTCTAGCCTTAAAGGCTCTTCCAGAACTGTCATGTGCTCCCCCTCAGCAGCAGCACTCTTATCTTCAGCAGCAGCATCCTTGTCCATATCAAAATCATCTTGGTCTAGATTCAGAAACAAATCTTCCATTGTATATTCAGGAGGGGATGGAGCTGGAGATATTCTTTATTCTTCATCCACTGACTCAGGTACCACTTCTTGTTCAGCAGATTTGTCGTCTAAAATAACATCTGGAACTGGTTTGTCTAGCTGAGTTTGCTGATGAACATCAAACAAATTAGCATCTTCTATAGTATAGTCTAAAGTTTTTAAGTCAGTGAGTACCTCTTGAATAATGACTGTGGCTTGCTCACTGTCTAGAGTAGATGGTTCTTCTACTGCTGGAAGCTCCCCCTGGCTGTGATCCCTATGGATGGGGCTAGCTTGAGACAGCTCCCCCTGGATCTCAGCAGGCTCTTGAGGAGCAGGAGTCTTCTCTGCAGCCACTTCCTCATGGTCATCAGGTGTGAACACCACCTGTTCTTCACTCTCAGAACTACTTGAAGACTCTTGTGCCTCTTGCACAATCTTTCTCTTCTTCTTTGGAGGAATTTCTTTTGCAGATACTAGCTTTTCTGGGGTTGCTACTTCCTTGGACAATACCCTGTCCCATCTGGAGAATATCCTTGAATCCATCTTTCTCATGTGATTGATCTTACTTCCAGCAGCATTGCTCATCACTTCTGGTATTGTACCAGCAAGGTAGAGACTTAGTATTCTGCCCAGGTTGGGCTTCTTCAAGCTCTCCTTGATTTTCTCATACACTACTTGAGACCAATCTGTTTTCAGGGTGAAGATGATTCTAGTCATAATTTCAAACATGGAGGCAGACACCCTGTCATGCCCTCCAGTCTTGCTAAGAATAACTTTCCCCACAATTTCAGACAAGAATTTTCCTTGGTTATTCATTCCTTTCCTGTTGAATACAGATCCTATCTACCTCTTAGGATCTAGACCACACCAGGTAAGTGCGTCCCTGGTCTTAGATGTAGTCACTTCCTCTTCTGCTTGAATTTTAGGTAGCTGAAGTACCTTTCTCAGAGTTTTGGGTGAAATCTTGACCTTGGTTCCATGCACTCTTGATTTGATTCTGTAACCTGAGTCATCTACAGCAGCTCCATGGAGGAATTCAAGAACTTCCTTTTTCCAAATCTTCGTTGGTTCTGAAGTCAAGTATTCCAATCCAGAATCGGCAATTAGGGTTACTACCGCCTTGAGTTCTTGATCAGCTTCATCGAATGCACCTCGCACGAGCTCATAGCCTTCGTTAACATTCTCCTCGAGCTTGGGAGCCATTAGGGTTTGGAGATTTAGTCTTGAGAAAAGAGAAATGTCGACACAGGAGTTTTGGTCTCGAAACTTTGAAAGCGTGTCGACAAACACAGACAGAACCCTATTTATACCTGCCTATTTTTGAAGATGAACAGGTGGGATATCTAGCTTAACATGTGTCGACACTGGCAATAAGTGTCGACACTTACTTATAATGTCTCGACACATATGTGTCGACACAAGTTTAGTCAACAGATTTTATGTGTCGACACATGTTTATGTGTCGACACCACTCTACTCGACTAATCGTCGAGACTTTACTTAGAAGATTCTGAGTAAAACTTAAGTGTCGACACCACATTGGATGTGTCGACACCTACTCGACATGTGTCGACACTAACATTCTGAAGTGTCGACACCTACATCCTAGATGTGTCGACACCTTTTTCCTGAAGTGTCGACACTTTTATTCTGTGTCGACATAGACTTGTCTATGTGTCGACACCTTTTTACTTAGCCAATTTTTAGTTCTGTAAACTTAGTCTAAGTTTATCATACCTAGTTCAATTTTGAACCTATTGAACTTAGCTTCTTCTAAGGGCTTAGTAAACATACCAGCTATCTGATTATCAGTTTTAACATATTCAAGTGCAATATCATTTCTTTCTACATGCTCCCTAAGAAAGTGATATTTAATCTCAATATGTTTTGTTCTACTATGAGATACAGGGTTGTTAGCTATTGAAATAGCACTTGTAGAATCACAGTAAAGTGGAGTTCTACTTACCTGAAATCCATAGTCAACTAGCTGATGTTGAATCCATAGAAGTTGAGCACAGCAACTTCCTGCAGCTACATATTCTGACTCAGCTGTGGAGATAGCCACACTAGTCTGCTTTTTGCTGCTCCATGAAATTATTCTTCCACCTAGGAATTGACAGGTTCCAGTTGTGCTCTTTCTATCCTCTTTGCATCCTGCAAAGTCTGTATCTGTATAACCTGTTAGATCAAAATCTCCATTCCTAGGGTACCAGAGGCCTAGATAGGGAGTGCCCTTTAGATATCTCAAAATTCTCTTGACTGCAGTCAAGTGAGACTCTTTAGGGCAGGCTTGATACCTGGCACAAACACATGTAGCATACATAATGTCAGGCCTACTTGCAGTCAAGTATAGTAAGGAGCCAACTATCCCTCTATACAAGGTTTCATCTACAGGTTTCCCTGCATCATCCTTGCTAAGAGACATACTTGCCCCCATAGGAGTCTTCATGGTACTGGATGAATCCATACCATATTTCCTTATGAGTTCTAGGGTGAACTTGGACTGACATATGGACAAGCCACTTTCAGTCTGTTTAACTTGGAGACCCAAGAAAAACTTTAGCTCTCCCATACTACTCATCTCAAATTGACTTTGCATAAGCTTTGCAAACTTTTTGCAAAGGCTACTTTCAGTAGACCCAAATATAATGTCATCTACATATATTTGGACAAGTATGACTTTGCCTCTAGATTCCCTAAGGAATAGAGTCTTATCTATTTTCCCCCTTGTGAACTTGTTCTCAATGAGGAAACTAGATAGGGTTTCATACCAAGCTCTAGGAGCTTGTTTTAACCCATACAATGCTTTCCTAAGTCTATAGACATGATGTGGTAGAGTAGGATCAACAAAACCTGAAGGCTGCTCCACATATACTTCTTCTTTCAAATTACCATTTAGGAATGCTGACTTGACATCCATTTGGTATACCTTGAATCCTTGATAGGTTGCATAGGCCCAGAACATCCTTATGGCCTCCAGTCTGGCTACTGGGGCAAAGGTTTGATCAAAATCAATACCTTCTTCTTGCCTATATCCTTTTGCAACCAGTCTTGCTTTATTCTTTATGATGACCCCTTGTTCATCTAACTTATTTCTGTAGATCCACTTAGTTCCTATAACATTGTGGTCTTTAGGCTTTGGAACCAGCTCCCAAACCTTGCACCTTTTGAACTGATTAAGCTCTTCTTGCATAGCTTCAGTCCATTGTGGATCTTGTATAGCTTCTTCAAATTTCTTAGGTTCTATTTGAGACAGAAAACTAGAATATACTGCAGCATTCTGATTTCTGCTCCTTGTCTGAACTCCTTGTCTTGGATCTCCAATAATCAGCTCTACTAGATGATCTCTTAGATGCCTGTTGGCTGGAGGCATCCTTACTTCTGGTTGTACTTCTACAGCATCTTCATCATGCTGAGTTCCTTGTACTTCTTCAGCTCCTGGTACATGTAGTTCTCCCCCTGGACATAAGCCATCTTCTTCTACTTGCTGTCTTGCAGCAGGTACATCTTCTATGGTTAGCTTGTCCATCTTCTTAGTAAGACCTGTGGGGCTGCATACATTGCTAGACAACTCATTGTTAATAAGTTTTGTCTCATCAAAAACTACATGCACATTCTCCTCTACAACTTGTGTAATCAAGTTGTATACTCTATAAGCCTTACTATTGTTGCTGTACCCAACAAAAATTCCCTCTTGGGACTTGGCAGCAAACTTAGTTATGTAAGACTTCCCATTGTTAAGTATGAAGCATTTGCAACCAAAGATCCTAAAATAGGATAGGTTTGGTTTCCTGCCTTTCACAACTTCATAGGGGGTCTTATTTAACCTTTTAGTGATGGTAGCCCTATTTATCACATGGCATGCAGTGTTAACTGCTTCAGCCCAGAAATACTCAGGCAGTGATGTATCACTAAGTAGGGTTCTACCAGCCTCTATCAAGGTTCTATTCTTCCTCTCAGTAATGCCATTTTGCTGAGGTGTTCTAGGTGAAGAGAATTCTTGAAATATCCCAAAGTCTTCACATAGTTTTGTCATGCTTTCAGATTGAAACTCAGTACCATGGTCACTTCTAATTTTGACCACAGTACTATTTAGTTCATTCTGAATTTGCTTGACAAAGCTGTAGAAGACACTAGGTGTTTCAGATTTCTGCCTTAAGAAGAACACCCAGGAAAACCTTGAGTAGTCATCAACAACTACAAAGGTATAGACCTTCCTACCTAAGCTGTGAACTGGCATTGGACCAAAGAGATCCATATGCAAGAGGTATAAGCACCTCACAGCATCTTTGTTCTCAATGCTTTTAAAGGTGGATTTGGTCTGCTTGCCCTTTTGACAAGCTGAGCAAATGCCATCTTTAACACACTTAACTTGAGGACCATTCCTCACTAACTCTTTGCTAAAGAGTTTGCTAATAGTCTTGTAGTTAAGATGAGCTAGCCTCTTGTGCCACTTGACACAATGAGAGACTGTCTCATCAGCTACAAGACAAACAGGAGAACCATTGTTCTCAATCATGATGTCTAGACAGTAGACATTCCTCTTTCTATATCCTGTCAAAATGATCTCTTGATCACTTGACCTCTTGATATGACAACCATTTTTAACAAATGAGATGTCATACCCTACATCACTTAACTGACTTATACTTATAAGGTTGTGTTTCAACCCTTTGACATAAGCCACTTGAGTAATGGTAACAAGGTTTGAAGAAATGTTACCAAACCCTTTGATGATTCCTTTTTCAGAACCACCAAAGGTCACTTTAGGACCATTTTTGATTGGAATGTAGTCCTTCAGTAGTCCCCTTGTTCCAGTCATATGTCTGGAACATTCACTATCCAAGTACCATGTTGGGGTATGGCCACTTGGATTCACCTGCAAAACAAATTAATGAACCTTAGAACCCAAAGTAAACTTGGGTCCTTGGTGATTGTTAGTTTGCAACATGACATAGCTACCTACTGGCTTTCCACCAGGTAGCTTGCTACTCCCATTGGCACTTGCATTGTGCCAACAGTCCAAGGCAAAGTGGCCAACTTTGCCACAGCACCAGCATTCAAACTTGTTGTACCTTTGCTTAGGTACAGACTTGGATGTCTTGACTACAGCAGGCTTATTGAATATTGGGGCTTTGCCCTTAGACTTGGACTGATCCTGAACAGTCCTAGCTGGTTTAATAAAACCCAGTCCAGCCTTTCCTTTATGATGAACAAATTCATCAATCAAGGGTAGCACTGATTTAGGTTTTGAAAACCTAGCAACTAGCTCTCTTTCCTTCTGAAGATTGATCTCCAGTCTCTTAATTTGATCATTTTTATAGGTGATAGTTCCCATCTGAATGACAGTAATGTGTTTCAGCCTGGCTACCTCATTGAGCTTTTGATCAAATTTCTTCTCAAAATCTGTTGCAGCTGCCTTGAGATCAGCAATCTCCTTTGCCTGACTTTTGGCTAGGGTCTTGCTTTTCTTATAGGCTTGCAACAGTACTTTATATTCATCTAAGAGCTGATGAATATCTCCCTCAGATTCAGAAACACTTCCATCACTTGATGAAGATGAATCTGACTCTGAACTAGAACTGGAATCTGAACTTTGAGTTGGACTTTGTACCTGACTAGGTCCTGGCTGCTCCAGGATTTTGGTACTTTCAGTCAATGCCATCCGTCCTTGGCACTGACACTCTTCTTGTTCATAGATTGATTCCATGATCTGCATAAACTCTTCTTCTTCTTCAGCAAATAGCCCTATGTAGGCTTCAGCATCTGTCTCAGTGTCTGAAGAAGAAATGTCTGAAAGAGTCTTCTCATTCTTTGCAACAAAGGACTTCTCCTTCTTTCCTTTGAAGTGAGTCTTCTTTTTGTCACTGGATTCTTTTCTTTTCTCAGGACAATCTGCAATAACATGACCCTGTCTATTGCAGCAGTTACACACTATCTTAGACCCAGTTGCCTTGCTAGTCTTTGTCTTTTTCTTGTCCTTCTTTGAAGGCTTCTTCTCCTGATACTGGACTTCTTTCCCTTTGGAAAATGAAGGTCTGGACCTCCACTGTTTCTTCTTCAGGAATTTCTGAAAATGTCTGGTAAATGCAGCAAAGTCTTCATCACTTTCACTGCTTGTAGACTTTGTGCTAACAGACTCATCAGATTCTGATTCAACTACCTCTAGAGGAGGAGTTGATGACTTAGTCCTGCCCTTTCTAGGTACTTCTGACTTGAAGGCAACAGTCCTTTCCCTGTGCTCAGACCTTGTTGATTTTTCCTCCTCTTTTCTCACTGATAGCTGCATCTCATAAGACAACAACTTGCCAAACAGTGTGGGAGGAGGAATTTCTCCCAACTTTGCCATTTCTCTGATGGCACAGATCTTGGTGTCCCAATCTTTGGTTAGGGACCTTAAGAACTTATCATTCAATTCATAGTTAGTGAACTCTCTTCCATAGGACATGAGTTCATTAACAATTCTATAGAACTTCTTGTAGCATTCAGTGATGCTATCACCTCTTCCTTTCCTAAAGCTCTCATACTCTTGATTAAGCAAGGACTTCCTATCTTGCCTAACTTCTTCAGAACCTTCCATATAGACAATGAGAGTATCCCACATTTCTTTTGCTGTTTTACAGTGAATTAAGTTCTGAAAAGTTGCATCATCAATGGCACTCACTATTATGTTTTGTGCCCTCTTGTCCATAGTGGCTAGGACAATTTCATCCTTGGTCATCTCAGAGAAATCCTTTGGAGTCCTCTGATTTGCATCCAGTACTGAAATCTTCATTGGCACATAAGGCCCTTCCTTTACTGTGATGTATATTCTTGGGTCTGAGGCCTCCATAAATAGCCTTACCCATTCTTTCCAGATCCCAAAAATTTCCTTTCTGCAAATAGGTAATTTCATGGAACCCAATTCTTTATGATTTTCAAAAGAACCCATGTTTCTTGAAGTTCTTGAATTTCTTGAATCTATTTTCTGACTTAGACTGTTTCTGCCAAACAGGATCTCCTTAGACTGTTAGTCCTTGTTTTGAGAAACTTGGCTCTGATACCACTTGAAAGATATGGTACCTAAACACCTAGAGGGGGGGGGGTGAATAGGTGACCTAAACCTTTTTGAAACTTTGTTGGCAGCAAAACAGTTATCTCACAGATTTCTACAGCTAACAGCAATAACAAAATATAAACTGCTAATCCACAGCACAGCACAGCACAGCAGACACACAAATTTATAGTGGTTCCCCAATCTTTGGGTACATCCACTTTCCCCCTTCGCCTATCTAGCAGTGTACTAGATTCGGCCAAACTTCTCCACTATCTCAGAACCCAACTAGGTTCCTACACCTCAGGCCCAAAGCCTTACACTCAGCCACCAAGGCCTACACTCAGCCACCCAGGCCTACACTCAGCCAATCAAGGCCTACACTCAGCCAATTAAGGCCTACACTCAGAGTTCTTCAACTCCTACACTCAGGCAACCAAGCCCTACCCTCAGCCTTTATAATATAGGCTTACAATTCACTCAGATCCAATGGATCCTACAAGTTAAAATTGAATTACAATAACTAACTTTTCAACTCAGAAAATAAGAGAGGAGTTGAGAGTTTCTTGAAGAGTTCTTGGAAGAACTCAGCTAGATCCAAACTGACTTAGCTTCCTTCAAAGCTTCTTGAGTAGAACTGAATTAGTCTGAATCCTCTGCAGTTGATCCTTGACCTCTGCTTCTTGAGATCCAGATGATTCTGAATCCTTCTTCTCAGCCTTAGTTCCAAAGACTGAATTCTTGATTGGAGCTCTCTCTCTCCAACTTCTTAGATCTGTTGTTGGACAGCAAGATCTTCTTGATTTGTATCACTTGGATAACTTGATCAGCAACCACTTGAACAAATCTCTTAGATTAATCTGAACTCAATCAGAACTTAATCTTCTTCTGTTAACTCTTAACAACAACAACAACAACAACAACCGTTTCTGTAAACAGTCTGTGCCTATTTATAGGCCTTCTTCATGGTAACCGGCTGGTCCGGTTCATAACTGACTTCTGAGATCTCTGACAAGTGCTGTAGACCGGCTGGAACGGCAGCTGTCATGTCATCCAGTCAATTCTTGAAATTCTCTAACTGTCAGATAGTGTCGAGACTTTCTGTTCTTAAGTGTCGACACTTATAGACCAAGTGTCGACACATGTTGTGTAAGTGTCGACACAAGTCTACAAAGTGTCGACACAACTCCTTGTATGTCTCGACACAGATTCTTCTTCAAGTGTCGACACTGAAATTAAGTGTCGACACAAGTACTTGATCTTCTGTAACTTGTTGAATTCTTCTAAGTGTCGACACATCTCCTTTGTGTCGACACATCTTCATGTGTTGAAACTGTCAAGTGTCGACACTGCTTCTTGGTGTCGACACAAGTCTTCAATTTTGTTTCTTCAGCTGAGTGTCGACACATTCCCTTAGTGTCGACACTTGTACTTAGAATATTTTGTAAACTTTTCTGTTCTTTGCTAAGTGTCGACACAGCTCCTTGTGTCGACACTTTCTTCAAGTGTAGAGTCTTCAACTAAGTGTCGACACATTGTGCTGGGTGTCGACACTTTCTTCAAGTGTTGACTCTTCTGGTTGTGTGTCGACACATTGTGCTGAGTGTCGACACATACTTCAAGTGTTGACTCCTTTGAGTGTGTGTCGACACATTGTGCTGAGTGTCGACACATACTTCAAGTGTTGACTCTTCTGGTTGTGTGTCGACACATTGTGTTGAGTGTCGACACTTGCACTTAGTTTCTGCAGAATTTTGCTGAGTGTCGACACAACTCCAAGTGTCCACACTTTCTGGTGTAGATACAGCTCTTCTAGGTGTCGACACTTCTGCTAAGTGTCGACACTTCTGCTAAGTGTCGACACTACTTCTCTGCATTCTTCTTCACTGAGTGTCGACACAGCTCCTTGTGTCGACACTTTCTGTCTGGTGTCGACTCTTCATCCCATGTGTCGACACAATGACTCCAAGTGTCGACACTGCTTGTCTGGGTGTCGACACAAGCTTTCTCAAGTGTCGACACTTTCCCTCTGGGTGTCGACACATGGACTTAGAAACTTTTAGCTTCAGTCAGTGAATACCTAACCTGCACAAGTAACTCAAACATACATCAAATACATTATGATGTATATCATTGAGTTAGGTGAGGCTTCTTCAAATCAGGTACATTTGACCAATGTACCCAACACATAATCTCAAGATTGTTCATATAATAACAATAACCATTAATTGTTCTTAAGAGAGAATGACAATCTAAAAAGTTTTGACTATTTTTCCTTGGCTAAGTCATCCTTGAGTTTTTGCGCCAAGTACTTCTTTCTTTGCCTCTCCATATACTCTTTGGGCTTCGGATAATATCTGGGAGGAGGAGCTTTATCTGCCGTCGTGTTGGTCCTGAAGAAAATGTTTCGTTTCGCTTCATACGTCTTGTGCATTTCCCACTCATACTGGCTGTATACTTCATTTCGATTGATTTCTCCTTTTTCCTGTAGCCAGAAGGTGTACAAGATGATATTCTTTGAAACTGGACTCCATTTCTTACTTCCTCCTCACTCAGTCGAATTCTCTTTTCAGCTTGTGTCTCCTTGGAGGTCCCTTCTTGAGCTTTTCGCTTGCCCCTGGCTTTTGCTAGGGCCTCCTGGTCAAACTTGCTCATCAGTTTTGCTTTAGAAATAGCCCTAGCGTCAGTTTCACTCATGGGAACATCAGCAGCACTTACTCCCTCAGCAACACTTACTCCCGCAACAGCCATAGAAGTCTCAGGAGCATGAATACCTGCAAGATTCAAATCGACGCCTAACGCCTGTTGTAGCATACACCAGCAGCTGTCATAGACATATTTGTTTGACTGTTCGAAGTTTGTGATCATGATTTCTTGAAGCTCAACCATCTTAGTTATGTATTCCTTCTCCCCCTTTTTGGCTTCGACTACGATGGAGTTTGCATAGGAGTGCAGTGAGTCATCAATATGGTTGGTAGTCTTGGAGAATTCAGTGACCAAGGCCTGCTGATTGGCGTTGAGAGTGACCATATTACCGTCAAACTTTTGGATGTTATTTGCTACAACATGAGCATTCTGATTCACTACGGCAAGAGTATCAGTGTTCTTTTTCAATCCGGCCATAAGAAGAGTGACCGCTTGGCCGGCCGCTGTATACTTTTCTTCAAATTTCTTGTCCATCATGTCAAGTTTATGGTTGATCTCCACCATGTTCTTGAGCATGAGATTTTCAGACTTCTTAATCCTTTTCAGCATTTTATTTTGAGCTTTATCAAAGGAGGCTTTAAGCTCATTCACTATGCCCTGAATGATACTCACGGTATGAGTGGCTAGATTATCTCGTAGTGGAAGATCCGGAGGCACTTCTTGGACTTGCACTTCATCAGATGCACCTGTAGAGCTGGACAGGAGCACAGTCTCTAAGGGAGGAATACTTGCAGCATCTGCAGATTTCTCGTACTCCCCCTCCACTCGTGCACCAATGTTTTCAGGAATGATTTCAGGTGCGTGCTTGTCAGATGAAGGTTCAATGAGATTCTGAGTCTCCAATACTTCTTGTCCCTCATTGCCGTCATCCTCTCCTTCATCATCCATGACATCATCTTCATCAGCATCCTCTTCCAACTCTTGGTCAGCAGTCCCCTGTACATCAGCTTCGGCTCCTTGATCGTTCCGGTTCAGGGCCTCCTCATTCTCCAGCACAGCTTCACTGTCTTCTTGTATATCTGCCACAGCATCTCTGGCTATTTGGGAGATGTCAGCTACGATATCAGTCTGAGTGGGTAGAGGCTCCCCCTCAATTCCTGCAGTCAAAGTATCAGGAATTTCACTGGGGGTTTCTGCTGGAGATACGTCCTGTTGTTCTTCCACGGCAGTCTGCCCAATCCGCCTCTCCCATCTGTCAAAAACACTTGAGTCCATCTTCTTCAAGTAGTGTAGAGGAACACCTTTACTCATGTCAAACTTGTCTCCATTTAGCTGATTGAGATACAAACTTATGATTCGGCCAAAGCTCGGAGATCTCAGGGTGTCCTTTATCTTCTCAAACAGCAAACCCCCCCAGTTGAATCCTTTTCGGCAGACAATTGCCACCAGGATCTTGAACATATCCGCAGAGATATGGTCATGGGAGCCCGGCTTGCAGATGAGTACCTTTCCAATTATGTCTGACAGAAGCTTGCCTTCTTCATTCATATCCTTGCGCTTGATCGACCGTGTTCCTCGTGGGAGACCACAGAATAAGAGAGTCCGGGTTTTGTCTTCTTCCTCAAGATAGTCCTCATGCTCCGATCTAGAGAGCTGCAGGAAGCGGGTCAGCTTGCTGGCAGACATCTTGATCTTTGCCCCGGCTACCTTGCTTTTGATAAGAGAGTCGTCATTCCGGAGTTTTGCGGTTGCAAAGAACTCCAGCACCTCCTTGTCCAGGATTTTACAGGGATGCTCTAGGACGAATGAGAGTCCAGCCTCCTCTAGCATAAGGATGATGTTCCTGAATTCATCTGAGGCATGAGAGAACCCTGTGCGAACCAGCTCGCATCCAGTGACTAGCCCAGCAGTTGTCCTTGGAGCCATCGTAAATCTAGGGAGAAAGCCCGGCTCTATGCTTAATCAAAACTCAAAAAGGATGCGACACTAGTGATCAAGTCCAAGTAAGGGTGAAAGGGTGGTTACCTAACGGCGTAGACGGTGAGTTAGTTCGATGAAGATGAGGGGCACCGGACGGGAGAGGCCGTCGGTGAGAAACTTCGGCGGGGTTCTTGCGTGAAACCTTCGGTGAGAAACTAGCAGATTCGGTGAGTTTCCTGAGGAGTTCGGCGGGATTCGGCGGGATTCGACGGAGCCTGCACGATTCCTGGTGAGTTTCCTGCGGAGTCCTGCGGAGTTCTACGGGATTTGGCGAGAACCTTGCGGGAAGATGATTCGGCGAGGACCGTGTGGGATTCGTAAGGAATGTGAGGAGTCGGCGAGTTCCTTCAGCGTTTCGGCGAGTATGCTGCGGTAAGTTTCCCGTGGAAATGAAAGGTCGGCGGGATTTTGTCTACGTTGAAATCGAAGGTTTTCTTTAATAGGAATCTTCAGGTTAAGAGGCACGCAGCATTTTCGAAGTCTTCTGATGTCAAGTCAATTTGAAAATTATAACTATATATATATCTTAAAGCCAACCTATTTGGGTTTGAACGGGGTTTTTCCAAACACTTCTAGATGGCAATCGTCGCTAGTATTTAGTGAACTAATTTAAGCCTGTAGGTGTTAGATTTCGAGTCTACCAGTGGAAATAACTCTTTAATGGTGTATCTAAGGTTTATATTCATCGTGTTACCCTATCCTTGGATGTGCATACATACACGTATATACATATATGTATCTGTATATAAAGATATATATATATGTAACTGTCAATGGAAAATGACTCAAGTCTTGGAACTGATCATAAGTACCTGGGATTTTGAGAGTCATCGTTTAGTCCCTCAGGTAGAACATATTAGGAGCTCAATGTGAGTATGCTCAAGTAGAGATCACATCTGTTATTTCAGACGCTTGTTCCAATTTAGTCTTGAGCCACCTACTGTCTAGTTCCCATCATATTCACGGGAACCTAGACTACCCTGCAAGAAAGAATTACTTTACCTTAGGAACCCAAATCATATTGGGTCCTAGGTTCCTGTTAGCATAAGCACGCGACTGCCTTCCTTCAGAAAACCTGTCAGGAAGGCTACCTCTGCGCAGAAAATGTGGATAGGCCCTTGCCTTTGGCACAGAGGGGTTGTGCCAACAGTCGATGACAAAGTGTCCCACTTTGCCACAGCACCAACACGGGTGAATGTTGTATCGCCGTTTCTGACCTGATCTAATGACTGAGGTAGTCACGGTCCTAGGTCTAAACGGGATAGGGCATGATCTTCTCACAAAATGTTCTCTTCCACCGTGACACGTGGAAGGGTGGAAGGAATGCATGTTGCGAGCGTCATGAGGCCGGGGAGGTGGTGCCTTCCTTTCAGGCATCCCCCTTCCGGAGGCCCCATGAAAACTTACACCATGACTTCTAACCTCCCTATCCTGTGTCCTCGGGTGGTGAGAGGTCTTCTGTGAGCTGGAACATGCAGATTCACACTAAGTTGAGGTAGTGGCAGTGAATACAAAGGGCTCAGAAGGATCCTTAGGTATTCTCTCATGGGTGGCCACGACGGCCCTTGCACTACGGGTGTCTCCACATGATGACAGATCACCCTTGCAGTGACCACGATTGTTCCTGTGGTCATACCTGAAGGCATGATGAGTTGTCTTCCTGCTTGGAGTGGGGGGTCGGAATACCGTTTCCCCATTTCTCCACGAATTGATAATCCTGGAGATCCACCCATTTTCTTGCTTTCTCTTTATAGCATCAACCTTAGAAAAGTTTGATACTATTCTTTTCTCATTCTCTAGACTACTCTCTAGAGCTGAGATTTTAGAGTCCTTGACCTTGTTGGATGCCAATTGGAGAACCAACAAGATCTTCAGTCGAGCAATCTCTTGAGCTTGCTCCTCAGCAAGTAGGTTGCTTGTCTGAAGGGCTCTCTTCAAGGAATCAGCATTTTCTGAAGGAAGGCAGTTCTTGTCTTCAGAAACTTCAAGAGTTACAGGGCTGGATGAAGAAGTTACCTGCTCTTCAGTGATATTGTCATTAGAGCCAGTGACCATTGTGTCATCCTCATCAGAGCTGCTTTCCTCACTGGCCTCTTCAGTCTCTAACACGGACACTGGAGCTCTGATGCTGTCCGAGAGATCCTTACCTTCATCTTCAGAAGCGAGGACCCACACATACGCTTCATCCTCTGATTGACAGCAGATTCCAGCTTTCTCTGACCCCCCCATCAGCTCAGAGATCATCACCCACATAGTTTTATCCGTCTTACATTTTTCCAATCTAGAGCGAGAAGCTCCAGACCAGATGTCCAAGATAATTTGACGAATCCTCTTGTCCAAGTTAAAGAGTGATAGTTCCGTCTCTGACATCTCTGCAATGCACTTGGGCACTTCGATATTCTTTCCAGAGCAGGAGGTCTTCATAGGAATGAAAGGACCCTCTTCCAGGATGAAAGATGCTCGAGGATCGATGGCCTCCAAGTGACATGACACCCTCATCCTCCAAACAGGATAATACTCCTTTGTGCATGCGGGGAGTCTTAGTGGCGATATCTCATAATCCAGCTCCATGCTTCTGACACTGGTGGCAGGATACTACTCAAGGTGTAAACCTTTTTGATGAGCAACCTCGCTCTGATACCACTTGAAAGTCCACCTAGTGTCAACTATGTTCACCTATGGGGGGGAATAGGTGACGTGCAACATTTTTGTGGAATTTAAGATTGTACCTGCACAATAAAAATAAACAGCACAACACACAGAATACACAGGCAATTTATAGTGGTTCCCCGACTTAGGTACATCCACTTTCCCCCCTTCGACCTATCTCCCAACAAGGGACGACTCGGTCACTTCTCCAACAGGATTGAAATCCAATCCTTGCACTATCGGAAGGAACCCTTCCACACGTAGGAGTCAACACTCCCACAAACCGGGTTGCACCCAACCCTTACAACACGGAACAAACGTTCCTTTACAACAAAAGTAAATCTAGAATGTACACGAGATACAAACTTCGTTTGGAGACTACGGTGTTCCTCTTCGTTCGACGACGTGTTCGTGAAGTCAACGAAGAGTCTACAACCCTAGATATCTCTTGGAGAGGATCTCCCCGGAACCGGCGGCGGCAATACGAGCGGCGGCTTGGTTCGGGATCGGCGGCAACGACGGTGCGCGGCTGCTGTACTTTGAGATCCAAACTTCGTAGCGAAGCAAGCTAGGTCTACCAACGGTCACACTAGGATCAATCATCTCGATCGATTCGGATGGGGAAGATTTTCCCGATCTACAAATCGAGAGACAAGAGATCTCCGGTTAGACACGTGAGACGCTGAGCTTAGCTAAGCTTCTATCGACCGGAGATCTGGAAGAAACCACGATCAAGATCGGCGATCTACACTCTCGCGCGGCGACGGAGGCGGCGGCGGAAAATCGCGAACTAGGTCAAGTCGCGGCTCAGCTTTGTATATCTTTTTCCGTCTCGCCTTACTGTTCAAAAATACCCGTGTATTTATACACTGTAGACACTTACAATATGACTGTTGTGGGTCCCACAAGTAGAAACCCGAAATCCGGTTCAAAATAGTCCAGCGGTAGAATCCGGTCCAGCAGCTTCCAGAGAAATCGCTAAGTAAAAATCGGCGAGAATCGCAGGTGATTCTCGACGAATCGGCGAGAATCAATTAGTGATTCTCGACGATTCGTCGAGAATCACTAGTGATTCTCGCCGAATCACTTTTTGATTCTCAACGAATATAACTTGGTATTCAGGATCTGCTCTGCGATGGGTTCGGCGAGAATCACTAGTGATTCTCGCCGAATCTTACTTGGCACCGTTTTGAGGCAGTCGGAAAGAGTCGGCGAGAATCACTAATGATTCTCGACGATTCGGCGAGAATCACTAGTGATTCTCGTCGAATTACACTTAGACGAATTTTCGTCTTTCCACCCAAGAGCTGCTCCTTGACCCATCCTTGCTCCTTGTCTTCTCTTGCATAAATACGGCCCTGTACTTGAAGGTAAGTGCACTCCAATAGAGAGAGTACACGTAGGCCAACACACTGATCTGCTCAACGAGGGATTACGTCGTGCAGACCCGTGTATATTGACCTACTGCACCCTGACATTGGTGTGCATTTAGTATGGAATAACTGCAAGCACAACTTGAGAGGTTTCATCAAATACATTGTGAATTCATCTTAGCTTGACAGGTGGCTTCCTCAAATCCAGGTAATTGTGGATACAATACCCAACATGAGTGTTGTGAGTAAAGTTTCGAGGCAAAACTTTCTTTTAGGGGGAGTGGCTGTAACGCCCCCGGTTTTTCTGTGTTTTGTTTGATCTTTGGCTGGCGTTACGATGGCGTATTTCCGGCTTTTTGCCGTTGTAGAGCGTGGTCTTAGCTCTTAGGGTTCCCTGTGTAGCCTGTTTGTAGCCTGTTAGCAAGATTCCCCAGCAAGCCGGAGTTCGTTTGATGACTCGGCTGGGCCTCTTAGGGAATGCTTGTGTTTTAGCTTCGGGAGGTGTTATCCCGGGTTTTGTCCGTCGAATTCCAATTTCGACTTCGCGGTTGTGTTCGTAGCGTGGGTTTTTAGCTGCGATGCGAATTTCGTCATTTTCTGAGATGTTTCGGGCCTCGTGCTGTTTTGATTTTTTGCGTGTAAGTCATTAATATGTTGATTGTTTATTATTAAATTGCTGTGTATATATATATAGTCTTAGGTTAGAATTGGGGCTGGGTTCTTTTGTCTTTCCTTTTTCTCTGCTTGGAAGAAGCCGCTGCCTGTGCGAAAGGAAGAGAACCGCCGGACTACCCTAGCCTTCGGATGCCGATTCCTGGAGATTTAGTGGTCGGAATTCGATTTCAAGAGTGGATCTGGACTGCCCTCGCCTGGATCTGCTTTCTCTCTGCTCCTCAGCTTGCTGCTCTGCGGTTAGATCCGGGAGTGGGGGAGGCTGCCGACCAAGTTTTTCTGGTATTCAGGCAAGTGATGTCCCCTCATCCTTGCCAAAGTTGATCTTGTCTTTCTTTTGATTTAATTTTATCTCTTTCCTGCTTAGATCTTAGGTGTACGCTAGGGTTCGTTCCCGATCATGCCGTGGTTAGTGTAGAAAGTTCCAGTTAAATTTCAGTTTTTCTGAGGGATTGTGTCTATTAGGGACAGATTTGGTTCGGTTCAGGTCGAGTAGTTGCTAGTGTCGATGGATGTTGTACCCTAGAGAGACCTCGTTCTCGTTTCTGGTTGTTTGCTGGATCGGGCTCCTGTAGCCGCTCGGGGTGTCGACACCGTTGTTTCGACACCGGCTAGTCGGGGTGTCGACACCGTTGTGTCGACACCGGCCAGTCGTGGTGTTGACACTTGGTGTCGACACCAGCCAGTCGTGGTGTCGACATTTGGTGTCGACACCAGCCAGTCGGGGTGTCGACACTTGGTGTCGACACCCGCAGCGGCAGTGTCGACACCTTGTGTCGACACCGGCCGCAGTGGTGTCGACACCCGCAGCGGCAGTGTCGACACCTTGTGTCGACACCGGCCGCAGTGGTGTCGATACCCGCAGCGGCAGTGTCGACACCTTGTGTCGACACTGGCCGCAGTGGTGTCGACACTTGGTGTCGACACCCGCAGCGGCTGTGTCGACACCTTGTGTCGACACCGGCCGCAGTGGTGTCGACACTTGGTGTCGACACCGGCAGCGGTTGTGTCGACACCTTGTGTCGACAACGGCTTGTCGGGGTGTCGACACATCGTGTCGACACTGGGTGCGGCGCTCGTTTTGGGGTCAGGTAGACTCGGGGTTGGTTCTTTTTAGGCGTGCAAGGCCGCGTCGGTTGGACCCGACGTTTTTGACTTGGGTTCGTGTGTTCTTAGGATTGTTAGTGTGACTTTTCCCTAGGGGGGCATTGGGTGTTCGGCTAATTTCTGCATGCCGACTCTTGGGTTGTGGCAGGTGGTGGAGTTTTGGTGGCCTCTGGAGGGGTGGTTTTATGTGGAGAGCTGTGGCCACCACCTTTTGCCCAGGTTTGGGTTGGTCTGTGTGGGACCCTAAAGCTACCACTGTTTGACCCCTTAGCCCTTTTTGGTCTGATTTTGGTTATGCATTCAGATCCATGTTTGACCACTGCCACTTACGCACGTGTTAGGACTGTTAGTCCCTTTCCTATTTATGCTTTCCTTTCTCTTGGCATATATGTATATGTCTTGTTGTTGTTGCAGACTCTTTTGGTAGGGCATAATGGTTTTATTGCTCGCACTTGGTGTGCTCTGCTGTGCTTTAGACAGTACTCTCCTCTTACTGTCACCCCCTTTCTTTTGCTTACTGCAGTTTGTTGCCGGGTTTGTAAACCCTTCTTCTTATTTGCTAATAAATCTGTTGCTCTATTTACCTTTTGATTGTTTCCTTGCTGAGGTGTTCTTTTCTTGAATGCCTCAGGTCCAGGTTGTAGCCAGTTCAGCGGCTAGTTCTTTTGGAGGGGCTTGTTGGTGGCCTCTAGGGTAGCTGAGATAGCTGATCCCCGTTTTGTTGTGAGGTAGTTTTTTACTCTTCCGTTTAGACATACATACTCGCCAGTGGGTTCGTGTCAGGTTGTTGACGCCCACTGGTGGCTTCTTGTGATGCTGGATATGAATTTAAACTGCTGATTTTGCCTACTTGTGGTTGGTTACTTGCTTCTGGGAAGAATTTATGCTAGGTTGCATGTTAGATATTTTAAAACCTAAAAGTATTATTATGTGTACCCCATGCATAACATGTTTCTAAATCAAAGACACTATTTTTCCTCAACGTAAAACACTATTTTATCATACCTACTATATTCACCTTAGGGTCATGCATACCATGCGTCGTCACCCGGGGACACTTATGCTCATTTAGGGTATCAACTTAATTGAACCAAAGTATTTTCTGCTGCGTATAAATATAATTTTAACTGTGGACTAGCTGATCCACCGTGCCGAGGGATACGGCCATTCAACTTAACTGATTTTCTTTCACATTTAATCAACAATTTTTCTTATAATCTAATGTCTGGAGTTTTGCCTGAGCGTGTGCAGTTATCCCCTGCACGACGTGGCATCACGGCACGTGTTTTCTCTTACTCTGATACGATTTTACCGTTGAGAAAATGCGGGTTGTGACAAGGGAACTGGAGGTGGAGACAACTCCTGCCAGCAGACCCTGTGGACTCAGTTTTCTAGTCCGTGCAGTCCTCCATTAGCCTGCCAGCAGACCCTGCGGACTTCGTTTTTCGGTCCGCGCAGTCCTCCATCAGCCTTCCAGCAAGCCCTGCGGACTCAATTTTCCTTTCCGCGCAGTCCTCCACAGCTTACCTGCATCTTGCCAGCAGACTCTGCGGACTCAGTTTTCCAGTCCTCCAGATGCTAGCAGCCTCTTTTATATAGTCTCTGACAGCTTCTTTTCTCTGCTCTTTGGCAACTTCTTCTCCCTTAGTCGCCAACTTCCCTTTGTACCCCTTTAATGCTTTGTTGTGAAGGTGTACCTGTAAGCTTGCAACCTCTCGCTATTAATCAAAGGAAAGACCGTCGCAAGAGTGGCATTTAGGCCGCGGCGGGCGAAGTGTGCTGTTGCCGCTGCTAGCGGCCCCCTCTTCTTCTCTCTGCTCAGCAAGCCTTGCTCCTCTACTGAGCAAGCCTTGTTCTCTGCTCAGCAAGCCTTGCTCCTCTGCTCAGCAAGCCTTGCTCTCTGCTCAGCAAGCTTGCTCTCTGCTCAGCAAGCCTTGCTCCTCTGCTCAGCAAGCCTTGCTCTCTGCTCAGCAAGCCTTGCTATCTGCTCAGCAAGCCTTGCTTCTCTGCTCAGTAAGCCTTGCTCCCTGCTTAGCCAACCTTGCTCTCTGCTCAGCAAGCCTTGCTCTCTGCTCAGCAAGCCTTGCCCTCTGCTCAGCTCAGCTCTTCTCGAAAACCAACCTGCAAGTACAATCGTCGTAGAAACTGTCTGCTCGCCAGCTCCTGTTCAACCTCCTATTCCTCTCTTGATCAACCCTCTCTATTGATCAAGCCTCTCCTCTTTCCCCGCAACGCTCCTTGAACAAGCTGTTTGCTCATCTCTCGAGCATTCAGAAGCTTCCTTCTCCTCTACCCCCGCAACCTTCTCCTTCCTCCTCTCCTAGCCTGTGAGACCAGAACACCCCCTCCGTGTTAGCTGTGCCCGGTGTCGTTTCCGCGCATCAACAATTTTGGTGCAGTGAGCGTGGACCATCAGTTAACATGCGATCCTTCAGATCCGAACAGGCAGTGAAAGCGACAGTTAACCATGTCAGACCATCAATCAGTTGAGAACCTTGCTCCAAGTCCCAGTGAAGATCCTCTCTGGGAAGCCCTTGAGCAGATGCGCCGTGAGAATGCTCAACAGTTCCAAGCGATCAACAAAGTTCTTGCTGCAATCACGCAGCGATTAGATGCTCATCCAGCAACAGCTCCAGCTGCTCCAGCTGCTCCAATCAACCCAACACCAACATCAGAGCATCAGCAAGCTTACTCTCAAGCTTGCCCGCCGTTCTATCCTCCTTACACACCAACCTTTCCGCAAGGACCTGCAGCTCCTTTGCGACCTCAAGATGAAGAGTTTGCTGCTCGCCATAACTTCTTCCGGGAAGTAGCCCGGGGAAGTCCTCCTAGATTTCTCAATTTTCAGGGAAGTCATCCCTACCCTTCAGCTCCTGCCTCTGCTCCTCCTGCAGCAACTTTTCCTTTTTATCCTCATGCTCCTTTTGCAGCTGCATCTTATGCTCCTTTTTATCCCTATGCTGTAGGAGAGCAAGAAGAACCTTCACCATTCGCGGAGAATGTTCGCCATGAGCCTACTCCAGAAAACTTCAGAGAGCCTCGACTGCCAATCTACACTGGAGAGGCTGATCCAGTAAAGCACCTCCAAGCTTTTGAGTCAGCCGTTGCTCTCAAAACCCTTTCAGATGCAACGAAATTCAAGCTCCTTATGACCACCTTTGATGGGCAAGTGAGGGACTGGTTCTATGGCCTCCGTCCTCACTCCATCACTTCCTTCGTTGATCTATGAAGGGAGTTTCTTCTCAGATTCTCTACATCAACGAAGAGAAAGGGCGGTCCTGAAGCCCTCTTTGAGATCAAGCAGCGCGGGAATGAGACTTGGTCTCAGTTTGTTGATCGATTCCAAAGAGAGATTTTGGACATCGAAGTTATTGATCAAGAAATGTACAGAGTGGCTCTTATCCACGGTCTTCGTGAAGGGCCTCTCAAATTTGAAGCCAATGTCCGTGCTCCAAGGACATATCAAGAGTTGATTGCTCTAGCCAACTCATATATCCGAGGCGAAAAGAGTAACCCAGGCTTCGTCTCCAAGCTTATATCCGAGGAGGATCTCTCTCGGAGGCATCCTCCAAGGTCTCCTCACAATCATTTCCCAACTCACTCAAGGAAGGAGAGAAGGATTCATCGCCATCGATACTCCTTCCCGAGCCGCGATCGTGCTCAAGATTCATTGCTAACACTAGCTCCTTCTTCTCAAGCAGCAGCGGTTCATCAGCAGCAAGACAACGACTTGCATGAGTCTGATCTCGATGAGGCCATGCAAGATGTGATCCAGATCATGAGAGATAAGGCAAACTTCAAGAAGCCCTATAGACTAGCAGATCAAAGATCTAGGGGTTCAGAACCTTACTGCGAATTTCACAGAGAACCAAGTCACCTAACAGAAGACTGCCGAGCATTCCGACAGCTTGTGCAAAGGATGCTCCGGCAGGGGAAGATTCATGACCTGTTTCCCAAAGAAGAGTGCCCTGATCCAGCAACTTCAAAGGGAAAAGAAGTAGCAGACGTTCCTTGCTCATCAAGAGGAGTGAACCAAGTCGAAGAGCCTCCTCTCCTTGTTGATAACCAAGTCGCCGAATGCTTCGATGCCGATGACGAAGGTGTGCTTGGAAGGCTATTCTAAGCAAGCGACGGACTTCACAGTCCTCCAAAGCTCCTAGCAACCTTCATGGTTTATCTCAACCCTTGCTCTCTCTCTCTTCAAACATTTTCATTTCACCAAACACTTCTCAGTGTTTATCTCTTGCTTTTCAACAAAGTTTTTTATCAGGGATCTTATACTGAAACAGTTCCCTTCTTGTGTTGCTCCTTCCTCTACTTCTCTCTCTCTCTCTGAGGGATCAGTACGCCAATGAGATATCACCGAGTCTGAAACGTTCCCTACCCATGTGTGTAGTGGGAGCAGTTCAATCACGATAATGGGATTCAGATTTCGGATCATAGCCGGCATCTAACACAGAGTGTGTGCTAGGGGAGCCCCATGTGTTAGCTCTGTTGTGCTTTGCATAGGATACATTACAGTTATGATGATCTTTGCTTGACAAGCAATGGCGATCAAGCGTAGCTTTGTCTCTTCGATCATCACCTAACTGTGATAGTTGAACACTCTCTAGTATTCTCGATCCGTGCCTTCTAGGGTTCTCACAACTCCACTGATCAATCCACAGACAAGCTATAGGCCTCTTGGCGCAACCAGTCTCATTGATCAGTGATGCTTGTGCCCAAGGAAAGAGAGCATTGCTTCTAGCGATCCTTCTCTGGATCTTCCCCTTGCTTTTCTCCTTTATTCCCTCCTTGAGGATGCGCGGCTAGCCCGCTTTGAGTAGGACTATACTCGGGATGATTTTTCAGGCAAGTGATGCATAAGGCCCACGGGGAACACCTGTGGCAGCATTCAACCTTCTTTAGTCATTCCGAGTATAGACCTCTTTTTGTCTATTCCCTCCTTTCACAGGTGAACAGGTTAATCCAACCTACCAAAAGAATTTCGGCATTTATTTTGCTTATGTCCATCAAACCATATCGACAGCTAACGCTCGATTTATTGATCTGGGCTTCATGATAAAGTGTTCATCAGACATTTTTCTTGCTACTTGGTCATATCAACCTTATCTCATCAACCTTCATGGGTTATCTCAACAGTTTTGGTGTGGTTATCTTCATGTCTTGTCTACTTCTAACTTCTCTCCTGGCAGAGATTAGCAAACACTTGCAAGCCTTCTCCACAGGTACTTGCAAGCTCCTTTCATATTCATATTGTCTGCTTCTAACTTTTCTCTTTGTAGAGAACAACAGGCACCTGCAAGCCTCATCCAGGTACTTGCAGTTTAATTCATTATTTTATATCTGCTTACTCTTCACTTTGTAGTGGTTAGCAGACTTCTGCAAGTCATATTCAGCTACTTGAAGCTTATCTTTGTATACAATACCTACTATTAACTCTCTACTTGCAGAGATCAGCGGACCCTTGCAAGTTTCTTCACAGGTACTTGCAAGTTGCGCACATATATCATGTTTGTCCTTAACTCTCATTTTGCAGAAATCAACCGACACTTGCAAGCTCCATTCAGGTGCTTGCAAGTTACTCTCATGTACTGTGCATACTTTTAACTCTTCTTTTGCAGAAACCAACAAAGATTTGCAAGTTCCTTCCAGGTACTTGCAACTCATTTTTCTTTCTTTCTTGTATACTCTTCTTCCTTCCCTTTTTGCAGAGGATAACAGGTGCTTGCAAGCCTCTATCAGGTACTTGCAAGTTATTATGCCTTTCTATTTTCCTCACTTTTGTTTTGCAGAATTTAACGGAAGACACACCTTCTTCGTTTTGCAAAAGCAAACTCAGGTACACACTCGATGTACCACCCATACATGTTTACCCTAACTTTCCTCTTGCAGGAAAATAGACAGGAAGCACCAAGCTTGTAAGGAGAGTCTTCAGGTTCTATCTCTCCTTGCCCCCCCTTCTCTTTCCTTTGGGGTGGATCACGATTTTCGTGGGTCTCCAACTTTTTCGAAGTTCCCTTCGGAACTTAAAAAAGTGCGGGGATTATGTTAACCCAGAAATCGGCGATCCTTCCCAAGGTAGCCAACTGGCTAGTCACAATCCTCAGATTCTCCCTATTGATCGCGACAAGTCCCAATGTAGGCGGACAGTTTTCCCTGTCCGCCTAGGTCTCCTTGCAACCACGTGCCCTGCGGGATGGCGGGCTATTCCCGTAGCTCACCCTCGCAGGCCATGCGGTTAGACCCGCTAACAGTGCAGTGCTTTTCCTTGCAGGAGGCAACCCGCCATCAGGGATACCGCCCACAGGAGGGCGCCCGCTTTGCAGCTAGCCAAGCAGAGTCCCCCGGAGTCCGCCCAGGCCGCCCGTAGGGGGAGGCGTCCGCTCCAGCCGGGCGGACTCCCCCCGGAGTCCGCCCAGGCCGTCCGCTCGGGGGCGGCCTCCGCCAGCCGGGCGGACTCCCACCGGAGTCCGCCCAGGCTGCCGGCTCGGGGGCGGCCTCCGGCCAGCCGGGCGGACTCCCCCCGGAGTCTGCCCAGTCCTCCCGCTCTGGGGCGGCCTCCGGCCAGCCGGGCGGACTCCCCCCGGAGTCCGCCCAGGCCGCCGGCTCGGTGACGGCCTCCGCCAGCCGGGCGGACTCCCCCCGGAGTCCGCCCAGGCCGCCCGCTCGGGGGCGGCCTCCGGCCAGCCGGGCGGACTCCCCCCGGAGCCCGCCCAGGCCGCCCGCTCGGGGGCGGCCTTCGCCAGCCGAGCGGACTCCCCCCGGAGTCCGCCCAGGCCGCCCGCTCGGGGGAGGCCTCCGCCAACCGGGCGGACTACCGCCGGAGTCCGCCCAGGCCGCCCACTCGGGGGCGGCCTCCTCCAGCCGGGCGGACTCCCCCCGGAGTCCGCCCAGGCCGCCCGCTAGGGGGCGGCCTCCGCCTGCCGGGAAGACTCCCCCCGGAGTCCGCCCGGGCTGCCTGCTCGGGGACGGCCTCCGGCCTGCCGGGCGGACTCCCCCCGGAGTCCGCCCGGGCCGCCCGTAAGGGGGCGGCCTCCGTTCTCTCCCTACCTCGTGTCGCCTGCTTCGCTCGCCAACTTGGCGGACTCCATTTTCCAGTCCGTGGAGTCCGCGCAGGTCGTCATGCTGATATCACTGGGCCCTGCTTGTAGAAGATATTCCCCGGGCCTATAAATACCCGCTGATACCTCTCTGCTGAGGCTGGGGGAGGGGACCGGAGGTGGAGACAACTCCTGCCAGCAGACCCTGCGGACTCAATTTTCCAGTCCGCATAGTCCTCCATCAGCCTGCCAGCAGACCCTGCGGACTCCGTTTTCCTGTCCGCACAGTCCTCCATCAGCCTTCCAGCAAGCCCTGCAGACTCAGTTTTCCTGTCCGCGCAGTCCTCCACAGCTTACCTTCATCTTTCCAGCAGACTCTGCGGACTCAGTTTTCCAGTCCTCCAGCTGCTAGCAGCCTCTTTTACTTAGTCTCTGACAGCTTCTTTTCTCTGCTCTCTGGCAACTTCTTCTCCCTTAGCCGCCAACTTCCCTTTATACCCATTTAATGCTTTGTTGTGAAGGTGTACCTGTAAGCTTGTAACCTCTTGCTATTAATCAAAGGAAAGCCTGTCGCAAGAGTGGCATTTAGGCCGCGGCGGGCGAAGTGTGCTGTTGCCGCTGCTAGCGGCCCCCTCTTCTTCTCTCTGCTCAGCAAGCCTTGCTCCTCTGCTCAGCAAGCCTTGCTCTCTGCTCAGCAAATCTTGCTCCTCTGCTCAGCAAGCCTTGCTCCCTGCTCAGCAAGCCTTGCTCTGTGCTCAGCAAGCCTTGCTCCCTGCTCAGCAAGCCTTGCTCTCTGCTCAACAAGCCTTGCTCTCTGCTCAGCAAGCCTTGCTCTCTGCTCAGCAATCCTTGCTCTCTGCTCAGCAAGCCTTGCTTCTCTGCTCAGCAAGCCTTGCTCCCTGCTTAGCCAGCCTTGCTCTCTACTCAGCAAGCCTTACTCTCTGCTCAGCAAGCCTTACTCTCTGCTCATCAAGCCTTGCTCTCTGCTCAGCAAGCCTTGCCCTCTGCTCAGCTCAGCTCTTCTCGGCAACCAACCTGTAAGTACAACCGTCGTAGAAACTATCTGCTCGACAGCTCCTGTTCAACCTCCTCTTCCTCTCTTGATCAACCCTCTCTGTTGATCAAGACTCTCCTCTTTCCCCGCAACCCTCCTTGAACAAGCTGTTTGCTCCACTCTCGAGCATTCAGAAGCTTCCTTCTCCTCTACCCCCGTAACCTTCTCCTTCCTCCTCTCCTAGCCTGTGAGACCAGAACACTCCCTCCGTGTTAGCTGTGCCCGGTGTCATTTATGTGCATCAACAAGGAGACCCCGAGCAGACCCGCTGACCAAGCTCCCATCTAGCTGGCAGAGTTGTAGGCTCAGTCGGTGGTTGGAGGTTTTGGAGAGGAGACCCCGAGCAAACCTGCTGACCAAGCTCCCATCTAGCTGGCAGAGCTGTAGGCTCACTCGGTGGTTGGAGGTTTTGGAGAGGAGACCCCGAGCAGACCCACTGACCAGGCTCCCATCTAGCTGGCAGGGCTGTAGGCTCACTCGGTGGTTTGAGATTTTGGAGAGGAGACCGCGAGCAGACCCTCTGACTAGGCTCCCATCTAGCTGGCAGGGTTGTAGGATCACTCAGTGGTTAGAGGTTTTGGAGAGGAGACCCCAAGCAGACCCGCTGACCAGGCTCCCATCTAGCTGGCAGGGCTGTAGGCTCACTCGGTGGTTGGAGGTTTTGGAGAGGAGACCCCGAGCAGACCCGCTGACCAGGCTCCCATCTAGCTGGCAGGGCTGTAGGCTCACTCGGTGGTTGGGGGTTTTGGAGAGGAGACCCTGAGCAGACCCGCTGACCAGGCTCCCATCTAGCTGGCAGGGCTGTAGGCTCACTCAGTGGTTGGGGATGGTTTGGAGAGGAGAACCCGAGCAGACCCGCTGGCCAGTCTCTCATCTGGCTGGCAGGGTCGTAGGCTCACTCGGTGGTTTGAGATGGTTTGGAGAGGAGACCCCGAGCAGACCCGCTGAACAAGCTCTCATCTATCTAGCAGGGCTGTAGGCTCGCTCGAGGGCAAGTCAAGTGGTGAGAGTTAACAGGGAGAAATGTCCATATTTATCAGGAGATTGGTGGAAAATCCCTAGAAAAAGGAATGATCGGGGATTAGGCCAGAGAGGAGGATTTCTGGCCGACACTCAGCATGGGTGGTCTCGCCCATAGCGAGTGGTCTTCCTTGTCTAATGCGCAGGCCTGGCGTAAAAAGGTGGGGCCTGTCATCTGGGGGGGGGGGCTGGTCTCCAAGGTCTTTAGCGCATGTTTATCTTACGGCAAGACGAGCACTAAGGGACAGAAGCTCTTGCGGGTGGTAAAGGCGAAGAGATGCCCAAGGTCTAGCGTCTTTGGGCCAGTTATTAAGCGAGACAATAGAAGGAAAAAGTACAATAGTAATATGTAAAAAGTTAATAATATTATCCCATTTGATCATCACAAAAGAGAGCACCTCGCTATTTCCGAGGAAGTGTATATCAATATTACAAGACCAGATAAAAAAGAAAAAGAGGGGGGGGAGAAGTCACGGGCGCTAGTGTTCCCCTACTCCTCGCTGCCGGAAGATGATTTGTCGTCCATCTCGCCGAATAAGCGGGGGACCAGGCCGCAGACAGTAACCGTCTCAGCATCATAGCGCACCACCCCCAACTCCATTATTTTAAGAATAAGCTCCGCTGTCTTGATATTGGAATCTCGGCAGATGGCATCCACCTCGTCCACAGAGTAGCGAGAAGGAACGGGAAATTGGTCTGAGGAGGGTGTCGCGCTATTCCAAAGACGGATATTTTCAGCTTTTAATTTCTTGTTCTCTCCCTCCAACTCCTCAATACGCGAGCGCATCCGGTCGGCAGTCTCGGCATCTTGCAAGAAGATTTAATGAATGGACCACAATGAGTGGTGATTAGGTCTAGCAAAGTGGCGGTAAGAAAACTTACCACCCCACCCTGACTCTGCGCAAGGAGGTTGTCGGTGATGGCCAGCCGCTTCTCAAGGTCATTAGACTTCTCCCGTTCTGCGGCGAGACCGGCCTACGCTTCCTTCCATTTCCTATTGTTAAAGACCAGGCGGCGCGAGACCCGGTGCGCGAGTTCCAGCGAGCGAAGTTGAGAGTGTGCACTCTTCAGGATGAGATCTCGCGACGTCTTATTGTCTGCAGGCTCCGAGCCAAGGCCAACATATAGCCTGAACCCTAGGTAGAAGGCGTGACTGGTGGGGAGGGGTCCTGCTCTTTTCAGGAAGGAAGGAGAGTGGACACCGACACGCGGTTAACGTCCTTCTCCCAGAGGAGCACCGGCTCGCCGACAGTATCATCCGTCACAGGCCCCATGTTATAATTGGGGTGTGAGGAGGGAGCCAGGTGGCTGGAGGAGCCAGCCTCGCCGGAAGGGAACTCAGCAGTCTGAACATTGGTAGTGGCAGCTGGCTCTGACAAGACCGTCTCGCGGGTATGCGAGATGGGTAGTTGGGGAGGCAATGAAGACCCTATAGAGATGGGAGACAGGGATCCCGATAACTCTTTCCATCCTTTGGCAGTCTTTTTCTCCTTTTTGAAAGTCACTGCTTTCTTCACCTTCTTCTTTGGGCTGTGACAGGAAGTGCCCTCGTACCCGGGCCTTTTCTTTAGGGTGGGGTTCAGCGTATCCCTCGCAGCCTCCGCCGCCATACTAGCTAAGTCGAGACCCCTATTACTCTGGTAAGGAGGATGAACAGCGATGGTTCTCTCTCCTAGACAGGTTTACAGTCAGCAGAGAACAAAAATTTACAATGCTAAAGGGGGGATGGGAGTATACCTTCGCCGGGGAAGACGGCTGGAAGCAAGTCGAGGTCTCGCCTGAGGTAATTGACCTCGAAAATTTTCCCTGCGAAGAAGTCGCAGAGATCCTTCTCAGCACCCCCAACCTTGGGGGTTTTATAGTAGCATTCAGCAGGAGACACCGGGGCGAGAGGAATGCCTCCCAAATCCCAGCGAATGAAGACGAAGCGAGTGAGCCAGTGATGATTTTTATTCGGTGTCTCGCACACCTTTAGTCCTTGGCCTGTAAAGTAAGAAACGCCATCATCTTTCGCGTGATAGACGAACAGCTTGCCAAAGGCGGTCAAGCTGAATTCGATGCGCTCTCGCCGCAGGTAGCAGGCGAAAGCAATCAGCATAGAGATAGCGTTGGGGTTGAATTGGGTGGGGACAACCCCGAAGTACTTGAGGACTAGTTTGACCTCCGGCCAAAGGGGAAGTCGCAGCCCCACCTCGAAGTGCGAGACGTGGAAGGCCAGTTCATTGGGGTAGAAAGTATTGATGCATTCTCCAACTTTGGGTGGGCGAGACAAGTATCCGTCAGCAAGGAACTCACTGGCGAAGCCAGTATATTCTTCCTCTGGCAGTCTGCCAAGAGGAAAATCGTGAACCACAAATTGCTTTCCGTAGCGGCTGCGGACCTCGCCTTCTTCCACCTTCTTCTTTCCCATAGCAGGCGAGAAGGCGGAAATAGGGGAAGAGAGCGATTTAGAGGGAGAGCGAGACGCGAGAAGTGTGTAGAAGAAGAAGGGTAGGCGGAAGCTCTGACCGCAAAAACAGCCAAGAATAGTAACAGAAGTATGGGAATATCTAGATTTAAGAAGTATTTATAATGAATGAAGGAGAGAGGAGATCGAGCGGGAAAATCAAGCGGCGGGAAATGAAGAGACATCCTGACGCTTCGTCTCTCTCTTTCTCTCTCTCTCTAGAAACCAAGGGGCGAAAACGCCGCGGTGACTTTTTCGAAGTCAAAGCCATCATTACGAACTAATTAATTGAAAAAGAAGTTAATCACAGTAATGATGAAAAACCTAGTATGACATGACAGATACAGCACCATAATGATGAAATATTTCATCCCGCGGGGAGGGGACATCCCGTCCAGAGAAGTTTTATACAACGCATCAGTAATTAAACATAATTAAATTGGCAATAATAATACAGGGGGGCCTGGAGAAGGCGAGACGAGACCGCGATAGTTTAGTTCCTGACCCATTTCCAGCGGCCATCTTGGCCTCCCACAATGGGAGGACGGCCAGGAAGATGAAAAGCGCAATCGGCAACCACGCCGCGGCGCGCGAGACGGAGATGTTCGTCAGTCTCGTTTAGGATGGCTTGGGGGTTTGTCCCGTCCATTGCGCCGTCAGCTTCCATCTCGGCAGAAAGGCGGTGGCACTCTATTTCTAGCCAGTCCATGCGCCGGTCAGAGGCCTACTTCTCCAGCTCCATCTCGTGGATTATATGCGTGTATTTGCGGAACATCCTAGCCGTCATCCGCTTCAGCTCCAGGGTATCCATGGGATCACCCAAGTAGTCCTCGATCTCGTTAGGACAGGGAAGATGCGAGAGGGGGGAGACGCGGGAGCATCTTCAGTGTCAGAATTAAATTGGATGCCTGCACAGGGAGCGAGAAATCATAAACAAGGATGAGCTTGCATGGGTTGGATTAAAGAAGGCGAATTGGAGGAAAAGCGAGAAGGGTAAATTCTTACTTGGGATGTGAGGGTTCCCCACAACCCGTGAGAGGTTTTCTTTCCGCGAGAGGGGTGGGGAGGACGTCTCAAGCGAGTCGGTATGGTGATGAGTCTGGTTGATATCGTCAGTAGGATTGGACGGCATAGGGGAATCAGCAAAGTTTCCCTGAAAAAGCGTGATCAGTAGGCGGGACGAAAGAAGAGAGTGAAGAATGAGGAATTACCTGTCTCTCCCCAGAAGATGCGGGAAGATTATCTGTTGTCAATGGGGCGGAGGAGGTCGCGCCCGCCGAGAGGGGAGGGCAGGCGGCCTTCATCTTCTTCAAGCGAGAGGACGGAGGGGCTGAGGGAGGAGTACCCCCTAGATCCGGGAAAAGGGCAGCCATGTTGGCCTTATTTCGCTTTCGCACCATCGCGAGGTGCTCATGAAAACTCTGACTGTGAGACATGTTGAAGGACAAGGAAATGAAGGAAGACAAAAAGGGACCTTAATGAAAGCTGGGATCTCATATTTATAGGCCCCATGGGGGGGGGGCACCGAAGATTCTCATAAGTGAATCCCAACGTCGCGAGCCTCGGTTGGATTTATATTTTTGAGGTTAGGGCAACCTCGAAAAGAGCAGGGATTGTGTACAACCTTAGGCTCGCGAGAGGTGGCCCAACGAGCGAGAAGGGGTGGCTGCCGAGATGATAGGTGAGTAAGAACAGGGAGACCCACCTGCAGGAGGCGGGATGGGAGATTCTTTGAGCTTGGCGAGATGGCTCTGGTAGGCGAGATGGCCTATATTGCGAGATGACAGCAAGACGGACAGAGAGGGTCGTCTCGCCCGTCAGTCTCTTCCCCACTCGCCACGTGGGAGAGGAGATGTCTTCACCTTTTTACCCCCAAGGGGGATTTTACCTTTGTGCCCCAGGTAATTTTAAACTTCTACCCCTGGAGGTCTGCGTATAGTCCTCCAGAACAGCGGAGTTTGGCTGTTGGTAGACCCATCCCAGGGTGTTTTGGTCATTTCAGGTTAATTCAGCAGTGATATTTGCAGATCAGATTCAGAGGCCTATAAATAGACCGATAAGGTGCCTGAGAAGGAGTTTTTGGGGAACCTTTTCACTGTCTTCCTCACAGGCACCTAGCTCAGCATTGGCTAGGGAGGGGAAGATTTTTAATTCTGCTGGGAAAGAGGTGGGACCTCCAAGCTGAGACCCCTCGGTCTGTTTTCAGGTCTCTGACTCTCGTCAGGAGGATAGCTCAGGAAGAGTACGTGTGGGCTGCATCCTGTTTCGAACTTTAGGAGGGACCAGAAAGCTGGTTCCAACACACGCAGCATCCTCTGGCATTCTTCTTCCTTAGCCGCCAGCTTCCTTCTTGTACCCTTTATTGCTTTCTTGTAAAGGTGTTTGGCAAGCTTGTAACTCTCGCTATTAATCAAAACAAAGCCCGTCGCAAGAGTGGCATTTAAGCCGCGGCGGGAGAAGTCTGCTGTTGCCGCTGCTAGCGGCCGCCTCTATCCCTTCTTCCTAGCTCAGCTCAGCTCCCTTGGCAACCAACCTGGAAGCACAATCGTCATAGTAACCGTCTGCTCGACAGCTTCTGATCAACCTCCTTTTCTCATCAGCCTTCCCGGCTGCTCTCAGCGCCCTCTCCTCTATCCCCGCAACCCTTTGACAAGCGCTTGCTCCACTCTCGAGCATTCAGAAGCTTCCTTCTTTCTTCTTCCCCCGCAGCCTTCTTTCCTCTTCTCCACTCAGCTTGTGAGACCGAACACACTCCCTCTGTGTTAGCTGCTCGGTGCCACTTTCGCGCAACAACAGTTAACACGCGACCTTCAGATCCGAACAGACGGTGAACAACGATAGTTTGCCATATCAGATCGTCAACCCGCCGTGAACTTTGCTCCAAGTCCTAGAGATGATCCTCCCTGGGAGGCCTTTGAGCAATCGCGTCGTGAGAATGCTCAGTAGTTCCAAGCAATCAACCAAATGCTCTCTATGATCACGCAACGACTAGACTCTCAACCTGCAACAGCTCCAGTTTCTTCAGCTGCTCCGATCAATCTAGCCCCAATATTGGATCATCATCAAGCTTCTCCTCCAGCTTGCCCGCCGGTCTATCCTCCCTACACAGAAACCTTCCCGCAAGGTCCTGCAGCTCCTCTGCGACCTCAAGATGAAGAATTTGCTGCTCACCAAAATTTCTTTCGGGAAGCAGCCCGGGGAAGCCCTATTAGATTTCTCAACTTTCAGGGAAGTCACCCTTACCCTGCAGCTCCTGCTTTTGCTCCTTCTGCAGCAGCTTTTCCCTTTTACCCTCCTGCTCCTTTTGCAGCTGCAGCTTATGCTCCTTTTTATCCTTATGCTGTAGGAGAACAAGAAGATCCTTCGCCATTTGCAGAGAATGTTCGTCATGAACCAACTCCAGCAAATTTCAGAGAATCCTGGTTACCAATTTACACTAGAGAGACTAATCCCGTGAAGCATCTGCAAGCCTTCGAATCAGTCGTTGCACTCAAAACCCTTTCAGATGCAATCAAGTGCAAGCTCCTTGTAACAACCTTTGATGGGCAAGTGAGGGACTGGTTCTACGGTCTTCGCCCTTACTCCATCACTTCCTTTGCTGATCTGCGAAGGGAGTTCTTGCTCAGATTCTCTACTTCAACCAAAAGAAAGGGCAGTCCTGAAGCCCTCTTTGAGATCAAGCAACGAGAGAATGAAACTTGGTCGCAGTTCGTTGATCGTTTCCAAAGAGAAATTTTGGACATCGAGATTGTCAGCCAAGAAATGTACCGAGTGGCTCTTATCCATGGTCTCCGTGAAGGGCCTCTCAAGTTTGAAGTCAATGTCCGTGCACCAAGAATATACCAAGAGTTGATTGCCTTAGCCAACTCATACATCCGAGGCGAAAAAAGCAACCCAGGCTTCGTCTCCAAGCTCATATCAGAGAAAGATCCTTTTCATAAGCAGCCTCTGAGGTCTCCTCACAATGATTTCCCAACTCACTCAAGGAGGGAAAGAAGATTTCAGCATCGTCGACACTCCTTCCGTGATCAAGACCGTACGTGAGACCCACTATTACCACCAACTCCATCTTCTCAAACAGCTGCAGTCTACCATCAGCAAGGCGATGACTTGCATGAGTCCGAACTAGATGAGGCCATTCAAGAAGTGAGCCAAATTATGAAGGATAAAGCTAACTACAAAAGGCCTTATCGATCGGATGATCAAAGATCAAGAGACTCAGAACCATACTGCGAGTTCCACAAAGTGTCAGGCCACTTGACCGAGAACTTCCGAGCACTCCGCCAGCTTGTGCAAAGGATGCTCCCCCAGTGAAAGATGCGTGACCTGTTTCCCAAAGAAGATCGCCCTGATCCAACGACCTCGAAGGGCAAAGAAGTTGCAGACATTCCTTACAGCTCAAGAGGGGTGAGGCTAGTCGAAGAGCCCCCTCTCCTCGTTGTTAATAAAACTGTCGAATGCTTCGATGTCGATGACGAGGGTGTGCTTGGAAGACTATTCTGAACCAACAAAGGACTTCATAGTTCTCCAAATGTTTTTCACAACCGTGATCGGTTACTCTTACTTTTCAAATATTTTCATTTTAAAGCACTCCTAAGTGCTGTTTCTTGCTTTTCAATAAAGCTTTTATCAAGGATCTTATACTGACACAGTTCCCTTCTTGTGATGCTTCCTCCTCTATTTTTCTCTTTGTCGAAGAGATCACTACACCAATGAGATATCGCCAAGCCTTGTTATATTCCCCCTCGAGATTGGATTCCGGCGTAAGACCAAAACGACCACATATCACGGGGAGTGTTCGCATATGTGTAGTGGGGGCTATCCAACTCTCATGCAAAGGAATACGGGACTTTGGATCCTAGCCGGCATCTAACACAGAGTGTGTGCTAGGGAGGCCCCATGTGTTAGCTCTGCTGTGCTTCGAAAAGGATACATTACAGTTACGGTGATCTTTGCTTGACAAGGAATGGCGATCAAGCGTAGCCTTATCTCTTTGATCATCTCACAATTGTGATGTCCAAACGCTCTCTGGTACTCTCGATCCGTGCCTTCACGGGTTCCACAATTCCACTGATCTTTACACAGACAAGCAATAGGCCACTTGGCGTAACTAGTCTCATTGATCAGTGATGATTGTACCCGAGGAAAGAGAGCAGTGCATCTAGCGATCCTTCTCAGGTTTTCCCTTTCTTTTCTCCTTTGTGCCCTCCTAGAGGATGCGCGGCCAGCCCGCTTTGAGTAGGACTATACTCGGGATGACTTTTCTCAGGCAAGCGATGCATAAGGCCCACGGGTGATCTCCTGTAGCGGCATCAAGTCTTTCTTAGTCATCTCCGAGTATAGACCTCTTTTTTGTCAGCTGTCTTCTTTCACAGGTGAACAGGTTAATCCGACCTCCCAAAAGGATTTCCAACATTCACTTTGCCTATGCTCATCTTATATGCATTACTTGCTCAAGCTCTATCAGATGATGGTTCACAGAGCTATTCATTACTCTTATCAAAATCTAATGGCATCAAACATTGATCAAAGAATCTTACACTCCTTGATCGGCAAGCCATGCTATTGCAATCTAGTTAATATTGGCAGAATTCGTCAAGTTCCTTCACTGCTAATCTGATCATATCCATCCAGCCATATCAGCAGTCAACGCTCGGCTTATTGATCTGGGTTTCGTGATAAAGAGTCCATCAGGCATTTCCTCTACTATTTGGTCATATCGGCCTTATCTTTTCAATAGTCAACACTTGCAAGCCTTCTCTCAGGTACTTGCAAGCTCCTTTCATATATATATGTCTGCTCCTAACTATTTTCTTGCAGAGACTAGCAGACACTTGCAAGCCTTCTTCACAGTTACTTGCAAGCTATTTTCATGTTTTGTCTGCTCCTAACTCTTTTCTTGCAGAGACTATCAGACCCTTGCAAGCCTTCTTCATAGGTACTTGCAAGCAATTTTCATGTTTTACCTTCTTCTAACTCTCACTTTGCAGAGATCAACAGACCCTTGCAAGTTTCTTCACCGGTACTTGCAAGCTATTTTCATGTTTTGCTTGCTCCTAACTCTCCTCTTGCAGAGATCAGCAGACCCTTGCAAGTCTCTTCACAGGTACTTGCAAGTTACTTTCATATACTGCGCCTACTTTTAACTCTTCTTTTGCAGAGACCAGCAGATACCTGCAAGTTGCCTTCAGGTATTTGCAGCTTTCTCTACGCCCGAATTTATTTCTAAACCTCACTTTTGCAGAAACTAGCAAAGACTTGCAAGTTCCTTTCTGGTACTTGCAGCTCATTTTTCCTTCTTGTATACTCTTCATCCTTCCTTTTTTGCAGAGGATAACAGGTACTTGCAAGCCTCCATCAGGTACTTGCAAGTTATTATGCTTTTATGTTTTCCTCTCACTTTCATTTTGCAGAACTTAGTGGAAGACACATCTTCTTCGTTTTGCAAAGGCAAACTCAGGTACACACAAGATGTACCACCCATACATGCCTACCCTAACTTTCCTCTTGCAGGAAAATAGACAGGCAGCACCAAACTCCTAAGGAGAGGCTCCAGGTTTCATCTCTCCTTGCCCCCTTCTCTTTCCATTGGGATGGATCACTATTTTCGTGGGTCTCCAACTTTTTCGAAGTTCTATCCGGAACTTAAAAAAGTGTGGGGATTATGTTGACCCCGAAATCGGCGATCCTTCCTAAGGCAGCCAGCTCGCTCGTCACGGCCTACCCTGGGTTCCTCCTAGAGGCCGTGATTCCCTAGGGAGGGCAGACAGAAATCTCACTCCATTCAGGCCGCGCGGCTTGCGCGGTCTCAGCAGTCTGACTGACCAGGCCGCGTGCCTCCCTTTGGTCGGCAGGGGCCGCGGACTGCTTCCGCAGTCCGCCTCTGCAGGCCGCCCCCTTTTTTAGCTTAACCGCAAGGTTGTCACTGCAGGACTCTCTCTGCCGTACTCAACTCCCTATCCACCCAGGCCGGCAACAAGCCGCGTCCTTTGCAGGAACTAGCCGCTCTTTCAGCCCGCTCCTGCAAGTCGTTCTTCAAGAACACCAGACTGCTCCAAATTTCCAAGCACAGATGGCGACCTGCCCCCAAGTCGCCAGTCAGCTACTACGGCTTCTGCCTCGCCAAAACGCGCGGTCTGCCTCGTCAAGATCGGCAGGTCGCTCAGTCCTTGCTACCAGTAGCATGGGTAGCCAACTCCTCCAGCCCGCCTACAGGGCGCGGACTCCAACTCCAGCTACCCGCCAAGAACAGCAACAACGTCCAAGTTCCTCACGAGCTGGGCGTACTCGAAGTGCGATCAAGACTTCTAGTCCACCTTTATTGGTGAACCACAACAGCCTCAATAGCCAGGATCTCCGTCTCCAATGTAAGCAGACTCAGCTTTGCAGCAGCCGCGGACTCGGTGAACTTAGCGGACTCTCTTTGCAGTCCGCCTTTCCTTGGTCAGTGCCAGCTTCTCGACAGCAGCATGGTCAACTCCTCCACAGTCCGTGGCCTTGACTCGAACTCAGTCAGTAGTACCAGATTCCTTCCCAGTCCGCATAACCTCATGCGGACTCGCCGAACTCCGCGGGCACTCTCCTGCTCGCACCCTTTATAACTCGCTCAGTTCAGCAGCGGAGGACTCAGCGGATTCTCCTTGCAGTCCGCCGCTTGGCCTCCAGCATCCACCACCCCAGCAGTAGGCGGATAGTTCCAGCTCAGTAGTGACGGACTCTGCGAACCCGCATCGCAGTCCGCCACTAAGTCTCTCATTTTGCCAACAGCAGCACTGACTTCAGCACCAAGCCCCAGTCCGCGCGGCCTATTGCGGGCTCGATGGACTCCATATCCATCTCGCTCAAGTTACCGTCTCACCAGGGGTAACGTCACTATAAGCCGTTACCCCCTCGGGCCTATAAATAGACCCACATGCCTCTCATGGTGAGGGGGATCGCAAAAGTGCTCAAGCTCAAAGTAAGCCAGCAAGCCCTCCTCCTGCGAACTCTGTTTCTCAGACCGCACCCCTCTCTGTGCTTTTAGTCGCGCGGCCTCTGGTTCTCCAGTCCACGCAGTCTCCCGTTTCCCTTCACCGCGCGGCCTGCCAACTACGCTCTTCAGTCCGCGCGGCCTCCTCTGGCATTCTTCTTCCTTAGCCGCCAGCTTCCTTCTTGTACCCTTTATTACTTTCTTGTAAAGGTGTATTGGCAAGCTTGTAACTCTCGCTATTAATCAAAGGAAAGCCAGTCGCAAGAGTGGCATTTAACCCACGACGGGCGAAGTCTGTTGTTGCCGCTGCTAGCGGCCACCTCTCTCCCTTCTTCCTAGCTCAGCTTAGCTCCCTTGGCAACCAACTTGCAAGCACAAACGTCATAGTAACCATCTACTCGACAGCTCATGATCAACCTCCTTTTCTCATCAGCCTTCCCGGCTGCTCTCAGCGCCCTCTCCTCTATCCCCACAACCCCTTTGACAAGCGCTTGCTCCACTCTCGAGCACTCAGAAGCTTCCTTCTTTCTTCTTCCCCCGCAGCCTTCTTTCCTCTTCTCCACTCAGCTTCTGAGACCGAACACACTCTGTAACGTCCCGAATCGCTCTAGGCCCCTTGTGTGTGTTTTTGAGTCAGGAGGGTTGATTCGAGTCCTGGGAAGTGCAGGGAATTGGACTGCACTTGTGGAGGAGTGAAGAAATCAGTGCAGAGAAGGACACGGGTAGTGACACGGGCTTGTCACTACCCGTGTGAATATGATACTGGTGGAGACACGGGCATGTCTCTACACGTGTGGCAATGTGTCGATTTTTACTCGGCGAGATATGTCGAGATCGACGAACTGCGCGTCGACTTCGACGAATTAACATGACACGTGTAGAGACACGAGCGTGTCTCTACCCTTGTGGCATTGTGTCGAGTTGAACTCGAGAAGACATGTCGAGATGAATTATATGACACGGGTAGGGACACGGGTGTGTCCCTACCCGTGTGCTCCAGTCGATGATTTTGATCGAGATCGACGAAGTGTTGAGATCGTCGAAATGTATCCAGAGAAGGACACGGCCAGGGAACACGGTCGTGTCATGTGGACACGAGTCGGGACACGGGTCGGGACACGGGCGTGTCCCTACCCGTGTCAAGTATTGAACTGACATGGAAATTGTCGTTGCCGTTTCGCCCAAGCAGGACACGGGTAATTACAGGGCCGTGTCCCTACCCGTGTCACTTTTCATATATATGGAGTGGTAAAAATCATAGCCGTTTCACACTTCTTCCCAGCCGTATTTTCTGAGAGAAGTCCTGTGGAGAAGGAGAGTTTGCTGGAGGAAGATCTAGGGAAAGAGTTCCGCCATCGCCGTAAAGGAGAGGATGCCGCCGCGAAGAATCACAAGGTCTATGGCCGGAAATAGAACCGCTGGAAATGAGGTGAGTTTCCTACCCTCTCCCTTGGTGCTAGATCTATAGTTATTTTCCCTAGGTGAGATATCGACTCAAGAGAGTCTTGATGGAGAGGAGGAGTTTTCTAGGAAAGGTCATGCTAGGACTTGTGTCCCGGGTTTTAGATCTCTTCAACCACTCCCTCTTCTATGTGAAGAGAGGGGATGGTTTTGTGAAGGGTATTGGCCTCTTGAGGTTGAATAAGGGAGGAGGTTTTCTGGAATGATTTGGGAAGATCTCCTTGAGGAGGAAGATGAACCGATGCCGTTCATTCCACCTTAAGATGCATGCAGAATCTGAATTCTGCGCGCATCGAACTTCGTGGCCATTTTTAGGTGTGACATATCCTGACCGGGCTTTTGTCAAAACACTAAAGTTAAAGCCCTTGAAAATACCTTTCCAATGAATGGTTGCACGACTTCAAGCAAAGTCTGTAGCCACGGGAAAGTCTGAACGAAAATGGTGTTCGATAAAACCTGCATGCAGAAATTGTGTTATGTACGCAGCGGACTTCAAGTCTGATTTTAAATAGGATAACTTCAAATCTGGGTTGAGGTCTGAATACGAACATTGTGGACCACAGAAATACCTTTCCATCGTGTGGTTACACATCTTAACCAGATTCCTATAGCTTCGGGAATCTCCGATCGAAGTTGCTGTCCAGATTCAATCTGCACCTAAATTCTGGGCTTTTATAAGATGGATTTGGATTCGGTGGAATTATTATTGCAAGTTATTTGGCTTGGATGAACTCTTATGATTAATCATTTGTTGCATGATTGACGAAGCTTATTAATTAGATTTCATATAATCAAATTGTGAAGCAATCTTATTTAAACGAATTGACTTCATAGGAATTGAAAGATTGTTATTTGTGCGTATCATGTAATTAATATGTCGTTAACATATGGAAACTGTGATGGATCTTTACACGCGCATCATGTTCATAATAGGTTAGTACTTTGGGGAAGATTGATAGATCTTTATATGCGTAACATGTTTATATTATGTTGTCATCATTTGGGAGTCATATAGAAGAATAAATCATTGCCATGAGTATGTTTGATTAATGTAATGAGTTTAGTAGTCCAATACTTAGAGCGTCGTCTCCCTACGGGTAGTATCGTGAAGGGATGTAAGTGCGGTGTTGACCGTCACTTGTTTGGTTGTGTTGTGATAAGGTATCGATGGATGGTTGGGCTGTGTCCTCGTGCTTACATCCGAGGCCCCTTCCATGTTATGTTGATGTGGCATTTGCATGCGGTGTGAGTCGACACGCGGTGTCGTAATCTCGGGTTAAGGATAGTGTTGCAGGTCTACGGGCTCGCCAGTCGTCACACCGACGGGAGTCGATTGTTAGACTTTGGGCGGATGGGCTGTGTCCTTGGTGTTCACGTCCCGGGGCCCCTTCCGTGCCAAGTGAACGGTTGGGTTGTGTCCTCGTGCTCACTTCCGAGGCCCCTTCCGGGTCACGCAAGGCCAGTTCGGGCTGTGATCTTGGTGCATATCTACCCAAGACCCCGCTGGGCCATAGTACGTATGGGCTCCGCTATTGTGTTCTTAGCGTTTAGGTGTACGGAGGTCTAGGTAAAGTAGTGTGGATACCCGCCTAGTAGTAGAAGTGCCCGTTCTACTGTCACCGTCTGGCCACGGCGGCTGATGCCTGAGAGGTTAGCTACCTGCTCGAAAAGTAGGAACCATAGTCTGTGTCGACATAGCAATTGCATGGGTGTGATCATGGGTGAGTCATTGCATAGCATTCATAGCATTTCATAACATTGCATAACAAGATGCTCATCGTATAAGTTTGTATGGGCACTCTTATACGATGAGTTACCTTTATGTAACCTGATCCTTAACTTATAAGTTTGTATGAGCATTCTTATAAGTTAAGTTACATTCCTACTGTTACTTATACATGTTAGTTTGCTGTAGCTCTTAAATATTTGCTAGATCATGTTTTTGTTACTGTTACACTATTGCCACCTGCTTGTACTTATTTTACTTCCATACATATATATTACCCTTGTTCCTTCTCTCCGCCCGATGCCGAGGAGTCGTCGGGGGAGCGGATGTGAAACCACTTAGTCGTTTCGACTAACGGTTGCTACGTCTTCCTTTTTAGGAGGTCATGCCGCAGGTAGAGCATCCGCAGACTACGCAGCATGACAGCCAGGCCAGGATGATAGGGCCTGAAGTGACGGTGCCGTCGATACCGTCGGTTACGGATGTTAGTATTTTGATACTCTGATGTAGCCCGTTTGGGCAATATTTAGTTGTACTCTGATATATTGTGGAAGCATGTTTTAGCTTCTCCTTTATTGATGTATTTGGATATTATTACTTGGTGTGAATTTTGACTTCTCTTGCTTATCATATTTGGTTGGGTTGGCATGTTCTATTGATATTGTTGTAGCCGGCGGAATAGGCGTCTTGTGGTACAGGTTAGCCCGTGTGCTAATGCTACCGCAAGGCGGCTGTTCCGGGCATAAGATCCCCCTTTATGCCGTGTTTTTAGATCCGGGAGGGGGGGTCTTGACAAATGGTATCAGTTTGCCACGATCCTCAACTAAGGAAGTCATTCAACAATGGTGCCACCCCCGTTTGATTAGTCAGTTTGGGGACAAACTGACTTAGCGGAAGCAGTGGTGTGCCCATATGTAATTCACGCTATGTATGTCCAACTTTGACCTTAAGATTAGCCAACCTGACCATACATTTGCATTTTATGTGTAGATTCCAGCGCTCGTTGAGCAGGTAAGAGGCACTCCTACGCCCTCCAAACCCACTCCCACTCAGTTCCAACAATCTGAGTTGGGGCAGACGCTCACTGCCATCCTCGATGCTTTTTGGGCATAGCAGCCCCTGGTGTAACAACAGGACACGAGCTCCCACTGGCTGAGCACCTTCCGGGCTCTCTCCCCTCCCGCCTACCTTGGGATGGAGTCAGCCGTACGTACATAGGAATGGCTAGACACAGTTCAGGAGTTGTTGGCTGGTATCCGTTGCCCGGCCAACATGGCAGTGATATTGGTGGTGTCCGTCTTGGACTCACATGCTAAGAGGTGGTGGAAGTCCCTCATAGGCTCTACCTTCCAAGGTCGGGTCTACACAGAGATAAGTTGGAGTGAATTCTCGGGTGTTTTCTTGGATCACTTTATCCCTACATCGGCCCGAGATGAGCTTGAACAGAGGTTTCTTCTACTAAAGCAGGGATCAAAGTCGGTTACGGAATACCAGCAGGAATTCCAGCATCTCGCAAGGTTTGAGGATTCTTACGAGTTGGATGACAGAGGTTATGCCAAGCGCTTCTGCAAAGGGCTGCGAGATCCCCTAAGGCAGTCCCTTTTTTTGATAGCGGATGGTAGCTTGGCGGAGATCATTGATATGACGAAAAGATTGGAGGCGGACCAGTTAGGATGCAGTAAGAGGCCTGCGGAGGACGTGATGGAAGTCGGCCCATGGAATAGAAGGAGGCGAGACTTCAGAGGAGGAAGAGGATATCAAAGAGGTGGAGGGCATGTCCACCGGAACTATAGATTGGAGCATCCGGTTCCGCAGCCGCCTGCGTTGCCTCCATCACCACAGCCTCAGCAATTTCAACAACCTGAAGGGCGTCATGGTCTGGTGTGCTTTGAATGCAACCAGTCGGGTCACATCCGACGTTTCTGCCCGCAGCTATTTGGGAACGTCCCTCCCGCTCTCCCTCCGGCAGCTCCTCGAGGGCTGGGTCACGTGCGTGGTCGAGGACGTGGGCCGCGAGAAGGTAATCCCGGCCATGCTAGGGATCAGGTGTACGCGCTTGACATGGCGCAGGAACGGAACCCCCAAGATGTGATTGCAGGTATGATTTAATTAATTAACATATTTTCATGGTCTAACTTGAATTGATTAAGACTTACTAGACACCTAGCAATAAGTTTTGGTTGTTGGTACTTAGGCACCGTGATTATTGGCGGGAAGACGGCCTATGCGCTGTTTGATACCGATGCCTCACACTCCTTTGTGTCCGAGGATTTCATAAAAGACGTGGAGGGTCTACAGTACTTTACTGGCATAGCCCGATGAGTACGCCTTCCGAACCGCTCGGAGATGATCGCAACCACCAAGTGTGAGTTGGAGTTATTTATTGATGGGAAGGCCTTTTATACGCCGGCCACGGTTCTGAGGATGCCGGAGTTTGACATCATTTTGGGCATGGCATGGCTGGACTGGCACTTCGCGAGGATCGACTGCGCGGAGAAGCGGATCTATTTGAGACATGGAGACTCTGACGTCATCTTCCAAGGTATTGGCTTCGTGCCTCGCATGATGTTATCTTCCGTCCAGGTTGTAAAAGCTCATATGAAGGGGGACGAGGTCTTCATGATCTGGTTCGAGTTGAATTAAGAAGCATTGGAAGTGAAGGATGTACGGGTAGTGCGGGATTTTCCCGAGGTATTTCCTGAGAAGCTGCCAGGATTGCCCCCGCATAGAGAGGTTGACTTCCAGATTAATCTAGTACTAGGTGCCAAGCCTGTATCCAAGGCTCCGTACAGAATGGCCCCGAAAGAACTCGTGGAGTTTAGAGTTCAATTGCAAGAATTGGTGGAGTCGGGGTTCATTCGCCCCAGTTCATCGCCCTGGGGAGCTCCTATACTGTTTGTGAAGAAGAAGAATGGAACCCTGTGGTTGTGCATAGATTATCGGGAACTCAATCGGTTGACGGTGCGGAACACTTATCCAATACCTCGGATCGATGACTTGTTAGATCAACTAGTGGGAGCACATTGGTTTTCCAAACTAGATTTGCGCTCTGGATACTATCAGTTGAGGATTCGAGAATGAGACATCCAGAAAATGGCCTTTAGTTCAAGATATGGTTTGTATGAGTTCACGGTAATGCCATTTGGGCTCACAAATGCCCCTTCGGCCTTCATGAGCCTGATGAACAAGGTGTTTGAGCCGTATTTGGACATCTTCGTCGTTATTTTTATCGACGACATCTTGGTCTACTCAAAGACGGAGGAGGAGCATGTCGAGCATCTAACCTTGGTGTTGAAGAAATTGAAGGAGCACGCCTTGTACGCCAAGTTTAGCAAGTGTGAATTCTGGCTTAAGGAGGTTGCTTTCTTGGGGCATGTGATCAGTGGGGCAGGATTAGCAGTGGATCCAGCAAAGGTGCGAGCCATGAAGGAGTGGTCGCCGTTGAAGTCGGCGGCTGATGTACGAAGCTTTCTTGGACTTGCTGTGTACTACCGCAAGTTCGTGAAAGGATTCTCCAAGATTGCCCTTCCTCTTACTTCGTTGACGAAGAAAGGTGTGCCATTTTAGTGGACTCCCCGATGTGAAGCGGCGTTCCAAGAGCTAAAGGATAGGCTTACCTCCGCCCCCATCCTTGCTCTTCCGTCTGGGAAGGAAGGATTTCAGGTTTACACGGACGCGTCATATCAAGGGATGGGAGCGGTATTGATGCAGCACGGGCACGTAATCGCTTATGCTTCAAGGCAGTTAAAGAAACATGAAATCAACTACCCGGTTCATAATTTGGAGTTGTGAGCAGTGGTGTTCGCTTTGAAGGTCTGGAGGCATTATCTATATGGCGTGCACTGCGAGATCTTTTCCGATCACAAAAACTTGAAGTATGTCCACACTCAGAAGGAGTTGAACCTGAGACAACGGCGGTGGTTGGAATTTCTATGCGACTATGAGTTCACCATGAACTACCACACCGGGAAAGCAAACTCGGTAGTCGATGCATTAAGTAGAAAAGTGTCAGGCTCTAGCTCAGAGTCTCGGTTGATAAGTATGGAGTTGGCTCGGATGATCGAGGAGATGGAAATTACTCTAGTATTCAAGGCTCCTTCGACAGAGTATGTGGAGTATTTGGCCAGCATGAGCATAGTTTGTGATATGCGGGACCGGATTCGGGTGGAGGAAGGAATGGATGCGGCCTTGGCCTCGGCAATCAAGGCAATTGAAGATGGGACCACCGATGAGTACACACTAAAAGACTGCCTCATTTATTTTCGTGGCCTACTCTATATTCCCAAGGGCGGCAAAATTCGGGAGGATATCTTGAGAGAGGCACATTCCACTAAATATTCTGTACACCCGGGTATTGCCAAGATGTACGCCGGCTTACGGAAGACCATGTGTTGGCTAGGAATGAAGAAGGATGTTTGTTACTATGTTACACATTGCGAAGCTTGTCAAAGAGTGAAGGCTGAATGCAGGAGTCCCGGTGGTTTGTTGCAGTCATTGCCCATCCCCGAATGAAAGTTCGAGGATATCTCCATGGACTTTGTCCATGGGCTACCTCGCTCCCGCTCCGGGAATGATTCAGTGTGGGTTATTGTTGATCGACTGACAAATGTGGCCCAGTTCATTCCAATGAAGAAGGAAGCACACGTGGATGTTTTGGTACCCCTTTTTGTGGAGCAATTCGTACGGTATTATGGCGTGCCCAAGACAATTGTTTCGGATCGGGATGGTCGGTTTACATCCAAGGAGTGGAAGGCAGTACAGGCATATTTGGGCTCGCGCCTAACCTTTATTACAACATTTCACCCTCAGACGGACGGGCAGTCTGAGCGGACCATCAGAACACTGGAAGATTTATCGAGGTTGTGTGTGCTGGACAGAGGAGAACCATGGGAAAGACTCATACCACTGGTGGAATTCTACTACAATAATAGCCATCATACGAGCATCGGTATGGCACCCCATGAAGCCCTTTACGAAAGAAGGTGCAGGACTCCCTTGTCTTGGGTGCAGGATGAAGATCCGAAGGCATTGGGAAATGAATATATAGATGAGACTGATGCGGAGGTCAGATTAGTATGGGATCGCATGTTGGAGGCTCAAAGTCGGCAGGCAAAGTATTATAATGCAAAGCACCGAATGGTGGAGTTCCAAGTGGGTGATAAAGTGTTCCTCATGATTCGACCGATGCATGGAGTGTCGCGGGTGCGTGGTGTGAAAAAGCTCAGCACAAGGTATGTTGGGTCTTATACTATACTGGAAAGGATTGGCCCGTTGGCCTATTGGTTGGAGTTACCACCAGAACTAGAGAATCTCAACGATGTGTTTCATGTATCGTCGCTTCGAAAAGCACTGTTGCGGCCCGACCAATATATTCCCACTACTGATGGTGCAGTGGCGTCAGATAGGTCTGTGCGACTAGAACCGGTGCGGATTGTTGACAACGAGACAAGAACATTGCGCCGCAAAAGTGTTCCCTTGGTGAAGGTACTATTGTCCAACCATGGGAAGGAGGAGTACACATGGGAGCCAATGGGTTTAATGCAGCAACGCTTCCCGTAGTTGTTTGCTCAAGGTAATTATATTTAAAAGCATATGTTAAATTTCTTGTTATGTTTTTATCACCACAGCCTAAGCCTGATTTCGGGGACGAAATCTTTTATTTTGTTTATAGGATTTGTAACGTCCCGAATCTCTCTAGGCCCCTCGTGTGTGTTTTTGAGTCAGGAGGGTTGACTCAAGTCCTGGGAAGTGCAGGGAATTGGACTGCACTTGTGGAGGAGTGGAGAAATCAGTGCAGAGAAGGACACGGGTAGTGACACCGGCGTGTCACTACCCCTGTGAATGTGACACGGGTAGAGACACGGGCGTGTCTCTACCCGTGTGGCATTTTGTCGAGTTGAACTCGACAAGACGTGTCGAGATGAATTATATGACATGGGTAGGGACACGGGCGTGTCCCTACCCGTGTGCTCCAGTCGACGATTTTGATCGAGATCGACGAAGTGTTGAGATCGTCGAAATGTATCCAGAGAAGGACACAACCAGGGAACACAGCTGTGTCATGTGGACACGGGTCGGGACACGGGTCGGGACATGGGCGTATCCCTACCCGTGTCAAGTATTGAACCGACACGGAAACTGTCGTTGCCGTTTCGCCTACGCAGGATACGGGTAAGGACACGGTCGTGTCCCTACCCGTGTCACTTTTCATATATATGGAGTGGGAAAAACCCTAGCCGTTTCACTCATCTTCCTAGCCGTATTTTCTGAGAGAAGTCCTGTGGAGAAGGAGAGTTTGCTGGAGGAAGATCTAGGGAAAGAGTTCCGCCATCGCCATAAAGGAGAGGATGCCGCCGCGAAGAATCACAAGGTCTATGGCCGGAAATAGAACCGCTGGAAATGAGGTGAGTTTCCTGCCCTCTCCCTTGGTGCTAGATCTATAGTTATTTTCCCTAGGTGAGATATCGACTCAAGAGAGTCTTGATGGAGAGGAGGAGTTTTCTAGGAAAGGCCATGCTAGGACTTGTGTCCTAGGTTTTAGATCTCTTCAACCACTCCCTCTTCTATGTGAGGATAGAGGATGGTTTCGTGAAGGGTATTGGCCTCTTGAGGTTGAATAAGAGTGGAGGTTTTCTGGAATGATTTGGGAAGATCGCCTTGAGAAGGAAGATGAACCGATGCCGTTCATTCCGCCTCAAGATGCGTGCAGAATATGAATTCTGCGCGCATCGAACTTCATGGCCATTTTTAGGTGTGACATGGCCTGATCTGGGCTTTCGGCTAAACACTAAAGTTGAAGACCTTGAAAATACCTTTCCAACGAATAGTTGTATGACTTCAGGCGAAGTCTGTAGCCACGGGAAAGTCTGAACAAAAATGGTGTTCGATAAATCCTGCATGCAGAAATTGTGTTCTGTACGCAGCAGACTTCAAGTCTGATTTTAAATAGGATAACTTCAAATCTGGGTTGAGGTCTGAATACGAATGTTGTGGACCACGGAAATACCTTTCCATCGTGGGGTTACACATCTTCACCGGATTCCTGTAGCTTCAGGAATCTCTGGTCGAAGTTGCTGTCCAGATTCAATCTGCACCTAAATTCTGGGCTTTTATAAGATGGATTTGGATTCGGTGGAATTTTTATTGCAAGTTATTTGGCTTGGATGAACTCTTATGATTATTCATTTGTTGCATGATTGACGAAGCTTATTAATTAGATTTCATATAATCAAATTGTGAAGCAATCTTATTTAAACGAATTGACTTCATAGGAATTGAAAGCTTATTATTTGTGTGCATCATGTAATTAATATGTCGTTAACATATGGAAAGTGTGATGGATCTTTACATGCGCATCATGTTCATAATAGGTTAGTACTTTTGGGAAGATTGATAGATCTTTATATGCGTAACATGTTTATATTATGTTGTCATTATTTGGGAGTCATATAGAAGAATAAATCATGGCCATGAGTATGTTTGATTAATGTAATGAGTTTAGTAGTCCAATACTTAGAGCGTCGTCTCCCTACGGGTAGTATTGTGAAGGGATGTAAGTGCGGTGTTGACCGTCACTTGTTTGGTTGTGTTGTGATAAGGTATGGATGGATGGTTAGGCTGTGTCCTCAAGCTTACATCTGAGGCCCCTTCCATGTTATGTTGATGTTGCATTTGCATGCGGTGTGAGTCGACACGCGGTTTCGTAATCCTGGGTTAAGGATAGTGTGGCAGGTCTACGTGCTCGCCAGTCGTCACAACGACGGGAGTCGACTGTTAGACTTTGGGCGGTTGGACTGTGTCCTCGGTGTTCACGTCCCGGAGCCCCTTCCGTGCCAAGTGAACGGTTGGGTTGTGTCCTCGTGCTCACTTCGGAGGCCCCTTTCGGGTCACGCAAGGCCAGTTCGGGCTGTGTTCTTGGTGCACATCTACCCAAGACCCCGCTGGGCCATAGTACGCATGGGCTCCGCTGTTGTGTTCTTAGAGTTGAGGCGTACGGAGGCCTAGGTGAAGTAGTGTGGATACCCGCCTAGTAGTAGAAGTGCCCGTTCTACTGTCACCGCCTGGCCACGGCGGCTGATGCCTGAGAGGTTAGCTACCTGCTCGAAAAGTGGGAACTATAGTCTGTGTCGACATAGCAATTGCATGGGTGTGATCATGGGTGAGTCATTGCATAGCATTTCATAACATTGCACAACAAGATCCTCATCGTATAAGTTTGTATGGGCACTCTTATACGATGAGTTACCCTTATGTAACCTGATCCTTAACTTATAAGTTTGTATGGACATTCTTATAAGTTAAGTTACATTCCTGTTATTACTTATACATGTTAGTTTGCTGTAGCTCTTAAATATTTGCTAAATCATGTTATTGTTACTCTTACACTACTTCCACCTGCTTGTACTTCTTTTACTTGCATACATATATATTACCCATGTTCCTTCTCTCCGCCCGGTGTCGAGGAGTCGTCGGGGGAGCGGATGTGTAACCACTTAGTCGTTTCGACTAACGGTTGCTACGTCTTCCTTTTTAGGAGGTCACGCCGCAGGTAGAGCAGCCGCAGACTACGCAGCAGGAAAGCCAGGCCAGGACGATAGGGCCTGAAGTGACGGTGTCGTCGATACCGTCGGTTGCGGATGTTAGTATTTTGATACTCTGATATGGCCCGTTTGGGCAATGTTTAGCTGTACTCTAATATATTGTAGAAGAATGTTTTAGCTTCTCCTTTAATGATGTATTTGGACATTATTACTTGGTGTGGATTTTGACTTCTCTTGCTTATCATATTTGGTTGGGTTGGCATGTTCTATTGATATTGTTGTAGCCGGCGGAATAGGCGTCTTGTGGTACAAGTTAGCCCGTGTGCTAATGCTACCGCAAGGCGGCTGTTCCGGGCATAAGATCCCCCTTCGTGCCGTGTTTTGAGATCCGGGAGGGGGGTCTTGACATACTCCCTCCGTGTTAGCTGCTCGGTGCCACTTTCGCGCATCAACACCAAATACGAAGGGTAAAGGGGTTATGTTCGGGGGATGGCAGCATTATAATCAAAGATGATTTTCATAGGCTTCAAATTCGCATTCCTAATTTTAAAATTAATATTTTCATGCTTGGCATGAAGATATGCCAAGGAAAACGGCTCATCATAAATACTAAAGGAGTTGGACGCTCCCGGATGGGACAAGTGGTGTGAGCGATACAACTCATGGGGCTTAACTATTGGAACACCCTATTACTAAATTGGGTCAGGATCACTATGTCTCTAGGAAACCTGTTTTTGACCTCCTGTATAGATCTAAAGATCAATTAGAATTGATTCTAAGAGTTAGAAGTCTAGGTTTGGAAGCTTCCCTCAAGACCCATGATTTTCAATTTGAGACTAAGTCATATCGTCTGATGTTGCTGCCCTTCCTGCTGAAACTTTTGTTGATATTATTGCTGATACTGCTGATGAGTCAATTTCTAAGGATATGCAGATGACAGAGGCACATGATGTTGAGCCTTCTGTGTTTGCTGATGATATTCCACCTGCTGCTGATATTGTTGTTTCTGAAAGTGAAACTGTTGCTGCACCAACTGCTATTGTTATTACTACTGCCACAACTTTAGTATCTGCTGATGTTGTTGCTGCTTCAACTTCTGTTACTAGTTCTATATCTACTGCTGCTTCAACCTCTGCTTCTGCTTCAACTACAATTGCTACAAGTGTTGTATCTGCTGCTGCTCCAATCACTGCTTCTTCATCTGCTTCAACCCAGCTCAAGAAAGATTTGATGAAAAAGATTGATGCTCCTTATGATGAACAAAGTTCTGAAAGTGATGAGTTCAAGACTGATTCTGATGACTCCTCTACCACCATTGCCAGGAAGAGAAAGGCAAGGAGCAAAGCCATGAAGAGAGTACCTCCAGCCAAAGTCAAGGAAAATAATGACATTCCATATTATATTCTTCATGACTGCCCCATAACTGAGCACTGGATGCAGTATTCAAAGAATCAACTCAAAGCTATGAAGAAAAAGAGGAAATATGAAAAAGGATCTTCTCAATTTCAACATCCTTATCCTCCTCCACAACCTCCTCCTAATGCAGGTGCAGGTGGAAGTTCATCTGCTCAACCCTCTGCCAAAAGCCAAACCCCATATCAGCCACATGCAAGATCTTATCATAGGGGAAGCCAGTCCAGGGGTTCTCAATCCAGAAGAGGAAACTACAGAGGAAATCAAAGAGAAGTCCAGGTTTATTCAAAAGGATACTCAAGGCAACATCCCTACTCCAGGGAAGGACAAATCTCATCAGACACAACCTCTGGTCCTTTTCCCTATAAACTGAAGGAAGTAGTTTCATCCAGGCCTCCTCAAGATAATCCATCAAATAGATATGAGCCACTAGTGCCATTTGAAGATCCTGAAAATAATCCAACTGCTTGGACTGCAAGGATGAAAGAGCTTGCTGCACTAGACCAGATTAAGAAAGCTAGAGAGCAAGGCAGAGACTCCTCCAACATCACTACATTGTCTGAACAGAGAAAGAAAGAGTTGGAAAGATATGCTTCAAGCAAATTCTTTGATTCAGATAGATACATGGAGCTGCATCCTGAAGCTGTAGTTCCAAGACCCAAACAGCAAACCTCTTTAGGTGCAGCAGATGACACAAGATCAAAGAAGGAAGCTCTCAACCCCAATAGAGAAATCAAACTCATAAAGAGCAAGGAGAAGAAATAACTATGTAAGGTGACAATCATTTTGAATTCTGAATTCTATCTGGGATGATATTTATCTGGGGTTCTGCAATGCCCTGCTTTATTGCTTTTATGTATTGTTGCTGTGTATGTTGTTATTTAACTTTTTTTTCCAAATTCTGTAAATCGTAATCCTAACCCAAATAGGGGGAGATTGTTGGAACACCCTATTACTAATTTGGGTCCGGATCACTATGTCTCTAGGAAACCTGTTTTTGACCTCCTGTATAGATCTAAAGGTCAATTAGAATTGAGTCTAAGGGTTAGAAGTCTAGGTTTGGAAGCTGCCCTCAAGACCCAGGATTTTCAGTTTGAGACTACGTCATATCGTCAAGCTCAGCACGACGATTCGTCGAACTCCAATCGACGATCGTCTAGCTCAACTTCGACAGATCGTCGAACTCCATTCGACGATCGCTGAGCTCAACTTCAACAAATCGTCGAACTCCATTCGACGATCTGCGAGCTCAGTTCGACGATCTTGACTCAGTATTGGATCTCTATCTCTGAGCTCAGTTCGACGATCTTTGAGCTCAGATCGATGATTTTTGTTGCTGTATAAGTCCATATCGCTGAGCTCAGTTCGACGATAGCAGAGCTCAGTTCGACGATTTTCTGATGAGTTAAAGGATTTTTCAAGATTCAAATTCAGAACAGTTAAGGAGTTATTCAGCTATTAATTCAGAAGATTTTCTAGCCGTTTTCATTTATTTCTGGACCAAGTTTCAAGGGATTATCAAGGAATGTTTCTTTGGATTTTCCTCCAGAAGATAATTGCAATTAAGGATGCAATTAATGACAGGCCAACGGCTATTCTTGACAGAGGATGTTTTTCTATTCAATACCAGAGAATAAAATACAAGAAGTTTTGAATCTCTCTATCACTCAGAACACAAACAAGAAGAACAAGAACAAAAATATTCTGTCTCAAAGAATTCTCTCAAGAACACACATCCAAGGAGATCAACCATCAGAAATCTTCTGATCTCTTGTGATTCAAGTGTTCAAGGCCAACATCTTTCAAAGACTCCAAACACCTAACATTTCAGCTGTTGCTGAAATCATCATTTGCTGGAGATCAACTTCTGAAGGCCTATCACCCTACAGCAAAGCTTCATTTCCTGAACATCTCAAGGACTCAGGGGGAGCTTTGACACCATCAAATACACATAGTCTTCTCAAGTGCTTTGAGAAAGAGAAGACTCCCATAACTCTCTCATCCCCATCTCTGTAAAGGGTTTCTCAAACTCCCTTCAAAAGTTTGTGTTTGGTTTTTGAGCATCTTGTCAAAAGCTAATTGGTGGAAAGACACCTGATCAAAAAATCTGATTTGGTTTTTGAGCACCTTATAAAAAGCTCATTGGTGCCCAGGACACCTGATCAACTCATCCTGCAGTGGATTCCTACCTAGGGTGGTAGAAGAGTGGATGTACCCAAGTTTAGGGGAACCACTATAGCTCCTTGTGTCTTCTGGCTTGCTTGTATTTATCTTTTGTTTCTGGCTGTGATTGTTTTGTGATTAGTTTAGATCTGTGATTAATTTCTGTTGTAGGTTATTTTGTGATTAGATTTAATAGTTGCTTTCCTGTTCACTCAGATTACAACAATTATTGTAAAAAGTTTTCAAGCACCATATACTCTATTCACCCACCCTCTAGAGTATATCAGATCTAGCTGCACTTTCAATTAGTATCAGAGGCAGGTTGGTTAAACATACCACACCTTGGTGGTTGCACAGGCTAACACCTGAACCCAAAGATTCCTAGTTAGATCTATTTTCTTTTGAGTTCATTATTAGATTTTGTTTTCACAAATCATGGCCCAAAACAAAGATTATGCTAGCACCAGACCTCCAGTGTGCAATCTATCCAAGTTTGCACTTTGGAAAGCAAGGATCAGATTATACATGAATTCTATTGACGAGGATATTTTTAATTCTATTTTGACAGTTTGTCCAAGACCTCCAGAGAACTCAAGTACAAATGTTGTTCCACCTCCATCAGGAACAGATGCTGACATCAAGAAATGGAAGGTAGCTGATGCCAAGGCTATGAACATCTTAGCCCAGACCATGTCTGATGACATCTTTCAAAAGGTGGCTGAATGTAATTCAGCAAAGGAAATCTGGGATAAACTCTCTGAAATAGTCTCAGGTTCAGCTGATGATAGAAAGGACAGGAGATCCCACCTCATATCTCAATATGAAAATTTCAAGAAGGGAGAAGCTGAATCAGTTGGAGACATGTACAATAGACTTAGTTTGATAGTCAGTGAACTCAGGACTTTGGATAAAGAGATCTCACTAACTGAACTTAATGACAAAATTCTAATGTGCTTCCCTAGTACTTGGGATTTAAGAATCTGGCCAATCAAGGATGCCAGAAGTTTAAATGAGATCACCACAGAAGCCCTATTAGGTAAGCTCAAATTTTATGAGCTACTAATCAAAAATAGAGAAGAATAACAGAAGACTGCCTCACCAGCCACAAGAAAAGAGAAGACAATAGCCTTCAAGGCAACTGAAGATCAGCCTGAAGACAAAGTCACAGGCAATGATGAACTGCTCAGTCTGTTGGCCAAAAGATTCTACAAGATGACCAGAAAGGACTTCAGAAAGAGATCATATAAGGAGCATAATAAGCCAAGGTATGATAAGTCTAACAATAAAGAAATTGTTTGCTTTGGTTGCAGGAAACCAGGGCACATTGTACCTGACTGTCCAGAGAACAAAAACAAGGACAGAAGGGACAAGAAAGAAAGAAGAAAGGAGAAAGACTTCAAGAGGAATGACAATGGCAAGCCCTCCTCAAGCAAAAACAAACACACAAGAAAGGGATTTGTTGCTGAATCCTGGAGTGAAACTGAAGAGGAATCAAAAGCCTCATCCAGCTCCAGTAATGATGAAGATGATGCAAAAGAGAAGGAGTTCTGCATGATGGCAATCAATGCCTCACAACATAATTCAGATGAAGAAGAGTTAGAGTCAGATTCAGAGACTCAACTTGAAGAAGATCAGGTAATCGGTTCTTTTGATTTCAATTTTGAGGACTTTAAATCTGATTTTAAAGCATTATGTTTAGACCTGCTAAAATCTGAGAAGGAAATTATCTCTCTCAGAAATCATTTATCTGAACATAATACCTTAAAGTCAGAAAACCTCAAACTCTCTCAAGAGTTGGAGTGCTGTAGGGAGCAGATAGCTTAACTGAAAAGTGAGCTATCTGAGGCCAAGAAGCTTGAAGAATCCCTTAATGGGAGAAGTATCAAGCTGATGGACATCACAAGCACAGTGAACTCCAGATTTAATAGTACACTGGGCTTGGGTGCTTCATCCAGCCAACCCATAGTTCTAACAACTCCAATTAAGTTCATTTCTGATAAAGGAAAGGGAGTTGTAGAGGTCGCTAGGAAAAATTCTGATCTGCCCAAGAAATCCAAGTCCCAGCAGAAATCATCGAACGGAGCTCGACGATCGCTGAACGCAGATCGACGATCTCAGGCAAAATCGTCAAACTCAGGTCGACGATCTCAAGTTCCTGAACTCTACCATAGTCGACCATCGAACGGAGCTCGACGATCTGACCCAAGATCATCGAACGCAGCTCCACGATCGTCGAACAGAGATCAGAGCTCTGGACACTCTTTCAAGGGCAAATCAAAATCCAATCCTAGGGGTTCTTCATCTCAAATATTTAACCCTTATACTGAATGGATTATACCTCCAAGGAGATATCATCCTGAAGGTTATAAGAGTCAACCTGTGATGTCTTTTATTTCAGAGTTTAAAGGTTATCAACCTAGGCCCAAGGTAAATTGGGTCAAAAACAAATGAATTATCTTATGTGCAGGTGAAGACCTATCCAACATCTAACCAGTAATGGTACTTGGATAGTGGGTGCTCTAAGCACATGACAGGAAACAAGGACAACCTCACATCCTTTAAAGCCAATCTTGGACCCAAAGTCATCTTTGGTGATTCAAACTTTGGACAAACTAAAGGATATGGTGCAGTCCAGATTGGATCAGTAACATTCAAGAAGGTAGCTTATGTGGAAGGACTGAAGCACAACTTAATAAGCATCAGTCAGCTATGTGATGAAGGCTACCAGGTGACCTTCAGCAAAACATTATGCAAGATCAAGTCAGAGGACAACACAACTGTGTTGACAGGTAAAAGGAAAGGTAATATCTATCTAGTAGATTTTCTTTCAACAGATGTAGATATTTGCCTGTTCAATTCTGTCTGTAGACCTAATATTCTATGGCATAAGAGACTAGGACACTTAAACCTTAGAACTATTGCTAGGCTATCCAAGGACAACCTTGTTAGAGCACTACCTTCTGGCCCCTACAAGAAGGAAGGACTCTGCAGGGCTTGTCAATTAGGCAAGCAAACTAAAAATAGTTTTAAGTCACTTAATAAGAGTGATTCACCTAGGATATTGTATCTGTTACACATGGATCTTTTTGGACCCATCATAGTACAAAGCCTAGGAGGGAAATCTTACATCTTAGTAGTTGTAGATGACTTCTCTAGATTCACTTGGGTGTTCTTTTTGAGGAAGAAGTCTGATAACTTTAAGTGTTTGATAGAGCTTCTCAAATGTATACAGATTGAGTTCAATACTCACATTGCCCTGATCAGAAGTGATCATGAGATAGAGTTTGATTCTCTTCTTATGCAAGAGTTCTATCAGAGTGAAGGGATCAGGCATACTTTCTTAGCTCCTAGAACTCCTCAACAAAATGGGGTAGCTGAAAGGAAAAATAGAACCCTTACTGAATCTGCCACTACATTGTTGTCAGATGCTCACCTTCCTCTATCCTTCTGGGCAGAGGCAGTGAACACCTCCAACTATGTACTGAATAGAAGTTTGATACATAAACTAAAGGGTAAGACTCCCTATGAATTACTCAAAGGGAAGAAACCTAAAGTTGATTATTTTAGAGTTTTTGGGTGCATTTGCTATATACATAACAATGACAAAAAATATTTAGCAAAATTTCAAGCTAAAGCTGATGAAGGAGTGTTTCTGGGATACTTCATGATCAGCAAGGCTTATAGGGTTTATAATAAATCATCCCTAAAATTGAGGAATCTGTTCATATATCATTTGATGAATCTAACATGTTTTTCAAGGAGAAGATCTCTTCTACCATAGAACCTTTGCAGGAACATTCTCTTGTTGAAGACTTGAACAAGTTACAGGTTACTCAAAAGGATGAAAGCAGTGAAGATGAAGAAAGTATTCAACACATTGAAGAGAAACAACTTGAAGAGCCAGTTGTTGTACCATAAGAGGAAACAACAACACAGGTTGGTGAACAATCAACACCCCCTGTTGATCTAGTAACATCAAGAGATCATCCAATTTCTCAAATAATTGGAGACATCTCAGCTAGTGTGCAAACCAGAAATCAGGTCAACCAAAACCTGTTGCACACTTGCTTCATATCTCAAATTGAACCTAAGTCCATTCAAGATGCAGAGCAAGATCCACATTGGATCATTGCAATGCAAGAAGAGTTGCATCAATTTGAAAGGAACAAAGTGTGGGAACTAGTGCCAAAGCCTAAGGATCACTCCATTGTTAGAACAAAGTGGGTGTTCAGGAACAAACTAGATGATCAAGGAGTAATTGTAAGGAACAAGGCAAGGCTAGTTGCTCAAGGATATTCTCAAGAAGAAGGAATAGACTATGACCATACTTTTGCACCAGTTGCAAGATTGGAAGCCATTAGAATCTTTTTAGCTTATGCAACACATAAAGGATTCAAGGTATATCAGATGGATGTCAAAAGTGCATTTCTAAATGGAGACATCAAAGAAGAAGTATATGTCAGACAACCTCCAGGTTTTATCTCTCGAACTTATCCTGATTATGTTTTTAAATTGAACAAAGCATTATATGGTCTCAAGCAAGCTCCTAGAGCATGGTATGAGACCCTAGCATGCTTCCTTTTGGAAAATGGATTTATAAGGGGTAGAGTAGACCAAACTCTTTTCATTAGAACCCATAAGTCTCATACCCTACTAGTACAGATTTATGTAGATGATATTATTTTTGGTTCTACTGATTCAAAGTTGTGCAGAAGGTTTTCCAACCTAATGCATTCTAAATTTGAAATGAGTAGCATGGGTGAGCTATCCTTCTTTCTAGGATTGCAAGTCAAACAACATGTTGAAGGCATCTTTATTTCTCAAACCAAGTATGCAAATGAATTGGTTAAGAAATTTGGCATGTCTGAAGCATCTTGTATGAAAACACCTATGCCTACCAATGCTGTATTGGATGCTGATGAACATGGGAAACCTGTTGATCAGACAACATATAGAGCAATGATTGGCTCTTTACTGTACCTTACAGCTAGTAGACCAGATATAATGTTTGCTACATGTATATGTGCTAGGTTCCAAGTAAGCCATAGAGAGTCACACTTAACATTAGTAAAGAGGATTCTCAGGTATGTTAAAAGTTGTCCAAATCTAGGTCTCTGGTATCCAAAAGATTCAGCATTTGATTTAACTGGATTTTCTGATACTGATTATGCTGGATGCAGAATTGACAGGAAAAGCACCAGTGGAACTGGTCAGTTCCTTGGTAACAGACTTGTCTCTTGGTTTTGTAAGAAACAAACTTCTGTGTCAACTTCAACCGCTGAAGCTGAATATATGGATGCAGGCAGTTGTTGTTCACAAATCTTGTGGATTCAAAACCAACTCCTAGACTATGGCTACAACTTAGAGAAGTCTAAAATCTTTTGTGATAACACCAGTGCTATTTCTATAGCTCAAAATCCAGTCCTACATAGTAGGACAAAACACATAGAGATTAGGCATCACTTCTTAAGGGATAATGTTGAAAAGAATAAAATTGAACTGCAATATATCCCAACTGACTTACAAAGGGGAGATATTTTCACCAAGCCCTTGGATGAAAAGAAACACACCTTCTTCCTAAATCAGTTAGGAATGTTAGATGGAGGAAGTCTTAAATAATATCCAAGATTTTAAAAGTTTAAAAATAGACCAAGACTAGGCAAACATCTTGATTTTTCTTAGTGTCTAGAGTTTTTCTGGTCTCTGAACTGCGCTCGACGAATTTCCCCCAGATCGTCGAACAGAGATCGACGATTTCCGAAATCGTCGACCTGAGTTCTGCATTTCTCAGATAGTATGCACTATCTCTTCCGGTCAACGATCGTCGAACGGCGCTCGACGTTTTTGTTCTCTGAACGATCGTCGAACAGAGCTCGACGCTCTCCAATATCGTCGAACGGAGATCGACGATATTGAAGACTCTTCAGATTCCTTTAGAAGCCCCGATCGTCGAACTGAGTTCAACGATCTTTCCTTTTCTGCATCGAACCCTAATATAAAATTCGTTTTTTGCCGTCGATCTCCTTTTGCGCTTTCGATTTCTCTGCAAACTCTTTCTTTCCCTCCAAACATTTCTGCACTTGGTCGTTTTGTTTGTTGAATCTTTGCAGGTAACCATGGCCGTTTCTGTTGCTGTTCTTGCCGCCATGGAATTTGATGCCGGCTTTGACAATGACATGGAGTCTTTCAGCACGACAGATCAGGTTTTCCAGGACATCTTGGAGTTGTTCAAGGAGCAAAAACTTGCTACAATCATGACCACCAGGATTAAACTTGCTGCTGATGAGATTAAAGAGTGGGTCTACACTGCCCACAACCAGGATCAAAACACAATCGTTGGATCAATCTCTGGCACCCAGGTACCCTTGACCCTAGCAATTCTGACAGAAGTTTTTGAGTTAAGTTCTGGTGGAGACTCTGCTGATTTATCTGGAGAAGAATTTGCTGACTTACTTGCAAGAATGGGTCATTCTGAGGCTAACCCTAGCAAGCTGCTGAAGAAGAATCTTTCTATGGAATATAGATTCTTGGCTGATGTAGTTGGGAAGGTCCTGTTGGCTAAGCACTCTGCCCATGATACTATTTCCAGGTATCAGCTATGCTTAATGGGAGCTATTGTGGACAGGAAGAATTTGAACTGGGGAGAGGTCTTCTTTGACCTTATTAAAAAGAAAATTAATAAGAGTTTTGTGAATTTTGGGAGTATTTTAGGCCTTTTTCTGCAGAACAGATGCCATGCATTGCTAGTATCATCTGGGATACACATTAATGCTTCCAAGAGACTGTCTTGTGCCCTATTTGGTAAATGGGACATGCAGATCACCAAGCCCAGCAGGCCCTCTTCCAGCACACCTTCAGGCACCAGGACTGCCATAGTCACTTCCCCTCAGGTCTCTGCCCCTGCAGATGACCTGCCTGCTGCTGCCTCTCCTCCTCCTCCAATTCAATCTTTTCCAATTCCATCCACCATTCCAGTTCCATCCACCATTCCAATTCCATCCACCATTCCAATTCCATCCACCATTCCACTTCCATCCACCATTCAAACTCCATCCACTATCATCATTTATAGCCCATCTCCAACATCTATACCATCTCCAATCCCTACTCTACCAACAACAGAAGAACCATTCCATCCATTATACTCCTACTCTCAACCAGACTCTGCCACATCACCCTCCATTCCGCCATTCACTCTTATTGATGATTCCTTCATGGATGACTCACCCTCATCTCCTCCTGAGCTGCCCTCCTCATCAACCTCTTACCAGGAACTTATACAAGAGATCATTGATCAACCCACCTTCACACCATCTATCTCAATCCCCTTGTCTTCCATCACCACTTTCCCCACACCTCACCCATCTCTTCCCCAATACACCAGCTCTCCACTACCATCACCAATAGCTCCACCTCCATCATCTACCTCTGCTCCAGTCACTGCTGAGCAAGTAGATCTTCCAGCCCTAGCTGACAGGATATATGAATTGCTAGCCCCCAGGCTATCTCTTCTCTTGGAGACCTCATTGGCTCCATTACTCCAGTCAGTGGCAGCTCTTTCTGCCAGGCTCTCCTCCTTAATTCCTCAGGCAATCCCTTCAGCAGTGTGACTTGATCCAGCTTTGTCTGAATCTAGGCAGGAGGAGATGCCCTATAAAGTGAGCTTGCCTGTTGTGTCTTCTGTTTCTTCAGTTGCTGCTGCTGTTCTTCAAGATCCAGTTCCACCTCCAGTTGCAGTCCTCTCAATAGACCTCAGGTCTCTGCTTTCATCATTTGATTCAGCGTACTTCAGCTGTCTTCCAGAGAGAGTTGCTGACCAGCCCCCAGAGGATCTCTCCAAGGCCCTTGTGCCCTTCTCATGTTGTGATACCAACATTATAACTTCATTTGTCAATTCAGTATATGCTGTTGCTACTTCTGCTGAAAGCAGTGTTGATGTTTCTGATGTTGCTGCCCTTCCTACTAAAAATTTTGTTGATATTATTGCTCATACTGCTGATGAGTCAATTTCTAAGGATATGCAGATGACAGAGGCACATGATGTTGAGCCTTCTGTGTTTGCTGATGACATTCCTCCTGCTGTGGATATTGTTGTTTCTGAAAGTGAAACTGTTGCTGCACCAACTGCTATTGTTATTACTACTGCCACAACTTTAGTATCTGCTGATGTTGCTGCTGCTTCAACTTCTGTTACTAGTTCTGTATCTACTGCTGCTTCAACCTCTGCTTCTGCTTCAACTACAATTGCTACAAGTGTTGTATCTGCTGCTGCTCCAATCACTGCTGCTTCATCTGCTTCAACCCAGCTCAAGAAAGATTTGATGAAAAAGATTGATGCTCTTTATGATGAACAAAGTTCTGAAAGTGATGAGTTCAAGACTGATTCTGATGACTCCTCTGCCACCATTGCTAGGAAGAGAAAGGCAAGGAGCAAAGCCATGAAGAGAGTACCTCTAGCCAAAGTCAAGGACAATAATGACATTCCATATTATATTCTTCATGACTGCCCCATAACTGAGCACTGGATGCAGTATTCAAAGAATCAACTCAAAGCCATGAAGAAAAAGAGGAAATATGAAAAAGGATCTTCTCAATTTCAACATCCTCATCCTCCTCCACCACCTCCTCCTGATGCAGGTGCAGGTGGAAGTTCAGCTGCTCAACCCTCTGCCAAAAGCCAAACCCCCTATCAACCACATGCAAGATCTTATCATAGGGGAAGCCAGTCCAGGGGTTCTCAATCCAGAAGAGGAAACTACAGAGGAAATCAAAGAGAAGACCAGGTTTATTCAAAAGGATACTCAAGGCAACATCCCTACTCCAGGGAAGGACAAATCTCATCAGACACAACCTCTGGTCCTTTTCCCTATAAACTGAAGGAAGTAGTTTCATCCAGGCCTCCTCAAGATAATCCATCAAATAGATATGAGCCACCAGTCCCATTTGAAGATCCTGAAAATAATCCAACTGCTTGGACTGCAAGGATGAAAGAGCTTGTTGCACTGTAATAGATTAAGAAAGCTAGAGAGCAAGGCAGAGACTCCTCCAACATCACTACATTGTCTAAACAGAGAAAGAAAGAGTTGGAAAGATATGCTTCAAGCAAATTCTTTGATTCAGATAGATACATGGAGCTGCATCCTGAAGCTGTAGTTCCAAGACCCAAACAGCAAACCTCTTTAGGTGCAGCAGATGACACAAGATCAAAGAAGAAAGCTCTCAACCCCAATAGAGAAATCAAACTCATAAAGGGCAAGGAGAAGAAATAACTATGTAAGGTGACAATCATTTTGAATTCTGAATTCTGTCTGGGATGATATTTATCTGTGGTTCTGCAATGCCCTGCTTTATTGCTTTTCTGTATTGTTGCTGTGTATGTTGTTATTTAACTTTTTTTCCAAATTCTGTAAATAGTAATCCTAACCCAAATAGGGGGAGATTGTTGGAATACCCTATTACTAATTTGGGTCAGGATCACTATGTCTCTAGGAAACCTGTTTTTGACCTCCTGTATAGATCTAAAGGTCAATTAGAATTGAGTCTAAGGGTTAGAAGTCTAGGTTTGGAAGCTGCCCTCAAGACCCAGGATTTTCAGTTTGAGACTACGTCATATCGTCAAGCTCAGCACGACGATTCGTCGAACTCCAATCGACGATCGTCTAGCTCAACTTCGACAGATCGTCGAACTCTATTCGACGATCGCTGAGCTCAACTTCAACAAATCGTCGAACTCCATTCGACGATCTGCGAGCTTAGTTCGACGATCTTGACTCAATATTGGATCTCTATCTCTGAGCTCAGTTCGACGATCTTTGAGCTCAGATCGACGATTTTTGTTGCTGTATAAGTCCATATCGCTGAGCTCAGTTCGACGATAGCAGAGCTAAGTTTGACGATTTTCTGATGAGTTAAAGGATTTTTCAAGATTCAAATTCAGAACAATTAAGGAGTTATTCAGCAATTAATTCAGAAGATTTTCTAGCCGTTTTCATTTATTTCTGGACCAAGTTTCAAGGGATTATCAAGGAATGTTTCTTTGGATTTTCCTCCAGATGACAATTGCAATTAAGGATGCAATTAATGACAGGCCAACGGCTATTCTTGACAGAGGATGTTTTTCTATTCAATACCAGAGAATAAAATACAAGAAATTTTGAATCTCTCTATCACTCAGAACACAGACAAGAAGAACAAGAACAAAAATATTCTCTGTCTCAAAGAATTCTCTCAAGAACACACATCTAAGGAGATCAACCATCAGAAATCTTCTGATCTCTTGTGATTCAAGTGTTTAAGGCCAACATCTTTCAAAGACTCTAGACACCTAACATTTCAGCTGTTGCTGAAATCATCATTTGCTGGAGATCAACTTCTGAAGGCCTATCACCCTACAGCAAAGCTTCATTTCCTGAACATCTCAAGGACTCAGGGGGAGCTTTGACACCATCAAATCCATATAGTCTTCTCAGCTACTTTGAGAAAGAGAAGACTCTCATAACTCTCTCATCCCCATCTCTGTAAAGGGTTTCTCAAACTCCCTTCAAAAGTTTGTGTTTGGTTTTTGAGCACCTTGTCAAAAGCTCATTGGTGGCAAGACACCTGATCAAAAAATCTGATTTGGTTTTTGAGCACCTTATCAAAAGCCCATTGGTGCCCAGGACACCTGATCAACTCATCCTGCAGTGGATTCCTACCTAGGGTGGTAGAAGAGTGGATGTACCCAAGTTTAGGGGAACCACTATAGCTCCTTGTGTCTTCTGGCTTGCTTGTCTTTATCTTTTGTTTCTGGCTGTGATTGTTTTGTGATTAGTTTAGATCTGTGATTAATTTCTGTTGTAGGTTATTTTGTGATTAGATTTAATAGTTGCTTCCCTGTTCACTCAGATTACAACAATTGTTGTAAAAAGTTTTCAAGCACCATATACTCTATTCACCCCCCCCCCCCCTCTAGAGTATATCAGATCTAGCTGCACTTTCACTAACCTTGGTCACTAACGTGTGGAAAAAAGGGTCATCAAATGGCGGTGGGTAAATACATGTGACCGGGTGTGGGATATAGGTATGTGAAGGAGACACCACATCCAGAGGCACAATAACCAAAGAATCAGAAACGGGCGAGGATAGAACCGTAGCTAGACATGCAGAGAAATGAATAGCCAAATGTTACGCATAGTCAGATCTACGAGGTGCGGTGAACAGACCAAAAACTAGCGCGCTCAACGTACTAATATCTAAGTGCTGAGACAATGCCAAGGTAGGAACTAAAAGAGTGGGCGAGTCACAGCAACTCAGTCTAGGACTATTGATGCCACGTCCTAAATCGTCAAATAATGTGGGCTCATAGATAGGAGGAAGGGTTGGTAAAATCAAACCCGGGATAAAATCCAAATCATAATAACTTTCCCCGATCAGTGATAACTTCAAGAAACTCTCATCCGGGGGTAAAACCAAAGAATCGTTCAAAAATACCCTTCCTCACTTGCAATTTCTTCAAACACACTAGGCAAGTTGTTTAATTCACAATCAGTAAAGGTCTCAGAAATGGATAAAGTCGAACCCGACAAAAATTTTAATTCATATTGAACTTCAGATAATGGAGATAACAACAAAGAGTTTTTGTTCAGGTTCGCAGCGCTAAAATCATCCATACATAACCTTCTCATATAAGGTGAGTCTTCCTTATCAGTTGGAACATCCTCTAAGTCAGGGTCGACAATAACAATGGAAAAATCCTCACTCAAAGGCTCCTCAGATAACTCAGATATAACCTCAGTTGGTGCGATCGTATGCTCTAACACGATGGGGATCATCTCATGGAGAGGGCACTCAATACTAGGGTGAACAAACACAACGCTAGTAGGGCAAGTAATAGGCAATGGAATACTCTCACAGATTGAAATGAAATCATCCCATACATTGTCTTCTAAATCACTAGGGATTCCCTCACTTTTAGAATCATCAAACTTATCGGGCACTATCATACGTGAAGGGATACTCTCACTTAGCTAGTCAACTTCATCATCCAGAGATTCTATATCCACATCAGAATCCTCAGAGGTACTAGTAACTATATCTAGGGGCTTAGATGTCAAGGCTAACAGAGGCATAGCCCTAGTGGTAACATCTATTGAGTCCACAACAAATGACCTATTAGGAATGGTTTCCGTAAAGGTGGGTGGTGGTACTAATACGGCCTTTCCGGTCTGCCACGAGTGAGTTTTATTACTAGGAAGGTGGTGCTTCTCAATTTCTAATGTCGTGGTAAAAGTGTAGTATAGATCAGTGTGCCAATAGCATAGTAATTTACCCTGGATGTAGGGGTTTAACCCCTTACGAAACCTAAAGAGGGTGATCTCTAGTGACTCCTTCACACCACTTCTAACCATCATATCCTTAAAAAGATGCATATAATCTGAGACCGACTTGTTCCCTTGTTTAAGGTTAGTCAAATCATCAGTTATCTATCGCCTGGTTTGGACGTTTGGTTTATAGTCATTTTAAAGGCTGGTAGGGATCTAATTCCATACCTATACTCACTCTTAGGCTTAGTATTAGTAGGGCGAAGGTAGGCGGGATCAAATTGATCTGAGAGTAGGCTACGCATGTGAGGCCAAGAGTAACTATAACTACCAACATGACGCTCTTCGTTTAACTAAAACAACTGGGCTTGACCAACTAGTCGCTCTCGGGCAAAGTTAACCTTTTTGTGGTCATCCCATAAGTCACCATTAAAATAATGATCTAATCTCTTAAGTCAATCTCTAAAACTTTGGGGGCATCCTAAACCATCATAAGTAGGATAAATGTGTTGTGCCCTAGGGATGTGTTTAGCCATATCTGTAGCATATGAATAGTCTAGTCGGGCAGCATATACGTCATATGCCATTTTAGTGAGAACCGAAGAGAAAACTCAACCGGAACTGGTGCACATGCAATGAGAAATGAACCTGCCCCTATTTAATTTTCAAAGATGGAATTGTTCCCACTTGGTAACTAGGTTAAAAAATATATTTTTTTTGTTTTCTTACAGGAAATAAATTGAAGATTATTAAAAAAAATTTCTAATTTTTTGCTGGAAAAATAAAAATATAGGCCGCTATTGGCAAATCAAAATTAAAATTTTGTAATGATTTAATAAAAATAATGGCTTAATAAAAAAAAAATATTTTTTGATTTCTTACTAATAAAATGATGGGGAAATTCCAGAATTTGTTTTTTGAATTTTGAGAAAAATTGAAAATTTTAGGCCGCTATTTGCAGACCAAAAATTTTAAAATTGATTTATATGTTGTGCAATGAAACGGGCAAGTGCGTGTCGGCGTGCTGAAGAATTTTTTTTTATTTTTTTTCCTAGGATGGTACTAATTAAGAAATTAGCACAACCTGGCTCTGATACCAAAGTTGATGCAGGCTTGCACGTGGACACCAAATAAATCTACGAACGAACAATTTTGCCTCTCATTGATCCAATCCTATACTCGCACAATCGTTCTACGCAGCATCACGTTAATTAATTTTATCAATTATATGATAACGTACGGGTAGCCAAACCGCTTAGGATCGAATAAAGGCTATAGGCCAATATTCTCTCCGGCTAAAAGGACCCACCCGGTCCAAATGAGCGGTGTTGTACCAAAAAAGATCTACCAAATAAATACGATTTGGAAAAGGTAGATCTCTCCCAACAAAAGAAAACGAAGGTTCTCCAATCCTTTTTCGAAAAATAATTCAATCAAGACAAACACAAAACCAATCGAAGAAACCACAATTAATTAACGATTCAAAATTCAACGCCAAGAATCTACCACCACAGGAATTCATCTAGGAAGAGAAACACTCAATAGGTAGAAAGGATTTGTTACCCTATCAGAATGGATGATTTCCATTTCTTTACTTGGATCATTCTTCAACGGCTCCGCCAGAGTAATGCCGGTTGGAGAGAAACTCATCTGCCTTCGTCGCTTCACGCCGAAGTTGATCCACAAGGGGAGATCTTCTTGTCTTGGCCGAATTTCTTCAAGGATGAGGGTGGCAAATTTTGTTGTTGGTGGTCGGTTTGGGTGAGGAGGATGGGAGGTGGTTTTGTCTAGGGAAAAGGAGTAATAGAGGGTTGTTAAGGGGAGAAAAGAGGAGGGAGAGAGGGGAGGAGGGTGGCCGAAATTGCCAAGGTAGAGGGGGAAGAGAGGGGGCGGACAAGGAGGAGGGTAGAAGAAGATTCTTAAGACAAGTTAGGGTTTTCTTTTCAATCATTCACTATTTCAATATGACAAATATCATGGCATATATATAGGCTTACACCACTCCATCTCCCTTCATTCAAAATTCAAAATTCAAAATTCCAAATTCAAAATTCAAAATTGAAAATTGAAAATATGATGGTTATATGCACCCATCATAGCACATGAAATGAAATAATTAAAACAATACATGATGGTTATAAGCACCCATCATTACACATGAAATGAAAATTAAAACATGAAATAAATGTTTAAAATAAAATTTCTAAAATAATAAAATTATTAAAAATATATAATTATAATTACTTAATTTATAATTATATATTTTTATATAATGGCGGCAGACATCGATCCCATCCTCGAGCTTGCGGCAGCGATCGTCCCAATCGACGAACTCTCTCAAACGGGGATCAATGGAGGTCGTGACAGCAACGTCTCCATCAAAACTTAAGGGCAAGACCCCCTATGAACTACTCAAAGGGAAGAAACCTAAAGTAGATTATTTTAAAATCTTTGGTTGCATTTATTACATTCATAACAACAACAAGAGACAAATTAGAAAGTTTGAAGCCAAGGCTGAAATAGGAATTTTTCTAGGATATTCCCAAGTAAGCAAGGCTTATAGGGTTTATAATAAATTAACTATGAAAATGGAAGAATCTATTCATATTTCTTTTGATGAAACTAACATGTTTTATAAGGAGAAGATTCCTTATACCAGTGAGACTTTGAAGGAACCACACCTGTGTGAGAAGTTGGATGAATTGACACTCACCAATGAGGTTGTCGCGCATCCTTCTCCACATGATGCTGAAGATAGTGAAGATAAATACACTGAACTTAGTGAAGATCCAACAACAGCTATAACTCCACAAGAGGAATTAATTCCTCAAGCTGTTGCTCAACCAACTCCTCCTACTGAATTAGTCACACTTAGAGATCACCCTATATATCAATTGATTGGAAACATATTAGTGGGTGTGCAGACAAGGTATCAACTCCACCAGGACATGATACATGCCTGCTTCATATCTCAAACTGAGCCCCAATCCATTAAAGATCCTGAGCAAGATCCACACTGGAATATTATAATGCAAGAGGAGCTCAACCAATTTGAGAGATGTAGAGTATGGGATTTAGTTCCAAGACCCAAATACTAACCAATCATTGGAACAAAATGGGTATTTAGAAACAAACTAGGTGCTCAAGGTCTTATCATAAGGAACAAGATAGGATTACTTGCTTAAGGATATAGATAAGAGGAAGGCATTGACTATGACCAAACATTTGCACCTGTTGCAAGGATAGAAGCAATCAGGATATTTTTAGCTTATGCAGCCTACAAGAAGTTCACAGTATACCAAATGGATGTCAAGAGTGCATTTCTTAATGGTGAACTTAAAGAAGTGGTCTATGTAGAACAACCACCAGGTTTTAATTCTCCTACTCATCCCTCTTATGTTTTCAAATTGCATAAGGCTCTCTATGGTCTAAAGCAAACTCAAAGAGCTTGGTATGAAACCTTAGCTAGCTTTCTCTTAGAGCATAAGTTTTCTAGAGGCATAGTAGATAGGAATTTATTTATAAAGCATCAGCATGATAAAATCTTATTAGTACAAATATATGTAGATGACATTATATTTGGTTCTACAGATTCCAAACTATGAAAAAGCTTCTCCAACCTATGCATTCCCAGTTTGAAATGAGTAGCATTGGTGAGCTATCCTACTTCCTTGGTCTCCAAGTGAAGCAGTCCCCTGATGGCATCTTCTTATCCCAATCCAAAAATGCTAAGGAGCTAATTAAAAGGTTTGGGATGACTGATGCTTCAGCAAAGAAAACACCTACGGCTACAAATGATGTAATTGATTCTGATGAACATGGGAAACCTGTAGATCAGAAATTATATAGGGTCATTATTGGGTCCCTGTTATATCTTATAGTAAGTAGACCAGACATTATGTTTGCAACATATTTTTATGCTAGGTTCCAGGTGAACCCTAAAGAATGTCACCTTATTTTCTTTAAAAAATTTTTGAGATATATAAAGAGTTGCCCTAATTTAGGACTCTGGTATCCAACTGAGTAAGAATTTGAGTTAACTGGATACTCTGATATTGACTTTGCTAGATGTAGAGTGGACAGAAAGAGCACATCAGGGACATGTCAATTCCTTGGTGATAGGCTAGTTTCATGGTTTTACAAGAAGCAAACATCTGTGTCCACCTTAATAGCAGAAGCTGAGTATATAAAAGTTGGCAGTTATTGTTCACAGATGCTGTGGATTCAAAACCAACTCCTAGATTATAGTGTCAACTTAAATAATTCAACTCTACTTTGTAATAATAGGAGTGTAATTTCTAATGCACAGAATCCAGTGCATCATAGTATAACTAAGCATATAGATGTAAGACATCATTTCATTAGAGAGTGTGTTGACAAAAAGAAAATTAATCTCACCTTTGTCTCTATTGATTTGCAAAAGGCATATATCTTCACCAAACCCTTAGATGAGAAGAAACATCTGTTCTTTATGAATCAGCTAGGCATAATAAATGGAGATGCATTAATTTAACTTTCTATCTGTGGTCGAAGAACTTGCCACAGTTTGCCGAATGGGGATCGACGAACTGAGAAAAGTTCTTGAGAAATTTGTCGACATGAGATCGACGAACTCTCTGTGTGTGAAGTTCTATTCGTCAAACGGGGATTGAAAATATTGCTTCAGAAAATGTTTCATCGACCTGAGTACGACAAAATGTTTTCCCTTCTTCAGACTGAGATCGACAAACTCTTTTGTCAATAAAATATTTCGTCGAACTCAAATCGAAGAATTTTGTTTATGTCGCAGGACGGAGACTGCCGCTTCATATTCTGAAAACCATATAACTAGGTTTTCTCCAAGCTCCATACCGCGCTTTCTGTTCCCCTTGCACTTGATCTTTTTGTTTCCTTTTGCAGGCGATCAATGGCGATTCCGGCGAACCCTCTTGCAGCAATGAAATTTGTCACAGGATTCAATATTGATTTTGACTCCTTCGCTCACACAGATCAAATTTGAAGGATCAAGCTCATAACCAACTGTTCCAAAAGTCCGGACTGTTGGAAAGGGTGCTACTTAATTTCTTAAATAAGTAGAAGAGCGCCACGGGTCAAGTGAAGGAATGCCGGACCCAACAATCCCCCCCCCCCGGCGTCCAGCACAACCCGTCGGCTCAGAGGTGGGGTTACCATATGGCCCACATGGCTCAGAGGTGGGGTTACCACATGTCCACGGTTGCACGGCTCAGAGGTGGGGTTACCACATGTCCACGGTTGCCTGACCCGCCGGACCCACACAGTTAGAAGGGAAAAATCAGGATTTAATAGCGCTCCCCGGTCTTGAACCCGTGACCTGCTCTAATACCAATTGAAGGATCAAGCGCATAACCAACTATTCCAAAAGCCCGGACTGTTGGAAAGGGTGCTACTTAATTTCTTAAATAAGTAGAAGAGCGCCACGGGTCAAGTGAAGGAACGCCGGACCCAACAAAATATTCATCGACATCCTACAGTTGTGTGAGGAACAAAATCTGAAGAAACTCATGTCCACCTGAATCAAGATACCAGGAAATGAATTCAAGGAATGTGTTTTCACTTCAACATCTCCAAATGCAGATACTATGATCGCCACCATCAACGACAACCAGGTCATTCTAACTCCTGTAGTTTTAACTGAAATTTTTGATTTGGCTACTAGAGAAGATGATATCGAATTGGATAATGATGAATATGAGAATATGCTGAGCAAAATGGGTCATTCAGGAGGAAACCCCAATAAGTTATTGAAAAAGAATTTGTCTGTTCAATATAAATTCTTGGCAGACATAGTCAGCAAGGTACTGCTGGGCAAGCATACACCCCATGATTATATCACCAGGCACCAGTTTTTGGTGATGTGTTCTCTGGTTAAGAATAAATCAGTTAACTGGGGACAGATTTTATTTGAGTTAATTAAAAAGAAAAATACAAAGAAAGAAGTCTGTTTTGCAAGGATTCTGGGAATCTTCCTTCAGGAAACGGCACCTGAACTACTTGTCTCCCCGACAGTGTTCGCCAATGCCTCAAAGAGGCTTACATCTGCCCTCTTCGACAGATGGGAGAGGACAATCTCTAAGCCATCCAGGGCTTCCTCCTCTTTCACAGCTTCTGAGAGCACAAGGGCTGTACCACCCACTTCCCAACATATAGAAGAAGTTTCCACTCCACCTCCTCCAACAATAACTATACCTTCAGAAGATATTCCCCCATCTACCAGCATTCCTTCACTTGCCTCACCAATGCATCAAAAACTCCCACTGCATCTCTAGAACACATCACACCAACTCCATCTCCATTACCGCCTCATCTTACTGATATACATCCTCATACATTCATATCATCCCCCACATTTGATTTGCTGACCTCCTTACCATCTACACCAACTTCACCTCAACATGACATCTCCACTCCTATTCCATCTCCTTCTGCATCACCTTCATAGGATGACATCATGAAAGATGTTACTCCACCTTATGTCATTCCTCCCCTTCATCCATCTGTATCTACTCAAAGTCCTTCTGAGTTTATGGATATGGATTCTCCTTCCATTGCCATCCTCCTGAAGCACATCACTCCAATCATCAGGCAACTCATTGCAGAGGAAATCACACCTCTTGCTACCTCCATCTCATCTCTTGCTTCCCTCTTTGCTGCCTCCTCTGTCCCTTTTTCTTCTAAGGGCCTAGTTCCATTTTTCACTGAAACCAGGCAGGGGGAGATGCTCTATGAAGAAGCAGTTCAAACAGTAGAAGCCCCAGCAGCAGCAGTTCCAATAGTTGCATCAGTTACAACAACAGCAGTTGAAACTAAAATGATCTGTACAGATGCAGCCGTAGATACTCCGGAGATTATAACTGTTAGTGATTGTATTATCAATCCCACAGTTGATTTATTTCATTTATTAAATTCTTTTGATACAGCCTATTAGAGTTATCTTCTAGAAGTCTGCCCAAAGCACTCTATGGCTATAGTGTGTTATACTTCCCCAATAAGCCTTCAAGTTGTTAATCAACTAAAGGCAAGTTTTGCAGCACCAGTAATTACAGAAGAACATATAACTGAGAATGTTCTTGACCTAGTCTCTACTCTAGAGCAAAATGCTCTTTCCCCCTATTTATAAAATGGATGATAGTCCTTTAACAGACATGGATGAAATTATTCTTGTAGATATATCATAAGAGAATCGAATAGTTTCTGAAAGTATTGCTGCACCAGAAGATTCAGAACCTCAAGTGCCTCCTCAAGCTGAAAAGCAAATCTCAAAGGAAGCCTTGAAGTCAATTGATGCTTTATATGACAATCCTCCAGGATCCTCTGATGATGACAATGATGATGAAGATTCTGATGAATCTGATGATCCAAAAGCTAAGAAAAAAATTTATAAGAAAAAGAAAGCTCCTGCTAAGGCTGTTCCTAAGCCCAATCCCAATGCAGACACTCCCTACTACATTCTACAGAAGATTACTTCTTACCCAGGGATGCCTTCATGGATGTGGCTACTAAAAATGAGCAAAAAGCAAGGAAGAAGAGCAGAAGGTACTCTCCTCCTCCTCCTTCGCAAAGGAATTAGAGAGGTCCTCCTCCTCCACCTCCAGCAGCAGGTGCTTCAGGGAATGCATCTCAGAGATCTACCCCACACATTCAAACATACCAAAGGCAATAAGGCAGATCTTCAAGATGTCATTTCCAAGTAAGTAGTCAGCAAAAACATTCTTCCAGTAGCAGCAGACAACAACAGCTATATCAAAAGAAAGGCATGCAATGGTAAGCATCTGAAGTTGATCAAGCTGAAAAAGATAATAGTTCTGAAAGACCTGAATCTCCACCAGTTCTTTTTGTTGATCCTAAACAAGAAAATACTTCAAAGATGGCTAGATTTCAAGAACTGATTGGACTCTCTCTGATTAACAAAGCTAAAGCAGAAGACAAAGATCCCTCTCAGTACTCTACAATGTCATCCTACATAAAAGAAGAACTCAAGAGGTATGCAAAAGCTAATAAGTTTTTCAATGTAGATGAATATATGAATATGCATCCTGAAGCAATAGTTACACGGGCCACTTCTTGCAACATAATTGGAGCATCAGACGTGACTATGTAAAAAAGGGAAGCTGCTAATCCAAATAGAGAAATCATATTCAGACAGCCCTCAGATAAATCTGAAAAAGCTGAGAAAGAAAAGTCAAAGAAGAATAGATAACTGTTATGTTTAGTTTTTATTTTCTGAACTCTATTTGTTAATCATGAAGCACTTATGTACATATTTGTTGGATATTTTATTTTTCTGCCAGATATATTTTATTATGCTCTGTGACTATTTTCTTTTATTTGTATTAGTGACCTCACCCAAATAGGGGGAGATTGTTGGATCCCTAGTTTTGATTTGGACTAGGTTCACTAATTAGGATGAGTTTGACCCACATTGTATAGCCAGGGTCAAGTCTATAAGTCCTAGAGTTTAGGCTAGTCATTAGGTTCAACCTTCATGGACCAGCCAGCAGAGGACCTCAATTGACCCAGACTTAGAAGAAATCCGAGTTAAAATTATCAGTTCGAAATTGTTCGAACTCAGCTCGACGATCGTTGATCTAAGATCGACGAACTCAGAGTTACTTCTCTGAGTTGAGCTCGACGATATTCGAGCTCAGGTCGACGATCTCTTCATTCAGACAGATTCTTTGCTCGACGAATTCTGGAGTTCAACTTCAACAGATTCTTTCCAGTTTAGTTTCTCTAAACTTTGCTCGACGAAGACAAGTTCTTAGCTCGACGAACTTAGAGTGCAGATTTGGAAAGTCATTTCCAAAATACAGTTCGCTGAGCTTTGGTCGACGAATAGGATTTATCAGCTCGACGAACTTGGAGCTCCAGTCGATGAATTCTGCTCAGAGCTCAACAAATTCTATCTCAAGCCAAACTTAGAAGTTTTCCTTATTATGTCCTTATTTATTATATTTTACCAGTGATTTCCTGAGTAATTAATGATGATATTTCCCTGAATATAGCCGTTATTGGTAGCATTAATTATGGTCTTCATCAGGATTAACTACTTGCTTAATTTATTGCACAGTTGGGGAAACTCATTATATGATATATTCTCCAGCCGTTTCATTCTCCAGAACAATCAGCAATTAATGCTTGGAATTTAAATTTTCAAAGTGAATTTTGACAGCAGAATATAAAAGAGATTTTCTCTTCTCAGACAAGGAGTTGTAAGACTAAGAAGAGAACAGATAGAACATACAAGCAAGAACGAGCATACAGAGAAATGATACAGAACTCTCTCCCTGTGTAGAAAACATTCTGTTTTCCCCGTGTACTTTCTGAAGACTGAATAAGAACAACAATCAAACATCAAGAGTCTTCTTCAACTTCTACTCTAGGAATATTCAAGGACAATAACTCTGAATCAATCAGAAATTCCTGGATCACTTCAAGATAAGGCTGAAGACCTGCACACTGAGCAAGGGTCCAGGCTTTTTGAACAATTCTTCTTTCAGAAGGAGCTTTGACACCAGCAATCCACTAGTCTTCTCTGTTGTATATAGAAAAGAGAAGACAACATCAACTCTCTCAACCTCCTGTAAAAGGGTTTATTAACTCCCTTCAAAAATTTATTCTTAGTTTTTGGGCACCTAATCAAAAGCCTAAAGGGTTGTGAGATCTCCCTGGAAATAGATCTTGTGGTGACATTCACCTGATCAAAAACCTGATAGTGGATTCCTACCAAGGTGGTAGAAGAGTGCATGTACCCAGTTTGGGGAACCACTATAAAATTCTTGTGTTGTCTGTGTGTGATCATTTTCTGTTTTGTTCTTGCTGTGCTGTGATATTATAGATTTGCTTAGGTTGCATTTCCTGTTATACTACCATATTATTACCTATTTTATTCTGATATATTTAAAAATAGCCAAAACGTTTTAAGTTACTCTATTCACCCCCACCCCCCCCCCCCCCCACCACCACCCCACCCTTCTAGAGTAATCAGATCTATCCCCTTATCTTTCTATTGGTATCAGTGGCATACCATATCTTTCACATGGTCTGTTTGCCATTTTGGCAAGCTGAGCCGATACCCTCCTTAGTGCATTTCAACTTGGGGCCATTTCTGTCTAACTCTTCACTAAAAAGTTTGACTATGGTCTTGTAGTTCAGATGAGCCAGCCTCTTGTGCCATTGGACACAATATGAAGCTTTCTCATCTACAATTAGGTATATGCGAGAGTCCTTACTTTCACAATCAAAATTAAGACAATATATATTTCCTCTCTTAGTGCCTATCAAGATGACCCCTTGGTCACTTGACCTCATAAGTTGGCACTCATCCTTGAGGAAACAAATTTCATTGCCAAGAACACATAGTTGGCTTATTCTTATGAGGTTATGTTGCAACCCTTTCACATAAGCTACTTGTATGATAGTAATTATGACATTTGATATCTTACCATACCCTTTGGTCACTCCCTTTTCCAAACCACCAAAGATGACTTTGGGTCCATTCTTTACTAGAGTGTACTCCTTCAGCATGCTCCTTATTCCAGTCATGTGCCTGGAACACCCACTGTCCAAGTACCATTTAGGGGAATGGACACTTGGACTAACCTGCAAGGCATAAATCAGGTAACCTTAGGACCCTGCTTCTTATTGGGTCCTAGGTGCATGCTAGTCTGATAATAAACATGCTTACCTGCAGCTCTTCTGATAGGTAAGCTCTATCTTGCTCTTGGCACACTAGTATTATACCAGCAATATATAGCATAGTGGCTCACTTTGCCACAACACCAGCATTAATAGATATTGTACCTTTTTTAAGAGTTGGTCTAGTGGAAGACTTGCCCTTGTCTTGGAGTAGGTTGGAATGTTCTTTTGTTTCCTAGCCCCAGTCTGACTAGTGGTGGGTCTGGCAGTAGAAGTGCTTGGGATATCTTGAGCCCTACAAGCAACTGCTTTATTTTTAGAGAGAATACACTTGATGGACTCAAATATGCCTAAGTCTGGTCTGCTAACAGACTTGCCCTCAGTCTTGGAGTGGATTGGAATGTTCTGAGAATACTCTACAGCTTTACCCTTGAGTGAAGGGGCTGATGCACCAAACATAAATGGTCCAGGATGGGCCATTTGTATTTTCTTACGGGCTGCCTTGAAGGCACTTGCACCCTTGCTATGTCTATTACCCTGGAAGTGAACATCTTTGTTCACTCCAGAGGATCTACCATTCTTACAGTGACCATGGATACTCTCTTGATCATACTTGTTAGAAGGTAATATGACTCTCCTGAAAGGAACAAGTGGCTTGGAGGCTAGTGAATGCACTGGAGCTTTGCCCTTCCTTTTTGCGATTGGCAATTCTAGTACTTCATTTGAAGCCCAACACCTTCTTACCCTTTTGGGAAGTGAAGGTGTCTATCAAGGGAAGCACTGAATTGGGCTTTGAATAACTAACCATTATTCTCTTCTCTCTCTCCAGCAGCACTTCCAAGTCCCTTATTCTATTTTCCTGGGACTCAATGGTACCTATCTGAATGAAGGAGATAGTTTCCAGCTCATTGATCTCTTTCAATTTCTGATCAAGCAGTGAAGCTGAATCAGCATGCTGGGAAGCAACAAACTGAAGGGAGACAATTTCCTTAGCTTGCTTCTTATCCAGCAACTTGCTTTCCTTCAAAGCACTCAGAAGGATACCATATTTGTCAATTATAGAATTGACATCTTCCTCTGATTCAGACCCATCTTCATAACAAGATTTAGATGTATCTGAATCAGGACTGGTTTCAAAGCCAGTTTTAGTGGAGTGGCTGGACAGAGAATGTACCTTTGGTTGACCAGGCTATTCATGGATGGATTCTTTATCTAACATAGCCATTAGGATATAGTATTAGCCATCTTCTTCTTCTTTATCCAACTCTATATCACCATCTGGCTATGACAGAGGGGCCCTGACTTCATTCCTGGTAGCAGGATCAGATTCTTCAGCAATTGCAGTTAGCATCTTAACGAAGTCTACTTTTTTAGCTTCTACTTCAGCAGAGTACAGCCCAATGTAGGCTTCATCATCCTCTTCTTTTTCTGACTTTGAAGAGGAAGAGTCAGTCCATCTCTTTTTCTTCTTAGCAATGAAGGATTTCTCCTTCTCTCCCTTTTGCTTGTGGTCCATCTTCTTACCAGACTCCCTTCTTTTGACAGGGCAGTCGGCTATTACATGCCCTGACTTGCTGCAACAATAACAAACCACTTTAAAAGAAACATTTTTGTTGGGTTTATAACAATACTTATCCTCCTTAGAGGATTTCTTCATAACCCTATAGTAGTATTCTTTGGGATGAGATGAGAAGGAGGGCCTGCTTCTCCAGTGCTTCTTCTTCAAAAATTTCTAGAACTGCCTGGAGAAGGTAGCAAAGTCTTCATCAGACATTTGATAGTCTGATGTGCTGGTCTCAATATTTTTCTGAGTCAGATTCAGCATCCCTCCTTGGTGGGGAAGGGGTCTTCCTTCTGCTCCTCCTTGTGGCTTTAGCTTTAAAGGCCACAGATTTTTCTTTAGCCTGGGACTTGCTGACTTTCTCCTCCTCTTTCCTGGCCGTCAGTTGCAATTCATATGACAGCAGCTTCCCAAACAGTGTTACTAGTGGAGTGTCAGCTAGCTTTGCCACCTCTCTGAGGAATAAATTTTAGTATCCCAGTCTCTAGTTAGAGACCTTTGAAACTTGTCATTCAGCTAATAAGTGCTAAATACTCTTCCATATGTCTTCAGCTCATTAACAATTCTGAAGAACCTTTCATAGCACTCAGTTATGCTATTAGACTTGTCCTGCCCGAATGCCTCATACTCTTAATTGAGCATGTACTTCCTGTCATCTCTCACTTCCTATGTTCCCTCCATATAAACCACTAGTGTGTCCCAAATCTCGTTTGCAGTCTTGCAGTGAACCATATTTTGGAAGGTGGGGTCATCTATGCCATTAACTATGATATTTTATGCCCTCTTGTCCATGGTGGCAAGGATGACTTTATCCTTTGTTATTTTAGAGTATGTATTGGGAGTTTGGACATTTTCATCCAGAACAGACACTTTCATAGGGATGAAAGGCCCTTCCTTGATTGTGTTGAAGATCCTAGGGTCAGCTGCCTCCATAAACAACCTAACCCTCTCCTTCCAGAGGCCAAACCCTTCCTTCATGTAGATGAGAAGCTTCATGGCACCTAGCTCCATAAAGTTCACTCATAAAACCATAATAATAGATTTTACTGCTGACCTTGGAGATCTACTCAGACTGTTAAGTCTACTTTGAGCAATCTCCCTCTAATACCACTTGAAAGTCTTGTTTTCAAGGTCAGTTAAACACCTGGGGGTGAATAGGTTTTTGGTCTTACTTCAGGTCTTTTTAACTTTTACCCTATAGGTGTACTTAGTGAAGGTTATTTTTAGCTTTCTAGATAAACCACAGATGACACAACTATTTATAGTGGTTCCCCGATCTTGGGTATGCCCACTGTCCCTCTACGCCTTTCTAACAATGTGTTAGATCAGACTCTTCTCCCAAAACTCGGCTCCTTTTGAGCTTACAACTCGATCCTGCAGGACCACTCAGTCTCCTCCAAGACTTACACCTCAAGCACAAGGCCCTACAACTCAGTAGCTAAACAACCACCTACCTTAGGCCAACGGCTCTACCACTCAGGCTGGGAGGACAACCCTACACTCAAATCCAAAATAGATCCTACACTCAACCTTTATAACATAGGCTTACCCACTCAGATTGCTCTATGAATCCTACTCCTCGGCCTTTATAAATCAAGCATACAACCTCATACTCAACACTGAATCCTAGCACTTATCCTTATACAGAAAGGCTTAAAACTCAGATCCTAGATAGGAACCTACAGAAAGATTAAAAGGTGTTTGTTTTGAATTTTACACCAGAGTAAGTACTCTGTGTCCACTTATTCCTAGACTGAGCAGATATTAGTCCAAGCTTTTGCTGATGAAGACTGGATTTGATAGTTAGATACTTATTCAGTCAGCAACCTTCTCTTATAGAGCTTGTATGATCTGCCTCCTCAGAATTCGCTTCGGAACCTGCTGTCGCAGATGATGATTGCTTCAGCTATCTCTTTTTGATTTCAGGTTGACTGAACTGAACAGGTCCTTCTGGCTAGGCAGTTATGGCGAGGAAGAAGACGATGCTCAGTCGCAATTACGAAATCATAAAACCCTCATTTAATGTTGACTCAGCCATATTCCTTTTTATTGATAGTCGATCAACGACTCTTTAAGATGTGGGGCCCAGCCATAATTGTTGGTTTACCACCTTCCACTTGCAGAAGATGACAAAACCTAACCACCGGTGCCATCAATGGCTTACTCTATCTTTCCCGCAATGATTTTGAATTGCGTTGACTTTGTTGACTTTTGCTGACTCATGATGACGTCAGCCATCCGTGGACTTAGCCAAAATCAAACATTTGCATAGGCGTTGAGTGAGTATGCTTCACTCAATTCCAAAACACTTGGACAGATTTTCTGTCATCAGGCGTTGAGTGAGCAACCTTCACTCAATGCAAATACACTTGGAAAATATTTCTGTCACTAGGCGTTGAGTGAGCAACCTTCACTCAATGCCAATACACTTAGAATAATGTTTTAGTCATGAGGCGTTGAGTGAGCAACCTTCACTCAACGCCAAAACACTTAAAAAAATTATTCTAACACCAGGATTTGAGTCCACTCAATGCTTTCTGCCTTAGCCAACTTTCTTTTACCAGGCGTTGAGAGCGTTGAGTATGTCTTCATCACTCAACGCATTTTGCTTAGCCAACTTTTCTGCTTCTTAGGTGTTGAGTGAGCCTTCATCACTCAACGCCAAAGTACTTAGGCAGTTTTCTACCACTTGGCGTCGAGTGAGTAAGCTTCACTCAACGCCATACTACTTCACAAATTTTCTTTTGTTATCTGGCATTGAGTGAGTAAGCTACACTCAACGCCTTTGGACTTGGCCAATTTTCTATGTCTGAAAATACTGACTCTAGCTGGATGAGTATCAGTCAATGACTTTTATCACATGTCGTTGAGTGAGTGAGCTTCACTCAATGCATGTGGACTTCGTTAAATATTTACACAGAATTTCTGTGGCTTTGACTAACTGAGCAATACTCAATGATTTTGATGCTATGGCATTGAGTGAGTGGACATCACTCAACGCCTATGGACATAGCCACTTCTCATCCATTTTCTCTTAAGGCTTTGATTATCTTAGCCTGTCTCACAGCTTTTTGCTATATTACATTGAGTGAGTAGACTACACTCAATGTCTGTGGCCTTAGCCACATTTTTACTATTTCTTCTTAGGCTTTGCCTATCTCACCGCCTTTTGTTGTAAGGAATTGAGTGAGTAGACTAAACTCAACGCATGTGGCCTTAGCTACATTTTCAGCTAGCCAATTATTAAACTTAGACTAACCCAGTTGTACTCAATGATTTCACTTACCTGGAATTGAGTAAATAGACATCACTCAATGCCTGTCAACTTAGCTTCTTTTCTTGAGATTGGCGTTGAGTGAGCTTGCTTCACTCAACGCCTTTGGACTTAGAGTGATTTTTTTGTCCAGCTTTCTTCCTTAAGGCATCTGGCGTTGAGTGAGCTTGCATTACTCAACTACTATGGACTTCGGCAAATTCTTGCCTATCCACCAGCCTGCTTGGTGTCTACTTGCATGCATAAACTCAAACACACATCAAATACAACATGTGTGTGTGACATTGACTTATTTGACTTCTTACAAATCTGGGCCATGTGGATCAATGGACCCAACACCTTGTTTAATAGTTATTTCATCTAGAGTTTCCTTTGAGTCCTTCTGTTGTTGAGCAAGATAGACTATAACATTTTGAAAGTTAGGGTTAGGTCTACAATACTCTAGAGGGGGGTGAATAGAGTATATTTAAAATTTGTTAGGTCCTAATAAAGGTGTTGTTATAGCTTTTGCTGTAAACTGAAAATGTGCAGTAATTAGGAAACTGTAAAATAGAAAATAATAAGCCTAATCATAGCCACACAGCACGAACAAAAAGAAAAAGATAGGCAAATAGATGACACAAGAAATTTATAGTGGTCCCCCAAATCTGGATAGTCCACTCTTCTACCACCCTGGTAGGAATCCACTCAGATTTTTGATCAGGTGCCTGACACCAATGGGTTTTCATCAAGTCCCCAAAAACTAACTCAAGTCTTTTGATTAGGAGACTTGCAACCAGGAATCACTTTTGAAGGGAGATGACAACCCTTTATATGGGAGGGCGTGAGAGAGTGATTTTGTCTTCTCTGTCAACAATCAGAGAGAAGATTTATGTGGAATGATGTTACCAAACAGCTCCCCCTGAGATGTACAATGATTCATGGAAGATCTGGAGCTTTGCTGTAGGGTGATAGGCCTTCAATCAGAGTTCTTGACAGCAGTGATGCAGGGACTTCTTTACTGATTTGATATCTGTTGTACTTGGAAGTCCTGGAGAGAATGTGGAAGAAGAAGACTCTTGATATTGTATGATTGTTCTTCTTCTTATGAATCAAGATCACTGCCTGTCACTTGTATGTCTTGTATGCTTCAGTAATTTTTCACTGTGTGAAGCTTTTTCGTTGTTGTATGAATTCTTTCAGTCAGTCTGTGTGTGTCTCTATTTTTTTCTCTTAGACTCGGTATCGATCTTGTGTATTTCTCTGTCTTTTCAAAAATTTGAATCCTCTGTAATTAATGCTGACGGCCTGAGAATAATCGGCATTGATGTATTTCCCAACTGTCTTGTGGAAAATCTACAATTAATATTCCTGAGGGAGACTGTATTTAATGCTCCCTCTAATGGATACATTCAGAGAATGTTAGAGCATTAATTTGTCAGGAATTATCGCATTTGAGTGAGGACAGAATGCCAGAAATGGCTAAGTCTGGAATCGTCAAACAGTTGGCAGAATTCGTCGAACTGAATTACCAGTTCGTCGAGATGAGATATTGTATTCGTCGACCTGACGGCTTCTTGTTCATCAAGCTGAGTTCCAAGATCGTCGAGCTGATAACAGAGTTGCATGCTTCAGAGCCTTTACCTTTTCTGTCTGAAGTTCGTCGTGCTGAGTTTGTAACTTCGTCGACTGTAGTTCAACAACCATTCTGGACTTAGTCGAGTATTTTGTGTTGATTGATATTCTATATGTCGACATGAATCTTCTCGTGTCGACACAGATTTTCTGGTGTTGACATAAGTGGGTGTCGACTGATTATTCTTGGTGTCGACAAAATTTTTCTGGTGTCGACATAAGTTGGTGTCGATACATGCCCTAAGTGTCGACACAAATCTTCTGGTTCCAGAATTCGTCGAGTAGAGTACTGAGTTCGTCAACCTGAGAAGTTGACTTCGTCGACCTGAGAAGTTGGGAACTCGAGGCCCAAGTTCGTCGATCTCAGAATCTTGTTCGTCGACCAAAGTCTGAAGTTGGACTTAGAATAATCTGGAGTTATCCTGACTTTAGTTTGTTGAAGTATCCCAGATTTCATCGACCAGAGAACGAAGATCGTCGAGCTCAGCTCAGAGAAATATCTCTAGATCGTCGAGCTGAGAACGGCTTTCGTCGACCTGCGTTCGACAAACGTCGAACTCATTTTAGTTGGTCTTGAAGTCTTCTAAGTCTTGAGTCTCTGATAGTCTTGTTGATAGCTGGTCCATCTGATGTTGACTCTAAGGACTTGGCCTAGACTCTAGGACACAACTATGACCCTGGCTATACATGTTGGGTCACATCATCCTAAGTTAGTGAACCTAGCCCAAATTAACTAGGGATCCAACAATCTCCCCCTATTTGGGTGAGGTCACTAATAGACTCAAAATAAAAATATAAGAATAAACAAAGCAGGGAAAAAGGTTGTTGGAACACCCTATTACTAATTTGGGTCAAGATCACTATGTCTCTAGGAAACCTATTTTTGACCTCATGTATAGCTCTAAAGGTCAATTAGAATTGAGTCTAAGGGTTAGAAGTCTAGGTTTGGAAGCTGCCCTCAAGACCAAGGATTTTTAGTTTGAGACTAAGTCATATCGTCGAGCTCAGCACGACGAATCATCGAACTCCAATCGACGATCGTCTAGCTCAACTTCGACAGATCGTCGAACTCTATTCGACGATCGCTGAGCTAAACTTCAACAAATCGTTGAACTCCATTCGACGATCTGCGAGCTCAGTTCGACGATCTTGACTCAGTATTGGATCTCTATCTCTGAGCTCAGTTCGACGATCTTTGAGCTCAGATCGACGATTTTTGTTGCCGTATAAGTCCAAATCGCTGAGCTCAGTTCGACGATAGCAGAGCTCAGTTCGACATTTTCTGATGAGTTAAAGGATTTTTCAAGATTCAAATTCAGGAGTTATTCAACAATTAATTCAGAAGATTTTCTAGCCGTTTTCATTTATTTCTGGACCAAGTTTCAAGAGATTATCAAGGAATGTTTCTTTGGACTTTCCTCCAGAAGACAATTGCAATTAAGGATGCAATTAATGACAGGCCAACGGCTATTCTTGACAGAAGATGATTTTCTATTCAGTACCAGAGAATAAAATACAAGATTTTTTAAAATCTCTCTAACACTCAGAACACAGACAAGAAAAACAAGAACTAAATATTCTCTGTCTCAAAGAATTCTCTCAAGAACACACATCCAAGGAGATCAAACCTTCTGAAATGTTCTGATCTATCTTGTCTCAAGTGTTTAAGGCCAACATCTTTCAAGACTCCAGACACCTAACATTTCAGCTGTTGCTGAAATCATCATTTGCTAGAGATCAACTTCTGAAGGCCTATCACCCTACAGCAAAGCTTCATTTCCGGAACATCTCAAGGACTCAGGGGGAGCTTTGACAACATCAAATCCACATAGTCTTCTCAGCTGCTTTGAGAAAGAGAAGACTTCCATAACTCTCTCATCCCCATCTCTGTAAAGGGTTTTTCAAACTCCCTTCAAAAGTTTGAGCTTTGTTTTTGAGCACCTTGTCAAAAGCTCATTGGTGGCAAGACACCTGATCAAAAAATCTGATTTGTTTTTTGAGCACCTTATCAAAAGCTCATTGGTGCCTAGGACACCTGATCAACTCATCCTATAGTGGATTCTTACCTAGGGTGGTAGAAGAGTGGATGTACTCAAGTTTAGGGGAACCACTATAGCTCCTTGTGTCTTCTGGCTTGCTTGTCTTTATCTTTTGTTTCTGGCTGTGATTGTTTCGTGATTAGTTTAGATCTGTGATTAATTTCTTTTGTAGGTTATTTTGTGATTAGAATCAATAGTTGCTTCCCTGTTCACTCAGATTACAACAATTGTTGTAAAAAGTTTTCAAGCACCATATACTCTATTCACCCCCCCTCTAGAGTATATCATATCTAGCTGCACTTTTAATTGGTATTAGAGCGAGGTTGGTTAAACATACCACACCTTGGTGGTTGCACAGGCTAACACCTGAACCCAAAGATTCCTAGTTAGATCTGTTTTCTTTTGAGTTTATTATTAGATTTTGTTTTCACAAATCATGGCCCAAAACAAAGATTATGCTAGCACCAGACCTCCAGTGTGCAATCTATCCAAGTTTGCACTTTGGAAAGCAAGGATTAGATTATACATGAATTCTATTGACGAGGATATTTTTAATTCTGTTTTGATAGTTTGTCCAAGACCTCCAGAGAACTCAAGTACAAATGCTGTTCCACCTCCATCAGGAACAGATGCTGATATCAAGAAGTGGAAGATAGCTGATGCCAAGGCTATGAACATCCTAGCCCAGACCATGTCTGATGACATCTTTCAAAAGGTGGCTGAATGCAATTCAACAAAGGAAATTTGGGATAAACTCTCTGAAATAGTCTCAGGCTCAGCTGATGAGAGAAAGGACAGGAGATCCCACCTCATATCTCAATATGAGAATTTCAAGAAGGGAGAAGCTGAATCAGTTGGAGATATGTACAATAGACTCTGTCTAATAGTCAGTGAACTCAGGACTTTGGATAAGGAGATATCACTAACTAAACTTAATGACAAAATTCTAATGTGCTTCCCTATCACTTGGGATTCAAGAATCTGGTCAATCAAGGATGCCAGAAGTTTGAATGAGATCACCACAGAAGCTCTATTGGGTAAGCTCAAATCTTATGAGCTACTCATCAAGAATAGAGAAGAAGAACAGAAGGCTGCCTCACCAGCCACAAGAAAAGAGAAGACAATAGCCTTCAAGGCAACTGAAGATCAGCCTGAAGACAAAGTCACAGGCAATGATGAACTGCTCAGTCTGTTGGCCAAAAGATTCTACAAGATGGCCAGAAAGGACTTCAGAAAGAGATCATACAAGGAGCATGATAAGCCAAGGTATGATAAATCTAACAATAAGGAAATTGTCTGCTTTGGTTGCAGGAAACCAGGGCACATTGTACCTGACTGTCCAAAGAACAAAAACAAGGACAGAAGGGACAAGAAAGAAAGAAGAAAGGAGAAAGACTTCAAGAGGAATGGCAATGGCAAGCCCTCCTCAATCAAAACCAAACACACAAGAAAGGGATTTATTGCTGAATCCTGGAGTGAGACTGAAGAGGAATCAAAAGCCTCATCCAGCTCCAGTGATGATGAAGATGATGCAGAAGAGAAGGAGTTCTGCATGATGGCAATCAATGCCTCACATCATAATTCAGATGAAGAAGACTCAGAGTCAGACTCAGAGACTCAACTTGAAGAAGATCAGGTAATTAGTTCATTTGATTTCAATTTAGAGGACTTTAAATCTGAGTTTAAAGCATTGTGTTTAGACTTGCTAAAATCTGAGAAAGAAATTATCTCTCTCAGAAATCATTTATCTGAACATAATACCTTAAAGTCAGAAAACCTCAAACTCTCTCAGGAGTTGGAGTGTTGTAGGGAGCAGATAGCTTCACTGAAAGGTGAGCTATCTGAGGCCAAGAAGCTTGAAGAATCCCTTAATGGGAGAAGTATCAAGCTGATGGACATCACAAGCACAGTGAACTCCAGATTTAATAGTACACTGGGCTTGGGTGCTTCATCCAGCCAACCCATAGTTCTAACAACTCCAATCAAGTTCATTTCTGACAAAGGAAAGGGAGTTGTAGAGGTAGCTAGGAAAAATTCTGATCTGCCCAAGAAAACTAAGTTCCTGCAGAAATCGTCGAACGGATCTCGACGATCGCCGAACGCAGATCAATCATCTCAGGCAAAATCATCGAACTCAGGTCGACGATCTCAAGTTCCTGAACTCTGCCACAATCGACCGTCGAATGGAGCTCGACGATCTGACCCAAGATCGTCGAACGCAGCTCCACGATCGTCGAACAGAGGTCAGAGCTCTGGAAATTCTTTCAAGGGCAAATCAAAATCCAATCCTAGGGGTCCTTCATCCCAAATCTTTAACCCTTATACTGAATGGATAATTCCTCCAAGGAGATATCATCCTGAAGGTTATAAGAGTCAACCTGGGATGTCTTTTATTTCTGAGTTTAAAAGTTATCAACCTAGGCCCAAGGTAAACTAGGTCAAAAATAAATGAATTATTTTATGTGCAGGTGAGGACCTATCCAACACCTAACCAACAATGGTACTTGGATAGTGGGTGCTCTAAGCACATGACAGGAAACAAGGACAACCTCACATCATTTAAAGCCAAGCTTGGACCCAAAGTCATCTTTGGTGATTCAAACTTTGGACAAACTAAAGGATATGGTACAGTCCAGATTGGATCAGTAACATTCAAGAAGGTAGCTTATGTGGAAGGACTGAAGCACAATTTGATAAGCATCAGTCAGCTCTGTGAGGAAGGCTACCAGGTGACCTTCAGCAAAGCATTATGCAAGATCAAGTCAGAGGACAACACAACTGTGTTGATAGGTAAAAGTAAAGGTAACATCTATCTAGTAGATTTTCTTTCAACAGATGTAGATATTTGCCTGTTCAATTCTGTTTGTAGACCAAATATTTTATGGCATAAGAGACTAGGACACTTAAACCTTAGAACTATTACTAGGCTATCCAAGGACAACCTTGTTAGAGGACTACCTTCTAGCCACTACAAGAAGGAAGGACTCTGTAGGGCTTGTCAATTAGGCAAGCAAACTAAAAATAGTTTTAAGTCACTTAATAAGAGTAATTCACCTAGGATATTGTATCTGTTACACATGGATCTTTTTGGACCCATCACAGTACAAAGCCTAGGAGGGAAATCTTACACCTTAGTAGTTGTAGATGACTTCTCTAGATTCACATGGGTGTTCTTTCTGAGGAAGAAGTCTGATAACTTCAAGTGTTTGACAGAGTTTCTCAAATGTATACAGATTGAGTTCAATACTCACATTGCCCGGATCAGAAGTGATCATGGGACAGAGTTTGATTCTCTTCTTATGCAAGAGTTCTGTCAGAGTGAAGGGATCAGGCATACTTTCTTAGCTCCTAGAACTCCTCAACAAAATGGGGTAGCTGAAAGGAAAAATAGAACCCTTATTGAATCTGCCACTACATTGTTGTCAGATGCTCACCTTCCTCTATCCTTTTGGGCAGAGGCAGTGAACACCACCAACTATGTGTTGAATAGAAGTTTGATACATAAACTAAAGGGAAAGACTCCCTATGAATTACTCAAAGGGAAGAAACCTAAAGTTGATTACTTTAGAGTTTTTGGTTGTATTTGCTATATACATAATAATGACAAGAAATATTTAGCAAAATTTCAAGCTAAAGCTGATGAAGGAGTGTTTCTGGGATACTCCATGATCAGCAAGGCTTATAGGGTTTATAATAAATCATCTCTAAAAATTGAGGAATCTGTTTATATATCATTTGATCAATCTAGCATGTCTTTCAAGGAGAAGATCTCTTCTACCATAGAACCTATGCAGGAACATTCTCTTGTTGAAGACTTGAACAAGTTACAGGTTACTCAAAAAGAGGAAAGCAGTGAAGATGAAGAAAGTATTCAACATATTGAAGAACAACTTGAAGATCCAGTTGTTGTACCACAAGAGGAAACAATAACACAGGTTGGTGAACAATCAACACCCCCTGTTGATTTAGTAACATCAAGAGATCATCCAATTTCCCAAATAATTGGAGACATCTCAGCTGGTGTGCAAACCAGAAATCAGGTCAACCAAAACCTGTTGCACACCTGCTTCCTAACTCAAATTGAACCTCAGTCCATTCAAGATGTAGAGCAAGATCCACACTGGATCATTGCAATGCAAGAAGAGTTGCATCAATTTGAAAGGAACAAAGTGTGAGAACTAGTGCCAAAGCCTAAGGATCACTCCATTGTTGGAACAAAGTGGGTGTTCAGAAACAAACTGGATGATCAAGGAGTAATTATAAGGAACAAGGCAAGGCTAGTTGCTCAAGGATATTCTCAAGAATAAGGAATAGACTATGACCAGACTTTTGCACCAGTTGCAAGATTGGAAGCCATCAGAATCTTCTTAGCTTATGCAGCACATAAAGGATTCAAGGTATATCAGATGGATGTGAAAAGTGCATTTCTAAATGGAGACATCAAAGAAGAAGTATATGTCAGACAACCTCCAGGTTTTATCTCTCCAACTTATCTTGATTATGTTTTTAAGTTGAACAAAGCATTATATGGTCTCAAGCAAGCTCCTAGAGCATGGTATGAGACCCTAGCATGCTTCCTTTTGGAAAATGGATTTATAAGGGGTAGAGTAGACCAAACTCTTTTCATTAGAACCCATAAGTCCCATACCCTACTAGTACAGATTTATGTAGATGATATTTTTTTTGGTTCTACTGACTCAAAATTGTGCAGAAGGTTTTCCAACCTAATGCATTCTAAATTTGAAATGAGTAGCATGGGTGAGCTATCCTTCTTCCTAGGATTGCAAGTCAAACAACATGCTGAAGGCATCTTTATTTCTCAAACCAAGTATGCAAATGAATTGGTTAAGAAATTTGGCATGTCTGAAGCATCTTGTATGAAAACACCTATGCCTACTAATGTTGTATTGGATGTTGATGAACATGGGAAACCTGTTGATCAGACAATATATAGAGCAATGATTGGCTCTTTATTGTACCTTACAGCCAGTAGACATGATATAATGTTTGCTACATGTATATGTGCTAGGTTCCAAGTAAGCCCTAGAGAGTCACACCTAACATTAGTAAAGAGGATTCTCAGGTATGTTAAAAGTTGTCCAAATCTAGGTCTCATGTATCCAAAAGATTCAGCATTTGATTTAACTGGATTTTCTGATGCTGATTATGCTGGATGCAGAATTGACAGGAAAAGCACCAGTGGAACTTGTCAGTTCCTTGGTGACAGACTTGTCTCTTGGTTTTGCAAGAAACAAACTTCTGTGTCAACTTCAATTGCTGAAGCAGAATATATGGCTGCAGGCAGTTGTTGTTCACAAATCTTGTGGATTCAAAACCAACTCCTAGACTATGGCTACAACTTAGAGAAGTATAAAATCTTTTGTGATAACACTAGTGCTATTTCTATAGCTTAAAATCCAGTCCTCCATAGTAGGACAAAACACATAGAGATTAGGCATCACTTCTAAAGGGATAATGTTGAGAAGAATAAAATTGACCTTCAATATATCCCAACTGATTTGCAAAGAGGAGATATTTTCACCAAGCCCTTGGATGAAAATAAACACACCTTCTTCCTAAATCAGTTAGAAATGTTAGATGGAGGAAGTCTAAAATAATATCCAAGATTTTAAAAGTTCAAAAATTGACCAAGACTAGGCAAACATCTTGATTTTTCTTAGTGTCTAGAGTGTTTTTCTGGTCTCTGAACTGCGCTCGACGATTTTCCCCCAGATCGTCGAACGGAGATCGACGATTTCCGAAATCGTCGACCTGAGTTCAGTGTTTCTCAGATAGTATGAACTATCTCTTCCAGTTAGCGATCGTCGAACGACGCTCGACGATTTTGTTCTCTGAACGATCGTCGAACAGAGCTCGACGCTCTCCAATATCGTCGAACGGAGATCGACGACATTGAAGACTCTTCAGATTCCTTTAGAAGCCCCGATCGTCACACTGAGTTCAACGATCTTTCCTTTTCTGCGTCAAACCCTAATATAAAATTCATTTCTCGTCGTCGTTCTCCTTTTGCGCTTTCGATTTCTCTGCAAAGACTTTCTTTCCCTTCAAACATTTCTACACTTGGTCGTTTTGTTTGTTGATTCTTTGCAGGTAACCATGGTCGTTTCTGTTGCTGTTCTTGCTGCAATGATATTCGATGCTGGCTTTGACATTGACATGGAGTCCTTCAGCACAACAGATCAAGTTTTCCAGGACATTTTGGAGTTGTTCAAGGAGCAGAAACTTGCTACAATCATGACCACCAGGATTAAACTTGCTACTGATGAGATTAAGGAATGGGTTTACACTGCCCACAACCAGGATCAAAACACCATAGTTGGATCAATTTCTGGCACCCAGGTACCCTTGACCCCAACTATTCTGACAGAAGTTTTTGAGTTAAGCTCTGGAAGGGATTCTGCTGATTTATCTGGAGAGGAATTTGCTGATCTACTTGCAAGAATGGGTCATTCTGAGGCTAACCCTAGCAAGTTGCTGAAGAAGAACCTGTCTGTGGAATATAGATTCTTGGTTGATGTAGTTGGGAAGGTTTTGTTGGCTAAGCACTCAGTACATGATACCATTTCTAGGTATCAGCTATGCTTAATGGGAGCCATAGTGGACAGGAAGAATTTGAACTGGGGAGAGGTCTTCTTTGACCTAATTAAAAAGAAAATTAATAAGAATTTTGTGAATTTTGGGAGGATTTTAGGCCTCTTTCTGCAGAACAGATGCCCTACTCTGCTTGTATCATCAAGGATACACATTAATGCATCTAAGAGATTGTCCTGTGCCCTATTTGGTAAATGGGACAGGCAGATCACCAAGCCCAGCAGGCCCTCTTCAAGCACACCTTCAGGCACCAGGACTGCAATAGTCACTTCCCCTCAAGTCTCTGCCCCTCCAGATGACTTGCCTGCTGTTGCCTCTCCTCCTCCTCCAATTCCATCTTCTCAAATTCCATCCACCATTCAAACTCCATCCACTATCATCATCTCCAGCCCATCTCCAACATCAATACCATCTCCAATTCCAACTCTACCAACAACAGAAGAATCATTCCATCCATTATATTCCTACCCTCCACCAGATATTGAAACATCCACAATTCCATCCTTCAATCTTATTGATGATTCCTTCATGGATGACTCACCCTCCTCTCCTCCTGAGCTGCCCTCCTCATCACCATCTTACCAGGAACTTCTACAAGTGATCATTGATCAACCCACCTTCACACCATCTATCTCAATCCCATTGTCTTCCATCACCACTTTACCCACACCTCAACCATCACTCCTACCATCCACCAGCTCTCCACCACCATCTCCAGTAGCTCCACCTCCATCCTCTACCTCTGCTCACATCACTGCTGAGCAAGTAGATCTTCCAGCCCTAGCTGACAGGATATATGAATTGCTAGCCCCCAGGATATCTCTTCTATTGGAGACCTTCTTGGCTCCATTACTCCAGTCAGTGGCAGCTCTTTCTGCCAGGCTATCCTCCCTCTTCCCTCAAGCAACCCCTTTATCTGTGTGCCTTGATCCAGCCTTGTGTGAATCTAGGTAGGGGGAGATGCCCTATGAAGTGAGCTTGCCTACTGTTTCTTCAGTTAGTGTTGCTGCTGCTGCTGTTCTTCAAGCTCCAGTTCCACCTCCAGTAGTCTTCCCAGTGGACATCAGGTCCTTACTTTCAGAATTTGATTCAGCCTACTTCAGTTGTCTTCCAGAGACAGTTGCTCTCCAGCCATCAGAGGATTTGTCCAAGGCCATTGTGCCCTTCTCTAGCTGTGATATCAGTATCATTCATTCATTCATAAATACAGTGTTCTCTGTTGAGCTGTTTGTTTCCACTAATGATGTTGCCCCTCCTGCTGAAGATATTTTTGATGTATCTGCTGCTGCTGCTGTCAATAATGATGCTACTATTGTTCCAGTTTCTGATGATATCCTTATGACAGAGGCACATGATTTTGAGCCTTCTGTGTTTGCTGATGATATTCCTGATATTGCTGATATTGTTGTTTCTGTATCTGAAACTGTTGCTGCCCCAACTTCTGCTGATATTACTGCTGCTATACCCTCTAAGAGTGCTGCTCCAGAACCTTCTGTGTCTGTTGCTACTGCTTCTGCTTCAACTTCAATTGCTACAAGTGTTGTATCTGCTGCTACTCCAATCACTGCTGCTTCATCTGCTTCAACCCAGCTCAAGAAAGAATTGATGAAAAATATTGATGCTCTATATGCTGAGCAAAGTTCTGAAAGTGATGAATTCAGGACAGATTCTGATGATTCTTCTGCCACTATTGCCAGGAAGAGAAAGGCAAGGAGCAAAGCCATGAAGAGAGTACCTCCAACCAAAGTCAAGGACAATAATGACATACCATATTACATTCTTCATGATTTCCCCATAACTGAGAACTGGATGCAGTATTCAAAGAACCAACTCAAAGCAATGAAGAAGAAGAGGAAGTATGAGAAAGGATCTTCTCAATTTCAACATCCTCATCCTCATCCTCCTCCACCACCTCCTCCTGATGCAGGTGCAGGTGGAAGTTCAGCTGCTCAACCCTCTGCCAAAAGCCAAACCCCCTATCAGCCTCATGCCAGATCCTATCATAGGGGAAGCCAGTCCAGGGGTTCTCAATCTAGAAGAGGAAACTATAGAGGAAATCAAAGAGAAGTCCAGGTTTATTCAAAAGGTTATTCAAGGCAACATCCTTACTCCAGGGAAGGACAAACCTCATCAGACACAACCTCAGGTCCTTTTCCCTATAAACTGAAGAAAGTAGTTTCATCCAGGCCTTCTCAAGATAATCCATCAAATAGATATGAGCCACCAGTGCCATTTGAAGATCCTGAAAATAATCCAACTGCTTGGACTGCCAGGATGAAAGAGCTTGCTGTACTGGACTAGATTAAGAAAGCTAAAGAGCAAGGAAGAGAGTCCTCCAACATCACTACATTGTCTGAACCGAGAAAGAAGGAATTGGAAAGATATGGCTCAAGCAAATTCTTTGATTCTGATAGATACATGGAGCTGCATCCTGAAGCTGTAGTTCCAAGACCCAAACAGCAAACCTCTTTAGGTGCAGCAGATGACACAAGATCAAAGAAGGAAGCTCTCAATCCCAATAGAGAAATCAAACTCATAAAGAGCAAGGAGAAGAAATAACTATGTAAGGTGACAATCATTTTGATTTCTGATTTCTGTTTGGGATGATATATATATCTGTGGTTCTGTCATGCCCTGCTTATTGTTTTTATGTATTGTTGTTGTGTATGTTGTTATTTAAATTTTTCCAAATTCTGTAAATAGTAATCCTAACCCAAATAGGGGGAGATTGTTGGAACACCCTATTACTAATTTGGGTCAGGATCACTATGTCCCTAGGAAACCTGTTTTTGACCTCCTGTATAGCTTGAGTCCACCTCTCAATGTCACTTGGACCACATGTCCAATCAACATGATATAGAGTAACCTGTATGCATAAACTGAAACATACACCAAATACAAACTTATGTATATCATTAAGTTAAAAGGGCTTCTTCAAATCAAGTACATTGTTTCCAATGTACCCAACAAAAATGCTATCTACAACCCAGCAGGAAACACGACGTCAACCCAGGGGCTGAGATTATGCCAAATCTCTAGTGCCACAACCCCATAGTGGATCTAGAGCAAATCAATTATATGGATAAATGATTGCATGCGTGGGAAACTAGAAGACAATATCGTCCGATCCCGATGATGGGATCAGACGACATCTGTGTCTCCCATAAGTGTTAAGCTAGAGGGGGCTCTCCACTACCGTCCGGTCGCCAGAAGGTAATGCCAACACCCCTGGACATTTCGCCCGGGGTTGGCGCTTCCTCCAGCAGTGGTTCGGCGGCCTGGCGTTATCGACAACCGCCAAAGAATACCTAAATAGGGCCTATGCTCACGAGTTCCGTCAGAGACTCATTTTTTGACAACACCACCACCTTCCCTTATCAGAGGGAGGGCTTCCAGACCCTCCTATTGCATGGGACGTCCTCCCAACACTACCCCCAACACTGGAAGGGCTCACTATGCTCGGCCACCACCCGAGATTAAAATATAGCTCGAGTGGCGACGATGCTCCGGCAGTCGAGGGTGTCATGCACCTCATTGGGGGCATAAGGAAGGAGGATGAGAGTATCCACCATATGGAGGGGGGCTCGAGAGCTTCCTGGAAGGGCTGTCATTGGAGGGTTGTGAAGGTGGTGGTGATCGGGTTGAAAGTTTCTGGCAGGGTAGGGTTTGGGCAGGTGGTGGTCTGTGTTTGTCTAAGCCTGGGGGAGGTGTGGATGTTAACTAGAGGGGGAGGGGCCCATTTATAGCTAGGGGAAGCCCTCCTACTCCCCTTACCGTCAGTGTGGCACTAATACTTCCTTAATAAGGGATTAGCTAGCCTTTTCCAGTTGTCTTGGCAGATGACAAACATCAAGGGGTGTGTTGGTGGGTGGGTGGAGGGGGGAGTACATCCATAACGCAAAGATCAAGAGATGTAGAAGTTGGATTTGCCTCATTTTTGGAGGAGGGAAAGGGAAGAGGTGGTCCCTTATTTGGCCCATGGACCAAGACTCAAGCCCCCTTGCTAGATATTTAGAGCCCATATAGGCTTGGGGTGTGGGCCCATAGTGGGGCATGGTGAAGGGGTAGTGTAGTTCTCCACCTTTAAAATTCCCAAATTATTGTTTTGAGGAATTTTGACCAAGGTAAACATAAGGTAGGTCCCCCTTGTGGGTCATCAAAGTAGGTCCAAGTTGTCGGGTGATGAGTCAATGCTGGGTTATTGGAGTAATATTGGTGTATACATGCTTTTCGGTGCACATAAAAGCTTGATTTGACCAATTAGTATCAAAATCGAGCACAACAAATTCCGTTAGTCTCGTGTTGGCCGTACGAGTCCAATGTAACTAACAAGGGTCAAATCTGAGTTCATTTGCCAATTTTCCAAATTGACGACATCGTGACACACTACGATACTCAAAATAGTCATATTCTTCATATGACCTTGGATCAGAACAAAACGAGTTCTGCTTCACTCGTATAAACTATACGAAACTACTGGAACTAATAGAACTCGATTTTAGTGTGTTTGCTTAATATGCAAAATCTACATAGTCATGACACACTACTCAAAATGGTCATATTCTCCACATGACCTCAAATTGGAACGAAACAAGTCCTATTGCACTCGTATTGACTATACGAGTATACTAGAACTGATAGAAATCGATTCGGAGTTATTATGCTCAATATGCAAAATTGATTACCTCCTATTTTCTAGGGCCTCTAACAGGTGGTTGGGTTACTTTTATTGTGTTAGCTAGGGTTAGTGCCCTAATAAAAGTTGGGATGCTACGCATGGTGCTCGACCATCACCCAAGGCTTGATCCAAGGCTTAGGTGGCGGTGTGATGCTCCAACGGCCGAGAGTACCACGCAACCTATCAACAAGATAGGGAGAGGGAGAGGAAGAGTTCCACCTGTGTTGGGCGCCTCGAGAAGCTTTTCAAAATTTCTGCCATGGGAGGTAGTGGGCTTGGCTGGAATTTTTCGGTAGGCTAGGGTTATGGCTTGGGGGTGGGTTGGGGTTGGTACGAGCTTGGGGAGAGGGGTGATTCAACTAGGTGGTAGGGGGTCCTTTATATAGAACTTGGGTACTCCTCTCCTTCCTTCCCCATCGATGTGGGATTATTCTCCCATGGAGGAGAGGCCTTGGCTCCATCCAGCAGGTTAGGGACATGTGTCATCCATCCAATGATGAGGTATAAATAGATGTCAACCTCCCATTGCTTGGAGCTTGGTTTAGGAGAGGGAGGGGAAGAGAGAGAAGGCCAATTTGGGATTTGTCTTGTCTTGGCCAAAGGACCATCACCTAGTTGCATTGCTATAAAATAGAGCATACGTGGTTTGGGGAGTAGGCCCAAAATGGCTTGGATGGTTGGCCTTAAGTAGAGCTTAATTAAAATAATAAAATTCTACTTTTTATGGGTTTGAACCAAAGTCAACTATGGGGTGGGTCCCCCATGTGGGTCAAGGTCAATATAGGTCGAAGTTGTCAAGTGGTGGGCCAATGTTGGTGTTGAACCCAGCAACCATAGTTCAACGACGAGTTCAGACCAGAGTTGTAGCTAGCCTTTACTTTTCCCGAACCGGTACACAGGTCTAATGACTTAGAGTTTAGAGACTGTCCCACATGAACCTCAAACAGACCCCCAAGCCACAGTGAGTAGGGTCCTCTACAAAACTAGAAGATATTAGATTACGTCTCCTCCCAATTTAATGCTAGACCTGACACTTTTGGAGGGTCTTGAGAGCTCCTGACTACCCACCTAGAAACCACGGTGAATAGTCAGCTGAAGCTCTTGCCTACAAAAGCTGATCAAGGGGAAGAGAAGCCCAAGAAGAGGTCCTCTCCAAAAGTTTCCTTGGCGGTCTATTTATAGTTTTTTAGGGAAGTTCTATGGATATCGAAATCCCGTCTTTTGTTTTTTTACTAAATGCAGCACTGATTGGTCTGCCAACAACAAAATACCACTATTTGGGATGACTAATGGAAGGCCAAAATGGATCTCAGGGACATATGTATGACACCTCCTGATAGGCGAGCCGAACCGGCCTCAGACTATTTTCCCGGGTGGTGCGTTCCCGGTGAGGCCGGGCACCCACCACTCACTTCCTACCAGGGGTGAGTGAGAGCTCGCTGTATCCACTCACACCCTGGCATTCGCCTGGGCAACGGGTGCTTATTGAAGCTGAGAACCCTCCCCTCACTTTAGGTTGGCTGAGCCCACTCAAAAAATATGGGGCTGTACACAATTCCCACTCTTTTCGAGTTTTGTCCAAAGCTCGGAAAGGCCATCCAACCCCAATGTTATTTGGTGAGTGTGGTCTAATGAAATCTCTCGATGGGTCCCTCCGAAGCTTATATATACCAGGGGGGATGCCATCCCTAAGAGTTCTCCCCCAACCTTTCAATTTCTTGCCTACTTTCTGATAGCATGTCGATCTCAAAAGCAACTCTCGCTCGCCTCACTGCTGATAAAGAGAAGAACAGGGCGACCTCGACTAATCTGATGGTTGTTTCTACTGAACATTCATCTCGAACTCTATTGAGATGGGTAGAGGATCGAGTGATAAATAAGTCGCTTCCCTCTGATTTAATTCGCTTTTTTCGAATCCCCAACGAATCCATATCATACACTTTTGCAGCCCAACATTTTCAATGAGGAGGTCACGGAGGGCCGGACAAATGAGACTCAGGGGGTCTCGGTGAGTAGGTACAAACCGGATGCACGCGCGTAGATCCCAGGTCGGTGGATTCATTCTTCCTCACCCTGACTCGCACTTTTTACTGAGTTATTACTAACAATGTCTTGTTGTGCAGTACCTTATTTCATTGACCTCATCTCAACTCCCTTCGCTGCGAGATCTCCGACCGTGACCTCAGCTGGGTGCTCGCTAACACCACTATGTTGTCGGGGGGCAGGGGTGTGGGAACTTCATCACCCATTGTCCAGTCTCCCCATAACCCAAACTTCCAGTGAGTAGGGATGTGGAAATCTATGATGCTTCCCCTTAATGATCCCTTCGACGGTCAGTCAAGTATGTACTTACGGAACCACGTGAAGGAGGTCAAAACCTCTCTTGGTTAGCCATCAGAACCCACTCATCTGTTTTGGCCATTCAAACCTTGCACTATTTTCTAGTTATCCTTTGACAGATGCAACTGACATCCTGATCGACAGCAAACTGGATGCCACTAGAACATACTTGGTTCCTCCCTCTCCCGACATGATCTAGGAGTTTCTCGGTGATACAACATCTATTGCCAAACTAATGGAGCAGGTATCGAGCATCTTACGAAAGTCTGGGCTTATTCTTCGCGAGATTTAGGAGGAGAGGGCTCAACCTGTGAATGAAGGCCTTCCCCACCTTCTTACCCTTCATCAGCGAGTGGAGGCCTTGGAGCGCAAGTGAGCTGCATTCACCAGTACAATGCAGAGGCTCCTTGAAGGGAACACAACTTTGTTGGAGGGGAACTTGATGAGAATTGATGAATGCAGCCTTACCCTCCAACACGAAGTCGCTAATGCTCATGAGGATATCGTCCAAAGGGGAGGCCCGTAGGTGAGGTTGCGAGGATGTGGATCGTGGAGGTGGATCCCACACTGACTAGGCAGATCTAGCTCTTTTCTACTTTTTGTATTTTATCCTTTGTGTTTGCGAGACCTTGAGGCATTATTTATTATTTCTTGCATATAACCACGCTTCTTGCGGTGGTTTAATTAATGTCTGGTTTGCTGCGAATGCATGGTCTACGATGTAGAATGGAATCGTCTCACTAGGAAACTTTTACCTATCATCGGTAGTAAATAAATTGAACCAATGTAGGCCTTGGCGAGATTTGTGAGTGTGTGGGAAGCGATCAGATTCATGCCAATTGGTCGAACCCCCTCTCTCCATGATTCTCTATAAATACCACGCCTGTGCTCGGCCCCCACCGACCGCATTAACTACTCCCCACTCATCACCCACTACTTCCCGCTCACCTTTTCTACTCGCCAAATGGGTGGTGATGACGATGGATCAGAGGTAAGGCAGAACTACGTGTCCTATTTCTTGGACTACCTCTTCCAGGATAGATAGGTATCAGAGGACGGGATGCCGAAAATAATTTCCGAGTATGTGCCGATGGGGTTTGTCGCATGCGCTCACGTTGAGTGAGAGTTCCTCAATACCATAAAGGATGATGAGCTCTCCATCCCTCTCGCCTATTTTGAGATGGTTCTTTGCCTCCCACTATGGCAAGAGGTGAAGCAATTTGTAAAATACTTAAGGGCAGTGCCAACATAGATAAGCCCCAACGGGGTTGCTATGTTAGTGGTTTTCACATGCTTCCTGCGTAAGGAGAGGATAGAGTTCAACTTGACAGTCTTCCGTAAGTTGTTCATCTATCGAGCCACTAAAGATTGGGTGGCCATTCTTACCGGATCGTAGATCAACGTTTACGAGACAATCAACAAGGCACACCACTGGATGGATTACTTCATCTTCATAAATGGTGTGCACAACAACATCGTTGACTCTCCAGTCTAGAAGGATGAGACCGTCTATTGAGCTCCTCGCGTAGGCGGCAAGGATGCCAAGTTGCACAAGTTCTTCCCGGGGAAGAACTTTGAGGTTTCCTTCTTGCAGTGTAACCTCGACTCGCTGCTTCCAGTTCTTCTGGGTGAAGGTATACAAATATTTTTCATCTCACACTTTTCATTCGCCCCTAACGGGGTTTTCACTTATGTTTCAAACTCCTTGTAACTTTATCTGCAGGAGATCGCCAAATCCCCCATAACCCTTGATTTGCCTATAAATAGGACCACATGGTACACGGATATGGTGCTCGGAATCTCGCAAAAGATTTCGACCACTCTTTTTCTTGACTTTTAGCAGGGCTTTTGGATCCTGCTATCAAGGTCTTTATCCACGAGATAGTGATCATTCACTTGGTAGCCATCCAGAGATAGTCTCCAGCTAGTGTACATCTTGTACCCTGACCCGCCATCTTTGGTTATGGAGGAGAAGCCTCTTCTAAGCATCCAAGTACGTAGTGAGACCTCCGTGCCACAACACCTGGGTCCTTTTTAGTTATCCCATTGTTTTTGTGTCTGAGTCTGTCAAACCGTCGAGCCCAACTGCTAGACCAGTAACCTTAGACTGCATTGATTCAAATTTTGGAGTAGGGATTTTACCGACTTCAACACTTTAGTGTGGTGGGCGTGGAGCACAGCTGAGGAAGATATTTTTGCGAGTAGGTGAGACGGCAGATACAGATAGGAATGGAGAGATAGTCGACAACTCGACAGGAGGAGGCAGCTTTTCCACCGTGGCAGTTTTCAAGTTCACACGGAGGATCGAGAGGACCATCCTGGCAGGGTTCCTTCCTCGCATAGATGTCATGACAAACTTGCCTTGTCATGTGACTCCATCGGAGGAGGAGGCCCCCCTAGGCAATATGGGAAAGTGCATGTCGCGGAAGAGCCAAAGCTACTAGTTCAGTCGCGGTGCTGCCCGACGAGCTACCAGGGCATCAGGTTTAGATATGTGGAGAACCCGGCGAGATTCCAGGATGCTCGGAATGGTGACGAGTATAGAGGAGATACTCGCTAGTTCGAAATCCATCATCGCCAAGGAGGGAGGAGCCCCTTCTGTGATGAAGTGTAAGTAGCTCCGGTTCCAAAAGGCTTCAGAGAGCCAGCCCTTAACTACTACTCTGGAAGAGAATACCCGGTCATGTATATCTAGTGGTTCGAGGATTTAGTGTCCATTCACAACATGACAGACGCGTTCGAGCATAAGTTCTTCTCCATTAACTTCAAGGGGAAGGCTAGGGATTAGTTTCACTAGTTATCGGTAGGTTCTGTCTACTACTTCGAAGACCTGAGCTGAGGTCTGATGGCGAGGTTTGTGACGTTGAATAAGAGGAAGAAGGAGGAAACTGCTCTTCAACATCAAGTAAGGGATGCAGGAGAGGCTTGTCCACTAAATTGATCGATTCTAGGAGGAAGTTCTCAATATCGAAAAGGTGGATCGTTTCACCGTACAATTGGTCCTGATGTTCGGATTGAAGCAGGGTCTCTTCAGCTTGGAGATCGGCTCAAAGCCCCTATTTTCCTATGAATATTTGATCGAGAGGGCCAACAAGTTCGTCTAAGGGGATGAGAAGAATGTCAACTTCTTGGCTATGCTGGACGGAGAGACCCAGGAAGATAGGGAGAGGGGAGGAACTTCTGAGAAGAGGCCCAGAGGAGTTTAAGGCAAGCAGGAAGCGAGGAGAGAATGGCCAAGGAGGAAGGAAGAGCCCATGAAGGTGGAAGAGCCTAGGAGGCAGGAGAGGCCTCGTGGGTAGGAAGAGAGGAGGCCCGTAGAGACTCCAGAGAGAAAAGAAAAGGCATTGAGATTTTAGTATCCTATAAACCAACGCTAGTGAAGGTTGATTGGAAGACTCCAGTACACAAATTAGGAGATGAGGAATGACAACCAACAGGAGAGGATGCAGATTAGAGCGTAGGAGGAGGTAGTGGTCATTTCCTAGCAAGGGAATAGGCATCGCAGGAGGAACCAACCGGTGAGGAACCAGGCGGAAGAGATTCCCCTTTACTACGAGCTGCACCGAGTAGAGGGGCACGAGACCTTGGCTTGCCCAAATTTTTGGGAATCAAAGAGAAGGTTGTAAGCAGGAGCAGTGGAGAGAAAGCAAGAGATGAAAGAGGCCCCCGCAGGACCGACATCATTCCAAGCTCCAGGGAGGAGGAGGAATGAAGAACGGTTCGACAAAGGAGGTCACAACGAAGTGGTTTAGGAAGCAGGAGGAGGACAAGTAGTGGTGACTGTAATGGCCTAGGACCGACCACTATAAAGGGCTTTACTGGCACCCAACGGGCACCGCTATATGGTTGCAGCCTGTACACCCCAACGCCTCTACGACCTGTTTTTCAGCAACATCGTGTTTTTGTCACTAGGTTTTGAACCCACAACCCTTTATGAGAAACCTTCAACATATCTCATCACCAACTGAGGTCCACAACAAGGGTTCAATTGTGCAGCAACAGTTCTCAAAACCAGTGGTAGAGGTACAACAAAGAAACGACAAAGAAGCAGCTAGGGGGGGCAACAGCAGATGCAGCAAAAGCTCAGGAGTAGCATTGCAGCAACAAAATGTAGAAAAGAGGGAGCGAGAGTTGATGTTGGTGAAGAAGAGGATGGAGGCAAGGTATTTAAATAGATGAAATTGTTAAAATTCAACAAACCGCAGACGCCCCCTTGGATACCCTGTTGAAAACTCAACAAACCGAAGGAGGATACGCCCACTTATAATGTTGAAAGTTTTCCCGGATCGTGGAGTTAGCAGGGGTTATCTCAACAAAGCAGTAATAACCAGCAACACATGCAGCACAAGCTTCTTTATTGATCAAGAGCAAACTTCTTTACAAGGCGAGACATACATGGCGAGACATGCTTCACCAAAACCCAACACCGGGAGAGCAGAGACAGTTACAAAGACAAGAACAAAAAACAAGCCGCGCGGACTCAATCAACAAGCCGCCGACCTACTGCTGTGGAGTCCGCTCAGTCCGCCAGGTCGCCAGACCGCAACCCAAGCCGCGCGGACTCACCCCTTATTCCAATGCTAAGCTCTTCACTGCCAATCTGCAGGCCGCCTGACCGCGAGGTCACCTAGCCGCCAGACCGCACAAGCTGCATCACCAAATGGAACAGTCCGCCTGAAGTAGGCGACTTCCTGAACCCCGAACCAAGTTGCCAAAGAGGAGACCGCATGGTCGCTATCCGCGACCTGCTGTTTACCGCCTGTTGCTTAACCGCAGAGTCCGCACTGTCCCTGACCGCAATCAGAGCCAAGTCCTGGCTTTCCAGCGCTATCCGCACAACCTGCACAGCACAACCCGGTCAACTCTCTATCCGTGCGGACACAAAGTCCAGACCGCAGCAACTTACGCGAGCTCAATTACTGTTCACTTACTTCGGTCTAGGTCCGTTACTCCTGATGTGATATGGGTCCTATTTATAGGCACGATGATGAGTATGGTCACCGCCCTAGCCGATAGGATCACCGCCACATCCCGCAGCTATAACAAGTGTGTCCGCCAGCCCGCGAACACACATACCAGTTCACCGCTCCTGTGCAGATAGCCAGTCCGCCCCAGCTTCTCCAAGGCCGGACTCCAATATCCAGCCCGCCTTGCCGCCAGAGGCCAAGCTAGGACCACCACAGCCGGACTCCACAACAGTCGTGTCCGCCATTCTGCGGACAAGGCATCAGCCCGCAAAACCTGAGCCCGCAGCCTCGCCATCAAGGCACCTGCCGGACTCAGCGGACACCCTGCTTTCGTCCGCATATCCTAAGTCCATTACCTCAACTCCAAGGCACCTCCGGACTTAGCGGACACGCTAATCCAGTCTGCTAATAGCAGACTCCAGTCCGCATGCACTGTAGACCTCCAGTCCGCATCCCTGAGTCCATAACCTCATCACAAGGCTGTACCGGACTCAGCGGACTCTGGCTCCAGTCTGCACGCTCCTGCACAAGCAATTCTCCAGTCCGCATTTCCCCAAGCTAGCAAACAAGGCAACAACACTTCTACTACGCTTGGCGGACTGAGAAACCAGCCCGCGCTCCACTGCGCGATCTCCCCGGACTGAGCCAACCTGGACTTGGTTCAGATCACACCAAGTCCAGTCCGCTGGCCATAAGGGCCAGTCCGCACTTACTGGCGGACACTGGATCTAGCCCACCATACCGGGCGACCTTCAGTTTCTGTCCGCGCTGACCGGCGGTCTCCGCGGCTTCCCGCTGCACCAGAGCAAGACCAAGGCAACTGCCAAACCGGTTTGCCGAGCTCCAGTTCTTCAGTCCGCTTCATGCCGGACTCCGGGGATAGCATCCCTATCCGCCCGGTTACTTCCTGGGAGTCAATCGCCTGCAGAGCATACACTGGCCTGTCAGACCGCTGCTGCTGTCCGCGTAGTCCGCGCGAACAGACTGCCAAGTCTGCCACAGAGCAAACCGCCTGCAACATCCCTGCCGACCTAGCAGTCCGCCAACCCTGTCCGCGTAGTCCGCGCGAATAGGTTTCCCAAGCCTTCCATTCGCCCACTTTCACTTCACAGAATTCAACAGAAATAGGCAGTGAAGAGGCAGAAAAGAGCCAAAATTACTTAATAGGATTCACAAAAATGAAACCAAAATAGCCACAAACAACACCAAGTGGCAAAGTAAGCCAAACCTCAACATCAAGCTGCCAACACACCATATTTACTAAAACCAGCCAGCCAAGTGCCAACATAGCCAAGTCATCAAAATATATTTAATCCAGCAGGTCAAAACCAAAACAACAGCCCAACAAAAGCGTCCAAAATGTACTATTAGCAGCCCCAATCAATTGTCACATTTATTTATTGGCACGCAACAAATAAAAGCAAGAGTGACATCATGAAAAAAGAATTAGTTCTTGGTACTCTCAAAAAGAAAACAGAAAATGCATGAAAAAATCTCGAAAAAATTCGTACTGTCTTATCTCATCATCGGAGCAAAAATAAATATTTTGTTTTGCGAATTTTGGGTTGTCACAAATCTTCACTACTAAAAGAGTTTTTGTCCTCGATAACTACAACATATTTTGCTTTTATTCATATTCCAGAATATATACAAGTAGACAAAAAGTATTTCAAATCACAACTCAGTTGCCATACGTATATGCCCGAGGTAAGCTTAATCGTTCTACTGGAACTTCAGGAGGAAGTTTGTCCATGTCACAACTCCACGTATGGCGAATTTTGTAGCGACGATGTTGTTCCACCAATGTTTTGCCTCGCCTTCCAACAAAAATGACGCGAATTCAACCTTCTGATCCTCTGGGCAATGCATGACTTGAAATATGGTTTCGATGCGGAGTACCCAATCTTCCGTCTATAAAGAAGACAAGTCTCCTACAAAGGTCGGTGGTTTCAATTCCATAAATTGTTTGAGGTCAACGTCCAGTTGTCGATACTTGTTGAGTTTTCCGGATCTTGGAATGACCAGGGGTTATCTCAACTAAAGTTAGTTACAACCAGAAACACATGCAGCAACAATAGTCTTTATTGAAAGCAGCAATCTTATTTACAAGGCGAGACATACATGACGAGACATGATTCGCCAAAACCACCACAGGGAGAGCAGAGACAATTACAAAAAACAAAGACAAGTCAAGCCGCGTGGACTCAAACACGTAGCCGCGGGATCTACTACTAAGGAGTCCGCACAGTCCGCCAGGTCGCCAGACCGCAGCCCAAGCTGCGCGGACTGCCCGTTATTCCAATGCTAGCTCTAGCCATCGATCTGCAAGCCTCCTGGCCGCGATATCACCTACCCGCCAGACCGCACAAACTATTAATGCCGAACTGAACTGACAGCCTAAAGCAGGCGAATTATTGAACCCGGAAACAAGTTGCCAAAGAGAAAACCGCCTTGCTGCTGTCCGCGACCTGTTGTTTACCGTCTGTTGCTTAATCGCAGAGTCCGCACTATCCTTGATCGCAATCAGAGCCAAATCCTGGCTTTCCAGCGATATCCGCACAACCTGTACAGCACAAACCGGTCAACTCTATCAACTCGCGCGGATACTAAAATCCAATCTGCAGCAACTGTTGACGGGCTCACTTACTGTTCATTCGCTCTCTAATCCTGATGTGACATGAGTCCTATTTATAGGCACGATGAGGAGTGTGGTCACCGCCCTAGATGATAGGATCACCACCTCATCCCGCAGCAAGAACAAGTGTCTCCGCAAACCACGGATACACTTAAGTCCACTGCGACCTATGCAGGATAGTCAGACAGCCTATGCTTCATCAAGGCTGGACAGCAATGCCAGTCCGCCTTCTCGCCAAAGGCCAAGCCAAGACTGCCACAACCGAACTCTGCAACAACTTTGTCCGCCTAGCCATGGACACAGCTTCAGTCCGCTTATCATGAGCCCACAGCCTCTCCACCAAGGTAACTGCCAGACTCAGCGGACACAGCTCCAATCTGCACACACTGCATACAGCTCCAGTCCGCATATCCCTGCAGACAGATCCAGTCTACATACACTACATACAGCTCTAGTCCTCATACCATTGTGGACACAACTCCAGTCTACATTCCCCAAGCTCGCAACCAAGGCACACAGTACTGCTGCCGAACTCGGCGGACTGAGAAGCAGTCTGCGCTTCACTGCGCGATCTCCCTAAACTGAGCCAAACCTGGACTTAGTTCAGAACCAACCAAGTCCACACCACTAGTCGCAAGGGCCAGTCCGCACTTACTAGTAGACACTAGAACCAGTCTGTCTGCCCCGGCGAACTCCAGCACCTGTCCGCACTGACTAGTGACCTCTGCAACTTCCACTTGCCTCTTCACCAGAGCAAGACCAAGGCTTCTGCCAAGCCGGTCTGTCAACCTCTAGTCCAGTCCGCTTTTTGCCGGACTCCGCGGACAGAGTCTCTATCTGCTCGGTTACCTTCTGGCATCCAACTTCCTGTTGATCATAAGCTGGCCTGGTAAAACGCCGTTATAGTTCGCTTAGTCCGCACGAACAGACCGCCCAGGCCGCCACAGAACAACCCGTCTGCAACAGCCCTGCCAACCTGGCTTTCGCCAACCCTGTCTGCATAGTCTGAATGGATTGGTTGCACAAGTCCTCCAATCACCCACTTTCACTTCACAATTTTCAACACTCCCCCTTGAATTTAGAAGTGGTGAACAACTCCAGCAGCTCTCGTAACCTTGCTCCTGGTCCCTCCGATAGCGCCTTCGAGGAGATGTCCAATACATAGTCCTCGTCCTGCATATCCTGGACCATGAGGGATCCCTCCAGCATCTCCCAAAAAGAGCCATGCTTCCATCTGACTTCTTCTTCAGCTTCGACATCCACTCGCGTGTCACAGGAGTATCACAAACGACCTTAGGCCCAAGGGCCCAAGCCTCGTCTCCTCTGACAGAAGTCACCTCCTTAGCTTTGGCGGCATCCACCTCCTTGACTTCAGTGGTGTCATCACAGCTAGAAGGTACTCGCTTGACCTTAGGGCTTGCAAGGAAACATGAGACCAAGCTCATTGCGTTCCCTTCGATATATCAAGCTGGTGCGTTGCTGATCATCTTTGATCTCCGAAGAACCTGATCACGGCTAGCCACCTCCGCTGCTTCTCCTGAACCAGCTTCATTCCCGGGCAATCCCGGAACAATTCTCCCCTTGCTTCCTGAACAATAAGCCACCGCACTGGAACCAGGAGCACCTGGAGCAACTATCCACCTGCTACCTGAACCATAAGCCTCCGCTCTCGAATAAGAACTACCTGGAACATCGCTCCCCCTACTTCTCGAACCAGAAGCATCCGTCTTTGAGTCAGAAGCACCTGGATCATCGCTCCCCATGCTTCCCGACCATAATGCCTTTGCCCCGGAGCTAGAACAACCTGGAGCTCCTGGTAATACAGGCAGCTCCATCTAAACCTTAGCAGTAGCCTCCTTCAGCCCACCATCTGACCTGCTCTCCTCTAGCTCCACATAAGAGCTACCCCAATACGACATTAGCTCATCGAAGACAATGTCTCTCGACATAATGAACCTCTTCATCGCAGGATCCATACACCTCCATCTCCTCTTCTGCTCATATTACCTAACAAAGACAAGCTTCGTCTTGAGAACATTCAGAGCATGTACGTGGCAGGTAAATCCAAACACCTGTAGGTGCTTCACACTAGGCTTCACCCCGAACATCAGCTCAAACAGATTCTTCACAATGATCATAGTAAGAGGCATCTGATTGATGACATGTGTCGTACATGCCATCCCTTCCGCCCAAAAGGCCTTAGTAATGCCTTTGCATTGAAGCCAACACTTGCAGGTTTCCGTCAATAGACGGATCATCTGAACTGCAACACCACCTTGCAGTGAAGTATGTCCATGAGAAAGCTCCCTTCGGATCCCATACTTCCTAAAAACGTTTGAGAACTTGGTGGAGCCGAACTCACCACCGATGCTTGTCCTCAACTTCTTTATCCGCAGGCCAAGCTGGCCCTCCACAAGCTTCTTGAACTCCACAAACAAGCGGAACATGTTCGACTTCTCCTTCATGAAGTATACCCAAGTATACCTCGAATAGTCATCAACCAATATCAGCATGTATCTGCTGCATCCAAGACTGGCGGTGACGGTCGGTCCCACCAGATCATAATGGACAACTTCTTGTCTTTCTGCTACGCACACCACCTCCCAAAGGTCCTCGCTAAGAATAAAGTTCTCCATACAAGACTTCCACCTCTCAAAGTTAGTCTCTGTAAGGATTTCAATCCCAAGACCACTTGCATCTTCGACTGCCATTGTTCTACAACTGGTTCCCTCTTCACAAGAGCAACAGCCACTTCAGTTGATCACTGCTTATCCACTCTAAACACCCTCTGATACCATGTTGAGTTTTCCGGATCTTGCAATGAGCAGGGGTTATCTCAACTAAAGTTAGTTACAACCAAAAACATATACAACAACAAGAGTCTTTATTGAAAGCAACAATCTTCTTTACAAGGCGAGACATACATGGGGAGACATGATTTGCCAAAACCACCATAGGGAGAGCAGAGATAATTACAAAAAACCAAGACAAGTCAAGCCGCGTAGACTCAAACACATAGCAGTCGGATCTACTGCTAAGGAGTCTTCACAGTCCGCCAGGTCGCCAGACGGCAACCCAAGTCGCGTGGACTACCCGTTATTCCTGTAAGACCCCCCCCCCCCCCAACCGGATCCCAAAACACGACACAAAGGGGGTCTTATGCACGAAACAACAGCCTCGCAATAGCATTAGCACACGGGCTAACCTGAACCACAAGATGTCTATTCCGCCGGCTACTACCAATATCAAAATATACATGCCAACCCAACCAAAATATAAAATCGAGAAGTCAAATCCACACTAAGTATATAGTCCAAATACAACAAATAAGAGAAGCTAAAACATGCTTCTACAATATCAGAGTACAACTATAAAATTGCCCAAACGGGCTACATCAGAGTTCCTCAACACTCACATCCGTAACCGACGGTAGCGACGACACTGTCACCTCAGGCCCTGTTGTCCAGGCATGGCTGTCCTGCTGCAAAGTCTGTGGCTACTCTACCTGCGGGGTGACCTCCTAAAAAGGAAGACGTAGCAACCGTTAGTCGAAAAGAGTAAGTGGCTTCACATCCGCTCCCCGGCGACTCCTCGGCACCGGGCGGAGAAAAGAACAAGGGTACAATATGTATAAGTAAATAAACAGGTATAAGCGGGTGGTAATAGTACATGAGTAACAATGTTATAAACTAGCAGTTCTACTTAAGCAATAGTAATTCAACAAGTATAGGAAACTACAGCAGGTAAATAACTTAACTTATAAGGATGCCCATACAAGCTTATAAGTTAAGGATCGGTTTACATAAAGTAACTCATCGTATAGGAGTGTCCATACAAACTTATACAATGAGGATCTTGTTTGCTCAATGTTATGTAATGGTATGTATGCTATGCAATGACTCACCCATAATCACACCATGCAAATGCTATGTCAACATAGACTAGTAGTTCCCACTATTCAAGCAGGTAGCTAACCTCTCAGGTATCAACCGCCGTGGCCAGGCGGTGACAGTAGAGCGGGCATCTCTACTACTAGGAGGGCATCCACACTACTTCACCTAGGCCTCCGTACGCCTCAAGGCTAAGAACAGAACAGCGGAGCCTATGCGTACTATGGCCCAGCGGGGTGTCGGGTAGATGTGCAAAGAGAACATAGCCTGAAATGGCCTGGTGTGACCCGGAAGGGGCCTCGGAAGAAAGCACGAGGACACAGCCCAACCGTCCACTTGGCACGGAAGGGGCCTCGGGACGTGAACACCGAGGACACAGCCCAACCGCCCAAAGTCTAGCTGACAACTCCCGTTGGTGTGACGATCGGCGAGCCCGTAGACCTGCCACACTATCCTTAACTCAGGATTACGACACCGCATGTCGACTCACACCGCATGCAAATTCCACATCACCGAGGTATGGAAGGGGCCTTGGAAGTAAGCACGAGGATACAGCCCAACCATCTATCTATACCTCATCTCAACTCTAACCCAACTAGTGATGGTCAACACCGCACTTACATCCCTCCACAATACTACCCGTAGGGAGACTACTCTCTAAGTATTGGACTACTAAATTTCATTCCAACCCTCAAATATACTCATGGACATAGTTTATCTTTCTATATGTCATTCCAAATGATTTCAACATAATATAACATAATGCACATAAATAATAGTCTACCAATTTCTAACAAATCACTTGTTTAAATAAGCTTACTTTACAATTCAGTTATATGAAATCCAATTAGTAATCTTCATCATTCATAGCACTACGATGGTTAAAATAAAATAGTTCACCAAGATCTCGAGTTAATTTGCAATATCAATTCCACCGAATCCAAATTCATATTATATAAAAACCCAGAATTTAAGTGCCGAATAAATCTGGACAGCAACGTCAACCAGAGATTCCCGAAGCTACATGAAACCGGTGAAGACGTGTAACCCCTTGATGGAAAGGTCTTTCCATGGGCTACAATTTTTATGTTCAGACCATAACCCAAATTCAAAAGTATCAAACTTGAAATCAGCCTTGACATCCGCTGCGTACAGAACACAATTTCTGCATGCAGGATTTATCGGACGTCATGTTCGTTCAGACTTTCCCGTGGCTACAGACTTCTCATGAAGACGTGCAATTACTCGTTGGAATGGTATTTTCAAGGGCTTCAACTTTCGTGTTTAGTCGAAAGCCCATATCTTGCAATATCACATCAGTAAATGGCCAGGAATTTTACTGCGCGCAGAACATAGATTCTGCACGCATCTTAAAGAGGAATGAACGACATCAGTTCATCTTCCTCCTCAAGTCGATCCTCCAAAATCACCTCCATAAATTTCTCCACCCTTATTCACCCTCATGAGGCCATTAATCTTCACGAAGCCATCCCCCATCTTCGCATAGAGGGTTGGAGAGGTTGAAGACACAACTAACCTTAGAGTACAAGCCCGAGGACGGCCTCTTCCTAGAGAAATCACCATCTCGCAAGTCTAGAATCTTTTGAGTCAACATCTCACCTAGATAATTACAGATCTAGCACCAAGGGAGAGGGGAGGAAGCTCACCTCATTTCCGGCGTTTCCACTATTTCCGGCCATGGATCGTGTAACTCTTCTTGGCGGCATCTTCTCCTTCACGGTGACGGCGGATCTTCTCCTCCAAAACTTTCTCCAGCAGTTTCCCACTCTACAGAAGTTTCTCTCAGGAAATAGGGGATGAAATGAGCATGGAAATGGCTAGGGTTTTCACTTCCCCTTACATATGAAAATTGACACGGGTAGGGACACGCCCGTGTCCTTACCCGTGTCCTGCTTTGGGCGAATCGTCAACGACGGTTTCAGCGTCGGTTCAACACTCGACATGGGTAGGGACACGCCCGTGTCCCGACCCGTGTCCACATGACACGACCATGTTCCCTGGCCGTGTCCTTCTCTGGATACCTTTTGACGAACTCATCTCGACACAACGGCACACGGGTAGGGACACACCTGTGTCTCTACCCGTGTCATAAAATTCATCGATCTCGACACGTAGTTTGTCGATCTCGACATGCTCTATCGAGTTTAACTCGACACACAGGGGTAGGGACATGCCCGTGTCGCTACCCGTATCATACGATGTCGACACACCACTTCGATCTCGACACGCCTCGTCGAGTTCAACTCTCACACACGGGTAGGGACACGACCGTGTCTCTACCCATATTACTTCACACGGGTAGTGACACGCCCGTATCACTACCCGTGTCCTTGTCTGGACATACTCGAGTCTTCGACTCGAGAGCTGGCCACTCCCACACGGGTAGGGACACGCCCGTGTCTCTACCCGTGTACTTTGCTTGACTGATTTCTCCTCCTATCTACATGCGCTGCCCAGTTGTCAGCACTCCCCATGAACCTTAATCAGCTCTCCTGACTCAAAAACACGATCGAGGGGCCTAGTGCGATTCACGACGTTACAAATCCTATAAACAAGATAAAACATTTCGTCCACGAAATCAGGCTTAGGCTATGGGGAGAAAAGCATAACAGAAAATATAATATGCTTTTAAATAAAATTACTTTGAGCAAATAACTCCGGGTAGTGTTTTTGCATCAAATCCATCAGCTCCCATGTATATTCCTCCTTCCCATGATTAGTTCATAGCACCTTCACCAAGGGAACACTTTTGCGGCGCAACATTCTTGTCTCATTATCTACGATCCCCACAGGTTCTAGTAGCACAGACCTGTCATTCGCCATTGCACCATCAAGGGTGGGGACATATTGAACGGGCCGCAACAGCGCCTTCCAAAGCGACAACACATGAAACACGTCGTGGAGATTCTCTAGCTCCGACGGTAACTCCATCCGATAGGCCAACGGGCCAATCCTTTCCAGTATAGTATAAGGCCCAACGTACCTTGGGCTGAGCTTTTTCACACCACGCACCCGTGACACTCCATGTATCGGCTGAATCTTCAGAAACACTTTATCACCCACTTGGAACTCCACCATCCGGTGCTTAGCATTATAATACTTCGCCTGCCGACTTTGTGCCTCCAACATGCGATCATGTATCAGTCTAACCGCCGCATCGGTATCATAAATATATTCAACACCCAAAGCCTTCGGGTCTTCATCTTGCACCCAAGACAAGGGGATTCTACACCTCCTTCCATAAAGAGCTTCATGAGGAGCCATGCCGATACTAGCCTGGTGGCTGTTGTTGTAGGAGAATTCTACCGACGGTAAGAGCCTTTCCCACGGCTCTCCTCTATCCAACACACATAATCTTAACAAGTCTTCCAATGTCTGAATGGTCCTTTCAGATTGTTCGTCCGTCTGAGGATGAAACACGGTGCTAAAGGTAAGGCGCAAGCCCAAATACGCCTGTACCGCCTTCCACTCCCTTGAGGTGAAACGACCATCCCGGTCCGAAAAGATTGTCTTAGGCACGCCATGATACCGTACGAACTGCTCCACAAAGAGGCGTACCAAGACATCCACGTGAGCCTCTTTATTTATAGGGATAAACCGGGCCACTTTCATCAGGTGGTCAACTATCATACACACCGAATCATTCCCAGAGCGTGAGCGAGGTAACCCATGGACGAATTCCATGGATACATCCTCGAACTTCCACTCGGGGATGGGCAATGATTGTAACAACCCACCGGGACTCTTGCATTCTGCATTCACCCTTTGATAAGTTTCGCAATGTGTAACAAAATATCGGACATCCTTCTTCATTCCCGGCCAACACATGGTCTTCCGCAAACCGGCGTACATCTTAGCAATACCCGGGTGCACTGAATATTGAGAGCAATGAGCCTCTCTCAAGATATCCTCCCGGATTTTACCGCCCTTGGGTATGTAAAGCCGGCCACGAAAATAAACGAGGCCGTCTTTTAGCGTATACTCATCCGTAGTTCCATCTTCGATTTACTTGATTGTCGGGTCCAGGGCCGCATCCATTCCTTTATCCACTCTGATCCGGTCCCGGATATCACAAACTATGCTCATGCTTGCTAAGTACTTCGTATACTCTGTCGAAGGTGCCTTGAATATCAATGTAATATTCATCTCCTCAATTATCCGAGCCAACTCCATACTCATCAACTGATACTCTGGGCTATAGCCTGGTACTTTTCTACTAAATGCATCGGCCACCGAGTTCGCCTTTCCGGGGTGGTAGTTCATGGTGAACTCATAGTCGTATAGAAATTCTAACCATCGTCGTTGCCTCAGGTTCAACTCCTTCTGAGTATGAACGTACTTCAAGTTTTTGTGGTCTGAAAAGATCTCGCAGTGGACACCGTATAGATAATGCCTCCAAACCTTCAAGGCGAACACTACTGCTACCAATTCCAAATCATGAACCGGGTAATTGATTTCATGCTTCTTCAACTGTCTTGAAGAATAGGCAATCACGTGTCCGTGCTGCATCAACACCTCTCTCATCCCTTGATATGATGCGTCAGTGTAAACTTGAAATCCTTCCTTCCCAGACGGAAGTGCAAGGATGGGGGCGGAGGTAAGTCTATCCTTCAGCTCCTGGAACGCCGCTTCACATTGGGGTGTCCACTCAAATGGCACACCTTTCTTCGTCAATGAAGTAAGAGGACGGGCAATCTTTGAAAATCCTTTTACGAACTTACGGTAATACCCCGGCAAGTCCAAGGAAACTCCTCACATCGGCCGCCGACTTCAAGGGCGACCACTCCTTCACGGCACGCACCTTGGCCGGATCCACCGCTAGTCCTTCTCCACTGATCACTTGCCCCAAGAAAGCAACCTCTTTAAGCCAGAATTCGCACTTGCTGAACTTGGAGAACAAGGCGTGCTCTTTTAATTTCTTCAATACCAAGGTCAAGTGCTCAACATGCTCCTCCTCTGTCTTTGAGTAGACCAAGATGTCGTCGATGAAAACAATGATGAAGACATCCAAATAAGGTTCAAACACCTTGTTCATCAGGCTCATGAAGGACGAAGGGGCATTTGTGAGCCCAAACGGCATTACCGTGAACTCGTACAGTCCATATCTTGAACAAAAGGCCATTTTCTGGATGTCCCCTTCTTGTATTCTCAACTGATAATACCCTGAGCACAAGTCCAGCTTATAAAACCAATGCGCTCCCACTAGTTGATCGAACAACTCGTCGATCCGAGGTGGCGGATAAGTGTTCCGCACCGTCAGCCGATTGAGTTCTCGATAGTCTATGCACAAATGCAGGGTTCCATCCTTCTTCTTCATGAACAATACAGGGGCTCACCAGGGTGACGAACTGGGGCGAACGAACGCTGACTCCACTAGTTCTTGCAGTTGGACTCTAAACTCTGCGAGTTCCTTCGGGGCCATTCGGTAAGGGGCCTTGGATACAGGCATGGCACCCGGTAATAGATTAGTCTGGAAGTCAACCTCTCTATGAGGGGGTAATCCTGGCAGTTTCTCAGGAAATACCTCGGGGAAGTCCCGCACTACCCGTATGTCTTGTATATCCAATGCTATCTCATTCAACTCGAACCAGATCATGAAGACTTCATCCCACTTCATATGGGCTTTTACTGTCTAAACTGAAGATAGTAACATACGTGGTGCGAAGCTAATACCTTGGAAGATGACATCCGAGTCCCCATGTCTCAAGTAGATTCGTTTCCCTACACAGTCAATCCTTGCAAAGTGCCAGTCCAACCACGCCATGCCCAAAATGATGTCAAACTCCTGCATTCTCAAGACCGTGGCAGGCGTATCAGAGGCCTTTCCTTCAATGAATATCTCGAACTCGCACTTAGCGGTTGCAATCATCTCCGAGCTGTCTATTAGGTGCACTCGTCGGGCTATACCGGTGAAGTATTGTACATCCTCCATGTCCTTAATGAAGTCCTCAGACACAAAGGAGTGTGAGGCACCGGTATCGAACAATGCATAGGCCATCTTCCCGCCAACTATCATGGTGCCTAAGCACCAATAATCAAAACGTTTTGCTAGGTGTCTAGTATGTCTTAAGCAACTTCAAGTTAAATAGTGAAAATGTGATAATTACTTAAATCATACCTACAATCATATCTTGGGTATTCCATTCTTGCACCATGTCCAGCGCGCGCATACACTTGATCCCGAGCAGGGCCGAGGTTTCCTCCTCGTGGTCCTCGTCCTCGACCACGCATGTAACCCCTCCCCCGCAAAGCTGTCGGAGGGAGAGAAGGAGGGACATTCCCAAACAACCGCGGGCAGAAACGTCGAATGTGGCCCGGCTGGTTGCATTCAAAACACACCAGCCCACGACGCCCTTCAGGTTGCTGAAATTACTGAGGCTGTGGCGGTGGGGTCAACGTGGGAGGCTGTGGAACCGGATGCTCCACCCTATAGTTTCGGTGGAAACGCCCTCCACCTCTTTGATATCCTCTTCCTCCTTTAAAGTCCTGCCTCCTTCTATTGTTTGGGCCAGCTTCCATCACGCCCTCCGCAGGTCTCTTACCACTACTCAAGTGATCCGCCTCCAATCTCTTCGCCATGTCGATAATCTCTGCCAAGCTAGCATCCGCTATAAACAAAAAGGTCTGCCTTAGGGGATCTCGCAGCCCTTTGTATAAGCATTTGACATATCCTCTATCATCCAGGTTGTATGAGTCCGCGAACCTTGCGAGATGCTGGAACTCTCGCTGGTATTCCATAACCGATTTTTATCCCTGCTTCAGTAGTAGAAACCTCTGCTCGAGCTCATCTCGAGCTGATGTTGGAATGAAGTGCTCTAAGAAAACACCCGAGAACTCGCTCCAACTTATCTCGGTATACACTAGTCCTTGGAACGTGGAGTCCATGAGTGACTTCCACCACCTCTTAACATGTAGATCCAAGACGGACACCGCCAACGATACAGCCATGTTGGCCGGGCAACGGATCCCCGCCAGCAACTCCTGCACCGTGTCAAGCCATTCCTCCGTGCATACGGCCGACTCCGTCCCGAGGTAGGCAGGAGGGGAGAGGGCCCGAAAGGTGCTCAACCAGTTAGAGCCCGGGGCCTGTTGTTGCACCGGAGGCTGCTGCGCCCTAAAAGCATCGAGGATGGCGGTGAGCGTCTGCCCCAACTCAGATTGTTGGAACTGAGTGGGTATGGAAGGGGCAGGAGTGTCCCCCATCGGCTCAGCATGCATTGGAATCTACACGTAAAACACAAACGTATGGTCAGGTTGGCTAATCTTAAGGTCAAAGTTGGACAAACTTAGTATGAATTACATATGGGCACACCAGTGCTTCCGCTAAGTCAGTTTGTCCCCAAATTGACTAATCGAACGGGGTGGTACCATTGTTAAATGACTTCTTTAGTTGAGGATCGTGGCAAACTGATACCATTTGTAAGACCCCCCCCCCCCCACACACACACACCCAGATCCCAAAACACGGCACGAATGGGGGTCTTATGCCCGAAACAGCCGCCTTGCGGTAACATTAGCACATGGGCTAACCTGAACCACAAGATGTCGCCGGATACAACCAATATCAATATATACATGCCAACCCAACCAAAATATAAAAGAGAGAAGTCAAATCCACATTAAGTATATAGTCCAAATACAACAAATAAGAGAAGCTAAAACATGCTTCTACAATATTAGAGTACAGCTATAAAATTGGCCAAATGGGCTACATCAGAGTTCCTCAACACTCACATCTGTAACCGATGATAGTGACGGCACCGTCACCTCAGGCCCTGTCGTCTTGGTCTGGCTGTCCTGCTGCAAAGTCTACGGCTGCTCTACTTGCGGGGTGACCTCCTAAAAAGGAAGACGTAGCAACTGTTAGTCGAAAAGACTAAGTGGCTTCACATCCGCTCCCCCGGCGACTCCTCGGCACCGGGCGGAGAAAGGAACAAGGGTACAATATGTATAGGTAAATAAACAGGTACAAGCAGGTGGTAATAGTACATGAATAATAATGTTATAAACTAGCAGTTCTACTTAAGCAATAGTAATTCAACAAGTATAGGAAACTACAACAGGTAAATAACTTAACTTATAAGGATGCCCATACAAGCTCATAAGTTAAGGATCGGTTTACATGAATTAACTCATCGTATAGGAGTGCCCATACAAACTTATACGATGAGGAACTTGTTTGTGCAATGTTATGTAATGGTATGTATGCTATGCAATGACTCACCCATGATCACACCATGCAAACGCTATGTCAACATAGACTAGTAGTTCCCACTATTCGAGCAGGTAGCTAACCTCTCAGGCATCAACCGTCGTGGCCAGGCGGTGACAGTAGAGTTGGCATCTCTAGTACTAGGAGGGTATCCACACTACTTCACCTAGGCCTCCGTACGCCTCAACGCTAAGAACACAATAGCGGATCCCATGCGTATTATGGCCCTGCGGGGTCTCGGGTAGATGTGCACCGAGAACACAGCCCGAACTGGCCTGGTGTGACCCGGAAGGGGCCTCGGAAGAAAGCATGAGGACACAGCCCAACTGTTCACTTGGCACGGAAGGGGCCTCGGGACGTGAACACCGAGGACACAGCCCAACCGCCCAAAGTCTAGCTCACAACTCCCGTCGGTGTTACGATCGCCGAGCCCGTAGACCTGCCACACTATCCTTAACTTAGAATTAAGACACCGCGTGTCGACTCACACCGCATGCAAATTTCACATCACCGTGGTATGGAAGGGGCCTCGGAAGTAAGCATGAGGACACAGTCCAACCATCCATCTATACCTCATCTCAACTCTAACCCAACTAGTGAGGGTCAACACCGCACTTACATCCCTCCACAATACTACTCGTAGGGAGACTACACTCTAAGTATTGGACTACTAAATTTCATTCTCACCCTCAAATATACTCATGGCCATAGTTTATCTTTCTATATGTCATTCCAAATGATTTCAAAATAATATAACATACTGCGCATAATAATAGTCTACCAATTTTAACAAGTCACTTGTTTAAATAAGCTTGCTTCACAATTCAGTTATATGAAATTCAATTAGTAATCTTCATCATTCATAGCACTACGGTGGTTAGCATAAAATAGTTCACCAAAATCTCGAGTTAATTTGCAACATCAATTTCACCAAATCCAAATTCATATTATATAAAAACCCAGAATTTAAGTGCAGAATAAATCTGGACAGCAAATTCAACCAGAGATTTTCGAAGCTACAGGAAACCGGTGAAGACGTGTAACCCCTCGATTGAAAGATCTTTCCATGGGCTATAACTTTTATGTTTAGACCATAACCCAGATTCAATAGTATCAAACTTGAAATCAGCCTTGCAGTCCGCTGCGTATAGAACACAATTTCTGCATGCAGGATTTATCGGACGTCATGTTCGTTCAGACTATTCCTGTGGCTACATATTTTGCATGAAGACGTGCAACCACTCGTTGGAAAGGTATTTTCTAGGGATTCAACTTTCATGTTTATTCGAAAGCCCAGATCTAGCAATACCACATCAGTAAATGGCCAGGAAGATTACTGCGCGTAGAACACAGTTTCTGCGCGCATCTTAAAGAGGAATGAACGACATCGGTTCATCTTCCTCCACAAGTCGTTCCTCCAAAATCACCTCCAGAAATTTCTCCACCCGTATTCACCCTCATGAGTCCTTTACTCTTCACGAATACATCCTCCATCTTCGCATAGAAGGTTGGAGAGGTTGAAGACACAACTAGCCTTAGAGCACAAGCCCTAGGATGGCCTCTTCCTAGAGAAATCACCATCTCGCAAGTCTAGACTCTTTTGAGTCGACATCTCGCTTAGATAACTAGAGATCTAGCACCAAGGGAGAGGGGAGGAAGCTCACCTCATTTTCGGCGTTTCCACTATTTTCGACCATGGATCGTGTAACTCTTCTTGGCGGCATCTTCTCCTTCATGGTGACGGCGGATCTTCTCCTCCAAAACTTTCTCCAGCAGTTTCCCTCTCTATAGAAGTTTCTCTCAGGAAATAGGGGATGAAATGAGCATGGAAACGGCTAGGGTTTTCACTTCCCCTTATATATGAAAATTGACACGGGTAGGGACACGCCAGTATCCTTACCCGTGTCCTGCTTTGGGCGAATCGTCAAAGACGGTTTCAGCGTCGGTTCAACACTCGACACTGGTAGGGATACGCCCAGGTCGTGTCCCATGTCCCGACCCATGTCCACATGACACGGTCGTGTTCCCTGGCCGGGTACTTCTCTGGATACCTTTCGACGAACTCAACTCAACACAATGGCACACGGGTAGGGACACGCCTGTGTCTCTACCCGTATCATACAATTTGTCAATCTCAACACATAGTTCATCGATCTCGACACGCTCTGTCGAGTTTAACTCGACACACACGGGTAGGGACACGCCCGTGTTGCTACCCATGTCATACGATGTCGACACACCTCATCGATCTCGACACGCCTCGTCGAGTTCAACTCACGCACACAGGTAGGGACATGCTCGTGTCTCTACCCGTGTTACTTCACACGGATAGTGACACGCCCGTGTTGCTACCCGTGTCCTTCTCTGGACATACTCGAGTCTTCGACTCGAGAGCTGGCCACTCCCATACAGGTAGGGACACGCCCGTGTCTCTACACGTGTACTATGCTTGACTGATTTCTCCTCCTATCCACATATGCTGCCCAGTTGTCAGCACTCCCCATGAACCCTAGTCGGCTCTTGTAACTCAAAAATATGCACGAGGGGCCTAGTGCAATTCGGGGCATTACAATTCCAATACTAGCTCTAGTTGCCAATCTGCAAGCTGCCTGACCGCGTGGTCTCCTAGCCGCCAGACCGCACAAGTTGTTGATGCCGAACTGAACAGACCGCCTGAAGCAGGCGACTTATTGAACCTAGAAACAAGTTGCCAAAGAGAAAACTGCCTGGTCGCTGTCCGCGACCTGCTGTTTACCGTCTGTTGCTTAACCGCAGAGTTCGCACTATCCCTGACCGCAATCTGAGCCAAGTCCGGGCTTTTCAGCGTTATCCGCACAACCTGCACAACACAAATCAGTCAACTCTATCAACTCGCGCGGATATTAAAATCTAGTCCATAGCAACTGTTGACGGGCTCACTTACTGTTCATTCCCTCTCTAATCCTGATGTGATATGGGTCCTATTTATAGACATGATGAGGAGTGTGGTCACTACCCTAGCCGATAGGATCACCACTTCATCCCGCAGCAAGAACAAATGTCTCCACAAACCATAAATACACCCCAGCCCATTGCGAGCTATGCAGGATAGTCAGTCTGCCTATACTTCATCAAGGCCGGACAGCAATGCCAGTCTGCCTTGTCGCCAAAGGCCAAGACAAGACCACAACAGCCGAACTTTGCAGCAACTTTGTCCGCCTATCAATGGACATAGCTTCAGTCCGCTTATCCCGAACTCACAGCCTCGCCACCAAGTCAACTGTCGGACTCAGCGGACATAGCTCCAGTCTACACACACTACAGACAGCTCCAGTCCGCATATACCTGCAGATAGCTCCAGTCCGTATACACTACAGATAGCTCCAGTCCACATGCCCTTGCAGATGCAACTCCAGTCCGCATTCCCCAAGCTTGCAACCAAGGCACACGGCACTGCTGCAGAGCTCGGCGGACTGAGAAGCAGTCTGCGCTTCACTGCGCGATCTCCTCGGACTGAGCCAAACCTGGACTTGGTTCAGAACCAACCAAGTCCACACCACTGGCCTCAAGGGCTAGTTCGCACATACTGGCGGACACTAGAACCAGTCTTCCTGCCACGACGAACTCCAGCGCATGTCCGCATTGATTGGCGACCTCCGCGACTTCCACTTGCCAATTCACCAGAGCAAGACAAAGGCTTCTGCTAAGCCAGTTTGCCAAGCTCTAGTCCAGTCCGCTTCTGCCAAACTCCGCGGATAGAGTCTCTATCCGCCCGGTTACCTTCTGGGATCCAACTGCCTGCTGACCATAAGCCGGCCTGGCAAACCGCCGCTACTGTTCGCTTAGTCCGCAGGAACATACTGCCCAGGCCGCCATAGAACAACCCGTCTAGAACAGCCCTGCCGACCTGGCTGTCCGCCAACCCTGTCTGTGTAGTCCGCGTGGATTGGTTGCCCAAGTCCTCCAATAACCCACTTTCACTTCACAATTTTCAACAAGCTCAATCAGTATTGGGAAGTGAAAGAACTCTATAGTTAAGCATGCTGGGACTGGAGTAGTCCTGGGATGGGTGACCTCCTGGGAAGTCTCGTAGGGGTGGTTAACTGGATCACTTCTCATCGAAAGGAGGTTGGGGGATCGAGGCTAGGAAAACGCAACGCCTTGCTGACTTCAACAACCCGCCACAAACCAGGTAAAGGGAGGTCAGCCCAGGTTGGGAGATTGACCGCACACAGTTGTGTGGAGAGTGGGTTGGGACTGTTGGACTGCAGTCCGGCTGGGGGCGGCCTGGGATACTCACATGAGTGGGCCAACCCCCCTTCAACAGTACTATGGTGCAATTTTCAAAATTGGTTGTAGTTTTGAGGACGAAAACTCTTTTAGTAGGGAAGATTTATGACAACCCAAAATTCACAAAATAAAATATTTATTTTTGCCCCGAAAATGAGATAAGGCAGTACAAATTTTTCGAGACTTTTTCGCGCATTTTCTATTTTTTTAGTACCAAGAACGTATTTTATTTCATGATGTCACTCTTGCTTTTATTTTTTGTGTGCCAATAAATAAATGTGACAATTGATTGGGGCTGTTAATAGTATATTTCGGAGGCTTTTGTTGGGCTGCCGTTTTGGTTTTGACCGGATGGATTAAATATATTTTGATGATGTGGCTATGTTGGCACTTGGCTGGCTGGTTTTAGTAAGTATGGTGTGTTAGCAGCTTGATGTTGAGGTTTTATTTACTTTGCCACTTGATGTTGTTGGTGGCTGTTTTGGTTTTATTTTTGTGACATCTATTAAGTAAGTTTGGCTCTTTCCCGCCTCTTCACCACCTATTTCTTATATTTAATTACCTTTACTCCCTCCTCTTCTTCACCAACATCAACTCATGCTCCCTCTTTTCTACATTCTGCTACTTCCTTGCTGCACCACTTCTCCTGAGCTGTTGCTGCCTCTGCTGTTGCCCCCCCCCCCCCTAGCTGCTTCTTTGTCGCTGCTTTGTTATACCTCTACCGCTGGTTTTGAGAACTATTGCTGCTTCTCTCCCTTGCATCCACTTCTCCAGCTTCTTCCTTGGAGTTCTTGGAAGAACCTTGCCTCACCTTTGCACAATAGGGGTTCGATTGTGCAATAATTTGCTTCCTCCCTCTCCTATTGTAAGAATGTTGTTTTCTCTCTGCTGATTTCTGGTTTTACAAATTTTTGGGGCTGTCTTTATGCTGATTTTTATGGGTTGTTTAGTGGCTGTTTTCTTACTATTTTGTGTTGCATTTTTGTTGGTTTTTCGACGACATTTTGATGCATGGTTGTGCTATTTTGGTAGCTATTTAACGGCCCTTTACTTTACTGGACATCATTTTTTATGAGGATGGATAGTCGATCTGGGGGCTGGTTAGCCCATTTTGAGGCACAAATATGGCTGTCCAGCAAAGTATACGAGCTGAATTTAGTTTTCTAAGGTCATTTCAGAGTATTTTGAGTTTTCCAGTTTAATATATTTGGCTTTATGACTTTTCGTAAATCCCTTATGTATTATAAGAGACGCAACCCAAATAAAAATGCGTGCTATTACAGTGGTTTTCCCGGCCAAGAATTAATTGAATAAGGATGGCGTCTCAGGATAATATGAATAAGGGCAAAGCTGTTGTGAGTATTTTATTTCTTGAATTATATTTATTCAAGTATTTTCATTTTTTTTTATTTAAAAGGACATTGCCTGTGCATATGAGTTTAACTCAATGATATATCGCTAAGATATAGGCGTGAGCGAGGTAAAATAAAAGTTTTTGAAGCCAAAATTTGACTTCGACAAAAGTTCGAAAAATAGGGGCGTAGTCAACACCTACTCGTCTCAAGCTCTGACCTCCCACTGGTCGTGAAGGACTAGAAACTGACCCAAAGCCTCAGTAGGGAGGTCCCACCGCTTACCCGGAAGATCTCTGAGAGCTTCCCCTCTAAAGCTAAAAGCTGGGCTTGGAGCTCCTCAGAAAGCACAGAAAAATCATCTCAAGTCCCGGGCCAAAGTCTGTGTGCTTCTAAAGAACCCTTATGGGTCTATTTATAGTTTTCTGAGTTTGAACTATCAATAACCATACTGATCTGACCTGAAATTACCAGAGTATCCTTGGTTGGGTCTGCCAACAACCAAACTCTACTGTTCTGAGGAGCTATATGCAGACCATCAAGGAAAAAAGGGTAAAGATTCCCGGGTAGAAGAGTAAAAACCACCTTGGGTATAGAAATGAGAAAACGGCCCCTTTTCTGTATATTGCGAGTGGGAGAGCACCTGGTGGCGACACGGGCCTTCCCACTCATCTCGCGAGTATCCTTTGCTAGGGGACCCGCTCACCTATAAAGGCCTATTCGCGCCCCAGAGGGGGCATCTCGCCTACTGTAGATTCCTCCCGACTCACTGCCTGCGAGTGGACCATGTGGTCCCACTCGCCTATCCGCACCTCTCACCTGCTTCTTCTATTTGCGTCTTGAGGGACCCTCATGAGTACGAGTTTATACAAAAGCAATACAACTATCTGAGGGGATTGAGAAACACGTTTTGTTTTATATAAAAATACTTCAAGAACAGAATAATAAAATTTGGCATAAAGAAATGCAAAGGTTTTGAATCCTATGATGCAGAAGGGATCTTCGGATGGATTCACCGGTAGGGGTGAGCCTACAAAAAGCCCTTAAGTCGGTGTAGCTAAAAGATGCATAATCAGAGCATTTTCTATTTTATGTAATTAAAATAAAAGGGCTTAACGATTAGCATTATGATATATATACTATCGAAATTATGATTTATTGAAATATATGCATATTATTATCTCCCATTTCCTGCATGTATAACTATTACATGAAATAATGTTCTCACATAGTCATAATTTTTATGACTAACCCAGAGTGGGCATTCCTTTTTAGGAGAAAGGAGCTACGCCAAGTGCACCCAGCAGGATCACTGTAGAAGATTTGGCTAAGGTAATCATAGATGCCCAAGAGTGGAACCGAGCCCTTTGCCTCGATGATTTTTGTGTGTTTTGTAACCAGTAACTACTCCTATATTCGTCATGTATCTAAATAAATTCCTTGTATGTATCAATTAATGGAATAAAATATTTGTGAAATGCTCTTTGTACTCTGAATTTGAAATCTGTTGCGACCATGTATTGAAACTCACGTTCGATTCTCGAATCATTTGGGAAGCCTGATAGTTTGGGTCTTCACAACTTGGTATCAGAGGGTGCGGTCTTCAAACAATTGTGTCGTAGATAGTACAAAGTCATAACACTAATGAACCTCTAATGTAAAACTTTCCAACATAGGAACCCGTGCACATATACTCCAGTCGACGATGCCATCAGGAGATTTGCGAGGATTGTGAAGTTCAGCAAGGGACCAGATCTGAGGGAAGTGACAATGGGCATCATCAACGCCCGTCAGACTTTGTGCACGCCATGGTTTTCCCTATGTTAATTGTGTTAGGACACACACTTCCTCTAGTTGATCCTACACCTATACAACATTCGATGTCGAGATTCAATATCATCCGGGCAAAGATAATGTTGTAGCTGATGCCCTGAGTAAGAAAACAACGAAAAATTTTAACCTTTTTGTGGATTCGCTGGTAGAGGAATTTCTCTTGATGGATATATCGGTTGGGAGTAGCGACTCGCCCAGCAGTTTGGAATTAATAGAGCCTTCTTGGATTACACTTACAAGGCTACATCAAAAGGATGATCCTGATTTGTTACACCTTTATAATAGAACCAAGAAAGGGGAATTACCAGACTTTTCAATTGATGATGCGGGTACCTTGAGGTACCATGACAAATTTTGCATTCTCAGAGTTGAGGATATTCGAGTTAAGTTGTGCAAAGAGGCGCATCATTCTAGTGTTTCCTACCACCCCGGTTCTACTAAAATGTATAAGGATCTGAAGCAGATCGCTAGGTGGTATGGCATGAAGGGCGATATAGCTAAGTTTGTATCCGAATTTTTTACTTGCAAGTGAGTTAAGGCCGATCATGGAAGGCCTGGAGGCAAGTTGATGCCTTTATAAATTCCAAGTTATAAGTGGGAGAGTGTTTTGATGGATTTTATTACTGGATTGTCGAAATCTCCCTGAGGATACGATTCAGTTTGGGTTATAGTGGACAGACTGATGAAGTGTGCTCACTTCGTGTCGTTCAAGATCGACTACTCCATGAAGAAAATAGCTGAGTTATACTTGGATGAGGTCATCAGATTACATGGAGTACCTATTAGTATTGTATCAGATCGAGACTCTAGGTTTACGTCTCTTTTGGAAAAGTTTATAAGAAGGGTTGGGTACCGTTTTGAGATATTCCACTGCTTATCATCCGAAGACAAATGGTCAGATGGAGAGAGTAATTCAGATCGTGGAGGATTTGATCAGATGTTATATTTTGGACCACAGAGGAGCGTGGGATGAGCATTTGAGATTGATGATATTTGCGTACAATAACAACTTTTAAGAGAGTTTGTAGATGGCCCCGTTTGAGGTTTTGTATGGGAGACATTGCAGAACTCCCTTGTTTTGGGCCGAGCTTTGTGAGAGACCGTTGTTGGGTCCGAAGGCCTTGGAAGAAATGGATATTTATGTTAAGCATATTCGAGAGAAGCTTCAAATAGCTTAGGAGCATTATGAAAAGAACGTCAATCGTCGAAGGACTGAATTGGAATTTGTCGTTGGGGAAATGGTTTTTCTTACGGTTTCCCTGATGTCTGGCGTTAAGAGGTTTGGTAAGAACCATAAGTTGGGTCTTAGGTATGTGAGACCCTTCAAGATTGTGCAGCGTATTGGGATGTCTTCTTATAGTTTGGATTTGACAGCAAGTTTTCCTAGTATGCATGATGTCTTTCGCATGAGCTAGTTGCGGAAGTGTGTTGTTATCGACCGGCAGATTCTTGATGTTGTGCGTCAGTTGGATCCTAAACTTTAATATGTGGAAGTGCATGTACATGTTTTGGAGATCGGGTATTGAGAAGGAAGACAATACTCATGGTTAAAGTTTTTTGGAGGAACCAAGACGTGGAGAGCGCGACTTGGGAGATGGAGTCAGCTATGAGGAAGGCTCAACCTCATATGTTCTCCTGGTGCTTTTGGTAAGTGCTTTCTTTGATAGCCTTTGATTACTTTTCTTCTGTTTTGGATTTGATCATATTTATGTCAAGTTTCAGGACGAAACATTTTTTTTTTTTGGGGGGGGGGGGGGGGGGGGGTTACTGTAATGCCCTCGATTGTTTAGTGTTTATTTTAATTCCCGTAGTGACGTATTTTTGACGTCAGGGCATTACGTTGATGAGTAGTTATCGGGTGTCGTTTGTTGGAGCATGGGTTTGCTCAGTGGGTTTTCCTATGTGGTTGGTTTTGGCTTGGTTGTGCACCTTCCCCTCGCGAGTCGGGTCTGTTATGGTGACTCGGTGGAGCTTTATATAGGGATGTGGTGGCATTTTTTCATCGGGTGGTGTTTTAACTAGGTTTGGTTTATCGGGCTTTGATTTCAACTTTGTCGTTGGATTCGTAGCATCGGTATTTAGCTACAGTGTGATTTTCGTAAGATTCCGAATTGGTTTGAGTTCGGGTCATTTTGGGGATTACTTATTATTATTAGTAATATAATATTAAAATTATATATATATATATATAACCGGTTATAAGGGTTGCGTCAAAACCCTATTCATCGTCTTCCCTACCCGAGCCGTCGTCTCTTTGACGAAAGAGGAGGAGTTCGGCTTTCCGCGTACCTTCGACCGACGTTTTTTAGCGTTTCAATGGTCGGTTTTGTCAATAGATTAGAGATTTGGAAAGCTCTCGCCAAGATCTATGCGTTCGTGGTAAACTTTCCTTGTTTCTCTGATTTTTGTGTGTTAGGGTTTGTGATTTTTACCTCCTTCTTCCCCCAAAAGTTTCAAGAAACATTGCCTAGGTCTTCTTGCGGTCGATCCTTGCCGTGGAGCGTTGGAGGAGGCAGATTCTTCCAAGACTTGAGGCAAGTGGCGATCTTCTTCCTGCAACCGTTTCTTGCTTTTCATTTTGTTCATTTCTTCTCCTTAGAAGGTTGTAATAATATAGGACTTAGTCTTGAAAGAACCCTTAGAGTAGTATAAGTTTTTTGCCAAGAATCCGTCGAATATGGTATACAGCCTAAGGAAGCTTCGTCGAATATAGGGGTAGTAAACCATCAGGAATTAGTCGAACATAAGGATTTAGACTAAGTGAAAATTCATCGAGTAACATCAATTTCGTCGAGTATAGGTTCATTAGCTTAAGTCCAAATTCGTCGAGTATCAATCGTCAAGTAAGGTTAGATTTAGCTGAGTCCAATTCGTCAGGTATCGCTAGCTTGGCATTGAGTGCGTTGAATGCACACAATGCTGCATTGAGTGAAGGTGTAATCGTTGAGTATCTGGCTTGGCATTGAGTGCGTTGAAAGCACTCAACGTGGCGTCATGTTGACTCAACGCTTTCTCTGTTGACTTAGTGTTTTTCGCTGATTTTTGTATGATTTGTCGTGTATGGTCCTTAGAGTCAATTTAGGGTTTGTCAAGGTATTTCTTTGGGTTTAGGATTGGGTATGGTTCGGGGTGTTTGGGTATGATGTTTTCTTCGGCTATGAAGGTTGGCAGTGGATAAAGGACAACAAACTAGATGCCGGTTTGTTAATCATTACACTTGGGGGTTGTTTGGTCACTATTTTGTGGACTGTTGGGTTGTGTTGGGCCAGATGGCCACCATAGTAGTGCTTTTTTATCAGACGTTTGAGTCTGGTGGTTCGGTTTTGGACGTTTTGGTGACCGACTCCAGTCCAGTTGTTTTACCAGTGTTAATGATTCACGTTTTTGAGCTATTTTGTGCTCATTTGCTTCTTATAGATCAGTTTATGCTATTTAATACTTATCCTTGCAGATTTTGTCGAAGCATGGCTTCGTTCTGCACTTGATGCAAATTTCTTTTAACTCCATTATTGCAAAATTTTCACTTTACCTATTTCTATTTGGCTAATCAGTTGTGGTTTCAGCTTTTCTTATAGTCGAGTTTGGCAAACCCTTCCTTGCCTTTTTACTTATTAACTGCATATTTTCATTGCCACTTGTAATTTCTTGCTGAGATGTTCTTTCTTTGAATGCCTCATGTTCAGGGCAGTAGCCAGTGGAGAGGCTGTGTTTGGTGGTTGCTTGTGGACTGCAGTTGTTGTAGTGGATTTCCTCACCGTCGTGAGGTAGTTTGTTATTTTCGGTTTTAGTTCAGACATGCATACTTTCAGTGGGTTTGTGTAGGTTGTTGACGCCCACTGATAGTTTTCTTTTGGAATGTTTAATACTTTGCTAGCTGCTAGTTTATCTTTTTTGGGGTTGGTTGTACTTGCTCTCTGGGAAGATTTTATACTAGGTTGCTTGTTAGATATTTTAAAGTATAAAAAATATTATTATTACTTCATACATGCCATGTTTGAAATATAAATCACTATATTTAGCGGTCGTAAAAGCTACTTTCATAGTTATTATAAATCTAGAGTCTTGCATACCATGAGTTGTCCTCTAGGGATGTTTATACTCATGTAAGATGTCTAATATTGTAAATAAAGTACTTTCCACGGCTTATAATTTTTTTTTGTGGACTAGATGATCCACTAAGTTGAGATATACGGCTAATCGATTAAACTTTAACTGGATTTTCCTCTTAATAACTTATAGATCTTCCATAAAGGTGTTAAGTTAGAGTTTTGCCTGAGCGTCTACAGTTATCCCCTGTTGACGTGGAATCATGACGCGCATTTTCTCTTACTCTGATATATCGTTAAATGCGAAGAAAATGTGGGTTATGACAGTGATCTAAGGAGCAGCCGGGATAGGAGCTTCCTGAAAGGGGAGTCTCTGTCAGATCTATCAAAAGAGCGTTGCTTCAACCTCACAAGCACTGCCACCATTGGAGGAGATTACTTTTTTCGAGGAGGACATGTTGGGAAATAAGACCCCTTTCATGATGCCCTCGTCATCAAAGCTGCCATTGAATACTTCACCGTCGACCGAATCCTGGAAGACAATCATAACTCGGTGAATGTCATATTCAAAAGGACATTTGTCGGGTTGTAGGTGGAGGCGTCCAGGGTCCTTGCTGGGGATGAACCCCTCTTTGGCTTCTCCGGAGAGAAGGATGTGGAGGGATGAGCAGATCTTTTGGTAACCCTTGGTGGCACCTCGATCATGTATCGGTTCATCACTTTGGGCATGCCTAGCTGCTATAGTGCAATCTTCTAGAGGTTGCTTATCAGCTACTTCAAGGAAGACCCATCTTTCTATATCAGTGCCTGAAGTACTTCCAGAGCGATGTCCAAGTGTGGTTTAGGGGGTATCCTAAAGCTGCAAGGGAGTGTTACCTCAGTGTTGTTAGTACCATTAGCTAGAGGATGATGTAGAGAGGTTCGAGAAGATCTTGGAAGTATAAGACATGTTGAGAGCTGTGGAGGATCAGGAGGAAGTGGAGGTGATCTCCAAGGATGGAGTGTCCGGACTACTAAAGATCGGAGGATCTTTCATGCTAGAAAGGAAGGTGGAAATAACAGCCTGGCTATAAGAAAACATAGTCATCCTCCCCTAGAGTTTCGCAGAGATGACAGGTATAGATATGGAGGTTTCCTACCACCACCTTAATCTAGACCTCAAGGTCGTGCTCTATTCGTTAGAAGCAAAGGAAGAGTGCAATTGCGCTAGCCGAGCCGATCTGGGAGGAAGTTTGGAAACTGTTGGATGCAGGTTTTATTTTGGAGATCCAGTATCCAGGTTGGGTCTCCAATATTATAATGGTGAAGAAAGCCGGAGGGTGTTAGAGACTTTGTATTGAATTTTCTATATTAAAAAGAGCATGCCTGAAGGATTGCCACCCCTTTCCTCGAATTAACGTGCTGTTTGATTCAACTGTTGATTTTCCTGTAATAAGTTTTCATGATGCTTTTTTAGGGTATCACTGGATCTGAATGCATCCCCCTAACTTCCGTGATGTCTCCTTCATCCCCAGTAATGGTTGCTATGATACAACCAAGTCTTCATAGCAACCAAAAGGGGTGGATCCTGGAAGCTAATGTATGTAGATGATCCCCTAGTCAAGAGCAGGAGCATGATAGAACATACTAAGGATCTAGTAGAGACCTTGACAATGCTTCAGAAGTTCAAGATGCGGCTCAATCAAACAAAATGTGTGTTCGGTGCAAGAAGAGGAAAGTTCCTAGGTCACCTCCTTACCATGTGGGGGGTGGAACCTAATCCCAATAAAGTAAGATCCATTCAGTAGATAGCATCCCCAAAAAATTCTAAGGAAGTCCAGAGGTTGATAGGAAGGATGTCAGGTCTTCGCTGCTGAAAGATATATTATTTGTAGACTATATCACGTAGATGAGGGTGAATAGTTGGACTTTTTATATGATGGTCTCTTTTTGGATTTAGCAGATATAACCAGATAAAAGAACCACAACCAGAACAACTACAACACACACTATTATAGAGGTTTCCCAAAGTAGGGGTACATCCACTATCCCTCTGCGCCTATCCAGCAGTGTGCTAGACTCAGCAATCTCCTCCAAAACTCAGCTCCAAGAGATTATAACTACCATTCCTCAAAATCTCTTTGGTCTACTTCCAGAGCCTACCTCGGGTTCTATAGCCCTACCTCTATCTCGCTAACCCTACATCAGAGTACTTCAACTCCTATAGCTCAAAGACCCAACTGGTCTCCTACCTCAGATCTTTATAAAGATCCTACATCAGGCACACATGCCCTAGCTCAGGCACACCAGCCCTGCCTCAGAATACTTACTCCTACAGCTCAGAGACCCAAATAATCTCCTACCTTAGATCTTCATAAAGATCCTACCTTCAGCACACAAGCCCTACCTTAGGCAAAAACCTTACAAAATAAATTAAATAAAGATTAGAACTGAAAACTACAAATTTGACCTTTTTATATCAGTGCATTCAGTTGGCTTTGCTATGGAAGCAATATCTTGAAGAAGCCTCTGAAAAGATGATCTTCAAGTAGTACAGATTCAAGGATCTTCTACTTGATATTCTTCATCAGCAGTAAGAAGATCTAAATAGAGTCTTGAAGCTTGACTCCTCCTTGCTCTTTCTGAACTTATTCACAGAGAGCTTACTCAGTGAAAGTGCGTCGCTACATGTTTGACAAGATTGAGCAAGGTCAGAATATTTTTGTTCCACTGCTCTAACTTTTCTTTAAATACCATTGTCATTTCTAACGGTCCTTAGATAAGAAAATGTCACGTCAAAGGATGGGCAAGAGTAGAAAGATCTGATAGGACTTTCGGCTCCACCGACACTTTTGAAATCTTGCCTCTATGTGTGCTCAATGGTAATAAAACCCTGACAACATGATTTCGGGGAGAAGATTCTTCCTTCTCAACGGTATATACCTTAGCACTAAGTTTTTCCTCTTCTTGCGTCTTCTCCACAATACTGACACAAAGCTTTCCACGATTACGTCGATTTTGCAGAGAAACAAATACCGATCTTAATGGTATTCTCCATAGGACTTGAAGTTTCTTCTGTTATTGCTTTGGGACGATACCATCTTGAAGCACTCCATGGTCAAGATGACACCGTCAAGAATCTTTCATGTAGCTCTGCTATACAGTTCAATTTGCACTAACTCTTTTCCAAACTTGTTTTAGAGATAATAGATAATACATGCATAATCATAAAACATTTATGCTATCAAATACAATATATACTTATCATTGAAAGTGATGTTTCTTTAAATCTTGAAAGATTGAGGGAAATATTCCCAACAATCTCCCCATATTTGAAGAATGCAGAACACTAAATTAATGGTAAGAAGCATTCATAATAAAACTAAATTATTATAGATAACATCAGTGAATGATAAACTGAATAATAATAATATTTAACATAACCAGCACAGATATATAAATATATGTATAAATTATAGCCATAAGGTCTAATTACACAACATAAGTCCAATTACAAATATTAATCCATAACAAAAAATCTCAAAAATTATAGCAGTTGTTCACTTTCTTCAAAGAATTGGATGCTTGTCAATTGAATGGCTGATCACATCATCAGAATCTGGACCTATCCTCTTGAGTGCAGAAGCTTTAGAACTTTCACCTTATTCAGCTTCCCTTCTCTCGACATTCTTGGCCATGTTCTCTTGTGTCTTGAAGTAAAGGAAGGGTTTAGGAAGATTCTTGGATGACATTCTCTTCAGATTTTTCTTCCTAACTAGATTCTCCTTAAGAATTATTTCCCTTAGAGGATTCCTTTCCAGATGCTCTATTCATTCCTCTGAAGTATATATGTTGTCAATGTTCTTTAGAATCTGTCCATGAATATCTAGGCATTGATGATGATTGACTGAGAATCATCACTCCAATACTCAAAGTCTGGATCTTTTTCTTGTTCAACTCTCTTCATGGTTATGAAGTCCTCATGCAGCATGAGTCCTTCTCTCTTCCATCTCTTTGCTAACTGAGCATCTTAAGCTATACTCTCTTGAAATCGAAAATCAAAATCAGGTGTCCTGTTGACATCCAGCAGAGTCAAGTGGAGTGCAATCCTGATTCCTTATAGAACACATAGAGCATGCTCTACATTGATATTCTCCCCCTTTCTGGGTTCTACAAAAATCTTGATATCCAAATGAGAAGTGTTAGCCTCAAATATTCTAGATAAAGTTTAAAAACATTTCTCATTATCTTCTATAAGAACATCTCTTGATTCTTCAGCTAGGTGCATAGCCTAAAGTTGAGTGGAATACACATATCCCTCAATATGATCCACAACTTGTCTGATAACCTCATCAGTTTGGCTAACATAATTCTTTACACTTGTAATATATTGTGTAGTCATCCTCAGGATGTCATCCATTAAGTTTAGAATCTTAACATTCTGGAGCACAATGCTAACTGCTTTATCAAACCACTTGGTGATTTAAGCATTGATGTGAGTCGTGTCACCCTTCAAGAAGTCCAGATCTTCTGTAATATTTGCTTTAGCATTCTGAATTTCATCTTCCACTCCTTGAACTTTCTCATCAATGTATGACTTTAAGGTTGAAGCTTGTTCATCCAATAGAGATTTCAACGAGGTGAGGATGGAACTTTCTGAAGTACTAGTGGAAGGTTGAGATTTTGTAAGAAGAGGTGGCATTTCATCAGTGCCTTGTACCAAACTTATCCCTAGGTCCTCTTGACAAGCTAACTCAATTTGAGTAGTTGTCTCAGCCTCTGGAGACATGTGAACACTTTTTCCTTGAACAAGGACCTCAAATTGAGGCTCCCCCTCACTATAATCATCAACATCTTCACCAAGAAAATGTTCCAATGAATCATATTTATCCTTTACAGCAGACTCCCCCTTAGTCGGGGGCATCAATCCTTTCTTGAACAATTGTCTCCCCCTCAACAGCAGCAACCTCTTTCTGAGGTGAGCTTGCATCAGGTACATCAAGATTCACTCGAATGCTTGAGTATTGAAGATTTTATTCTTCTCCAGTTGAGGGTGATAGATAGGGGTTGTGGATGGGTTCATTGTCCTCATGATCATCGTGCCCTTGCTCCCTAAATCAGAGACATCATCTACAACTACTTTCTTTCCCTTCTTATGGCTCTTTATCTGCTTTTTAGCCTGACTTTTGGGAAGTATCTAGGTGTATATCTCAAAAGTCTTTATATCCATCCTCTTCATGTAGTCGATTTTAACTCCTTGCTTTTTGTTGAAATGCTCAGGGTAAGCATTTATGAGGTACAAGGATAGAATTCTACATAGGGAAGGTATTTGCAAACTGCTTAGAAGTTTCTGGAAAATCACCAATGCCCAGTTAGTTTTCTTTTCAAGAAAGACCCTTGTAAATAATTCAAACATGGGCTTGAAGATTCTATCATATGATCCAGTCTTGCAAAAAATGGCCTTCCCAATAATATTAGTAAGGAGTTTACCTCTCTGGTTAAAATGTTTTCTCTCTAGAGATCCATATTTCTCACCAATAAACTCACACCAGTTCAATGCATCTACAGTTTCTTATGGTGAAATCTCCTGGCCCTTTTTTATGTCAGTAGATGGAAGGTATAATGACCGTACAATCCTTTGAGGACTAATCTTAACTTTTATATCCCCAATCTTACTTTTAATAGACTTTCCTGATGAAGAAACCTTGATATGGGTGTAGAATTCTAATACCTCTTCCTTCAGATTCAGGCTTGGTTTAGATAGAAGAAATTCTAAACCTATGGATTCAAGCATTCGTATCACTTCTTTGATCTCTTCTAGATCATCCTTGAATCCAAATCTTACTGTATATCTCATATCCTTCATACAAGGTTTTCACAAGCATTGGCATCATTGCACTGAATACTTAGTCACTAAAAACATGTCGAGAGACAGAACGATATCGACGGTCTTCTAGGGTTAGAGGTATTATATCCTTAACTAAACCCTTGGCTTATATATATATATATATATATATATATATATATATATATATATATATATATATATATATATATCAAATAAAAACGAAGCATCACGCACCTTAGGTGATCTTGTATAAATGATCTAGAAGCTGAAAATGATTAAGGAATTAAGCCTATCATGACGGTATCGTTGACACAGAGAGGTATTGATGTAGGGTAAAGGTTTTTATGAGGTGATTTAATATGACATTTGAGTTACTTCAGAGATTTGAAGTTCTTTTACGTTAAACACTTGAGTTATACAAAAGTTGGCCTTAAAACAAATAGCATGACGGAAATGCGATCTTCAACAATTGGTGTCGTGTGATGAGTTGTAACGCCCCGAAACTCAAAAGAGCGACGGGAGGCGTTTTGAGCCAAGTTTGGAATTTGGCAGGGGGCACACGGCCTGGGACACGGGTGTGTCCCAGGGCATGTCGTCTTTAGGCCGATGATCTGTCCGTGTGGTTGACGATTTTTGGAGTCGACGATTGTCGAGCAACGAACACGGCTTGAGACACGGACGTGTCCCAGGGCGTTTAGAGCTCGTCTCCACGATCTGGCCGTGTGGTAGACGATTTTTGGGTCGACGATCGTCGAGCAGGGAACACGGACCACGACACGGGCGTGTCCAAGGCCGTGTCAGGTGGTTGACGAACTATACTCGACAAAGTGTCGAGACAGTGAACACGGCTTGGAGCTCAGGCGTGTTTGGGTTTGACACGGGCATGTCAAATAGGACACGGGCATGTCCAAGACCCATGTGAGTCTCAGGTTGGTGTTGGTCCTGTGTTGATGGGGGAACACGCCTGGGAACACGGGCGTGTACTGGCTGACATGGGCATGTCAGGTCGAACACGGGCGTGTCTGATACCCGTGTGTTTTTCAAGACACATCGATTTCGACGGCGGATGGGGGACACAGCCCTGGACACAGGTGTGTCGCAGGCCGTGTTCGGCCCAGGTTTTGCATTTCAGCTACGGATCGTGGCCGTTCGTTTCCTTATTTTGGGATCCGACAGCTGGGGGTTGTTCCTCCTGGGATATACCCGGGAATAGGGTTTTAAATACCTCACTTCTTTCACTTAAGTCTCTTTCTAAAGTGTAGAGAGAGGGGAGAGCAAGGAAGAAGAAAGGAAGCTAAATCCGGTTGTCGGCGGAGTTTCGGAGCTCCAAATCGTGAGCCGACTTTGGATCTACGGAAGCAAAGAGATTGCGATGCTTTTCATCCGCATAGATTTCTATGGCGCTAAGGAAAATGTTGGGTTTTCTCTTAGGGGTGGCACAACACTTGTGCACGCAGCGGAAGAATAAACATCAAGAAAAACCCAAAGAGATGTGGATCGGGCCATGACTGTTGAATTAAGAAGTTTACAAAACTAGGCAAAAATTACCTTGGTGGCGTTGAGTCACAACTCAACGGAGATGCTCCAAACTTTGATTTCTGCTGGTGGCGAGTTCTACGTGGAATAGTATCCACGTTTCTGCAGAAGTCCACACGAGCGGGAGAACACCGGGCTTTCCGTCACACGGAAGATCGGGATGGAGAAGACCGCACCTCTGCTATTCCACGGACTGCTAGGTCCGCGTCAGGAAGAGCAGCACCAGCGACGGTCGCCGGAGAAGAGGAGGTCAGCGGAGCGATCACGGCGGCGGCGGAACGCTTCCGTCGGCGGCGGGATACGGGATCGGGGAAACGATCGCGGAACAGCTTCCGTCAAAATCGATTTGATCGGCAGTAAAAGCACACACCCCCGAAAACCCTAAGTGTCCTATTTATACCAAAGGTATAAATAAACCCAGGAAAATCGCTATCCGCAGACCACCCCGAAATAGGGTTCAGAATCGGCGAGTATCAATCGGCGAGACTCAGCGAGAATCGATCAGCGGGCATCACCATGGATCGGCGAGAATCAGAGTACAATACTCGACGATTCTCGCCGATCGTCGAGCATCACTTGACGATACACGTCGAATCTCGTCGACCGTCGAGCCGCGGTCGACGATACTTGTCGAAGTCGTCGATCGTCGAGAATCAACATATTGATTCTCGACGATTCTCGTCGATCGGCGAGAATCAAAGAGACGATTCTCGCCGATCGGCGGGAATCAGAAAGATAATTATCGACGAATGCCATCGACCCTCGGACGACAATCTAACCAGCCCTCCAAGGCAACATTTGCCCAACCCGACGATCCTTTTAAGGCAACACTTTGCCTACCACCCTATTCAGGTCGGTGACTGGTAACCTTTACCAACACAGTCAATCAACCAACTTCTCCACATCTCTTATGTGCGACCCTGCAGGCTCATATCGCGTTGGCAGTGAGATTACATGTTTGATCACTTCCAGATCATCATGGTAACTCCAACAGACTCCCACTTGATCTCGAAAGTATCAAAGCAAAAACCTCACAAACAATGAGCGGCATCTAGCAATGCATCATTGCTCCCCAAGCAATAAGAGTTCATAACTCATAAGCCTTTATGACCAATGTATCAACGTTGTCTTTGTCCCTTTGTCCCTTACATCCGGAAAGAACTAGAGGCATGGATCGTGTCACCCTCGTAATAGCTCAATCCAAGTTTCTTGATACAGGACGGACTTCCAGAGAATGGTGAGTCCAATATCACATATTGACTCAACCAAGCATGGCCATGCATTTCTCAGTCCAGTTCCATCAAGGGGCCCATGGATGCAACTCCTGTCATACAGGAGGACAAATCCCATATCTGCTCACACACAAACACCCAAGTGATTCGTAACATGCCCAACAACCACCCTTATCATCAACCTTTCTCAAGGAAGACTTTAGATGGCATCAAAGCACGCTCTTCCTCACTTGATGAATGCTGTGACTTCAGGTTAAAGGACTACAACACCATTGTCAATTGAGACCTACTCATGACACGATTGGATGACAATCCACAGAGCAGTCTCAGGTTGGGTCTGTCCAGTACAACTTGTTCACTAATAAGTACCCACGTGATGACTTGATATCACAATATCATGACCTGTGAGAACTGGTCATCAGTCAACGCATGTGCTAGCCTTCATGTATCATCATCACCCTTAGCTTCTATGATGATACTCAACCAGGGACCTTTAAGAATGAAGCTTCAAATAAATCATGGGCTCTCACATTCAAGTCACGTACTTGATGTCCCATGGAAGCGAACATTCTAAGGGTATCTATTATGTTAACATTTAACTATCATATAGAAAAACATAATAAAAGAATTTGCCATTAATTGTAAAAGGAAAATTAGGTACACAGTTCATCATATGAACAAACAGCCAACAAAATACAAGATTACATGCAACCCACAAGATTCTCGCTAGAGTTGATCATTTAGGTATCGTATACCCATCGATCTAGTATGACCATCATGCTTTCTCTGCGCGAGAGGCTTTGTCAGCGGATCCGCAATATTTTCCTCAGTCGGCACTCTGCAAATGTTTACATCTCCTCGTTCGACAATCTCACGGATAAGATGAAACCGCCGGAGTATGTGCTTGGAGCGCTGATGAGATCTAGGTTCCTTAGATTGTGCAATTGCACCATTGTTATCACAGTAGAGAACTACGGGACCAACAATGCTAGGAACTACATCAAGCTCGCCGATGAATTTCCTAATCCATACAGCCTCCTTCGCCGCATTAGCTGCTGTGATATACTCGGCCTCTGTTGTAGAATCAGCAACTGTCTCTTGCTTGGAACTCTTCCAGCTCACAGCTCCTCCATTCAGGCAAAACACAAAACCTGACTGAGACTTGGAGTCGTCTCGATCAGTTTGGAAGCTAGCATCTGTGTAACCACTTACAACGAGCTCTTCCTCTCCACCATACACCAAGAACACGTCCTTAGTCCTTCTCAAGTACTTCAGGATATTCTTGACTGCAATCCAGTGACACTCACCGGGGTCTGACTGATACCTGCTAGTCATGCTCAAAGCAAAGGAGACATCGGGTCGAGTACATAACATCGCGTACATGATTGATCCAATTGCCGAAGCATATGGAATCAACTTCATGCGGTCCTTATCTTCACAAGATTTTGGACACTGGTCCTTAGAGAGATTCACACCATGAGACATGGGCAAAAATCCTTTCTTGGACTCAAGTATGTTGAACCGCTTCAACACCTTTTCGATGTACGTACTCTGGGTCAAACCCAGCAACTTCTTCGATCTATTTCTATAGATCTTAATACCAAGTATATAAGTCGCTTCACACAAATCCTTCATTGAAAAACAGTTCCCTAGGTTGTTCTTAACAACTTTCAGGGTAGGAATGTCATTCCCAATCAACAGTATGTCATCTACATACAATATCAGGAAGACAACAATGCTCCCACTGATTCGCTTGTAAACACAAGGCTCATCTTCATTCTTGATGAAACCAAACTCTTTGATTTCCTCATCAAAACGAAGATTCCAACTTCGAGAGGCCTGTTTCAGTCCATAAATGGACTTATTCAGCTTGCATATTTTAGTGGCTTCATCTGGGGATACAAAACCCTCGGGTTGTGTCATATACACTTCCTCAAGGAGGTTTCCATTAAGGAAAACCGTTTTGACATCCATCTGCCAGATCTCGTAGTCATAATACGCAGCAATAGCAAGCAATATCCTAATGGACTTTACCATGGCAACAGGGGAAAAGGTCTCATCATAGTCAATACCATGAATTTGCTTGAAACCCTTAGCCACCAGTCGCCCTTTGAATGTCTGTACATTCCCATCCATGTCGGTCTTCTTCTTGAAGACCCACTTGCACCCTATGGGTCGTACCCCTTCAGGTGGTTCCACCAAGTTCCAAACTTGGTTTGCATACATGGAGTCCATTTCGGATTTCATAGCCTCAAGCCATTTGTCGGAGTCCGGTCCATTCATAGCCTCTTGGTAGGTTGCTGGTTCATCATCATGATCCATAAGCAACATATTACCTATTTGAGACACGAGAAATCCATATCTCTCAGGCTCAAACCTCGGTCTACCAGATCTACGTAGGACTTGTGTTCCCTGAGCAGGTTCTCTAGCTACAACATCTTGTAGTCCTGTCTCAGAATCCAATTCCGGTTCATTTACTACATGTGGTTCTTGAACTTCTTCAAGCTCTACCTTTTCAGTCTTTCTTGATAAGAAATCTTTCTCCAAGAAGACACCAGTCCTTGCGACAAACACTTTGCCCTCAGACGGTAGGTAAAAGTAATACCCTTTTGTTTCCTTAGGATATCCCACCAGATAACATTTATCCGATTTGGGTTCCAGCTTGTCAGGCATTTGACGTCCCATGTATGCCTCACAGCCCCAAATTTTAATGAACGACATACTAGGACGCTTCCCAGTCCATATCTCATATGGTGTCTTCAGAACCGTTTTCGTTGGAGCGCGATTCAATGTCATTGCAGCAGTCTCTAAAGCAAAACCCCAAAAGGAAACAGGCAAGTCTGCATGACTCATCATCGAACGTACCATGTCTAACAGAGTACGATTTCTCCTCTCAGACACACCATTATGTTGTGGTGTTCTAGGTGGAGTGAGCTGTGATACAATACCACACTCTTTCAGATGATCACGGAACTCATGACTCAGGTATTCGCCACCTCGATCAGATCGGAGTGCTTTAACCCTTTTACCCAACTGGTTTTCTACTTCATTCTCGAACTCTTTGAACTTTTCAAAGGTCTCGGATTTGCACTTCATAAGATACACATATCCGTATCTACTGAAATCATCAGTAAATGTAACAAAGTATAAATACCCTCCTCTAGCCATGGAACTCATGGGTCCGCATACATCACTATGTACAACACCCAAGAGATCCTCAGCCCTCTCAGTATAACCAGTGAAAGGAGCTTTAGTCATCTTGCCTAACAAACAAGATTCGCATCGCTCAAATGATTCATAATCAAATGAGTCCAAAAGTCCATCTCTATGGAGTTTGGATATGCGCTTCTCGTTGATATGGCCCAAACGATAATGCTAGAGAAAAGTAGGGTTCGAGTCATTTGTTCTTAGTCTTTTATTATTATCTACATTGTAGATCAGATGATCCAAGTTCAAAATATAAAGACCATTAAACAATTGGGCTACAGCATAACAAACATCATTCTTAAATATAGAACAACAATTGTTCTTAATTATAAAAGAAAATCCAATCATGTCCAAACATGAAATAGATATAATGTTTCTAGTTATGGCCGGAACAAAATAACAGTTATCTAGTTCTATTACAAGCCCACTGGGCAAAGAAAGACGATAAACCCCTACGGCTACAGCAGCAACTCTTGCTCCATTGCCGACGCGGAGGTCCACCTCTCCTTTACTCAGCAATCTTCTCCTTCCTAGTTCCTGCACATTTGTACAAATGTGAGAACCACATCCGGTATCAAATACCCAAGATGAAGGAGCAGAAAGGTTTATCTCTATAACGTAAACATTTGAAGCGGAAGTCATACCTCCCCTCAATTTCTGCAGACCCTCAATGTATGAAGGACAGTTCCTCCTCCAATGACCAGCCTTGCCACAGTGGTGGCATTTCCCTTCCTTCACCGTTCTTTTCTTTTTCATCAGTGCTGAAGACTTGGGCTCAAGATATGACTTAGGTCCCACCTTCGTCTTCTTGGAACCCTTGGCTTTTCCCTTGCCCTTATGCACCATCAGTATGGGGCTGGCAGGCTTGGCCTTCTTCATGTTGATTTCGGCAGTTCTCAACATGCCTAGGAGTTCGGGCAGTGTCTTGTCTATCTCATTCATGTTGTAGTTCAAGACGAACTGATCATAACTGTCCGGCAACGATTGCAGGATCAGATCCGTGGCCAACTCTTGACCAAGAGGAAAACCCAGCCTTTCAAGGTTCTCGATATACCCAATCATCTTGAGTACGTGAGTCCCTACTGAGTCTCGAACTCCCATCTTGCACTGAAACAATGCTTTAGTGATGTCGAACCTCTCTTGATGAGCCTGCCCTTGAAACATTTTCTTGAGATGCTCGTCAATCTCCTTGCACCCCATGTTCTCATGTTGCTTCTGAAGCTCACAGTTCATGGTGGCAAGCATAAGGCATTCGACATCCAAAGCATCGTCAGTATACTTCTTATAAGTATCCTTCTCAGCACGGGAAGAGTTCCCGGTCGGCACCTCGGGGGCTTCTTCTTCCAAGACATAGAGCTTTCGCTCCTGCCTGAGAACAATTCTCAGGTTCATGTACCAGTCCATGTAATTTGTCCCACTGAGTTTATCCTTCTCAAGGATGGCTCTCAGAGACAACGTGGAGTGTGAAACAATTGCCATGGAATTCTACAAGAATTTATGCAGAATAAAATCAGTAACAAATTTCAAATACAATTTATTTTAATTTGGACTTCAATTAAAATACTCCCACTATTTTATTCGAAATGATAGCCCTCACTAACAATTCGGAGAGTTCATGCGAGCTACTCTCTTAGTGGACAAGATCCGTATTTCACCAACACTATGAGTCCGCTTTGGCGTTCCTCTCACGATGCGGTTATTTAGGTAGGCAACGCTTGCCAATTGCATCCTCATGCAATTCTTGTATGGTTGGTGAATAACTCCTTATTCGCATCCATCATATGGTGCATGCCAACCCTATGCCTCTAGGCACTCAACCTTTGAGGTCACCTAGTTAAGATGGACCCGATGTCGACAGTGGGATATCACAATTATCCGCTCGCACCCTTACCAAGATAGATTAATGCACCTTGCTTTGGCAAGCCCACACTTCATCGATCGAGGCAGGAAGAGTGTCATCCATCGGAAGGCATCCGAACACTTAATATTTGATGAAGGGATTTTCAATTATAGGTTAACAATTAACCATGATCAACATTTGATCAATGTGCACATCCAAAGAAAAACAAAATTTCTAAAACCACATGCATCCCTTATGTGCACATCCTGACACCATCAACATTTGATAGAAGGAAGGGCTAAATCTGAACATCCGGAAACTTCCAAATCCTCAGATTTACATGCATTGGACAAAGGCAAAGACAACTCAACTTAAAGCAGTAGACAAGCTCATCTCTCTATGTTGGATTCAAAATCCAAAACATACTCAAGGGACGGTTACTGCTAAGGAGACAACAATTTCTAACACTTAGAAATTCCCACGAAATCCCAGACGTTCTTGGAGGAGACCAAGACTAAATCTAGACATTTAGAACACTTCTAAATCCCTAGGTTTACACGCACTGGAATAACAAACTTCCAAAACAACGATCATGGCCGCAACCTGCCTCTGATACCACTGTTGGGGTTTCTCTTAGGGGTGGCACAACACTTGTGCACGCAGCGGAAGAATAAACATCAAGAAAAACCCAAAGAGATGTGGATCGGGCCATGACTGTTGAATTAAGAAGTTTACAAAACTAGGCAAAAATTACCTCGGTGGCGTTGAGTCACAACTCAACGGAGATGCTCCAAACTTTGATTTCTGCTGGTGGCAAGTTCTACGTGGAATAGTATCCACGTTTCTGCAGAAGTCCACATGAGCGGGAGAACACCGGGCTTTCCGTCACACGGAAGATCGGGATGGAGAAGACCGCACCTCTGCTATTCCACGGACTGCTAGGTCCGCGTCAGGAAGAGCAGCACCAGCGACGGTCGCCGGAGAAGAGGAGGTCAGTGGAGCGATCACGGCGGCGGCGGAACGCTTCCGTCGGCGGCGGGATACGGGATCGGGGAAACGATCGCGGAACAGCTTCCGTCAAAATCGATTTGATCGGCAGTAAAAGCATACACCCCCGAAAACCCTAAGTGTCCTATTTATACCAAAGGTATAAATAAACCCAGGAAAATCGCTATCCGCAGACCACCCCGAAATAGGGTTCAGAATCGGCGAGTATCAATCGGCGAGACTCGGCGAGAATCGGCGAGAATCGATCAGCGAGCATCACCATGGATCGGCGAGAATCAGAGTACAATACTCGACGATTCTCGCCGATCGTCGAGCATCACTGGATGATACACGTCGAATCTCGTCGACCGTCGAGCCGCGGTCGACGATACTTGTCGAAGTCGTCGATCGTCGAGAATCAACATATTGATTCTCGACGATTCTCGTCGATCGGCGAGAATCAAAGAGACGATTCTCGCCGATCGGCGGGAATCAGAAAGACAATTATCGACGAATGCCATCGACCCTCGGACGACAATCTAACCAGCCTCCAAGGCAACATTTGCCCAACCCGACGATCCTTTTAAGGCAACACTTTGCCTACAACCCTATTCAGGTCGGTGATTGGTAACCTTTACCAACACAGTCAATCAACCAACTTCTCCACATCTCTTATGTGCGACCCTGCAGGCTCATATCGCGTTGGCAGTGAGATTACATGTTTGATCACTTCCAGATCATCATGGTAACTCCAACAGAAAAATGCTAGGGTAACAATTTTCTACTTGAGCATGTGAAGCTCTTATTGTTTTTGCATTGGAAGCCCGCACTCGCGAGTTTGCAGTGAGTTGAGGCGTTCCTTCGGGTAGACATGAATAGTCCCTGTTTTGTACATATAGAGTCCATAATCAAGAATGGATATAGGCATGATGTGTGAAGCCTACCCGGACAAGTTGGTCTGGATCGATGTTGATGCATTGCATAAGTGGTCGGAGAAGACTCCGTGCGAATGTTTGTTTTTCGGGTTTTCTACGAGGTAGATTGCATCAGGGAGCCTTGGGGATTAACTCCAAGGTGCACCCAGAAAACTGGGCAGATGTGTGATTCTGCCAACATGGTGGCCCAGGAGCCAACTTGAACATAACTGGGTTATTTGAAGTGTGTAACCGAAACGGGACTCGGGAGAAGTTTGACCCGTGCATATGGCTTAAATTGCCGTTGTGATGTGAGCACGGGTTGGGCGGAACCGTACACATTCTATGTCGTTCGGTGGGAGCTGTTGGCATAGATGAGGGTCTTCGGCCGTATATGGCTTAAATTGAGGTGACCCATGCCGGGAAGACAAAATGCTCACGAGATTTGGCCATCCTTGTGGTGGTGGTGGTGAGATCGAGATGTCTATGGCTTAAACTGATGTGACATTGACCGGTTCATCGAGAATGTGCCCTGAGTGCATGGGGTGTGTGGTCGTGACTGTCTACGCCTGTGTTGTTGTGTGATTACACTATAATGCTGGATTATGCTAATAAAGTGCAGGGAAGAATCATCGCCACCCAGAGCTGGGGGAGGGATCGTTATAATTTGGCCAGCATAGCTGACCGTTGCATTTGTTTGCAACCGTGCGATGGATTGTTGCGTGCAGGTGCTGCGGAGCCGAGTGCTAAATAGCGGGCCAAAGCCCAAGTTGCTGAGCCGGCCCTCGAAGGCCTAATTTTCAGTGTTTTCTGTTATTCATGCCGCCTGCATGCCGAGGTTTGGAAAACATTGGTATTCAAGCAAACTATTGTAAGGCCTTAAGGTCAGTACTTGTGTATATGTATGTTCATTCTCGTTGGCTTTGTAGTGAACGTTCATGCTAGTAGCAGGGTTCTTTTATGTGCAACTATTAAAATTTCTTCCGCTATAATGACTCTGTGTAGGACATTATATTAGTTGGATGGTTTCCATTGAGTAACCACCCGGTCTATCTGTGGTATATGGCGTCGGGCCCGGGCCGTACCTACTGCTATATGTTATGCAACGGATAGGGGGTGTTACAATTTAGTATCAGACTCCTAGTTTCGGTCAGGCTTAAACTGAATTTGTGGACGAATTCTTTTTAAGCGGTGGTGAGCACATGTGTGTGCGTCATCGTTATAACAGCAAAAGAACCCATGAATGTCCACTTAGGAATGAAAATACACGTGTTTGAGGAACCTGTGTGTTCCTATAATTGCTTTTTGCAATTTTGTATGGTCGCTTAACGGTGTTTTGTACAACTATAAGTGACCAGAAGCGGTGCTGGGCCGTCAAAATGCCGAGTTTTTGAGGCTAGTAGTGCACCAAATGATGCTCCTGCAACACCTCCATCGGCTGAGACCATATGATTGGTGGCCGAAGTAGTGTTTGCCATGATCAATGCATAGCCTGCAAGGCATATGCAGCATCCCGCCCCTACGATGGAGCAGGTACCTCTTTAAGAGGCTGAGCCGAGAAGAGTGGAGCAAGTAGTAGTGGAGCCTTTGGTTCCAAGGCGAGCAACTAAAAGGCAGCTCAAACACGTTATGAGCTTTAATCCTCCCGTGTTCTCGGGGTTGTGAACCCCATCGCAAGCTGAATATTAGCTCTCCCGAGTGAAGAGAGTCCTGACAACTACTGAAATGGAGGAGTGGCAGATGACCACTATAGCTACGTTCCTTCTGGACGGTGATGCTAGGTTGTGGTAGGAAGGCTTGGAGCTACATCACTTGAGGGGTAAGCAAATTACGGACATCTCAATGGAGGAGTTCTCGAGACTGTTCTTTGCTAGGAACCTCCCTTCGGCAAAGAGGATAGCTTTGGAGAATGAGTTCCAGATGTTGGTACAAGGAGAGAGTAACGTGGATGAGTATCTCTATGAGTTTACCTGATTAGGTCGGTACACTAGCTCCACCATCGCGGACGAGGAGCGCAAGACAAACCAATTCTATGAAGGTTTGAGAGATGACTTGAGGCTACTACTCTCGGGTCCTATGACGCAGGGCTTCTTGACCCTGGTCAACATGGCCCGGTCTTCGGAGAAGGACATGAAGAATGTTCAAGCGAATAAAAGCTTTGGTGATAAGAAGTCAGAGTTCAAGGTGCCGACTACCTCAAAGTCTGGGTACCGTAAGTTCTTTAAGAAGGCTATGACTTCGGGTCCAGCTCCTTCTTCCGGTGCTTCTGGGGCGACTACGGGTCGGACCCCGGGTGCATGTTTTACTTGTGGAAAGCCGGGGCACTTTTCCCGTGACTGCTGGAGCAGACGTCCCAAGTCCTAAAGGAAGCCAGGAACAACTTATGAAGAAAATGGCAAGGCGGTGGAGTCAACCGCATCCCATTATGCTCCGGCTCAATCGAGGGTTTATAATCTTGGCCAACAGGAGGTCATTAAACAAGCGGATGTGGTGACAGGTACGATTTAAATTTATAGCAAATTAAATTTTAAATACTTCTTATGCGTGTATTACCTTACCACTGCTGGTTTAGGATTTGTTTTGATTTGTGATAATCCGGCGAGAGCACTCTTTGATACGGGAGCTTCGCACTCCTTTCTGTCCAAAGAATTCATATCACGCATCGGGGTACCTTCTTCGGTGGCAAAGGACAAACTGGATGTGTTGTTGCCCAATGGGTGTTCGATGTGTGCGGATAGAATATGTGGCATTAAGATTCGTATCGGGAGTCAGGAGTTCCATTTGCTAGCATAGTTACTGCCGCTGGTGGAGTTCGATGTGATATTCGGCATGGACTAGCTCTCGGAGCAGCAAGCTTATATTGATTGCGGTTGCAAGGAAGTCAAGTTGGGAACAGGTCGTGAGATAACTTTTACAGGCTTAAAAGGGTCGAGCAAGACATTGATGTCTTCTCTTCAGGTGGTGAAGTCGGTTCGTGCTGGAGCAGAGCTGTTCTTTACACTAGTGGAGGTTGCAAAGCCTAAGCCTTCATTGGATAGTATTTCAGTGGTAGTTGAGTACCCTGATGTGTTCCCTACCGATCTTCCTGGAGCCCCACCTCAACGGGAGATAGATTTCACGATTGAGGTAGCGCTAGGTGCGAAACCTATGTCATGCTCTCCGTATCAGCTAGCGCCTAAGGAGATGGCGGAGCTGAAAGTTTGACTGCAAGAGTTGTTGGAGCAAGGGTATGTGCGTCCAAGTTCGTCGCCTTAGAGCGCACCGGTCCTCTTTGTTAAGAAGAAGGACGGGAGCTTGAGACTCTGTACTGATTATCGGGAGTTGAACAAGCTAACAGAAAAGAACAAGTATCCGATCCCGAGGATTGATGATCTATTTGATCAGTTAGTCGGGTTGACGGTGTACTCAAAGTTGGATATTAAGTCCGATTACTATCAGCTGAGAATAAGGGAGAGTGATATCCCTAAGACAGCGTTCAGTATGAGATACGGGTATTACGAGTTTAAGGTCATGTCGTTTGGGCTGACAAATGCACCGTTAGTGTTCATGGATTTGATGAACAGGACTTTCAGGGAGTACTTGGACAATTTTGTGATCGTCTTCATCGACGATATTTTGGTGTACTCGCAGAGTGAGGAAGATCACTTCAGGCATCTTCACTTGGTTTTAGAGACGCTGAGGAGGAATCAATTGTACGCCAAGTTCTCGAAATGCGAGTTTGTTTGTCCTCAGTGGCATTCCTCGGTCATATAGTGAGTGGAGAGGGGATTGCGGTGGATCCGGCGAAGATTGTTGCGATACGAGAGTGGCATGTGCTTGCTACGGTAGCGGAAGTCAGGAGTTTTCTCGGGCTTACCGGCTATTACAGGCGCTTCATGGAGAACTTCTCGTGGATAGCATTACCTTTCATTACTTTGACGAGGAATGAGCAGAAGTTCGTTTGGACGCCGGAGTGTGCGCGAGCTTTTGAGGAGTTGAAGTGTCGGTTGACCACGGCGCCTGTGTTGAGTTCTCCGAGTGGGACCGAAGGCTTTGAAATCTATAGCAATGCTTCGGGCAGTGGCTTGGGTTGTGTGCTACTGTAGCACGGAAGCGTTATAGCGTATGGCTCGAGACAGCTGAAAGTGCACGAGAGGAATTATTCGGTCCATGACTTGGAGTTAGCGGCCGTGATTTTTGCCTTAAAGCTGTGGAGGCACTACTTGTATGGAGTAAGGGTTGATATCTATACCGACCATAAGAGCCTAAAATATTTGTTGGATCAGAAAGATCTGAACATGCGGCAGCGTAGATGGATGGAGTTTCTGAGGGACTATATGTTCAAGATCCACTACGTGTCTGGTAAAGGCAATACGGTTGCGAACGCGTTGAGTCGCTGGGCCCCAGCTCAAGCTAATTGGCTATCGGTCCATGACGAGCGGTTGGTTCGGGAGTTGGAGGCGTTGGAGATCTCTTGCGTAGACAAGCAGTCGAGTGCTGAAGCGCTATTGCACTGGACGAAAGTTCAGTATGACCTGGCTGATCGGATTCGGCGGGCTTTGGATGTGGATAGCAGCATGAAGCAGCTCATGGTTGAGTCTCTGGAAGGGTCAAATTCCCAATTCATTGTTGAGGATGGATTGCTTTGGAAAGATGGTCGTCTGTGTGTCCCGAGTGTGGGCAATTTGCGGGTGGAGTTATTGTACGAGGTGCATCATACCAAGTACTCGATTCACCCGAGGAGCATGAAGATGTACCGCGATGTGAAGAAATTATTCTGGTGGCCAAGACTGAAGAAGATGTGGCACTGTACGTGGCGATGTGTCAAACATGCGCCTTGGTGAAGGCGGAATGCCAAAAGCCGGGAGGATTCTTGAAGTCCTAGCCTATTCCAGAATGAAAGTTTGACGACATTACCATGGACTTTGTGCATGGGTTGCCAAGGTCGCAAAAGGTGAGCGACGCCATTTGGGTGGTCGTAGATCGTCTAACGAAGGTGTCGCACTTCATTCCGCATATGAAGGATGATCCGGTTGAGAAATTGGCAAAGTTGTATGTGGACAATATTGTACGGCTTCATGGTGTTCCATGCATCATCGTGAGTGACCGAGATGGGCGGTTCACGTCCAATGATTGGAGGCTGGTACAGCAGATGTTGGGTACAAAGCTGAGTTCAGCACAGCCTTTCATCTGCAGACGAATGGGCAGACCGAGAGTGTCAATAGGATAATGGAAGACATGCTTCGCATGTGCGTCCTAGATTTTGGAAAGCAGTGGGAGGACCACCTATACTTGGTGGAGTTCGCGTACAACAATAGCTACCAAGCAAGCATACAAATGGCGCCCTTCGAAGCCCTTTATGGTAGAAGATGTCGCACGCCGTTGTCTTGGTCGGAAACGGGTGAGTCAAAGTTGTACAAGCTACAAGAGGTGGAAGATGCTACTTCATTGGTTCGAACGATTCAGGAAAGGTTGCTAATCGCTCAAGACCGCCAGGCTAAGTACTATAATGCCAAGCACAGGAACGTGGAGTTCGATGTTGGTGACTAGGTGTACTTGAAGATCAAGCCGTTCAAGGGTGTCTCGCGGGTGCGGCGCTTAAAGAAGCTAAGCCCGAGGTACCTTAGACCGTTTGAGGTTTTGGAGCGGATTGGTGAAGCAGCTTATCGTTTGAAGCTATCAGTGGAGCTTAGTGGTCTACATGATGTATTCCATATATCGGTGCTACGGAAGGCGGTGCAAGAGCCTTCGCATGTGATCGCGGTGGATCAAGTGCCGTTCGAGAATGGGTTGACGACAAAGGTCAAGCCCGTTCGAATTGAGGACTCAGAAGTCAAGCGGCTACGCAATAAAGAGATCATGATGGTCAAGGTCCGTTGGGACAATTGCGGTCGAGAAGAGCTCTCTTGGGAGCGAGAGCAGACCATGCTTGAGGAGTACCCGGAGTTGTTTCACTCAGGTACCGTTTAAGTTTTATGTTTCTTTCCTTTATATAATTTCAAGGACGAAATTCTTTTAAGAGGGAGAGAGTTGTAACACCCCGAAACTCAAAAGAGCGACGGGAGGCGCTTTGAGCCAAGTTTGGAATTTGGCAGGGGGCATACGGCCTGTGACATGGGCGTGTCCCAGGGCGTGTCGTGTTTAGGCCGACGATTTGGCCGTGTGGTCGACGATTTTTGGAGTCGACGATCGTCAAGCAGCGAACACGGCCTGAGACACGGGCGTGTCCCAGGGCGTGTCGAGATCGTCTCGACGATCTGGCCGTGTGGTCAATGATTTTTGGAGTCAACGATCGTCGAGCAGCGAACACGGCTTGAGACACGGGCGTGTCCCAGGGCGTGTCGAGCTCGTCTGGACGATCTGGCCGTATAGTCGATGAATTTTGGGTCGACGATCGTCGAGCAGGTAATACGGCCTAGGACACGGGCATGTCCAAGGCCGTGTCAGGTGGTCGATGAAGTGTCGAGGTAGTGAACACGGCCGGGAGCCCAGGCGTGTTTGGGTTTGACACGGGCATTTCAAATAGGACACGGGCATGTCCAAGACCCGTGTGAGTCTCGGGTTGGTGTTGGTCCTGTGTTGATGGGGGAACATGCCTGGGAACACGGGCGTGTACTGGCTGACACGGGCATGTCAGGTCGAACACGGGCGTATCTGATACCCATGTGTTTTTCGAGATGCGTCGATTTCGACGGCAGATGGGGGACACGGCCCTGGACACGGGCGTGTCGCAGGCCGTGTTCGGCCTAGGTTTTGAATTTCAGCTACGGGTCGTGGCCGTTCGTTTCCTTATTTTGGGATCCGACGGCTGGGGGTTGTTCCTCCTGGGATATACCCAGGAATAGGGTTTTAAATCCCTGACTTCTTTCACTTAAGTCTCTTTCTAAAGTGTTGAGAGAGGGGAGAGCAAGGAAAAAGAAAGGAAGCTAAATCTGGTTGGCGGTGGAGTTTCAGAGCTCCAAATCGCGAGCCAACTTCGGATCTATGGAGGCAAAGAGATTACGGTGCTTTTCATCCGCATAGATTTCTATGGCGCCAAGGAAAAATGCTAGGGTAACGATTCTCTACTTAAGCATGTGAAGCTCTTGTTTCCTTTGCATAGGAAGCCCGCTCTTGCGATTTTGCGGTGAGTTGAGGCGTTCCTTCGGGTAGACATGAATAGCCCCCGTTCTGTACATGTAGATTCTGTAATCGAGAATGGATATAGGCATGATGTGTGAAGCCTACCCGGACAAGTTGGTCTGGATCGGTGATGATGCATTGCATAAGGGGCCGGAGAAGACTCCGTGCGAATGTTTGTTTTTCGGGTTTTCTACGAGGTAGATTGCATCAGGGAGCCTTGGGGATTAACTCCAAGGTGCACCCAAAAAACTGGGCAGATGCGTGATTCTGCCAACATGGTCGCCCGGGAGCCAACTTGAATATAACCGGGTTATGTGAAGTGTGTAACTGAAATAGGACTCGGGAGATGTTTGACTCGCGCATATGGCTTAAATTATCATTGTGATGTGAGCACGGGTTAGGAGGAACTGTACCCGTTCTATGTCGTTCGGTGGGGACCGTTGGCATAGATGAGGGTCTTCGGCGGTCTATGGCTTAAATTGACGTGACTCATGCCAGGAAGACAAAATGCTCACGAGATTTGGCCATCCTTGTGGCGGTGGTGAGACCGAGATGTCTATGACTTAAACTGACGTGACATTGACCGGTTCATCGAGAATATGCCCTGAGTGCATGGGGTGTGTGGTCGTGAGTGCCTATGCCTGTGTTGTTGTGTGATTACACTATAATGTTGGATTATGCTAACAAAGTGCAGGGAAGGAGCATCGCCGCCCCGAGCTGGGGGCGGGATCGTTTTAATTTGGTCAGTATAGCTGACTGTTACCTTTGTTTGCCACCGTGCGGTGGATTGTAGCATGCAGGTGCTACGGAGCTGAGTGCTAAATAGCAGGTCAAAGCCCAAGTTGTTGAGCCGGCCCTCGAAGGCCTAATTTTGAGTGTTTTTTTGTTATTCATGTATGGCCGGTCTGCGTGCTGAGGTTTGGAAAACATTGGTATTCAAGCAAACTATTGTAAGGCCTTAAGGCCAGTACTTGTGTATTTGTACGTTCATTCCTGTTGGCGTTGTAGTGGACGTTCATGCTAGTAGAAGGGTTCTTTTATGTGCAACTATTAAAATTGCTTCCGCTAGAATGACTCTGTGTAGGACATTGTATATTAGTTGGATGTTTTCCATTGAGTAACCACCTGGTCTATCTGTGGTATATGGCGTCGGACCCCGGACGGACCTACTTCTATATGTTATGCGATGGATAGGGGGTGTTACATGAGTTGCTAACTGATAATGTCTAATCTTAAAATCATGTGGAAGAATAATACTACGGCTTTGAAAGAGAAATACTGTAGCCAAACTACTTTTGTATTTTTAGTTAAGGGATAACTTGAGCTAGTATCAATCGGGCAGTCCTTCGTCGGGTCGTTGCCTACTCCTTACTTGAAAGTCCTTCTTCAAGGGCCGTACACTCTCACTCTTAGTAATCCTTCACTCAGAGGAAAAAAGTACAAAGAAGAACAATGTAGTAATAACTAACAATTGTAATTTTCATTCATTCAAAGGATGATTACAACAAGAGCATTCATGTCTCTTTATAGATTTTAAGAGCCATGAAAGGTGAGTATGGAATGACTTTGGAGTCCATGTATTTTTTTGGAGGTTGGGCCATCATTATGATGGTCTTTAGTCACATGTTTGAATGATGATGAAAATAAGGTAGCTTATGTGTGAAAGGGGAGAACTTTATGGTGGCTATTAATGACATGAAGAAAATAAAGCGGTTTATGTGTGAAAAGAGGGTGGTTTATGGTGGCTAACAATGACATGTAGGAAATAAAGTGATTTATGTGTGAAAAGGGGTGATTTTGGTGGCCATTCATAACTTGTAGAAATTTAAGTGGTTTATCTGTGAAAATGGGGTTTATCGTGATCATCATGGTATAAAGAAAAAAAAGGTGGTTTATCTGTTAAAAGGGGGTGGTTTAACATATGGGCTAAGTTATGTTGGGTTTGGATAGTATTGGGCTTGACTTGCTCAAGATCTATAATATATCCTACAATATGAAAAGCCCATATTACATTAGTTATATCACAAAATACATAAGGCTTAAAATGCGAGTGAGCTCATAAGTATGCTCAAAATAAAATGCAAAATAAAAATATAGATTTAATTTGAAGGTTTATTGACATCATGCGTGTCGATGTCACTTTTTCTACCGTCTTGATTTAACATGTCCTGCATCAGCTCCCCCAATCTTTAAAGAATTCGACTCTGTCGAATTTGAGTCTAGGTAAGCCTGTAGGAGATCTGAATCCAACTATTGTAGTTCTTCAATAGTAATCCATGAATCATCAATTTGGGATAGAACTTCAAGGAAATTGGGACAAAAGACTCAGTGAGGTGCTTATAGCTCCTGCATATGGACTTGTTTGATCCTATGTTGGTTCATAATATAGGTAGGAAAGTCTACACTCTTGTGGATGTTGATGACTTTTCCAGATTTGCTTGAGTTTTCTTTCTTAGGAAAAAGTTTGAAACCCTCGATGTCTTCAAGACATTTGTTAAGCAAATTTAGAATAAATTGACAGTACTGTGGTCAAAATCAGAAGTGACCATGGGACTGAATTTCAGTATGAATGAACGACAAGGTTCTGTTAAGAGCAAGGGATTCACCAAGAATTCTCATCTCCTAGAACACTCCAGCAAAATTAGATTGTTGAGAGAAAGAATAGGACTCTCATAGAGGCTGGAAGGACCTTATTGAGTGACACATCTCTCTCATAATACTTTTAGGCTGAGGCAGTTAATACTACATGTCATGTCCTTAATAGGGCTTCTATCACCAAGAGCCACATGAAGATTTTCTATGAGATCTTGAAGGACGGAAAACCAAACCTGAGTTGTTTCAAGATCTTTGGTAGTAAGTGCTATATGTTAAACAATGGAAAGTCCTATGTGACTAAGTTTGTTGTCAAGTCCTATGAAGGGATTTTTGTTGGGTACAATAATCACAACAAGGCCTATAGGATCTACAACTTGAAAAATCAAGTTGTAGAAGAGTATATTCATGTAGTTTTTGATAAATCTACAATGATTAATAGTGAGCTGCCAAGCTCCTCTTCAAGTCCTGTAGATACTGAACTGATGATGGACAAGCTGACTATCAAGGAGGATTCTCCATTAGTTCAAGATGAATCTAACAGAGTGTGCATTCCATAGGAAGTACAAGGCACACATGTTGTGGATGATGATCAACAAAGTGAAGATAATGAAGATCAGGAAGCTGAAGCAAGATTGCCTCCAGCAGTCATGCATCTAAGGGATCATCCGAGACACCAAATCATTGGTGATGCCAGCAAAGGAGTAGTGATAAGGAGTAAAAGTATTAATACAACATTGTATTCTAGTTTCCTGTCACAGGTTGAGCCCAAAAAGTTTGAAAAGGACAACATAGATCAGTTCTAGATTGTAGTTATACAAGAGGAACTGAACCAATTTAAAAGGTGTTGGGTCTGGAAGCTATTTCTCAGACCACAAAGAAATAATGTCATTGGAGTAAAGTGAATCTACAGGAACAAACTTGATGAAAATGGCATTATAGTTAAGAACAAGGCTAGACTGGTGGCTAAAGGATACATGTAAGAAGAAGGTATTGATTTTGATCAATCATTTGCCCTAGTAGCCAGATTGGAAGCCACAAGACTTTTCCTTGCATGTGCTGCATACTAAGGATTAAAAGTCTACCAGATGGATGTGAAGTCAGCCTTTCTGAATGGTGACTTAAAGGAAGAGGTTTATGTTGAACAGCCTCTAACCTTTATTGTTCCTAACTCACATAATTCTATTATATACTTAAGAAAGCTCTATATGGGCAAAAGCAAGCTCCTATACTTTTGTATGAGATATTATCTAGCTTCCTCATTGAGAACAAATTCTTAAGGGGGAAGATAGACAAGACCCTATTCCTAAGGGAATCTAAGGGCAAGATCATCCTAGTCCAGATTTATGTTGATGACATAATCTTTGGATCTACTGATGACAACCTTTGTAGGAAGTTTGCCAAACTTATGCAAGGGAAGTTTGAGATGAGCAGCATGGGTGAGCTCAAGTTCTTCTTGGCCTTTCAAGTAAGACAGAATGATGATGGCTTGTCCATATCCCAGTCCAAGTTCACCAGGGAGTTGATCAAAAAGTTTGGTATGGAGAATGCCTCCATCATGAAAACTACCATGGGGTCAAGTATGCATATAGGCAAAGATGAAGCAGGGAAACCTATTGATGAAACTTTGTATAAAGGGATAATTGGATCCCTTTTATACCTTACTGCAAGTAGGCCACACATCACGTATGTTACATGTGTTTGTGCTAGGTATCAGGCTAGACCTAAAGAATCTCACTACTCAACTGGTAAGAGAATTTTGAGGTATCTTAAGGGCACAAAAGATCTTGGCCTATGGTACCCTAGAAATGGGGATTTTGATCTAACTGACTATTTAGAAGCAGAATTTGTAGGCTGCAAAGAGGACAGGAAAATCACTTCAGGCACCTGTCAGTTCTTGGGATGAAGACTAGTATCTTGGAGCAGCATGAAACAAACAAGTGTAGCAATCTCAACTGCAGAACCAGAGTATATTTCTATTGGGAGCTACTGTGTATAGTTGTTGTGGATCCAGCATCAGCTTCAGGACTATAACCTCCAGATAAGTAGAAGTCCTTTATTTTGTGATTCTACTAGTATCATCTCAATTGCTAGGAATCCTATCTCACATAGCAGGACTAAGCATATTGAGATAATATATCATTTTATTAGAGAGCATGTGGAATGTGAAGATATCAGTCTTAAGTTTGTCCCTATAGACAAGCAAGTGGATGGCATCTTCACTAAGCCACTAGATGAAGCAAAGTTAAACACCTTCAAATTTGAGTTGGGTCTGTTGAACTTGGTATAGCTTCAATTGCTCTTTCCCTATTTAGGTTACAGGAATTACTCTTTCTGGCAAGTTGTGAAGACCATAAGGGATATCAAGACTGGAGAAGACTACAATGTCTATTAGATGCTGAAAGAAAATGCTCCTATTGAGTGGATCAAGTACAACACATGCAGAAACAAATTCTGCTTCCTGTAGAGAAGTTGCAAGCAGCTGATTATCAATAATCAGATAGGGGGAGAAGATGTTTAGAGGAAGATAAGGTCAGCACCTCCTTGACTATTCTAAAGAAGTCAAAAGGGGGAGAAGGATATGATCAAGGAAATGATCAAGGCTATGCAGGAAAATAGGGAGAGGAGTAAGTGATGATGATCACCTTACTGGCAAGGACAATGTGGTAACCTATAACTTGTTTAACTTGATCACCTTGTAGGAAAGGACAATGTGGTAACCTATAACTTGTTTAACTTGTAAAAATTTTCCAATCTATTATTGCATTTGTTGGTGTGTATCATTGACTAAGAGTTTTGATGGAATATTTTAACTTCTTCAAATAGGGGGTGACTGTTGGGTCTATTGATTCAATGTCCCAGATTTGTAAGAAGCCAAAATATCAATGGTATACATATAGTTGTATTTGATGTATGTTTAAGTTCATGCATGCAGGTTGCACTTTGTCACATTGATTGGACAGGTGGCTCAAATGACAATGACAGGTGGACTTAAAGAAGCTGGCTAGAAAGGCAGGAATTTGCCTAAGTCCACAAGCATTGAGTAAAGCAAGCTCACTCAACACTAGATGTCGATATTTGACGATGTCCATAGGCATTGAGTGAAGTAAGCTCACTCAATTCCAGTTGTCAAGGAAGAATGTTGAAAAGACAGAAAAGTATCTAAGTCCACAGGCATTGAGTGAAGTCAGTTCACTCAACGCTAGACAACAAAAGCACTGAGTAAAGATAGGGCAGTCAAAGCCCAGCAGGTTGCAGAAAGCAATTCTGTGACTAAGTCCACGGGCGTTGAGTGAAGGAAGTTCACTCAACATCATATAATAAAAGGCATCATATACATCATAGTCTGTCAAAGCTTCAGCAGTGGCAAGCAGAAAATTGATTAAGTCCAGAAGCATCGAGTGAACACAGCTCTCGACGCATGAAGAAGGAAGCGTTGAATCAAGCTAATTCTATCAAAGCCAAAGAAGAAGAAGATATAAAAATTAACTAACTCCAGATGCGTTGAGTGAGGTCAGCTCACTCAACGCCAGAGAAGAAAGCATCGTGTGATGATAAAGCTCAAGAAGAGATGGATAGAAAAATCTAAGTACAAAAGCGTTGATTTATGAAGCTTCACTCAATGCTCTCAATGCCTGGAAGTACAAAAGATATTGGCCAAGTCCAAAAGCGTTGATTGAAGCCAGTTCACTCAATGCTCTCAATGCCTAAGTAAGGTAGTGGAATTGTCTAAGTTTAGAGGCATTGAGTGAAGCTTGTTCACTCAACACACTCAACACTTGATGGTGTAGTGAATTTCGCTAAGTCCAGATGCACTGAGTGAAGCATGTTCACTCAATGCCTGAGTTAGAACTGATAATTTGGCTAAGTCCACAGAAGCTGACTTCAGCAAAAGTCAATAAAAGTCAATGAAATTCAAACTCGTTGCGGGAAAGCTGGAATTCAAAACTAATGGCGTTGGCGGCCACCTGTATAATATATTCTGTAAAAGGAAGGCTATATACCAACAATTAAAGCGGGGCCCACGGGTCAAAGAGCCATTGCATGATGGAAGATAAAAGGAATGAGATCGGCAGAATTGAATTAATAATTAGGGATTTGTCTTTTTGAAAAGCAGCAGAACTTCAATGTATTCCTCACCATTGTTGTTGAGACAAGAAGCAGAAGTTCAAATCGATCGACCTGAAAGTTCTTCATCTTAGTTATTGTCGTCTTCATCATCAATAGCAAGAAAGAAGGAGCAGCAAGGGCTAACCCTAGTTGCGGCCACTTTACAGCCCAAGTTGAGGAAATTCTGAAGATTAGTTTTCGGGAGCTGTGAAGAAGAAATATGGACTGATCTTTCTCAGGGCAGAAGGAGAAAGATAAAGAGATAATTTCTCTGGTGTCAAATCAACATCAAACCTTATTCTCTCTACAAGATCCTTTTGGATCTAAGCTGTAAGCCTATATTATAAAGGCTGAGATTGTAGGATCTGTTATAGATCTGAGGTAGTATTCAAGAGTGAATCTGAGTGGTAAGATTCTGTTAAGAATCTGAGTGTAGGGCTTTGTCCTGAGTTATAGATCCTTTGGATCTGAGGTAGGGTTATCCTCCCAGTCCGAGTGGTAGGACATTTGGCCTAAGGTAGGTGATCTTCTAATCACTGAGTTGTAGGGCTTTATGCCAAGTTATAAGTCTTGGAGGAAACTGAGTGGTCCTGCAGGATCATGTTGTAAGCTCTTAGGAGCCGAGATATTGGAGAAGTGCCTTGTATAACACATTGTTAGAAAGGCTAGAGAGACAGTGGATGTACCCGTAATTTGGGGAACCACTATAAATTATTGTGTCGTCTGGGTGAATGTCTTGAAATCAATAGAAAGTAAATCACCACTCATAGCCTAAATTTATAATAATTAAAAGACAAACTAAATACCTAGAAACCTATTCACCCCCCCCTCCTTTAGGTTGTTTAGCTACCCTTGAAAACAAAGACTTTCAAAATTATTTTAGAGTACTTTGTATAGGGGTCCCTTCCATTTTTGTAGCAGTCTTTGTTGGAGAAACTCTTTCTGGAGTACTTTACATATGGTACTCTTCCCATACCTTGGATTCCTCAACTCTTTGTTAAATTATATCAATAGATAGAGTCTCCTCCTTTGTATTTGGCTCCACCTATGAAGTAGGGACCATTAACCTAGCCTCAGGCCATGGTATGGATGGAAGCAGCCAGAACTCAATTGTTGGCTCCCCCCTTAGAAATAAAGGGAGATCCAGGAACAACCATAATATATATGGTTTCCATCTGTTTCATAGGCATATAACCAGCCTTCATATGTTCATCCTTTTCCATTAGAGTTCTGTCATTGCCAGTCAGTTGATTAGCAATCTCTGTATTTTTATATTCAAACACTCTCTCATTATCAAGTTGCTCAATTACTGATCTTGTTCGTCACTGCTCCAGGAGGAATTCCTTTCACTGTGAAAAGAATTCTCCCCCTTCTTTAGATCATTGAAGAAGGATTTAAAGACCCTTACATGAATATGGGATTCATCCATTTGACGTTCTAGTTGTTGTAAAGAGCCAGATAAGTCATCTAGCTGTTCTTATAATATTGTGATTTTATTCAAACAGTCTTTCATGAATATTGTAAACGATTTTGTGAATTTTACAACCAGTTATGTCAGTGCCTTTTCAAAAGCGCTTCTTATTTGCGATTCAATCAACATTCGAGCCATTTGAGTACCTGCAAAAACACTTGACAAATAAGAGGGAAAGACAGCAAGACAGAAGAGAGTGGGGAAGATGAAGAGTTTTGAAGGTGTATTTAGTTATAACATAAGTCTGATATATGTATCGAAGATACGTTGAGATTTAGGGCACTTTTTGGCATGTGCCTACTGAAGTCGATGTTACGTTGATTAGAATTCGACGTGGCTCCGGTAATACCATATTTAGACCGTTTGTCGATGATGCATCGATTTATATCGACGTTGTGTCGAGTATATTCAAACTCTTCGGTCTCCAGCTCTAGACGTTGCATCAAATATAAGTTGATGTTTTGTCGACTTGTATTCGACGTGACGTCGATTACAAAAAAAATTAAGTCTTCTGCTGGTTCTCCCAGTAATGCATGATGACGGGAAATTATTTTGCGTGTATTTTAATACAATTTATTGAGCATCATCAAGCATATCGAATGCATTGATGAAGTGTTTATGCTTTACTACATCAAGTGGATTAGTAAAGATGTCAGCCCTTTGATTGTCAATGGACACATATTCAAGGGAGATTTTCCTTTTCTCTATATTGTCCTTAAGGAAGTGGTGTCTGATTTCAATGTGTTTTGTTCTACTGTGTAGCACTAGATTGGAGGCAATGGATATTGCACTTGAGCTGTCAAATTTTTTTTTGGAATTTGTGAAATTTATATTATAATCAAGCAATTGATTTTGCATCCATAATATCTGTGAATTGCAACTTCCGACAGCTATGTATTCAGCTTCTGCTGTGGAAGTAGAGTTTGAGGTTTACTTTTTGCTAACCCAAGAGATCAGTTTAGCACTCAGGAATTGAGAAGTTCCTAAAGTGCTTTTCCTATCCAATCTACATCCATCATAATCTGCATCTAAGTATTTATATAACTCAAATTCAGATTCTATTGGATACCACAACCCTAGTTCATGTGTACCCTTAAGATATCTTAGAATTCTTTTTATAAAACTCAAGCATAAATCTTTGGGATCAACCTGTAACCTTACACATACACATATGGAAAATATTATATCTAGCCTACTGGCTGTAAGATAGAGGAGAGAGTCAATGATTGCTCTATAATTTTTCTTATCAATGGATTGACCCGATTCATCTCTATCAATTACAACATCGTAGTTATGGGGGTTTTCATCGTGGAGGCATTTTCCAGCCAAAATTTCTTGATTAATTCTTTTGTGTATTTAGATTGGGAGATGAAAATGCCTTCATCACTCTGTTTAACTTAGAGGCCAAGGAAAAAAGACAACTCCCCAATGTTGCTCATTTGAAACCCAGATTGCATTAGGTCAACAAATCTCTTGCACAGTCTTGGGTCTGTTGACTCAAAGATAGTGTCATTCATATATGTTTGGACAATAAGTAGTTGTTATATGTCTTAGTGATAGTGTTTTATCCACCTTTCCTCTTGTGAATGAGTGTTCTAGGAGAAAAGTCTATAAGGTCTCATACCAAGCTCTTGGAGGTTGCTTTAGACTATATAGTGCTTTAGACATATGAAGGGTAAGATGGATTGATCAAACCTAATGGTTGTTCAACATACGCCTCTTCTTAGAGAGTGTCATTGAGGAATACATTCTTAACATCCATCTGATATACCTTGATCTTCTTGTGAGCAGCATTGGTCAAGAATAACCTAATTGTCTCTAGTCTGGAAACTGGTGCAAAGGTCTAATTGTAGTTTATCCCCTCATCTTGCCAATATCCTTAAACAACTAGTCTGACCTTGTTCCTGACTATTACTCTATTGAAATTCAACATGTTTTTATATACCCATTTTGTTCTGATTATTGGGTGATTTTTAGGCCTTTCCACTAGGGTCCATACCTTACTTCTATCAAACTGAGCTAGCTCTTCCTGCATTGCAACAATATAATATGGATCATTGTATGCTTCCTCAAACTTCTTGGGTTCATATTGGGAAAGGAAACATTATATCATAGCCTTAGTTGATAGTTGGTTCCTTGCTTTTACAACTAAATTCACATCTGCTATCACTTGGGATTGGGGGTGATCCCTGAGAATTTCTCTATCATGATCTATTATAGCTTCCCCAAGTGTATGTATTATCTCAGGATATATCCTTTCATCCTATTTATTGGGATCGTCTTCATATGCATTCTCTGGTTCAACAACCTGCTTTTGGGTCTGAACTAGAACTTGAGTTGAACTGGTGTTTGTTTTAGCTATGGCAACATCATCTGAGTTATCTTCAATACTATCCAGCTAATGATAGTGCTCTTTAGATGATCTATCTCCAATGTCCTTGATATGGAGCTGCTCTAGTTTAGTAACAAGAGTGTCTTCTTGCTGCAAAATATTCTTGGTGGAGGTTTCCTCTTCTTTAGATAATGGATGAGCTTCATTAAATACTACATGCATTGACACTTTATTTTGAGAGTCCTTTTGTTATAGCACTTATAGGCCTCGCTAGATGATGAATATCCTAGAAATATATCATCATCTGCCTTCTTTTCAAATTTGGCAAGATGGATCTTCCCATTATTCAGAAAGACAAATATCCTAAAGTATTATATTATAGGTGGCTTCCCCTTCAGTAGCTCATATGGATTCTTCAACTTAGTCTTATGAATGAGATTCCTATTTGTAATATAGTTTACAGTGTTAACTACTTCAACCTAGAAAGAATTCGATAAGCTTTACTCAGTCAATAATGTCCTTCCTAATTCAATTAGGGCTTTATTTTTTCCTTTTAGCAACCTCATTTTATTGAGGTGTTCTAAGGGCTGAAAATATTTGTCGTACTCCTTCATTCTAGCAGAATTTATAGTTTAACTAGTTTTTAAACTTTATGTTGTGGTCACTTCAGATCATAGATATTTGAGTGTTGAATTTAGGCTGAACCTATTTAATAAATCTTGAGAGGATCCAAAAGGTGTTATACATAACGTTTAGAAGGAACACCCAGCTGAATCTAGAAAAATCATCCATAATTACTAAGGTATAGGACTTTCGCCCTAACCTCTAAGTGGGAAGAGGACCAAATAGGTCCATGTGCAGCAGATAAAGAATTCTAGGTGAATCATTTTTATCAATTAGTTTGAATGATGTCTTAGTTTGTTTACCTAGCTAACATGCTCTGTGCAGATTCAGTTTTCTACACTTACCTTTTGGTAAGGCCCTAACTTAATTATTCTTTACAAGCCAGGTTATGGTCTTATGGTTAAGGTGACCAAGCCTCCTATGTTAAAGCTCATTTTTGTCTGTCTGAATTAAATAGATAGATTTCTGTTACATTTGAGCTGAATTCAACCACATATATATTTCCATTCTTAAAGCTAGATATCACTATTTGTTGGGTCCATTAGTCACAATATCCTAGATTTCAAGAAGGCTCATAGGACAATGGTATACACATGATTGTATCTGTTGCATGCTCTAAGTTTAATGTATGCATGTTATTTTATGTTGCACTGTTTTGATAGGTAGTCTGAGTCACAATGACAGATGGAATCAAGCAAGATGCTGACAAAGAAGAGTCTGGCTAAGTCGAAAAGCATTGAGTGAAGGCAGTTCACACAATGCTAATAGGCTAAAGGCATTGACAGAAGATCAAGCAGTCAAAGTCTCAGTATTGCTGTCAAGAAATCTGGCTAAGTACAGAAGCATTGAGTGAAGAAAGTTCACTCAACGCCAAGAGGCTAAAGGCATTGACAGAAGCTCAAGCAGTCAAAGCCTCAATGGTGCAGATAAGAAATTTGCCTAAGTCCAGAAGCATTGAGTGAAGATAGTTCACTCAATGCCAAGAAGCAAAAGCGTTGACAGAACTCCATGCAGTCAAAGCCTGTGTGTTGCAATCTAAGGAATCTATCTAAGGATAGAATCGTTGAGTGAAGCCAGTTCACTCAATTCCTACTCGACTGGATTTAAGATCAAGTATAAAAGCATTGAGTGTTGAAGATTCACTCGATGCCTCAAGGTACAAAAATTTGTTAAGTGTTTCTGCATTGAGTGACAAGGCTCCACTCAACGCCTATGCAGATTGTCTAAAATTTGCTAAGTCTAAAAGAGCCAAGTCATGCTTACATCATGAAGAATTCAAATGTGGCGGGCTTTGCATGTTAGATTACAAAAAGCGTTGTTTGCCTTTAGTGCAACATTAAATGCAAAAGAAGTGTTGCAGTTACTAACTCTGGTAGTCCATCCTGCACAAAGAGTCGTTGGATGGTGGGATACAAAAGCAGAGTTCCGAGAAATTAAAAGGAAGCTTTTTGTGTCATCTTCTTCCTCTCGACTAAGTGGAAGATTGCGAAGAACAAGCTCTTATAGTAAGTTTGTGAACAACAGGCAAGAGTGAGTTGTTGAAGAAATTACTCACTGAAGATTCAACTAGACTTCAATAGCAAATCAGAAATTCTTTTCTGAAGAAGGAGAAGCAGAGCAAGCTTACAGCTGCTGCTCATATTCAAGGCCTCGGCTCTAACCTCTACTATAATCTAGGCTTGAAGAAGCAGTGCTATACAGTTACTTCTCACACAAGTAGAACAACCCTAAAGTTCTATTCTTGGCATTGGGAAGAAGATAAGGCTGAGTTTAATCAGTTCAGAAGACAGGCTTAGAGGACACTTTCTGTAAGACCCCCCCCCCCCCCCCCTCCCGGAACACAAGACACGGCAGAGGGGCGTCTTATGCCTAGAATAGCAGCCTAGCAGTAGCGCCAACACACGGGTCAACCTGTACCACAAGACTCCTATCCTGCCGGCTAAAACCAATATCATCAATGCCAACCCAACATAATAATATAAGCAGAAGTCAACGTCGACATAAGTATAAAGTCTAAAACAAATACAACATATAAAAAGATCAACCAAGGCTTCTATAATATCAGAGTACATCATGCCAAGAAGGCTACAAAATGAGTCTCTGACAAACTCACATCAGTCAATGGCAGCAGTGATGGTATCGTCACTTCAGGCCCTGTCACCCTGACCTGGCTGCTCTCCTGCATAACCTACTGTTGCGGAGTTTTCTCCTAAAAAGGAAGACGTAGCAATCGTTAGTCGTAAAGACTAAGTGGCTATCACATCCTCTCCCTCGATGACTCTTAGGCACCGGGAGGAGAAAGGAAAAAGGGTACAATATATATATATATATATATATATATATATATATATATATATATATATATATATATATATATATATATATATACTATATTAAAAAGAAATATCGTTTTAGGCTTCATGACAAAGTAAATGAGACATCAGGAGGATCTAAGCCGTTCGATCGATTAGATTTGGACTGTAATTAAAAAGTTTTCCCAAAAAACACTCCATATTCTCTCTCCTCTTTCCCGATTATAGCAAACCCCCCCCCCCCCCTCCACTGCCGCCGGCGGCCTGACCGGCACCCACCGGTGGGTTCGCCGGACTCCGGCGAACCCTCCGGGGTTGTCCGGCGACCGGCGGGCAGGGCCACCGCCGGCGGTGGCCCTGCCCGTGAGACCCAGATCTGGGCGGAACGCCAGACCATATCAAAGCAGACGATGCACTTGACGGCGCTGCGGGAAAGCCTGTCCTGCATTTCTTGAGCTGTTTGTGGAACGTCCGACAAGATGACATGGGGAACGGATGGCGAGATGGTCGGGGGAAGCCCCGACGATTTGGAGTCGCGAGGTACCCATATCTGCTTTGAGGGACCTCGAGGGATCCATTCTTGCTTCGGGGTGGGGGATGAGACGGTTGGGGTTGGGCGATTTCGGTCGCCGGTGTTTCGGCGTTGGCCGGGTGAGGAGCTCATGGCAGCGGGACTATACGGTGAAGATTTCCGTCTCCGTCGCCGGGATTTATTTCTATTTGTGTTTTCCAACACTTGACATTGTATTGTCACGCATGCGGATGCATAATATTATACTCATTAATGCATATATATATATATATATATATATATATATATATATATATATATATATATATATATATATATATATATATATATATATATATATACGAGTGACAGGCACGGGCTTTCGGCCCGCGGGGCATATGTCGTGGGTGCGACAAATGTCGTGGGTGCGACAAATGTCGTGGGTGCGACTTATGTCGTGGGTGCGACGTATGTCGTGGGTGCGACGTATGTCGTGGGTGCGACGTATGTCGTGGGTGCGACATATGTCGCACCCACGGCATATGTCGCACCCACGGCATAAGTCGCACCCACAGCATTTGTCGCACCCACGCCATTCTTCGCACCCACGACATTTGTCGCACCCACAACATTTGTCGCACCCACGACATTTGTCGCACCCCCGACATTTGTCGCACCCCCGACATTTGTCGCACCCCCGAAATTTGTCGCACCCACGACATTTGTCGCACCCACGACATTTGTCGCACCCACGACATTTGTCGCACCCCCGACATTTGTCGCACCCCCGACATTTGTCGCACCCCCGACATATGCCCCGCAGGCCGAAGGCCCGTTCCTGTCACTCGTATATATATATATATATATATATATATATATATATATATATATATATATATATATATATATGTAAGCAGTAGTAGAAAACAAGTGGAAAACTTCTACACTATATCAGAGTAATCATCAATATATTAGAAGTAACAACAATAATTTATACTAGAAGTTCTAGTATCAACAGCAGTGTACAAGTATGAATAAACAACAGGAAGTTACTCAACTTATATGAATGTCCATACAGACATTTAATTTAAGGACCGGCTTAACAGTAAAGTAATTCATCATATAAGAGCGCTCATACAAACTCTTATGATTAGGATCTTATGTGATTCAATGTTATGTTATGAATGACTTATGATGACTAACACATGCCTACACACATGTAATTGTTATGTCGACACAGACTTGTAGTTCCCACTTTTCTAGCAGGTAGCTAGCCTCTAAGGCGCCATTCGTCGTGGCTAGACGGTGATAGTGGAACAGGCTTTCCACTACTATGCAGACATCCACACTACCTAGCCAAGGCCTCCGTACACATCAATGCTAAGAACACAAAAGAGGAGCTCACATGCGTACTACGGCTCAGAGGGGTCTTGGGTAGATGTGCACTAAGAACATAGCCCAAACTGTCATACCAGTGTGGCATGAAAAGGGCCTCGGGAATGATCACCGATGACATAACCAATCTGTCCACTTGGCAAGGAAAGAGCCCCGGGAATGAGCATCGAGGACCAAGCCCAACCATCCCAAGTCTACCTGTCAACTCCCATCTATATGATGACTAGCGAGCCCGTAGACCTGCCACACTATCCTTAACCTAGGATTAAGACACCGCGTGTCAACTCACACCGCATGCAATTTGACATCTAAGGGATCCACACAGAGTCCCTTTTTATTATTCACATCTCGTGCTCAACAACACGCAAGGGCTCCACATTGAGTCCCTTATCAACACATCATTCTAGTGCGGCAAACACACATGCACTTCCAACCCTCCCACATTTCCATACCACACAATGGTTCATCATTTACACAGGTGTCAAGCTACCTTGTTCAACTACAAATCCCACACTACTAACCGTAGGGAGACACAACTCTAGGCAGTGGACTATATACACATTCCATTAATCATCCTATCATATGGCCATGCATTAACATTCGCAATCAAATATGCTTCTACAAGAATATCATTTGTACAATCAAACATATCAATTTATTTTCACACTAGCTTACCTAAATCATTTGTTTGTCAATCTCCTTCAAACCATCGATACAATCATATTCCATCAAACCATTTGTTTATCACGATTACGTATAGCCTAAGTTTACCAAAACCTCAACCTTATTTACTTTCTTAAGGGACTACCCCATTTGTCCTTTGTTTATCACAAACATCCATAAATTAAGTTCAGCAAATCTCAATGTTAATTTACTATAACCTCTCTACCAAATTCAAACTGGATCTACACTAACCCGAGAAAAACATGTACTTAAGACTTGACTGTACAGCAACTTCAACTGGACAATCCCGAGTCTACAGGACTCGTATGAAAACATGTAACCATCCATTGGAAAGTTCCTTCCAAGGGCTACGACTTTAGTGTTTAGTGGAAAGCCCAGATCTGGGTGTAACATACCCGAAAATGGCCTTGAAGTTTGTTGCGCATAGAAAACAGATTTCTGCACGCATCTAAAGCAAGATGAACGACATCCGTTCATCTTTTTTTGTTTAGACATTTAATCAAAACTATATGCAGAACTTCTTCCTCCCTTATTCACCCTTAATAGGCCATTTCTCTTCACGAAACCAAGTCTACTATCTTCAAAAAGAAGAGAAGAGTGGTTGAAGACATCAAATATCTAGGGCACAAGCCCTAGCATGGTCTCTACCAAGGAAATCTTCATCCCACAAGCCAAAATCTTTTGAGTCGACATATCTCCTAGAAAATAACTAGAGATCCAGCACCAAGGGAGAGGGTAGGAATCACACCTCGTTTCTAGCATTTTCGACCATGGATCTCGTCACTCTCCTTGGAAGCATCTTTCTACTAGTTGGCGTTGTTCTTTACGGGGAAGAGAAAGGGAAGATTTTCCTCCAGAAAATCTGACTCCGGTGATCTCCTTCTCTGTCGAGTTCGGCAAGGATAACTGCTAAGGCTCAGCAAGAATGAAGTGAGGCTAGGGTTTTCCGTATGTCTCTTTTTATAATAATAATTAGGGTTTAGGTTGTCTAGCCACGTTTCATCTAAACATTGGACCGCCTATTATTATATTAAATGTCCTTTTGAAGAGACACGTCCAATTTAAGTCATTTGGAGCCAATCTCGAAAATCCGGTTCATACCGTGCATGTGGCAGCAAGCAGACTGAGCCAAAAATCCGCTAAGTCAAAATCGTCGAGTTTTCCTCCTTCACTCGACGAATCGTCGAATGGCTTCGAGTGCACTGAATACACTCGATGCCTACAGGTCTCAGAATAACTAAGTCAAAAATCATTAAGTATGACTCCTTCACTCGACAAATTGTCGAATGGCGTCGAGTGCACTCAACGCACTCGATGCCCACAGGCCTCAGAATAACTAAGTCAAAAATCGTTGAGTATGACTCCTTCACTCGACGAATCGTCGAATTGTGTCGAGTGCACTGAACGCACTCGACGCCTACTGGTCTTAGAATTAACTCTAAGTAAATAAGAGTTGAGTGGAGTTGAGACCACTCAACGCCGCATTGACTTCACTCATCGCCCCAGTCATCCAGAATATTCTATGTCAAAAGCATTGAGTGGCGTTGAGACCACTCAACTCCGTGTTGACTCCACTCAACGCCAACAACATCCAAGATAATCCTAAGTTAAATTCCTTGAGTGGAATTGAGACCACTCAATGCTACGTTGACTTCACTCAATGCAAACATCAGTCAGAATTGCGTTGAGTGGTGTTGAGGCCACTCAATGTCACGTTGAGTTCACTCAATGCCTCAATTTCCAGAAACTATACTAAGTAAAATACGTTAAGTGGTGTTGAGTCAACTCAATGCCTCAGCATAATTCGTCGAATGGCATCGAGTATACTCAACACACTCGACGCCTTCAGGTTCTAGAATTATTCTAAGAAAAAAATCTATTCTAATCGTCGAGTCCAGTCGACTCACTCAACGCTTCCCGAGCTTGAGTTAATTCTCTTGACTCAAAATGCGTGCGAGGGGCCTAGCGCGAAACGGGACGTTACAAATCCTATAAACAAAATAAAAGATTTCATCTCCGAAATCAGGCTAAGGCTGGGGGGGAATAAAGCATGAACATATAATATGCTTGAAATTTTACCTTAGGAAAATAACTCTGGGTAGTGCTTCCGCATCAAGTCCACCGACTCCCATGTGTATTCTTCTTTCCTTTGAATAAGCCATTGGACCTTTACCAATGGTACACTTTTTTGCCACAAGATCCTTGTCTCGGTGTCCACTATCTGCACCGTCTCTAGTCGAACAGATCTATCGGTTACTGCAGCTCCATCTAGGGTGGGGATATATTGGTCAGGTCGTAGTAGTGCCTTCTGGAGCGACGACGCGTGGAAGACATCGTGCAGATTTTCCAGCTCTGGTGGTAGCTCCAGCCGATAGGTTAACGGGCCAATTCTCTCTAATATAGCATAAGGCCCCACATATCTGGGGCTGAGCTTCTTCATACCACGCACTCGCGACACTCCATGCATTGTCATGTTCTTCAAGAATACCTTGTCACCCACTTGAAATTCTACCATCTGATGCTTCGCATTATAGTACCTTGCCTGCCGACTTTGAGCCTCAAGCAAGCGGTCTCGTATCAATCTAAAAAGCGCATCGGTGTTGTCAATGTACTCTATCCCCAAAACTTTTGGATCATCATCCTGCACCCATAACAATGGAGTTCTACACCTTCTACCATAAAGTGCTTCGTGGGGAGCCATCCCGATGCTAGCTTGATGGCTATTGTTGTATGGAAAATCTACCAGTGGTAAGAGACTTTCTCACAATTTTCCTCTACTCAATACACACAGTCTCAAAAGGTCTTCCATTGTCATGATGGTCCTTTCAGACTGACCATCCATCTAAAGGTGAAAAGCTATGCTGAAGGTAAGACGAGAGCCCAGATATGCTTGTACTACCATCCACTCCTTGGATATAAAGCGGACATCATGATCGGAGACTATTTTCTTAGGCACGCCATGGTGCCGTATAAATTGCTCCGCAAAGAGTCGCACTAAAACATCCACATATGCCTCCTTATTCATGGGGATAAATCTGGCCACCTTCGTCAGGTGATCCACGATTACCTAAACTGAATCATTCCCAGAGCGCGAGTGAGGCAACCCGTGGACAAAGTCCATGGAGATATCCTCGAACTTCCACTCAGGGATGGGCAATGATTGTAATAAACCTCCAGGGCTCTTGCACTCCACCTTCACCTTCTGATAAGCCTCACCATGCGTAACATAAAACTTGACAGCTTTCTTCATTCCGGGCCAGAACATGGTTTTTCGCAAGTCACTATACATTTTAGAAATCCCGAGATGTACTAAATACTTGGAGCAATGTGCCTCTCTCAATATGTCTTCCTGGATTTCTCCGCCCTTGGGAATATAAAGCCGGCAATAGAAATGAATGTGGTTGTCCTTTAGAGCATACTCCTTAGTAGATCCGTCTTCTATTGATTTGATTACAAGGGCCAAGGCAGCGTCCTTCCCTTGCTCTGCATGAATTCTATCTCAGATGTCACATACTATACTCATAGCAGATAGGTACTCAATATACTCCTCAGAATGTTCTTTATACACCAACGTGATCTCCATCTCCTCGAGCATTCGAGCTAATTCCATACTCATCAACCAAGACTCAGGGCTCGACTCTGGTACCTTTCTGCTCAACGCATCTGCTACGGAGTTTGCTTTTTCGGGGTGGTAGTTCAACGTAAACTCATAATCACACAAACATTCTAACCACCACTGTTGTCTCAAATTTAACTCCTTTTGGGTATGAACATACTTCAAATTTTTGTTATCCGAAAAGATCTCGCAGTGGACGCCATATAAATAATGCCTCCAAACCTTTAAAGCGAGCACCACTACCCCTAACTCCAAATCCTAAACCGGATAGTTGGCTTCATGTTTCTTTATTTGCCTCGAAGCATAAGCAATCACGTGCCCATGCTGCATCAATACTGCTCTCATCCCTTGATATGACGTATTTGTGTAAACTTAAAATCCTTCCTTCCCAGATGAAAGGGATAGGATGGGTGCGGTGGCAAGTCTATCTTTCAGCTCTTGAAATACAGCTTCACACTGGTGTGTCCACTCATATGGCACACCTTTCTTTGTCAGAGCAGTGAGAGGAAGGGATATCTTTGAGAATCCTTTCACGAACTTGCGATAATACCCAGAAATCCAATGAAACTCCGTACATCTACCGCTGACTTCAAAGGTGGCCACTCCCTCACGACACGCACCTTGTTCTGGTCCATGACTAGTCCAGCTCCGCTAATCATATGGCCCAAGAAGGCAACCTCTCGCAGCCAAAATTCGCACTTGCTGAACTTAGCAAACAGTGAGTGTTCTCTTAATTTTTTCAAAACCAAGGCCAAGTGTTCCGCATGCTCCTCCTTTATCTTCAAATAGACCAAAATACCATCGATAAAGATGATGATGAGACATCTACGTATGACTCGAACACCCGGTTCATCAAACTCATGAACGCCGAAGGAGCATTTGTGAGCCCAAACGGCATCACAGTGGACTCATATAGACCGTACCTCAAGCTAAATGTTATTTTTTTGTATATCCTCCTCTTGTATCCACAAATGATAGTACCTCGAGCCCAGATCCATTTTGGAAAACCAGTGCGCTCCTACCAACTGATCGAATAACTCATTGATCCAGGGTAGAGGATAGGTGTTCCGCACCATTAAATGATTGAGTACCCGGTAATCTATACATAATAGTAGAGTTCCATCCTTTTTCTTGACAAACAGTACAAGGACTCCCCAAGGTGATAAACTGGAACGAACGAACCCTAATTCCACTTACTTTTCCAGATGCACACTAAACTCTGCGAGTTCCATTGGGGCCATTCTGTAAGGGGTCCGAGAGATGGGCTTGACCACCGGTACTAACTTAATTTGAAAGTCCGCCTCTCTATGTGGGGGTAATCCTAGCAATTTCTCAGGTAAAACCTCAAGGAAATCCCGCACTATTTGCACATCTTTCAAATCAACTACCATCTCTTTTAGTTCAAAACAGATCATATATACTTCATCCCCTCTTATATGGGCTTTTAAGGTCTAAATTGAAGATAACAACATACCAGCTGCAAGTCTAATACCTTGAAAGATGACCTCAGAGTCCCCATGCCTCAACATGATTTGCTTCGTCGCGCAATCAATCCTAGCGCGGTGCCAATCTAACCATACCATGCCCAGAATGAGATTGAATTTTGCCATTCTCAACACTATTGTAAGGGTTTCAAAGAACTTTCCTCCAAGAAGTACCTCCAATTCACACTTTGCGGATGCAGTCATCTCAGAGCCATCTGGGAGGCATACTCTCTGAGTAATACCGGTGAAGTATTGCACTTCTTCTAGGTCTTTAACGAAATCTGGCAACACAAACGAGTGTGTGGCACCGGTACTGAATAGGGTATAAGCTGGTTTCCCACCAACCATCACGGTGCCTAAGTTACAATAACACAAACTCACGCTAGACTCTTAGCATATCTTAGACTATTTAAAGGGGAATGCTTATAACATAGTAATTAAATCACAACATACTGGCAATCACATCCTGATGATTCTGTTCTTGCGCCATGTCCAACTCGAACACCTGAACCCGAGCAGGTCCGGGGTTCCTTCCTCATGGTCCTCTCCCTTAACCACGCATATGTCCCCATCCTTGTGGAGTTGCTGGAGGAAGAGCATGGGGAGAATTTCCACCTAGCTGTGGGAAAAAGCGTCGGATGTGGCCCAGCTGGTTGCACTGGAAGCAGACTCACTCGTATTGTTCCCTAGATTGCGGATACATCTGTGCTAGTGGAGGTAGTGTTTGTTGCGGGACCGGATGCTCCATCCTAAAATTCTGATGGAAGGGACCCCCGCCTCTGTTGTTTCCTCTTCCTCTATTATCCTGCCTCCTATAATTGGGACCTGCTTCCATTACCCCTTCAGTGGGTCTCTTACCACTCCCCAAATAATCTGCCTCCAGCCTTTTCTCCATGTCGATGATCTCAGCCAAACTCGACTTCGCTATAAACAAAAGGGCCTGCCTCAGGGATCCTGCAAGATTTTGTAGAATCGCTTAGCATACCCCCTATCATTCAACTCGTATGTGTTAGCAAACCTGGCGAGATGCTGAAACTCTTGCTGATATTTTGTAATTTTCTTAGATCCATGTTTCAGCTGTAGGAATCTTTCTTCAAGTTCATCCTGAGCGGTAGAAGGGATGAAGTGTTACAAGAAGGCTTCCGAAAACTCACTCCAATTAATCTCCGTGTACACCCAGTCTTGAAAGGTGGAGCCCATAAGGGACTTCCACCACATCTTGGCATGGGATTCCAATACTGACATGACTAATATCACAGCCATGTTGGCTGACATTAGATTCCCGCCATTAATTCTTGCACTGAGTTGAGCCATTCCTCCGTACGCACGACCGACTCTGTCCCTTGATAGGCAGGTGGAGACAGAGTCCAAAACATGCTTAACTAATTAGAGCTCGGGTCTTCTTGTTGCACCGTAGCCTGCTAAGCCCTAAAGGTGTCCCAAATAGCTGTGAGCATTTGTCCTAGCTCCGAGTATTGAAACTAAGTGGGTACGGAAGGGGTGGGGGTGCCCCCTACTAGGTCTACATTAGCCGGGATCTACACAAAAGGTACAAACCTAAGGTCAGGTTGGCTAATCATAGGGTTATGACTGGACATACTTAGTGTGAATTATATATGGGCACACCACTGCTTCCGCTAAGTCAGTTTGTCAGCAAACTGACCAATCGAGCGGGGGTGGCACCATTATTCCTTGACTTCTTTAGTTGACAATCATTGCAAGCTGATACCATTTTTAAGACCCCCCCCCCCCCCGGAACACAAGACACAGCCGAGGGGAGTCTTATGCTCAAAACAGCCGCCTTGCGGTAGCGCCAACACACGGATTGACCTGTACCACAAGACGCCTATTCTGCCGGCTAAAACCAATATCATCATTGATAACCTAATATAAGAATATAAGCAGAAGTCAAAATCCACATAAGTACATAGTACAAAACAAATACAATAAATAGAAAGAAGTAACCAAAGCTTCTATAATATCAGAGTACATCATGTCAAGAAGGCTATAAAATGAGTCTCTCAAAAACTCACATCAGTCACTGATGGCAGCGATGGTATCATCACTTCAGGCCCTATCACACTGGCCTGGCTGCTCTCCTGCATAACCTGCTGCTGCGGAGTATCCTCCTAAAAAGTAAGACATAGCAACTGTTAATCATAAATACTAAGTGGCTATCACGTCCGCTCCCCCGACGAATCTTAGGCACCGGGCGGAGAAAGGAAAAAGGGTACAATATATATATGTGTAAGCAGTAGTACAAAAAAGTGGCAAAATACTAAACTATATCAGAGTAATCATTAATATATTAGAAGTAGCTACAACAATCTATACTAGCAGTTCTACTATTAACAGCGATGTACAAGTATGAATAAACAACAGGAAGTAACTCAACTTATATGAATGTCCATACAGACATATAAGTTAACGATCAGTTTAATAGTAAAGTAACTCATCATATAAGAGTGTCATTCGTCAAATATGATGTACAGCCTTGTAGTTCCCACTTTTTGAGCATCTAGCTAACCTCTCAGGCACCATTCGTCGTGGCCAGACGGTGATAGTGGAACGGGATTTCCACTACTAGGCGGGAATCCACACTACCAAGCTTAGGCCTCCATACGCCTCAACACTAAGAACACAACAGTGGAGCTCACATGCTTACTATGACTCAGAGAGTTCTTGGGCAGATGTGCACCAAGAACACAACCCAAACTAGCCTACCAGTGTGGCACGTAAAGGGCCTCGGGAATGAACACCGAGGACACAACCAATCCGTCCACTTTGCATGCAAGGAGCCCCAAGAATGAGTGTAACACCCCTGATTTTTAGGTGTTTATTTTAATTCCCGTAGTGAAGTATTTTTTATGTCAGGGCGTTATGTTGACGCATAGTTAACGGTATCATTTGTTAGAGCATTTGCTTGCTCAGTGGGTTTCCCTTTGTGGTTGGTTTTGGCTTAGTTGTGCACCTTCCCTTTTGAGCTGGGTCTGTTTTGGTGACTCGGTGGAGGTTTTTATAGGGATGTGGTGGCGTTTTATCTTCGAGTGTTGTTTTACCGAGTTTGGTTTGTCGGATTTTGATTTCGACTTTGCCATTGGATTCGTAGCGACTAGCTACGGTGCGATTTTCGTAAGATTTCGAGTTGGTTTGAGTTTGGGTCGTTTTGGGGTTATTTATTATTAATTGTAATATAATATTAAAATAATTTATATATATAACCGGCTATAAGGGTCGCATCAAAACCCTATTCTTCATCATCCCAACCTGAGTTGTCGCCTGTTTCGTGAAGGAGGAGATCGGAGTCATCGCGTGCTTTCGGCCAGCGATTGTGACAGATTTGGTGGTCAGTTTCATCGGAAGAGTAGAGATTTGGAAAACTCTCGTTGAGAACTTCGCATACGTGGTATGTACTTCTCATTTCTCTGATTTTTAGGCGTTAGGGTTGTGGTTTTGACCTCCTTCTTCCCCTAAAAGTTTCAGGAAACGTTGCCTAGGTCTTCTTACGGCCGATCCTTGCCGTGGAGCATTGGAGTAGGCGGATTTTTCGAGATTTGAAGCAAGTGGCAATCTTCTTCTTGCAACCATTTCTTGCTTATCTTTTATTTAATTTCTTCTCATTAGAGGGTAGTAATAGTATAGGTAGTAATAAGATTTTGAGTTGGTTTGAGTTCGGGTCATTTTGGGAAACCCTATTCATCATCATCCCAACCTGAGTTATCTCCTCTTTCGTGAAGGAGGAGATCAACGTCATCGCGTGCTTTCGGCCGGCGATTGTGACAGATTTAGTGGTCAGTTTCATCGATAGAGTAGAGATTTGGAAAACTCTCATCGAGAACTTCGCATACGTGGTATGTACGTCTCATTTCCCTGATTTTTAGGCATTAGGCTTATGGTTTTTACCTCCTTCCACTAAAAGTTTCAGGAAATGTTGCCTAGGTCCTTTTACGGTCGATCCTTGTCGTGGAGCATTGGAGTAGGCGGATTTTTCGAGATTTGAGGCAAGTGGCGATCTTCTTCTTACAACCATTTCTTGCTTATCTTTTATTTAATTTCCTCTCATAGAAGGTAGTAATAGTATAGGGCTTAGTCTTGAAAGAACCCTTAGAGTAGTATAAGTTTTCCGCCAAGAATCCGTCAAATTTGGTTTACAGCCTAAGGAAGTTTCGTCGAATATAGGGGTGGTAGACCATCAGGAATTCGTCGAACATGAGGATTTAGACCAAGTGAAAATTTGCCGAGTAATATTTTATTCATCTAGTATAGGTTTATTAGCTTAAGTCCAATTTCTTGGAGTATCGACTAGGGTGGCGTTGAGTAAGGTAGATTCGTACAATATCTAAGCATCAGGTTCGTCGAGTGTCAGCAATGTGGAATTGAGTGAAGTCTGATTCGTCGAGTATATTCGATGATTCGTCGAGTATGGCTTAGGTTAGGAAGCGTTGAGTGATTGGGCAGCTAAGTCATATTCGTTGAGTTTACACATCGAATTGAGCACGATTCGTCGAGTATCGCTGAGATTAGTTCTGTCGCCAAGGAAACTTCAGTGAGTATCGTGGTGGTTCATCGAGTATGAATAGTCTATTTGTCGAGTATCGGAAGCCAATTCGTCGAGTATTGATGGAGTTTGTCGAGTATACTCGCCGAATTTGGCCAATACTTAGCTTATTTCCGTCGAATTTTGTCCAGTTCGTCGGGTATGGTCCTTAGAGTGATTTTAGGGCTTGTAGCTTCTTTGGGTTTAGGCTTGGGTTGGTTTTAGGGTGTTTAGGTATGATGTTTTCTTTGGCTAGGAAGGTTGTCAGTGGATAAAGGACCACCAACTGGACGTCAGTTTGTGAATCATTACACTTGGTGGTTTGTTTGTTCTCTTTTTTGTGGACTGCTGGGTTGTGTTGGGCCAGGTGGCCACCGCCGCAGTGCCTTTTTGTGAGACGTTTGGGTCTGTTAGTTCGGTTTTGGACATTTTGGTCACCGACTCCGGCCCGATTATTTTCACCAGTGTTAATGATTCACCTTTTCAAGGTATTTTGTGCTCATTTGCTTATTATAGATCAGTTTATGTTATTTCATGCTTATCCTTGAAGATTTTGTCGAAGCATGGCTTTGTTCCGCACTTGGTGCAAATTTCTTTTAACTCAATTATTGCGAACTTTTAACTTTACCTGTTTTTATTTGGCTAATCAGCTTTGGTTTCAGCTATTTCTTATAGTCGGGTTTGGTAAACCCTTTCTTCCCTTTTTCTACTTATTACCTGTTTATTTCCATTGTCACTTGCAAATTTTTTGTTAAGGTGTTCTTTCTTTGAATGCCTCAGGTCCAAGGTTGTAGCCATTGGAGCGGCTGTGTGAGGTGGTAGCTTGTAGACTGTAGTTGTTGCAGTGATTGTCCTCACCGTCGTGAGGTAGTTTGTTGTTTTCAGTTTTAGTTTAGACATACGTACTTTCAGTGGGTTTGTGTCAGGTTGTTGATGACCACTGGTAGTTTTCTTTTGGGAATGTTGAATACTCTGCTAGATGCTAGTTTACCTCTTATGGTTGGTTGTCCTTACTTTCTGGGATGGTTTTATGCTAGGTTGCATGTTAGGTATTTTAAAATATAAAAAGAAATTATTATTACTACTACTCCATACATGTCATATTTGAAATCTAAATCACTATATTTAACGGTAGTAAAAGCTACTTTCATAATTATTATGAATCTAGAGTCTTGCATATCATGAGTTATCCTTCGGGGATGTTTATACTCATATAGGATGTCAATCACTATAAATAAGGTAATTTTTGCAGCGTATAATTACTTTTCTCTCGTGGACTAGATGAGTCACTAAGCCGAGGGATACGACTAATCGTTTAAACTTAAGCTTTATTTTTCTCTTAATAACTTATGGATTTCACATAAAAGTGTTAAGATAGGGTTTTGCCTGAGTATCTACAGTTATCCCCTGCTGACGTGACATCATGACGTGTGTTTTCTCTTACTCTGATATACCGTTAAATGTGGAGAAAATGCGGGTTGTGACAGTTGGTATCAGAGGGATGAGTTATTTTACAATTGGTCGAACAGCTATCTTAGGTTTGTGTTAGTTGTCTAGTTTCATTTCATTCCCGATGTGTCATCAGTACGTCTTGGCTGAAGCATGAACACTACACTCATAAGCATGATAAGAAGTATATGGGACATATTATGTAGTATGGGATGCATAATATATGTATGTATATGGATTCTCATAGGAGGCAACATGTGACTGTTATATAGTATGGGATACATAACAATCATCACATGAATGCACATTAGATTTTGATTTTCGTTGAATGTGATACTATGTAGTATGGGATACATAATATTTCATGTGTACACTGCTCATAACATGCACTAAGGCCTTTATTAGGTTGCATAGCACAACATGCATGACATAACATTGCATTAGCACACATGCCAAGCTAAAGATTTACATGATAACATACGTACACACATGGTTTTGAGTCAAAAACAATAAGAATTCATGCATTCATGGTTTAGGCACATGAGTCATTAGGATGATGGTATATCATCCTAAGTTTAGGCATGACTTCATAAATGAAAATCCCAGAGCAAGTTAGTCGTATGAGCAAGTATTTAAGCATGTATTTGTCTGAACTAAGTTGTTTGGTTCTAGCGGTTAAGCTAGGCTTTGATTAGATATTCGTTGTTTGATTAGATTTCGCCTAAGTGTCCGGTGACGAGGTCGACTCCCCAGTCAGAGGGGGAATCGTCTGGTGCCTAGAGTGAGGCCATGATAGAAGGATTGTGGTAGAGCAATGAGGCTCTGTCGTGGAAAATGTTGGAGATGCAGTTGCAGATTCAGGCCTTGTTGTCGGTTGTTTCTAGTCAGCCTCTTTTAGTGCAGGACCCGGCTGTAACGCCCCAAAACTCAAAAATGAACGGATAGCATTTTAAGGGCGGATTGGTTCCTGAATAGGTTCACATGGACTGTGACACGGGCGTGTCCAGGGCCATGTCATGCTATGAGTTCGATGAATTTTCGTGAGGTCGACGAAATGCATTCGACGATCCTCGGAGTCAAGCAAGGTCAGGCACACAGCCTGGGACACGGGCGTGTCTCATGGCCATGTCCTGCTCTGTATCGGCAGGGCGGTGTCGAGTGAGGTACATGGTCTGGGACACGAGCATGTCCGAGGCTGACACGGGCATGTCAGGCGTGACACGAGTGTGTCTCTTGGTCGTGTCCTGGTCGGGATGCGACGGTCTCCTGTGTCGCTTGAGGAACACGCCCTGTGATACGGGCGTGTCGGAGGATGATACGGGCGTGTCAAGAGTAACACGGGCGTGTCTGAGCCCGTGTCCTATTCTGTGTTTGACGATCGTTTTCAGATCGTGAGACATGGCCTGTGACACGGGCGTGTCACAGGCCGTGTTCGGCCCAGGAAAGTGATTTTCAAGGTGATTTGTGGCCGTTCATTTCCTTCTAATAGGATCCAACGGCCCAGAGATCTCCCTACTGTTATAAGTCCGGGAGTTGAGGGTTAAACCCTCATTTCTCTTAGGCCTTTCTCTTTCTAAAGAGTTAGATGCTTCCGCTAGAATGTGCTCTGTGTAGGACATGTGATATTGGAAGGATGGTTTCATTTGGTAACTCTGCGGTCTGTTTGTAGTATATGGCGTCGGGCCCCGGCCGGACCTACTACTATATGCTATGTGATGGATATGGGTGTTACATTGGCTGTAGGTCAAGCTATTCCTGTTCCCCCTACTCCTCTGATGCCCCCAGTTTTGTTTCCACCATAGATGACCTTTATTTCACATTTCCAGCAATTAGGACCCCCTACTTACGATGGTAGAGCAGACTTAATGGCTTTGGACAATTAGATTATAGTCATCAAGGAGATGTTCTCATACTCAGGAGTTTCAACAGACCATAGAGTGATGGTCACTGTTGAAACCAAAAACTTGGTCTCTCGTGGAGTTCGGGGTCCCAAAAGAGGGGTGACCTCACACCTACTACACTCGGAGGAACGTCACGGACCGAAGACTTGGGAAACCAGGAACAGACCCTCGGCTCTAGTGCGGAGGTCTCACCTCACACCCGGAAGGCTACCTGAGCTCTTCCCCTCCCTAGCCAATGCTCGAGCTACGGTGCCTTGGAGGAGCCCTCTCTACTCTACCAAGGAGGAACTAAGGGAGGAGGAAGCCAAAAAAGATCCTCCCCAAAGGCACCCAAGGGGGTCTATTTATAGTTTTCCAAAACCCCATGGACCAAAATGACCGAGATACCCTCACGCCCAAAAAGCCTTGGGCCAATAGGAAACGCCCATGCCGGGGGGCAGAGGGCTAAAACACCCCCAAGGGCACAGCGGTAAAAGAACGCCGCCAACGCCCCGCCCCCAAACAACCGAGACGGCACCAGGCCGCCGGGCAGGCCGCGAGCAGGCCGCTCGGGCGAGGGCCAGGCCGCGGCCGTCTCGCCCGCGAGCAGGCCGCCCGGGCGAGAGCCAGGCCGCGGCCGCCTCGACCGCGAGCAGGCCGCCCGGGCGAGAGCCAGGCCGCGGCCGCCTCGCCCGCGAGCAGGCCGCTCGGGCGAGACCGGCCGCTGGCCGTCTCGCCCGCGAGCAAGCCGCCCGGGCGAGAGCCAGGCCGCGGCCGCCTCGCCCGCGAGCAGGCCGCCCGGGAGAGAGCCAGGCCGCGGCCGCCTCGCCCGCGAGCAGGCCGCCCGGGCGAGATCCAGGCCGCGGCCGCCTCGCCCGCGAGCAGGTCGCTCGGGCGAGACTGGCCGCTGGCCGTCTTGCCCGCGAGCATGCCGCCCGGGCGAGAGCCAGGCCGCGGCCGCCTCGCCCGCGAGCAGGCCGCCCGGGCGAGAGCCAGGCCGCTGGCAGTCTCGCCCGCGAGCAGGCCGCCCGGGCGAGAGCCAGGCCGCGGCCGCCTCGCCCGCGAGCAGGCCGCTCGGGCAAGAGCCAGGCCGCGGCCGCCTCGCCCGCGAGCAGGCCGCTCGGGCGAGACCGGCCCCTGGCCGTCTCGCCTGCCCCTACCACGGACTCAACAGGCCGGGGCGGGTGCTAGCCAACTTGCCGCACCCGCCCCCCAACAAAGGAGCTATTGGGGGGAGCCAATTTTTCCTCCCCTAATAGTATGTTTCCAAGCCAGAGCCAAAATTGGCCACCGAGAGTGCAAAATCTCCAAAAAGCTTAAAAACTAAGCACGCCTCATTTAGGGTCCACTCTTCGCGAATACGGGGTTGTACACAATCCCCGCTCTTTTCGAGGTTGGCACAAGCTCGGAAAGAAACATCCAACCCAACGTATTCGCGGAGTGTAACTTCCCCTCGGGGTCAACCTGCCATGCCAGCTATGGGAGCGTTGGTGGCGAGACCTCCTCTAGGTGAAAACACTTAGCCTCCCCGAGGGGTCAACCTGTCAAGCCAGCTAATGGGAGCCTGGGTGACGAGACGGCCTCGGGGTGCAAACACTTACTCTCTACGAGAGGTACCACAGACCGTGTCGGATAGTGGGAGCATGGTAGCGGGACCACCTCGGAGCAAAGGGACTTACTCTCCACGAGAGGTACCACCGACCCTACCAGCTAGTGGGAGCCTGGCAGCGGGACCATCTCGGAGCAAAGGGACTTACTCTCCACGAGAGGTACCACCGACCCTGCCAGCTAGTGGGAGCCTGGCGGAGGAATCGTCATCGGAGCAAAGGGCTTAGGCTACCACGAGAGATCAACCTACCCAGCCAGCTAGTGGGAGCCTGGCGGCGGAATCGTCATCGGAGCAAAGGGCTTAGGCTACCACGAGAGAACAACCTACCCAGCCAGCTAGTGGGAGCCTGGCGGCAGAATCGTCATCGGAGCAAAGGGCTTAGGCTACCACGAGAGCTAGTGGGAGCCTGGCGGCGGAATCGTCATCGGAGCAAAGGGCTTAGGCTACCACGAGAGATCAACCTACCCAGCCAGCTAGTGGAAGCCTGGCGGCGGAATCGTCATCGGAGCAAAGGTCTTAGGCTACCACGAGAGATCAACCTACCCAGCCAGCTAGTGGGAGCCTGGCGACGGAATCGTCATCGGAGCAAAGGGCTTAGGCTACCACGAGAGATCAACCTACCCAGCCAGCTAGTGGGAGCCTGGCGGCGGAATCGTCATCAGAGCAAAGGGCTTAGGCTACCACGAGAGATCAACCTACCCAGCCAGCTAGTGGGAGCCTGGCGGCGGAATCGTCATCGGAGCAAAGGGCTTAGGCTACCACGAGAGATCAACCTACCCAACCAGCTAGTGGGAGCCTGGCGGCGGAATCGTCATCGGAGCAAAGGGCTTAGGCTACCACGAGAGATCAACCTACCCAGCCAGCTAGTGGGAGCCTAGCGGCGGAATCGTCATCGGAGCAAAGGGCTTAGGCTACCACGAGAGATCAACCTGCCCAGCCAGCTAGTGGTAGCCTGGCGGCGGAATCGTCATCGGAGCAAAGGTCTTAGGCTACCATGAGAGATCAACCTACCCAGCCAGCTAGTGGGAGCCTGGAGGCGGGATCGTCATCGGAGCAAAGGGCTTAGGCTACCACGAGAGATCAACCTACCCAGCCAGCTAGTGGGAGCCTGGCGGCGGAATCGTCATCGGAGCAAAGGGCTTAGGCTACCACGAGAGATCAACCTACCCAGCCAGCTAGTGGGAGCCTGGCGGCGGAATCGTCATCGGAGCAAAGGGCTTAGTCTACCACAAGAGATCAACCTACCTAGCCAGCTAGTGGGAGCCTGGCGGCGGAATCATCATCGGAGCAAAGGGCTTAGGCTACCACGAGAGATCAACCTACCCAGCCAGCTAGTGGGAGCCTGGCGGCGGAATCGTCATCGGAGCAAAGGGCTTAGGCTACCACGAGATATCAACCTACCCAGCCAGCTAGTGGGACCCTGGCGGCGGAATCGTCATCGGAGCAAAGGGCTTAGGCTACCACGAGAGATCAACCTACCCAGCCAGCTAGTGGGAGCCTGGCGGCGGAATCGTCATCGGAGCAAAGGGCTTAGGCTACCACGAGAGATCAACCTACCCAGCCAGCTAGTGGGAGCCTGGCGGCGGAATCGTCATCGGAGCAAAGGGCTTAGGCTACCACGAGAGATCAACCTACCCAGCCAGCTAGTGGGAGCCTGGCGGCGGAATCGTCATCGGAGCAAAGGGCTTAGGCTACCATGAGAGATCAACCTACCCAGCCAGCTAGTGGGAGCCTGGCGGCGGAATCGTCATCGGAGCAAAGGGCTTAGGCTACCACGAGAGATCAACCTACCCAGCCAGCTAGTGGGAGCCTGGCGGCGGAATCGTCATCGGAGCAAAGGGCTTAGGCTACCACGAGAGATCAACCTACCCAGCCAGCTAGTGGGAGCCTGGCGGCGGAATCATCATCGGAGCAAAGGGCTTAGGCTACCACGAGAGATCAACCTACCCAGCCAGCTAGTGGGAGCCTGGCGGCGGAATCGTCATCGGAGCAAAGGGCTTAGGCTACCACGAGAGATCAACCTACCCAGCCAGCTAGTGGGAGCCTGGCGGCGGGATCGTCATCGGAGCAAAGGGCTTAGGCTACCACGAGAGATCAACCTACCCAGCCAGCTAGTGGGAGCCTGGCGGCGGAATCGTCATCGGAGCAAAGGGCTTAGGCTACCACGAGAGATCAACCTACCCAGCCAGCTAGTGGGAGTCTGGCGGCGGAATCGTCATCGGAGCAAAGGGCTTAGGCTACCACGAGAGATAAACCTACCCAGCCAGCTAGTGGGATCCTGGCGGCGGAATCGTCATCGGAGCAAAGGGCTTAGGCTACCACGAGAGATCAACCTACCCAGCCAGCTAGTGGGAGCTTAGCGGCGGAATCATCATCGGAGCAAAGGGCTTAGGCTACCACGAGAGATCAACCTACCCAGCCAGCTAGTGGGAGCCTGGCGGCGGAATCGTCATCGGAGCAAAGGGCTTAGGCTACCACGAGAGATCAACCTACCCAGCCAGCTAGTGGGAGCCTGGCGGCGGAATCGTCATCGGAGCAAAGGGCTTAGGCTACCACGAGAGATCAACCTACCCAGCCAGCTAGTGGGAGTCTGGCGGCGGGATCGTCATCGGAGCAAAGGGCTTAGGCTACCACGAGAGATCAACCTACCCAGCCAGCTAGTGGTAGCCTGGCGGCGGAATCGTCATCGGAGCAAAGGGCTTAGGCTACCACGAGAGATCAACCTACCCAGCCAGCTAGTGGGAGCCTGGAGGCGGAATCGTCATCGGAGCAAAGGACTTGAGCTACACAACCATACCTTACCAAATCCTACATCCTCAAACGGGGAAAATAGATGGGTTACATGATCCCCCGGACTCAGTTGGTCGGGGGTTAGACTTATTACAAGATAAGAAACATACAGGACTCTGCCGGGGCGAGGCTTCCTCCGGGGGTCTGGGCCCGGTGGTCGTCATTCGCCTCCTCCTCGCCGAACACTTCCATCCTGCTCAGGCTCTCCATGACCTTCTCCATCTCCTCTACCTTTGCCAACCAAGAGATGGTGTTGACGGTCGTGACGTAGCACTACCTTGCCATCCTGGAGTCTCCCTTGACTCTGACCTGGATCCCTCCTGAGCTGAACTTGAGGCATTAGTGGAATGAAGACGGCACGCAACGGAAGGCGCTGATGAGGGGTCTTCTGAAGATGGCGTTGTAGCTGCTTGGAGCGTCAACAATGACGAACCGGCAGTTCCTCGAGACTCCTCCCAATTTTACTTGGAGTCCAACTCCACCCTCCACCTCCTTTCTCTCCCCTGAAAATCCGAACAGGGGTCCGTCTGAGGCCAACACCCTCCTTGGCTCCACCTTCATCTCCTCGAACGCCTTCTTGAAAACGACGTTGACGGAGCTTCCGTTGTCAACCAGGATCCGGGAGACGGTGTAGCCTTCGATGGCAGTCTGGATGACCAGCGCATCGCAGAATGGATCCTCATGATCCGGCAGGTCCTTCACCGAGAAGGTGATCTTTTCATCTGGGGGCGGGGTCTGGGAGGTTGAGGCGACGCTCCTTCTGTACATGACATGGAGGCTTGCCTTCCGGGTGGCCTCAACCCCCACTCCACCGTGAATCACTCCTATACCGCCTCGGGTTCCCACGTCGACCCGGTCCTCGCATATATCGTCACCCCCTTCTCCGGGTAGAACCTCTTCTACCCGCACCGGCGGCTGCGGCTGGGCAGGGCCTCTCGCCCCCCTCACTTCCAAGAACTCGGGCAAGGTAGCTGTGGCGTGCCCCTCCACCTGGTGGAAGTCACAGTACGGTAGCGCTCCTCCCCTTTTTCGGCGGGCTGGACGCTCTCTCCTGTTACCTCTTCCCCCTCCTATCGCCAAGGCTTGTTGCGGCGGGGGTAAGAGTTGCCTTGGGACCTGCCTCTGGATGTTGAACCTCCCTTGGCCCCCGTGGAAGTTCCCCCCCTCCTTGGATGAGAGCTCTTCCTGGACCATGGACAGGTCCTCCCTGCTGCTTCCAGCCTGGTTTCGGACCCTCCTGTCCTTGGAATCCCTGAGCTCTCTGCTCCTCTCTCCTTCTTCCTTCCTGATGCCTTGAGCCACCCTGCTCCTTTGACTCCACCTCCGTCAACTTTTCCAACCTCTTGACAAATGTCGGGTTGGCTGCCTCCATGGCAATCTCCTCTGCCGCCCTTTCCATCAGCTCCTCGAAGGAAAGGGGGGCCTTCCCGGTCAAGCTCATCTTGAAGAAGCCCTCCTTCAGTCCAACGGTGAAGGTCATCTGGAGAGCATACCCTGGCATCTCCTGGACCTCCAAGATCTCCTCTTGAAACCTGTCTACGTAGCGGGCCAGCGACTCCTCGGCCCCCTGCCTTATCAAGAAGATGGACTCAGGACTCCTCTTCCGCTTCTTGGAGGTGGAGAAGCGGAGCTGGAAGCTTCGGCTCAAGTCCTCGAACCCATAGATCGACCTCGGAGGGAGTTGATGGAACCAGTCCCTTGCCTTCTCCTTCAGTGTGATCGCAAAGAGGCGACACTTGAAGGCATCCGTCATCGGCCTGATGGAGACCGCATCCTCGAACCACTGCAGATGCTGGACGGGGTCATCCTTCCCCGTATAGTAAGCCATGTCTGGCTCTCTGAACCCCTCGGGAACGGGAGCTGAGATGATCAGCTCGCTGAAGGGTGACCCCCTAAGGGTTGGTCTCGCCACCTCCACTCGTGCGACCTGCTCGCCTGGGAGGTTGGCACTTGTCGGGCTGGAGAACAGCTCCCGGCTGGTGAGGTCTCGCTCGACCCCATCTCCCATCCTCTCCTTCCCGGGCCTTCTTCTTGGTGCACTTCCTTCTCCCCCCGCTGGGGTCATCTTGCCTAGACCCCTGGGAGTCGACTCGTCGAGGGGGGAGCTAGCTCCTGGGGGGTCGGGGTAGAGCTGCCACCCTGAGGAGCAATGCTTCGCAGCATCTCCATGATACCCTGGATGGAGGCCATGAACTCTTGCCTCCCCACAAAGGGTCCCGAGCTAGGGAGCTCGCCGAGATCATCACTACCTCCCTCACCTCCAGTCATGACTCTCTCCCGAGATCTTCTGTGCTGGTCACCCTCCACGCTCACCGCACCAAATTGTTGAAACCAAAAACTTGGTCTCTCGTGGAGTTCGGGGTCCCAAAAGAGGGGTGACCTCACACCTACTACACTCGGAGGAACGTCACGGACCGAAGACTTGGGAAACCAGGAACAGACCCTCGGCTCTAGCGCGGAGGTCACACCTCACACCCGAAAGGCTACCTGAGCTCTTCCCCTCCCTAGCCAATGCTCGAGCTAGGGTGCCTTGGAGGAGCCCTCTCTACTCTACCAAGGAGGAACTAAGGGAGGACGAAGCCAAAAAAGATCCTCCCCAAAGGCACCCAAGGGGGTCTATTTATAGTTTTCCAAAACCCCATGGACCAAAATGACCGAGATACCCTCACGCCCAAAAAGCCTTGGGCCAATAGGAAACGCCCACGTCAGGGGGCAGAGGGGTAAAACGCCCCCAAGGGCACAGCGGTAAAAGCACGCCGCCAATGCCCCGCCCCCAAACAATCGAGACGGCACCAGGCCGCCGGGCAGGCCGCGAGCAGGCCGCTCGGGCGAGGGCCAGGCCGCGGTCCGTCTCGCCCGCGAGCAGGCCGCCCGGGCGAGAGCCAGGCCGCGGCCGCCTCGCTCGCGAGCAGGCCGCCCGGGCGAGAGCCAGGCCGAGGCCGCCTCGCCCGCGAGCAGGCCGCTCGGGCGAGACCGGTCGCTGGTCGTCTCGCCCGCGAGCAGGCCGCCAGGGCGAGAGCCAGGCCGCGGCCGCCTCGCACGCGAGCAGGCCGCCCGGGAGAGAGCCAGGCCGCGGCCGCCTCGCCCGTGAGCAGGCCGCCCGGGCGAGAGCCAGGCTGCGGCCGCCTCGCCCGCGAGCAGGCCGCTCGGGTGAGACCGGCCGCTGGCTGTCTCGCCCGCGAGCAGGCCGCCCGGGCGAGAGCTAGGCCGCGGCCTCCTCGCCCGCGAGCTGGCCGCCTGGGCGAGAGCCAGGCCGCGGCCGCCTCGCCCGCGAGCAGACCGCTCGGGCGAGACCGGCCGCTGGCCGTCTCGCCCGCGCGCAGGCCGCCCGGGTGAGAGCCAGGCCGCGGCCGCCTCGCCTGCGAGCAGTCCGCCCGGGCGAGAGCCAAGCCGCGGCCGCCTCGCCCGCGAGCAGGCCGCTCGGGCGAGACCGGCCCCTGGTCGTCTCGCCTGCCCCTACCACGGACTCAATAGGTCGGGGCGGGTGCTAGCCAACTTGCTGCACCCGCCCCCCAACAAAGGAGCTATTAGGGGGAGCCAATTTTTCCTCCCCTAATAGTATGTTTTCAAGCCAGAGCCAAAATTGGCCACCGAGAGTGCAAAATCTCCAAAAAGCTTAAAAACTAAGCACGCCTCATTTAGGGTCCACTCTTCGCGAATACGAGGTTGTACAGTCACTGCTTATCAGCTCAAGGGACTTGCAAAGAGTTGGTGATTGAGAGAAAAGGAAAACCTTAAGGATGGGTGCACATGGGAATCCTTCAAGGAATTGCTACTGAAGAAGTTTCTGCCATCGGTCGAGAAATACCGCTTGATGAATGATTTTCTACATCTAAATCAAAGGCAGCTCACCATTAGGGAGTACGGGGTGGAGTTCATCAAACTGTGCTAATTTGCCCCTAACATGGTGTCCTCAGAATCTAGTCGAGTTAAACATTTTTTGGGTGGTCTTAGGAATGACATCCAGCAGTTGGCTAGTGCTTATGGATCTAAAAGCTATGCTGAAGTTGTGGAGGCTTCTCTAAAGGTCGAGGCGATCGACAATGCCAAGAACCTAGGTCAACAAATGAGAAAAGATAAGAGGAATACCGGGAAGGGTAAGAGTTCCCAGGAATCTGGTGCTGCTTCGAGGAAAAGGAGCAAAGAAGTGTGCAGTTTCTGTGGTCGGTCAGCCCATCTGTTCGAGAGATGTTACTAGATATTAGAAGCTCAGAAGCAGGAGTAGGTTCATGCGATTCAGAATGCTCCTAAAGGAGATTTCGTTTGTTCAGCATGTAAGCGGAGGGGGCATGATGATGCCCATTGTTGGGGAAAGGAAAGGGCCTGCTACTAGTGCAGATAGAAAGGACATTTCAAGTCAAAGTGCCCACAGGCTCAGCCCCTATTGCAACAAGTTCCACTTCAGGTCTTGCCGCCACCGCAATAATTGGACAAAGGGAAGGGCAAGCTGAACATGGTGTCTTTGGAGGAAGCTCAGATGTCTACACAAGTAATTTCAGGTTTAGATCCTAACCTAGTTCTAGCTTTTAGTTCATAGCGGTAGTTTTGACGTTCGTTACCTTAGTTGCGTATGCAATTTTATAGGAAAGTTTAAGGTAAAGAACCGTTGGGCGCGCGTTCTTTTCAATTCCGGTACTACCCACTAGTTCGTGGCTAGGACCTGTGTAGAGCGTCACCGTTTGAGCCTCAATCTTGTTGGTGATGTGTTTCGTGTCAAGTTTCCCTATGGCGATTCAGAGGTATCAGACCAAGGCATTCGAAGTTGTCCGATTTTGTTCAGAGATTTTTTAGCTGTTGTTGATCTGAAGGTGATAGACCTGGAAGACTTTGACGTGATTTTGGGCATGGACTAGTTGTCTAAGTATGATGCAGTCATCCAATATAAGGTAAAGCATTTGGACTTCAAGATGGACAGCACTCAACCCAGGAGTGTTTATGGTTTTTCGTGCCAGGTTTCTCCGATCACTTCTGCGATATGTGCTCAGATGCTTTTAGATTCCGGATGTTTTGCCTGTTTGGTTTCGTTGTTGGAGACAGGTGGTAGTTTGCTGCGTGTAGAGGAGATTCCTATGGTGCACGAGTTTCCTGATGTTTTCCCTAATAATCTTCCTGGTCTTCCTTGTGAGAGGGACGTGGAGTTTGTCATAGAATTGGAGCCATGTACCTGTCCTATTGTTAAGGCACCGTACCGTATGGCCCTGCGTGAGCTGCAGGAGTTACGTATCTAGCTGGATGAGCTGTTGCGGAATGGATTTATTAGGCTGAGTTCTTCATCGTGGAGTGCTCCCGTGCTGTTTGTGAAGAAAAAGGATGGATCGATGAGGCTGTGCATTGATTATAGATAACTGAATAAGGTAACCATCAAGAACAGGTATCACTTGCTGAGAATAGATGACTTGTTGTAAATGTTTACTTTAGGATTGAAAATGACCTAGAGGGGGGTGAATAGGTCCAATTTTAATTATGGCTCCTCTTTTCTTTAATTAGAGTACTACTTTAAATCAAATGATTAACTCAGTCAGATAATCAGCAGAAACCAAACACCAATTAACAAAATTAACACAGCACAACAAATTAGCACACACAGCACAATGCACACAGATTTATAGTGGTTCCCTAATTTATGGGTACATCAACTTTCCCCCTTCTCCTATCTAGCAATGAACTAGATTCAGCCAAACTCCTCTTTCCTTTACTCAGATCTTTAGATCTTACAGCTCAGTGCCCACCCGGCACCTACAACTCAGACTTCACAAGTCTTACCGCTCAGATCACCAATATCTTACACCTCAAGTTCTTCCCAAAGACTCTACCTCAGAATGAATCCTCACTCCTACTTCTCAGGCAGCACCTGCCCTACACCTCAGAAAATTAACAACTTCTCTTACCTCAGGAAATCCCAGCCCTACCTCAGTATTTATAACACAGGCTTACAATAACAAGAGAATAAATCTCCTCCACTCAGATCAACAGATAGATCTTACAAATTGAATATAACAGAAAATAGAATCAGAAAATGTCACCCAGTATAAGATTTGAGTAACAGCTTCTTGATCTGATCTTGATGATTGTGCTTCCTTTGATTCTAACAAGATAGATCTGATCAAACCATTCTCAGCTTTTCAAATCTTCTTGAAGTGGAAATTAGGGTTGATCTAGGATGGAGAGATGATGAGGATGATTCTTGATCAGACCTCTCTCCACCTTCTGAAGTGTAACTGAAGCTCCAAACTTCTGTCTTTTCAAAATTATGCTGCTTCTTCTCTATTTTTTTCTTTTCTTTATTTTGAAGACTGAATCCCTTTAAATAGGCTCTGACAGGAGTAACTGGGTGATCTGGTTAATAACTGATAGTTCTGACAGCTGTCAGTACCTCCGTCTTGATATTTGTACTTAGGAAATGACTCTATTGAAGTGTTGAGACTTGGCTGTTAAATGTGTCGACACAAGTCCTAGGTGTCGACACTGCTCTTGTTGTGGTGTCGACACACTTCTGAATGTGTTGACATAGCTCTTCAACATGTCTTGACACAACTTTTGTGGAATGTGTCGACACAAGTCCTGTGTGTCGACACAGTTGTCTTCAGTCGTGATATAATGTGTATAGAGTGTGTCGACACTAGTCCTGAGTGTCGACACAGTTATCTTGAGTCTCGACATAGTGTGTCGAAATAGTTGTCCTTAGTGTCGACACAGCTTTTATTTGTCTCGACACAAATTGTTCAGTGTGTGTCGACACTAGTCCTGAGTGTCGACACAGTTGTCTTCATTGTATCATAGTGTTGACCCGAGTCCCGTGTGTCGACATAACTTTCACCTTGACTTAGCATTTCTACCTTAAGTGTGTCGACACTAGTCTTGAGTGTGTCGACACTTTATACTTAGCTTTATTTATCTGCGCATATGAACTTCACATCCATTAAATACAATAATGTGTATATCATTGAGCTGAGAAGACTTATTCAAATCAAGTACATTGAGACTAATGTACTCAACACTTGTTTGATCAGTTGTGTGGTAGTACTGTGTTTTCGAAGATTGACCTTCGTTCAGGCTACCATTAGTTGAGGATTCGTGAGACGGATATTCCACGGACTGCTTTTTGTTCTCAGTATGGACAATTTGAGCTCTTGGTAATGTCCTCTAGTTTGACTAATACACATTCTGACTTCATGGACAAGATGAATAGAGTGTTCCAAGATTTTCTAGACCATTTTGTGGTCGTGTTTGTAGATGATGTTTCGGTATACTCCCGCATTGCTGAAGAACATGCCCAGCACTTGCGTTTAGTTTTGTCTGCTTTGAGGGAGCATAAGTTGTATGTCATGCTAAGCAAGTGTGAGTTTTGGCTTCCTCGGGTTTCCTTTCTGGGTCATGTGGTTACTAAGGATGGAATTTCTGTGGACACATTGTACGTGGGACTTGGTTGTGTGTTGATGCAAGAAGGCAAAGTGATTGCGTATGGGTCAAGACAGTTAAAGATACATGAGAGGAATTACCGTAAACATGATTTGGAATTAACGGTTGTGATTTATGCCTTGAAGCTATGGAGACATCTATTGTATGGCTCTCTATGCAAAATTTACATGGATCATAAGAATTTGAAGTATGTTTGCACTCAAAAGGAGTTGAATTTGGGTCAGCGGAGATGGTTAGAATATGTTGCAGATTATGATGTTGAGATTCAATACCATTCGGGTAAAACTAATGTGGTAGTCGACGCCCTGAGTAGAAAGACCGCACAAATCTTTGGACTTTCAGTAGAATCCTTGGTAGAAGAGTTTCTATTAATGGGTATCTTGGTCGGAAGTAGTGACTCGTCGAGCAGTTTGGAAGTAATGGAGACTTCATGGATTACACTTACAAGGCTACATTAAAAGGATGATCCTGATTTGCTGCACCTTTATAATAGAACTGAGAAAGGGGAATTACCAGACTTTTCAATTGATGATGCGGGTACATTGAAGTACCGCGACATATTTTATATCCCCGCTGTTGAGGATATTCAACTTAAGATGTGTGATGAGGCGAACAGTTACAGTGTTGCCTATCACCCGGGTTCTACTAAAATGTATAGGGATCTGAAGCAGATCATTTGGTGGGTTGGTATGAAGGGCGATATATCTAAGTTTTTATCTGAATGTTTTACTTGCAAGTGAGTTAACGCTGATCATAGAAGGCCTGGAGGCAAGTTGATACCTTTAGAAATTCCAAGTTGGAAGTGAGAGTGTATTTCGATGGATTTTATTACTGGATTGCCAAGATCTCCAAGAGGATATTATTTAGTTTGGGTTATAGTGGATAGACTGACGAAATGCGCTCACTTCGTGCCGTTCAAGATCGACTACTCCATGAAGAAAATAGCAGAGTTATATTTGGATGAGGTCATCAGACTACATGGAGTGCCGATGAGCATAGTGTCGGATCGAGACTTCAGGTTTACGTCTCGCTTTTGGAAAAGTTTACAGGAAGGGTTGAGTACCGATTTGAGGTATTCCACTGCCTATCATCCACAGACTAACGGTCAAACGGAGAGAGTAAATCAGATCATGGAAGATATGAATAGATGTTATATTTTGGACCACGGGGGAGCATGAGATAAACGTTTAAGATTAATGAAATTTTCTTACAACAATAGTTATCAAGAGAGTTTGCAGATCGCCCCGTTTGAGGCTTTGTATGGGAGGCATTGCAGAACTCCCTTATTATGGGCCGAGGTTGGTGAAAGATTGTTGTTGGGTCTGGAAGCCTTAGAGTAAATGGATATTTTTGTGAAGCATGTTCGGTAGAAGCTTTGTATAGCCCAAAAGCGTTATGAAAAGAATGCTAATCGTCCAAGGACTGATTTGGAATTTGCTGACGGGGACATGGTTTTTCTTAAGGTTTCTCCGATGTCTAGTGTTAAGAGGTTTGGTAAGAACCATAAGTTGGATCATAGGTATGTGGGACCCTTCAAGATTGTGGAGCGTATTGGAATGTCTGCTTATAGACTGGATTTGCCAGCAATTTTTCCTGGTGTGCACGATGTTTTTCACGTAAGCTAGTTGTGGAAATGTGTGCTTAGCGACCTGCAGATTCTTGATGTTGTGCCCAGTTGGAGTTTAACCTTTCTTATGTTGAAGTGCCTGTTTGCATTTTGGATACTCAAGATCGAGTATTACGAAGGAAGACAATACTGATGGTTAAAGTTTTGTGGTGGAACCAAGACGTGGAGAGCGCGACTTGGGAGATGGAGTCAGCTATAAGGGATGTTCATCCTCATCTATTCTCCTGATGCTTTTGGTAAGTGTTTTCTTTGTTAGCCTTTGGTTACTTTTCTTCTATTTTGGATTTGATCCTTTTTATGTCAAATTTCAGGACGAAACTTCTTTTTCGGGGGGGGGTGGTTGTAACGTCTCTGATTTTTCGGTGTTATTTTAATTCCCACAGTGACTTATTTTTGACGTCAGGGTGTTACGTTGACGCATAGTTAACGGGTGTCATTTGTTGGAGCATTGGTTTTCTCAGTGGGTTTTCTTGTATGGTTGGTTTTGGCTTGGTTGTGCACCTTCCCTCGCGAGTCAGGTCTGTTTTGGTGACTCGGTGGAGCTTTTTATTGGAATGTGGTGGCGTTTTATCTTCGGGTGGTGTTTTACCCCAGTTTGTTTTGTCAGATTTTAATTTCAACTTCGTCATTGGATTTGTTACATCGGTATTTAGCTACTGTGTGATTTTCATAAGATTCCGAGTTGGTTTGAGTTCGAGTCGTTTTGGGGTTATTTATTATTAATTGTACTATAATATTAAAATTATGTGTATATATATATATATAACCAGCTATAAGGGTCGCGTCAAAACCCTATTCATCGTCTTCCCTACACGAGTTGTCGTCTGTTTCACGAAGGAGGAGATTGGCATCATCGCGTGCTTTCGTCCGGCAATTGTGAGAGATTCGATGGTCAGTTTCGTCGATAAAGTAGAGATTTGGAAAACTCTCGCTGAGATCTTCGCGTACGTGGTATGTACTTCTTATTTCTCCGATTTTTAGGAGTTAGGGTTATGGTTTTGACCTCCTTCTTCCCCCAAAAGTTTCAGGAAACGTTGCCTAGGTCTTCTTATGACCGATCCTTGTCGTGGAGCATTGGAGGAGGCGGATTTTCCGAGATTTGAGGCAAGTGGCGATCTTCTTCTTGCAAACATTTCTTGCTTATCATTTTGTTCATTTCTTCTCATTATATGGTAGTAATAGTATAGTTCTTAGTCTTGAAAGAACCCTTAGAGTAATATAAGTTTTGGCCAAGAATCCGTCGAATATGGTGTAAAACCTATGGAAGTTTCGTCGAATACAGGGGTAGTAGACCATCAGGAATTCGTCAAACATGAGGATTTAGACCAAGTGAAAATTCGTCGAGTAACATTATATTCGTCGAGTACAGGTTTATTAGATTAAGTCCAATTTCGTCGAGCATCGACTGGCGCGGCGTTGAGTAAGGTAGATTTGTCGAATATCTTGGCGTCGGCTTCGTCGAGTGTCGGTAGTGTGGCATTGTGTGAAGTCTAATTTGTCGAGTATATTCAACAATTCGTCAAGTATGGCTTAGGTTAGGAAGCGTTGAGTGACCGGGCAGCAAAGTCATATTCGTCAAGTTTACACGCCGAATTGAGTACGATTCGTCGAGTATCGCTGTGATTAGTTCTATCGCCAAAGAAACTTCGGCGAGTATCATGGTTGTTCGTCAATTATCAGTAGTATATTCGTCGAGTATCGATGGAGTTCGTCAGGTATACTCACCGAATTTGTGCAGTACTTAGCTTATTTCCGCCGAATTTTGTCCAGTTCATTGGGTATGATCCTTAGAGTGATTTTAGGTCTTGTCGAGGAATTTCATTGGGTTTAGGCTTGGGTTGGTTTTAGGGTGTTTGGGTATGATGTTTTCTTTCGCTAGGAAGGTTGGCAGTTGATAAAGGACCACCAACAGGACGTCGGTTTGTGAATCATTAAACTTGGTGGTTTGTTTGGTCTCTGTATTTTGGACTGTTGGGTTGTGTTGGGCCAGGTGGCCACCGCCATAGTGCCTTTTTGTGAGACATTTGGGTCTAGTAGTTCGGTTTTGGACGTTTTGTTCACCGACTCCGATCGGGTTATTTTCATCTGTGTTAATGATTCACGTTTTCGAGCTGTTTTTTGCTCATTTGCTTCTTATAGATCAGTTTATACTATTTCATACTTATCCTAATAGATTTTGTCGAAGCATGACTTCGTTCCGCACTTGGTGCAAATTTCTTTTAACTCCATTATTGCGAACTTTTCACTTTACCTATTTCTATTTGGCTAATTAGTCGCGGTTTCAGCTCTTTCTTATATTCGGGTTTGGCAAACCCTTTCTTGCCTTTTTTTACTTATTACCTGTTTATTTCCATTGCCACTTACAAATTTCATATTAAGGTGTTCCTTCTTTGAATGCCTTAGGTTCAAGGTTGTAGCCGGTGGAGCGGCTGTGTGGGGTGGTAGCTTATAGACTACAGTTGTTGCAGTGATTGTCCTCACCGTCGTGAGGCAGTTTGTTATTTTCGGTTTTAGTTCAGACATGTGTACTTTCAGTGGATTCGTGCCAGGTTGTTGACGCCCACTGGTATTTTGCTTTTGGGAATGTTGAATACTCTGCTAGCTACTAGCTTACCTCTTTCAGTTGGTTGTACTTGCTCTCTGGGAAGGTTTTATGCTAGATTGCATGTTAGGTATTTTAAAATATAAAAAAAAATTATTATTACTATTACTCCATACATGCCATATTTGAAATCTAAATCACTATATTTAACGGTCGTAAAATCTACTTTCATTATTATTATAAATCTAGAGTCTTGCATATCATGAGTTGTCATTCGGGAATGTTTATATTCATGTAGGATGTCAATCACTGTAAATAAAATATTTTTTGCAGCGTTTAATTACTTTTCTCTCATGGACTGGATGAGCCACTGAGTCGAGTGATACGGCTAACCGCTTAAACTTAAACTGGATTTTTCTCTTAATAACTTATGGATTTCACATAAAAGTGTTAAGATAGAGTTTTGCCTAAGCGTCTGCAGTTAGCCCCTGCTAACATGGCATCATGATGCACGTTTTCTCTTACTCTGATAAATCGTTAAATGTGGAGAAAATGTGGGTTGTGACAATGAACGCCGAGGACCAATCCCAACCATCCAAACTCTATCTGTCAACTCCTGTCGGTGTGACGACTGGCGAGCCTGTAGACCTGCCACACTATCCTTAACCCAGGTTTATGACACCGTGTGTCAACTCACACCGTATGCAATTCCACATCTAAGGGCTCCACACTGAGTCCCTTTTTATTATTCACATCCCGTGCTCAACAGCACGCAAGGGCTCCACACCGAGTCCCTTATCAACACATCATTCTAGTGCGGCAAACACACACGCACTTCCAACCCTTCCACATTTCCATACCACACAAGGGTTCGTCATTTACATAGGTAGCAAGCCACCTTATTCAACATACCAATCCCACACTGCTACCCGTAGGGGGACACTACTCTAGGCAGTGGACTATATGCACATTCCATTAATCATCCTATCACATGGCCATGCATTAACCTCATCCAATTCCTTCTTAAAGTCAAGCATTCGTAATCAAATATGCTACGACAAGAATATCATTTGTACCATCAAACGTATTAATTTATTTGCTCACTAGCTTACCTAAATCATTTGTTTGTCAACCTCCTTCAAACCGTCGGTACAATCATACTCCATCAAACTATTTGTTTATCACGATTACGTATAGCCTATGTTTACCAAAACCTCAACCTTATTCACTTTCTTAAGGGTCTACCCCATCAGTCCTTTGTTTATCACAAACATCCATAAATTAAGTTCAACAAATCTCAATGTTAATTTACTATGATCTCTCTACCAAATTCAAACCCGGATCTACACTAACCCGAGAACAACATGTACTTAAGACTTGACTGTTCAACAACTTCGACTGGACATTCCCGAGTTTATAGGACACATATGAAAACGTGTAACCATCCATTGGAAAGGTAGTTCAAAGGGCTACGACTTTCTTGTTTAGTCAAAAACCTAAATTTAGCCATAACATACCCGAAAATGGCCTTGAAGTTCGCTGCATATAGAAAATAGATTTTTGCACGCATCTTAAAGCAAGATGAACGACATCGGTTCATCTTCTTATTTTAGACATTTAATCAAAACTATACGCAGAACTTCCTCCTCCCTTATTCACCCTCAATAGACCATTTCTCTTCACAAACGAAGTCCACTATCTATTGAACATTTTGAATTGAAAGTGGGTGATGGAGCAGACCATACGGTCTGAGCAGTCTGAGTCCGCGGCCTGGGCGGACTGATGTTACGGCCTGGGTAGTCAGTGTCCAGGATAGAAATGTTGGCTTGGGCGTCTAGTGGAGCGACCTAGGTGGTCTGTCTTTGGCGATTTGTCAGCGATGCTTAGCTCGGCCTGCGGTTTTGCAGTTCTTGCTCTTGTAGTAGCCGGGCGGATTAGAGGTTATATCCGCGGAGATGTGATGGGCGTGTTTTGAGTCCGTTGCATTGGTCCTTGACGAGCTCTCCGTTGTTGCGGTGGGTGTTACAGTATTATTGGTGGCGGACTGTCCATGGAGTTAGCGGTCTGGGTTTAGTGTACGCCAAGCTCGCACCAGTTTGGTGGGTTACTGGACTTGGTCACACTCTGCGACAAGTTCAGGGTGTTCACAGTGTCCACAGAGTCTGCTGTTGACCGGGTGGTCTGCCTTTTGGTCGTGGATGCTTACGGCAAGCTAAAGCGTTGTTCTGGAGCTATGCGGACTATCTCCATGTCCGCGTGTGGCGTGTAGACTGTTGCAATATAGGTTGTGGAAGTGTCCGTGCGCTGTGCAGTATGGCAGACTGGTGGCGTTCTTGCGGGTTGTTGTCGTATCCGCATGTAGCGTGCGGACTGACGCAGTGAATGGAATGTTGCTGTGTCTGCGTGTTGCATGTGTGTGGACTGGCGTGGTGTCCGCCTGGTGTGGACTGATCTTGAATTAGCGCCTGGTGGGTTGTTTGCAGTCTGGCTAAGTCTTTGCGGCTCAGCAGACTTGTGTTTGCTAGCTGCGAGCTGGGGTGGTGACTCTATTCACTAGGGCGGTGACCACAATCCTCACCCCGCCTATAAATAGACCCCCTGACATGTCTACAGAAACAGAGTTAACTGTAATTTGAGCGCAGATCAATTGTTGCGGACTTGGTTTTCCAGGTCGTGCGGTTTGAGATTAACTGGTTGTTGTTTGCAGGTTGTGCGGCTAGCACTGTGAAGCCATGCGTCAGGTTTTGATCAAGGTCAGGAAGCAGTGAAGCTTGCGGTTTACAATTAGCAGTTGCAGCAGGTCGCAGGTGGCGGACAACTAGTTTCTCTCCTCAATTTTGATCTAAGTTCAATAACCAGGTCGTCGATCTAGGCGGACTTGGCGGTTTGTTCATTCAGTTCGGCGGCGGCTTGTGGAGCAGACGTCAGCAGAATAACGGGTTGTCCGTGCGGTTTGTGCGGACTACGTAGTATCAGAGTAGCAGCAGCGGCTTGGCGGTCTCAGCGGTCTCAGCGGACTCTGCGGTCTTGGAGGCAGTCCGCCCGGCTTGAAGTTTGTTCTTGCTTGTTTTCTTCTCCTTATACTTGGCAAAATCATGTCTCGGCCTATATACCTTGCCTTGTAAAGTTGATAGTGGATTAATGTAAGATTTGTGTGTGCTTTTCATTGTCACTGATACATTGCTCAGTTTACGGTTGGAGTGTTCCTGCGCCTAGTTCTCGTTTCCACTTGATCAAGTGATCAGCTTGATAGTTTTGGAAGTGTTTACTTGATATCAGAACTACCAGTTGATTGACTTGTGAAATTTCAACATGGTATCAGAGGGAACAGTGGCTTGAGCAGTGAGTTGTGTTCAACCTCAGATTGTGCTCGGCGCTTTTGGAAGCTTTGTGATCAGTGGTGATTTGCAATGGAAGGAGCCTACGGAAGAGGTCATGGCATTAAGCTTCTGACAGCGACTAACTTCAAGAAATGGAAGGAGCCTACGGAAGAGGTCTTCGGTGGTGACGACAAGCAAGAGGTTACTGCTACTACTGGTACTGCTGAGGAAGTGAGAGTTTGGAGAAGAACTAATGCTAAGGCAGAGTTTGCTCTCAAACGGGCTGTCTCACATGAGCTCTTTGATCACATCTTAGGATGTGAGTCTTCTGCAGTGATTTGGACAACCATTGATGGGTTGTTCAAAAGAAAGAATGTGGCTAGGCTGTAGTTCCTGGAGAATGAGTTGGCTAAGGCAACTCAAGGTGATCTTTTGGTCTCTAAGTTCTTTTTGAAGATGAAGAATCTGTACGCTGAAATATCAGCATTGGATCCTGATGAGCCCATCTCTGAAGCAAAGTTGAAGAGGCATATAGTACGCGGGCTACGGAAGGAATATGTGGCATTTGTGACTTTCGTGCAAGGGTGGGTAACTCAACCTTCTCTGTTTGAGCTGGAAAACTTGTTAGCGTCACGGGAGAGCTTGGCCAGGAAGATGGCCGGTGTGACTATCTCTGAAGGAGGCAGTGAAGCTCTGATCACTGAGAAGAAGAAGAAGAGATGGGAGAAGAAGAAGAAGAAGCCTGCTACTGAAGAAGGCCCTTCAACCTCTTATCAGCAAGAGAGGAGCTCTACTCCTAAGAAGAATTGGAAGAAAGAGTTGAAGTGTTACAGATGTAATCAGGCAGGCCACTTCAAGCATGACTGCAAGGTCAAGTTGTAACCTGGGCATGTTGCAGGCAAGGAGGGAGCTTGTTCTAGTTCTGAGGAAGCCGGGTGCGGAGGAGCCTTCTTGACAAGCACGTGTGTTCGTGCTCTTTCCACCGTTGACTACCAAGATGACTGGATAATCGACTCAGGGTGTGGTCATCACCTTACTGGATACGAGTTGAAGTTCTCATCTCTGCAACCATTCACAGGTAACAAAGCAATTATTATAACTGATGATTCTATTCATTCTGTAGAGAAGGAGGGCATTGTTTCTTTGGAGAGTGATCAGGTTCCGATTACTTTTAGGAGTGTGTATCACGTACCTGACATGATGAAGAACCTCTTCTCGGTGACCAATGCGGTCGACGCGGGCTTTCATGTTCTATTTGTCCCAATAGAAGTAAGGTTTCTCCGCAATATATCAGCGGTAAAGGTTGATGTTTCTCATGTAAGGAGAAGAGTAAGAGACTTGTTTGTTCTATCAACAAGCTCTTATGTTGATCGGATGAGATCCAATGATAGCACGGCTATCTGTCATGAGAGACTAGGGCACATGGTGATGGATAAGCTCAAGGCTATGTCAATGAAGAGCCTGGTGAGAGGCTTGACGAAGTTGTCCTCCTACGGAGATGGCCACGTTTGTGCGGGATGTCAGTATAGTAAGAATCATCGCCTTCCGTTTGATAAGTCTCAAACGAGGAGCAAGGCACCATTGGAATGCATTCATGGTGACTTGATGGGGCCAACAGTAACCGCTAGTCTTGGAGGCAGCAGATTTATGCTTGTGTTGATTGATGATTACTCAAGATACACTTGGGTGTATTTCATGAAGGAGAAGTCGGCAGCTTTCTAATTGTTTGTGGAGTTCAAGGAGCTGGTGGAGGGCCGACTTAGCTTGCGGATCAAGAAGTTTAGATCAGAAAATGGTGGTGAGTTTGTCTCATCTGAGTTCTCTAGTTTCTACAGGAAGAACAGGATCCAGAGGGAGCTTACTTGTGCTCATACTCCACAACAAAATGGAGTAGCGGAGAGGAAGATCCGTCACTTGACGGAAACTTACAAATGCTGGTTTCATGCAAATGACATTCCCAGGTTCTTCTGGGCGGAAGGAATGGCCTGCGTAACGTATGTCATCAATCGGATGTCTTTAAGTCCGATCAACATGAACTCTCCGGTTGAAATGATGTTCAAGGAGAAGCTGATTGTGGAACACCTTCGGGTGTTCGGATCAACCTGCTATGTTCATATCTCGGATGCTCAGAGGACCAAGTGTTGGGTATTGTATCCACAATTACCTGGATTTGAGGAAGCCACCTGTCAAGCTAAGATGAATTCACAATGTATTTGATGAAACTTCTTAAGTTGTGCTTGCAGTTATTCCACGCTAAGTGCACACCAATGTCAGGGTGCAGTAGGTCAATATACACGGGTCTGCACGACGTAATCCCTCGTTGAGCAGATCAGTGTGTTGGCCTACGTGTACTCTCTCTATTGGAGTGCACTTACTTTCAAGTATAGGGCCGTGTTTATGCAAGAGCAGACAAGGAGCAAGGTTGGGTCAAGGAGCAGCTCTTGGGTGAAAAGACGAAAATTCGCCTAAGTATAATTCGACGAGAATCACCAAGTGATTCTCGCCGATTCGGCGAGAATCACTATTAATTCTCGTCGAATCGTCGAGAATCATTAGTGATTCTCGCCGACTCTATCCGGCTACCTCAAAACGGTGCCAAGTAAGATTCAGCGAGAATCACTAGTGATTCTCGCCGAACCCATCGTCGAGCAGATCATGGCCAAGTAATATTCGTTGAGAATCAACAAGTGATTCGGCGAGAATCACTAGTGATTCTCGACGAATCGTCGAGAATCACTAACTGATTCTCGTCGATTCGTCGAGAATCACTAACTGATTCTCGCCGATTCGTCGAGAATCACCTGCGATTCTCGCCGATTTTGACTTAGCAATTTCTCTGGAAGCTGCTGGACCGGATTCTGTGGCTGGGACTATGTTGAACCGGAACTAGGGTTTCCTTCAAGTGGGACCCACAACGGTCATTTAGGAGTATACGTGTGTATAAATACACGTGTATTTTTGAACAGTAAAGAAAGCGAAGAAGAAAAGAAATACGCGAGCCGCGACGTGACCTAGATCGCCGTTTCTGCTCCACCGCCGCCGCCGCCACTCGCGCCAAGTTGTTCGCCAGTTGATCGTGGTTTCGCCCAGATCCTCCTGCGACAGAAGCCTAGCCAAGCTTAGAGTCTCACGTGTCTAACCGGATATCTCTTGTCTCTCGATTTGTAGATCGGGAAAATCTTCCCCATCCGAATCGATCGAGACGATCGATCCCAGTGTGACCGTTGGTAGACCTAGCTAGCTTTGCTACGAAGTTTGGATCTCTAAAGTACAGCAGCCGCACATCGTCGTCGCCGCCGATCCCGTGAACCTTGTCGCCGCCCATCTTGTCACCGCCGGTTCCGGGGAGATCCTCTCCAAGAGAGATCTAGGGTTGTGGACTCTTTGTGGACTTCAAGAACACGTCGTCAACGAAGAGGGACACCTTAGTCTCCAAACGTAGTTTGTATCTCTTGTACATTCTAGTTTACTTTCGTTGTAAAGGAACGTTTGTTCCGTGTTGTAAGGGTTGGGTGCAACCCGTGTTGTGGGAGTGTTGACTCCTACGTGTGGAAGGGTTCCTTCCGATAGTGCAAGGATTGGATTTCAATCCTGTTGGAGAAGTGACCGAGTCGTCCCGTGTTGGGAGATAGGTCGAAGGGGGGAAGTGGATGTACCCAAGTCGGGGAACCACTATAAATAGCTTGTGTACTCTGTTGTGCTGTGTTGTTTTATTTTCGTGTGCAGGTACAATTTAAATTCCGCAAAAATGCTGCACGTCACCTATTCCCCCCCCCCCCCATAGGTGAACATAGTTGACACTAGGTGGACTTTCAAGTGGTATGAGAGCGAGGTTGCTCATCAGAAGGTTTACACCTTGAGTAGAATCCTGCCACCAGTGTCAGAAGCATGGAGCTGGATCATGAGATATCGCCACTAAGACTCCCCACATGCACAAAGGAGTATTATCCCGTCTGGAGGATGAGAGTGTCGTATCACTTGGATGCTATCGATCCTCGTGCATCTTTCATCCTGGAAGAGGGTCCTTTTATTCCTATGAAGACCTCCGACTCTGGAATTCAAGTGCCCAAGTGCATTGCTGAGATGTCGGAGACGGAACTTTCATTATTTAATTTGGACAAGAGGATTCGTCAAATTATCATGGATATCTGGTCTGGAGCTTCTCGCTCTAGATTGGAAAAATGTGGGTCGGCTAAATCTATGTGGGTGATGATCTCAGAGCTGATGGGGGGGTCAGAGAAAGCTGGAATCTGCTGTCAATCAGAGGATGAAGCCTATGTGGGGGTCCTCGCCTCTGAAGATGAAGGCAAGGATCTATCGGACAGCATCAGAGCTCCAGTGTCTGTGTCAGAGACTGAAGAGGCCAGTGAGGAAAGCAGCTCTGATGAGGATGACACAACGGTCACTGGCTCTAATGATGATAACACTGAAGAGCAGGTAACTTCTTCATCCTGCCCCGTCTCTCTTGAAGTTTCTGAAGACAGGAACTGCTTTCCTCCAGAAAATTCTGATTCTCTGAAGAGAGCCCTTCAGACAAGCAACCTACTTGCTGAGGAGCAAGCTCAAGAGATTGCTCGACTGAAGATCTTGTTGGTTCTCCAATTGGCATCCAACAAGGTCAAGGACTCTAAAATCTCAGCTCTAGAGAGTAGTCTAGAGAATGAGAAAAGAATAGTATCAAACTTTTCCAAGGTTGATGCTATAAAGAGAAAGCAAGAAAATAGGTGGATCTCCCGGATTATCAATTCGTGGAGAAATGGGGAAACGGTATTCCGACCCCCCACCCCAAGCAGGAAGGCAACTCATCATGCCTTCAGGTATGACCACAGGAATAATCGTGGTCACTGCAAGGGTGATCTGTCCTCATGTGGAGACACCCGTAGTGCAAGGGCCGTCGTGGCCACCCATGAGAGAATACCTAAGGCTCATTCTGAGCCCTTTGTATTCACTGCCACTGCCTCAACTCGGTGTGAATCTGCATGTCCCAGCTCACAGAACACTTCTCACCACCCGAGGACACAGGACAGGGAGGTTAGAAGTCATGGTGTAAGTTTTCATGGGGCCTCAGGAAGGGGGATGCCTGAAAGGAAGGCACCACCTCCCCGGCCTCATGATGCTCGCAACATACATTCCTTCCACCCTTCCACGTGTCACGGTGGAAGAGGAACTTTTGTGAGGAGATCATGCCCTATCCCGTTTAGACCTAGGACCTTGACTACCTCAGTCACTAGATCAGGTCAGAAACGGCGATACAACATTCACCCGTGTTGGTGCTGTGGCAAAGTGGGACACTTTGCCATCGACTGTTGGCACAACCCCTCTGTGTCAAGGGCAAGGGCCTATCCACATTTTCTGGGCAGAGGTAGTCTTCCTGACAGGTTTTCTGAAGGAAGGCAGTCGAGTGCTTATGCTAACAGGAACCTAGGACCCAATATGATTTGGGTTCCTAAGGTAAAGTAATTCTTTCTTGCAGGGTAGTCTAGGTTCCCGTAACTATGAGGGGAACTAGACAGTAGAGGGCTCAAGACTAAACTGGCACAAGCGTCTGGAATAACAGATGTGATATCTACTTGGGCATACTCACATTGAGCTCCTAATATGTTCTACCTGAGGGACTAAATGATGACTCTCAAAATCTCAGGTACTTTTGATCAGTTCCAGGACTTGAGTCATATTGTATCCACATTTACATATATATATATATATATATATATATATATATATATATATATATATATATATATATATACTTATACTTACACTTATATGTGCGTACATCTAAGGATATGTTAACACGGTAAACATAAACCATAGATACAACAATGACGACTTATCGGAAATTCCACTAGTAGACTCGAGATCTAACATCTACAAGCTTAAATTAGTTCACTAAAAACTAGCGAAGATTGCCATCAAGAAATGTATGGAAAAGCTGGTTCAAACCCCAAATAGTGGCTTTAAGAAGTATTCACATATTTAGAAGATTTTTAAATTAACTTATATGGAAAAGCCGGAAACCCGTTAAAATCCCTTCTAAATCCCGTCGATCTCACGCAGTCTCCGGCCGAACTCACCTTTATATATTTAGAATCCCGTCGACCCTTCACCTTCTGTGGGAATCCCGCCGAAGGACCTTCTCCGCAGGAAACTCGCCGAATCCCGTCGAACTCCGCAGGACTCCGCAGGAAACTCACCAGGAATCGTGCAGGCTTCCGTCGAATCCCGCCGAATCCCACCGAACTCCGCAGGAAACTCACCGAATCCGCAAGTTTCTCAACGAAGGTTTCCCGCAAGAATCCCACCGAAGTTTCTCACTGAAGGTCTCCATCGTCTTCCCGCAAGTATCTCGCTGAATCGTGCAGGCTTCCGTCGACATCCCGCGGGAAGCTCACCGACGATCTCTCCCGGTTTTGATTCTTCCTTCCAGGAATTTCTCCGCGTGCACTCATCCGGTGTCCATCATCTTCAACCATCTAACTCCCGTCTACGCTTTTAGGTAACCTCTTCCTCACCCGTACTTGGACGTTATCACTAGTGTCGCTTCCCTTTTGACTGTTAATTAAGCGTAGAGTCGGGATTCTCTCCCTAGGTGTGCAATGGCTCCAAGGACAACCGCTGGGCTGGTCACTGGATGCGAGCTAGTTCGAACAAGGTTCTCTCATGCCTCTGACGAATTCAGAAACATCATTCTTATGCTGGAAGAGGCTGGGCTCTCATTCGTACTGGAGCACCCGTGTAAAATCCTGGACAAAGAGGTGCTGGAGTTCTTCGCTACCGCCAGACTCCGAAATGAAGACTCTCTTATCAAGAGCAAGGTGGCTGGGGCAAAGATCAAGATGTCTGCCAGCAAGCTGACCCGCTTCCTATAGCTCTCTAGCTCGGAGCACGAGGACTATCTTGAGGAAGAAGACAAAACCAGGACTCTCTTATTCTGTGGTCTCCCACGAGGAACTCGGTCGATAAAGCGCAAGGATATGAATGAAGAAGGGAAGCTTCTGTCAGACATAATTGGAAAGGTACTCATCTGCAAGACGGGCTCTCATGACCATATCTCTGCGGATATGTTCAAGATCCTGGTGGCAATTGTCTGCCGAAAAAGATTCAACTGGGGGGCATTGCTCTTTGAGAAGATAAAGGACACCCTGAGATCTCCGAGTTTTGGCCGAATCATTAGTCTGTATCTCAATCAGCTGAATGGAGATAAATATGACATGAGTAAAGGTATTCCTATACATTACTTAAAGAAAATGGACTCGAGTGTTTTTGACAGATGGGAGAGGCGAATTGGGCAGGCTGCCGTGGAAGAACAACAGGACGTATCTCCAGCAGTAATCCCCAGTGAAATTCCTGATGCTTTGACTGCAGGAATTGAGGGGGAGCCTCTACCCACTCATGCTGATATCGTATCTGACATCTCCCAAATGGCCAGAGATGCTGTGGCAGATATACAAGAAGACAGTGAAGCTGTGCCGGAGAATGAGGAGGCCCTGAACCTGAACAATCTAGGAGCCGGAGGTGCAGTAGAGGAGACTGCTGACGAAGAGTTGGAAGATGATGCTGATGAACATGATCTTATGGATGCTGAAGGTGAGGAAGACGGAAATGAGGGACAGGATGCAGTGGAGACTCAGGATATCATTGAACATCCAACTGACAAGCACGCACCTGAGATCATTCCTGAGAACATTGGTGCACGAGTGGAGGGGGAGTCCGCGAAATCTACAGATGCTGCAAGTATTCCTCCATTAGAGACTGTGCTTGTGTCCAGCTCTACAGGTGCATCTGATGAAGTGCACGGCCAAGAAGTGCCTCAGAATCTTCCCCTACGAGATGATATAGCCACTCACACTGTGAATATCATTCAAGGCATAGTGGATGAGCTTAAAGCATCTTTTGAGAAAGCTCAAAATAAAATGTTGAAAAGGATCAAGAAATCTGAAAATCTCATGCTCAAGAACATGGTGGAGATCAATCATAAACTGGACGTGATGGAAAATAAGTTTGAAGATAAGTATACAGCGGCCGGCCAAGCTGTCATTCTTCTTATAGACGGACTTAAAAAGAACACCGATACTCTCTCCGTAGTAAATCAGAATGCTCATTTTGTAGCAAACAACATTCAAAAGTTTGACGGTAATATGGTAACTCTCAACGCCAATCAACAAGCATTGGTCACTGAATTCTCCAGGACGACAAAGCATATTGATGACTCACTGCACTCCTATGCAAACTCCATCGCAGTCGAAGCCAAAAAGGGGGAGAAAGAATATATAGCTAAGATGGCTGAGCTTCGGGAAGTCATGATCAACAACTTTGAACAGTCAAACAAATATGTCTACGACAGTTGCTGGTGGATGCTCCAACAGGCGTTAGGCGTCGTTTTGCCTGAAAATCCTGCGGGTATTCATGCTCCTGAGACTTCTACGGCTGCTGAGGGAGTAAGTGCTGCAGAAGTTCCCATGAGTGAAGCTGATGCTAGGGCTATTTCCAAAGCAAAACGTATGGTCATGTTTGACCAAGAGGCCCTAGCCTAATCCAGGGACAAGATAAAGTCTCAAGAAGGGACGTCAAAGGAAACACAAGTTGAGAAGAGAATCAGACTGAAGGAGGAGGAAGTAATAAATGAAAAGTGGAGTCCAGTATCCAAGAGTATCATACTGGACACATTCTGGCTACAGGAACAAGGGGAAATCAATCGAAACGATGTATACAGCCAGTATGAATGGGAGATGCATAAGACGTATGAAGCCAAAAGGAACATCTTTTTCAGAACCAATACTGCGGCAGATAGAGCTCCTCCTCCCAGATATTATCTGAAGCCCAAAGAGTACATGGAGAGGCAAAGAAAGAAGTATTTGGCTCAGAAACTCAAGGATGACTTAGCCAAAGAAAAATAGTCAAAAATATTTATAGCCTGTCATTCTCTCTTAAGAACAATTAACGTTTATTGTTATTATATGAACAATCTTGAGATTATATATATATATATATATATATATATATATATATATATATATATATATATGTATTTGAATTTGTGAATGAGTTAAGTCTTGATCTGTTTGTCTATATTCTCTTGTGCTGCATATTTAAATTCTGAATGTTGTTTATATTATCTGGTTGGTGTTATTCATCTTAGCTAGTAGGGTTTTGGCTTCGTCAAATAGGGGGAGATTGTTGGGTATTGTATCCACAATTACCTGGATTTGAGGAAGCCACCTGTCAAGCTAAGATGAATTCACAATGTATTTGATGAAACTTCTTAAGTTGTGCTTGCAGTTATTCCACGCTAAGTGCACACCAATGTCAGGGTGCAGTAGGTCAATATACACGGGTCTGCACGACATAATCCCTCGTTGAGCAGATCAGTGTGTTGGCCTACGTGTACTCTCTCTATTGGAGTGCACTTACTTTCAAGTACAGGGCCGTGTTTATGCAAGAGCATACAAGGAGCAAGGTTGGGTCAAGGAGCAGCTCTTGGGTGAAAAGACGAAAATTCGTCTAAGTATAATTCGACGAGAATCACCAAGTGATTCTCGCCGATTCGGCGAGAATCACTAGTGATTCTCGCCGACTCTATCTGGCTACCTCAAAACGGTGCCAAGGAAGATTCGGCGAGAATCACTAGTGATTCTCGCCGAACCCATCGTCGAGCAGATCATGGCCAAGTAATATTCGTTGAGAATCAACAAGTGATTCGGCGAGAATCACTAGTGATTCTCGACGAATCGTCGAGAATCACTAACTGATTCTTGCCGATTCGTCGAGAATCACCTGCGATTCTCGCCGATTTTGACTTAGCAATTTCTCTGGAAGCTGCTGGACCGGATTCTGCGGCTGGGACTATGTTGAACCGGAACTAGGGTTTCCTTCAGGTGGGACCCACAACGGTCATTTAGGAGTATATGTGTGTATAAATACACGGGTATTTTTGAACAGTAAAGAAAGCGAAGAAGAAAAGAAATACGCGAGCCGCGACGTGACCTAGATCGTCGTTTCCGCTCTGCCGCCGCTGCCGCCACTCGCGCCAAGTTGTTCGCCGGTTGATCGTGGTTTCGCCCAGATCCTCCTGCGACAGAAGCCTAGCCAAGCTTAGAGTCTCACGTGTCTAACCGGAGATCTCTTGTCTCTCGATTTGTAGATCGGGAAAATCTTCCCCATCCGAATCGATCGAGACGATTGATCCCAGTGTGACCGTTGGTAGACCTAGCTAGCTTCGCTACGAAGTTTGGATCTCTAAAGTACAGCAGCCGCACATCGTCGTCGCCGCCGATCCCGTGAACCTTGCCGCCGCCCATCTTGTCGCCGCCGGTTCCGGGGAGATCCTCTCCAAGAGAGATCTAGGGTTGTGGACTCTTTGTGGACTTCAAGAACACGTCGTCAACGAAGAGGGACACCTTAGTCTCCAAACGTAGTTTGTATCTCTTGTACATTCTAGTTTACTTTTGTTGTAAAGGAACGTTTGTTCCGTGTTGTAAGGGTTGGGTGCAACCCGTGTTGTGGGAGTGTTGACTCCTACGTGTGGAAGGGTTCCTTCTGATAGTGCAAGGATTGGATTTCAATCCTGTTGGAGAAGTGACCGAGTCGTCCCGTGTTGGGAGATAGGTCGAAGGGGGGAAGTGGATGTACCCAAGTCGGGGAACCACTATAAATAGCTTGTGTACTCTATTGTGCTGTGTTGTTTTATTTTCGTGTGCAGGTACAATTTAAATTCCGCAAAAACGTTGCACGTCACCTATTCCCCCCCCCCCCATAGGTGAATATAGTTGACACTAGGTGGACTTTCAACAAGCTTGATGCAAAGGCAAGGAAGCTTGTCTTTGTAGGTTATGATGAGCGGAAGAAGAGGTGGAAGTGCATGGATCCCGCGACAAAGAAGTTCATTGTTTCAAGAGACGTTGTCTTTGATGAGCTGGCGTCGTATGGAGGTGGCACTGTTGAACAGCAAAAGAGCAGGGTTGATGAAGGGCAGGAGGAAGCTGCTGAAGATCTTCAGGTGGAGCTGCCTGTGTCACCAGGAGCTCTAGGTGTTTCAAGCTCTGTGGCTGAAGCTTCTGATTCGGGAAGCAGGGGGAGCGATGCTCCAAGTGTGCCCGGGAACAGAGTTGGTGCTGAATAAGTAGTGGAGGTGGTGAGCAAGGAGAAGCCTCTTCGGAGATCAAAGAGGATCATTAAGCCACCAGCTCGGTATTGTGAAGAAAACATGGTGAGCTTTGTTACTTGTTTCTTCGCAGGCCCCTTGGATGAGCGGGAACCTTCAAAGTTTGAAGAAGTTGTTGTAGTAAAGGAGTGGGTTGATGTTATGGATGAGGAGATGGTTGTCCTCAGGAAGAATGAAACTTGGGATTTGGTGCCCAAGGTGAATGGCGTTACTCATGTTACTTGCAAGTGGGTCTACAAGCTCAAGAAGAAGGCGGATGGAAGCATCGAGCGGTACATGGCTCGGCTTGTAGCTCTGGGGTTTTCGCAATATTACGGTGAGGATTATGAGGAGACGTTTAGTCTAGTGGCGAAGATGACTTTAGTAGGAGTGGTGATCTCTTTGGCGGCTTGCCAGGGGTGGAAGATGTGGCAGTTGGACGTAAAGAACGCTTTTCTTTACGGGGAGATTGACAAGGACATTTTCATGGATCAGCCGCTCGGGTACATATCTGAAGAACATATGGACTACGTCTGCAATCTCTAGAAAGCGCTCTATGGGTTGAAGCAGGCTCCTCGATCCTGGTATCGGAAGATTGTAGAATATCTTCAGTTCTACGGATATCTGGCTTCAAACTCTGATTCGAGTCTCTTCGTCAAGAAGAAGGGGGAGGTTCTAGTCCTGGTGCTGTTGTACGTGGATGACATGATCATCACGGGAAATTCCAAGGAGCAAGTAGCTAAGCTTATGGCAGAGCTAGATATCAGATTCAAGATGATGGTTATGGGTGAACTCCACCATTTCCTTGGACTTGAGGTGGAGAGGAGGGAGAGCGGCATTCTCGTCTCCCAGAAATACTATGCAGAACGAATCGTTCAGCGATTCGGCATGCAGGAGGGGAAGAGTAGCTCTACTCCATTTGATTCTGGCATCAAACTTCGGCGGGATGCGGGGAGGATTCTTCCGGATCCTTTGGTGTTTCAGGCTCTAGTTGGGAGTCTTATTTACTTAACGATTATAAGGCCGGACATTGCTTATGTAGTTGGCCACGTAATTCGGTATATGGAGGAACCCTGGAAGCCTCATCTAATGGCGGCTAGGAATATCTTGAAGTACGTGAAGGCCACTTCTGACATGGGTCTCCTATATAGGAGAGGCACGAAGTTTGTTCTTCAAGGGTAGTGGGATGCTGATTATGAGGGAGATTCAGACGACCGAAAGTCAACATCCGGTTACGTCTTCACTTGTGGATCAGGGAGTATTTCTTGGAACAGCAAGAAGCAAGACTCGGTGTCCGTCTCTACTATGGAAGCAGAATACAAGGCCTCGGCCTTGGCAGCTCGGGAAGCCATCTGGCTCAGGAGACTATTAGAAGACGTCTATGAGGAAGTGCGCGGTCCTACTCTGTTAAGCGTTGACAAGGTGAGTGCCCTGAAACTGTTAAATAATCCAGTTTGTCACGCTCGGACCAAGCACATCGAGATTGAGCACAACTTCATACGGGAGAAGGTGTTGGAGGTGTCTCTGATGGTACAGCATGTACGGAGTGAGGATAATGTCGCAGACATTTTCATGAAGTCGTTGCTGAAGGTGTCGTTTACTCGGTTACGAGGATTGTTGGGCTTGATCACCACTTCTCACTTCAAGGGGGAGTGTTGAAAATTTTAAAGTGAAAATGGGTGATGGAGCAGACCATGCGGTCTGAGCGCTCTGAGTCCGCGGCCTGGGCAGACTGATTTTACGGCCTAGGTAGTTAGTGGCCAGGACAGACTTGGCGGCTTGGGCATCTAGTGGAGCAGCCTGGGCATCTAGTGGAGCAGCCTGGGCGGTCTGTCTTTGGCGGTTTGTCAGCGATGTTCAGCTCGGCCTACGGTTCTGCAGTTCTTGCTCCTGTAGTAGCTGGGCGGATTGGAAGTTATATCCGCGGAGATTTGACGGGCTTGTTTTGAGTCCGCAGGGTCCGCTATTGCAGACTGGTTGTGGAGATCGGCATTGGTCCTTGCCTAGCTCTCCGTTGTTGCGGTGGCAGACTATACATGGAGTTGGCGGTCTGGGTTTAGTGTCTGCCAAGCTCGCACCAGTTTCGTGAGTTGCTGGACTTGGTCACACTCTGTGACAAGTTCAGGGTGTTGGCAGTGTCCGCAAAGTCCACTGTTGACCGGGCAGTCTGCCTTTTGGTCGTGGACTCTTACGGCGAGCTAAGGCGTTGTCCTGGAGATGTGCGGACTATTGTCATGTCCGTGTATGGCGTGCAGACTATTGCAGTATTGGTTGTGGCTGTGTATGTGTGCTGTGCAGTGTGGCGGACTAGTGGCGTGCTTGCGGGCTATTGTCGTGTCCGCATGTAGCGTGCAGACTGACGCAGTGAATGGAATGTTGCTGTGTTTGCGTGTTGCATGTGTGCGAACTGGCGCGGTGTCCGCCTAGTGTGGACTGACCTTGAGTTGGCGTCTGGCAGGTTGTTTGCAGTCTGGCTAAGTCTTTGCGGACTCAGCGGACTGGTGTTTGCTAGCTGCGAGCTGGGGTGGTGACTCTATTCACTAGGGCGGTGACCACATTCCCCGCCCCGCCTATAAATAGACCCCCCCCCCCTCCCGGCACGTCTACAGAAACAGAGTGAACAGTAAGTTGAGCGCAGATTAATTTTTGCGGACTCGGTTTTCCAGGTCGTGCGGTTTGAGATTAACTGGTTGTTGTTTGCAGGTTGTGCGGCTAGCACTGTGAAGCCAGGCATCTGGTTCTGATCAAGGTTAGGAAGCAGTGAAGCTTGCGGTTTACATATAACAGTTGCATCAGGTCGTAGGTGGGGGCCAACCAGTTTCTCTCCTCAATTTTGATCTAAGTTCAATAACCAGGTCGCCGGTCTAGGCGGACTTGGCGGTCTGTTCATTCAGTTCGGCGGCGGCTTGTAGAGTAGACGTCAGCAGAATAACGGGTTGTCCGCGCGGTTTGTGCGGACTCTGTAGAAACAGAGTAGCAGTAGTGGCTTGGCGTCCTCGGCGGTCTCGGCGGACTCTACGGTCTTGGAGGCAATCCGCCCGGCTTGAAGTTTGTTCTTGCTTGTTTTCTTCTCCTTGTACTTGGCGAAATCATGTCTCGCCCTGTATACCTTGTCTTGTAAAGTTGATAGTGGATTAATGCAAGATCTGTGTGTGCTTTTCATTATCACTGATACATTGCTCAGTTTACGATTGGAGTATTCCTGCGGTTAGTTCTCGTTTTCGCTTGATCAAGTGATCAGCTTGATAGTTTTGGATGTGTTTACTTGATACCAGAACTACCAGTTGATTGACTTGTGAAATTTCAACACTCTCTTCACAAAGAAGAGGGGAGAGGTTGAAGACATCAAATATCTAAGACACAAGCCCTAGCATGGTCGCTACCTAGGAGATCTTCATCACACAAGCGAAACTCTTTTGATTCGACATCTCTCCTAGAAAATAACTACAGATCTAGCACCAAGGGAGTGGGTAGGAACCACACCTCATTTCCAACATTTCCGGCCATGAATCTCATCACACTCCTTGGCGGCATCTTTCTCCTTATTGGTGTTGTTCTTTACGGGGAAGAGAAAGGGAAGACTTTCCTCTAGAAAATCCTACTCTGATCATCTCCTTCTCCGTCGGGTTCAGCAAGGATAACTTCTACGGCTCGGTAAGAATGAAGTGACGGCTAGGATTTTCCGCATGTCTCCTTTTATAATAAGAATTAGGGTTTAGATTTCCTAGCCACGTGTCATCCAAACATTGGACAACCTATTATTATATTAAATATGTCCTTTTGAGAAGACGCGTCCAATTTAAGTCATTTGGTGCCAATCCCGAAAATCCAGTTCAGACCGTGCATGTGGCAGCAAGCAGATTGAGCCAAAATCCACTAAGTCAAAATCATCGAGTTTGTCTCCTTCACTTAACGAATCGTCGAATGGCGTCGAGTGCACACAACGTACTCGACACCTACAGGTCTCAGAATAACTAAGTCAAAAATCATTGAGTATGACTCCTTCACTCAACGAAACGTCGAATGGCGTCGAGTGCACGCAACGCACTCGACGCCTACAGGTCTCAGAATAACTAAGCCAAAAATCGTTGAGTATGACTCCTTCACTTGACGAATCGTCGAATGGCGTCGAGTGCACTCAACGCACTCGGCGTCTAAAGTTCTCAGAATTAACTCTAAGTAAAAAAGCGTTGAGTGGCGTTGAGACCACTCAACACCACATTGACTTCACTCAACGCCCCAGTCATCCAGAATATTCTAAGTCAAAAGCGGTGAGTGGCATTGAGACCACTCAACACCGCGTTGACTCTACTCAACACCAACAGCATCTAGGATAATCCTAAATTAAAAGCGTTGAGTGGCATTGAGACCACTCAACGCCGCGTTGACTTCACTCAACGCCAACATCAGCCAGAATAACGTTGAGTGGTGTTGAGACCACTCAACGTCGCATTGAGTTCACTCAATACATCAATTTCCAGAAACTATTCTAAGTAAAATATGTTGAGTGGTGTTGAGTCCACTCAATGCCTCAGCATAATTTGTCGAATGGCGTCGAGTGCACTCAACGCACTCAACGCCTTCATGTTCTCGAATTATTCTAAGTAAAAATTTGGTCTAATCATCGAGTTCAGTCGACTCACTCGATGCTTTCCGAGCCTGAGTCAATTCTCTTGACTCAAAATGCGTGTGAGGGCCTAGCACGAAACGGGACATTACACTTTCTCTAGAGTCAATCAACAACAATAACCATAATCATTCTGTAGGATCAGTCTTGATCTGAGATATAAGCCTAAAATATAAAGTCTGAGTGGTAGGATCATATGGTGGATCTGAGGTAGGGCCTATGTGCCTGTGGTAGGATATTTATTCTCTATGGTAGGATTATTCTTTATCTAAGCTATAGGATAGTTATTCTCTTTGAGTGTTGGGATATCCTCGTAGTCTGAGGTGTAGGACTTTTGAGTAAGTCTAAGGTAGTTGATATGTGGATCACTGAGCTGTAGGAGTAATATTTACTCTGAGTTGTAGGGTTGTGGCCTGAGGTAGGACTTGGAGGAAGTATGAGAGATCTCGAGGGATCTGTGTTGTAAGCTCTTTGAGTTGTGATTGGAGAAGATTACCTTGTCTAATACACTGTTTAGATTAAATTATCCAACAGGTCACGTGTATGTGGGACCGTATTATGGCTTCCCCACTGCGTTCCTGGTCTGGGTGTTGATCCTGGTGGACCCCTGTGGAGGAATATCCATACGGTCCTGTGGTTGGGATTAATCCCACACCGCCTTCAGATTTCTCCCCTCCGTGTTCATGTACCCCACCACCCTTCAACTCAGCACCTGGGTTTTGAGATGAACTATTGGGTTGGCGTGTTCTTACATGGTATCAGAGTACTCGGTATTTTTCTCCTGATTCTGTGAGCCCACTCTGTCTGCGCGGCTTATTTTTTTCTTCACGCGACCTACCTTTGATGAGTCCACATTTTACACTGATTTTTGGACTCATCTGGGCTAGTTTTATCGTCTTAGCACTACACTTGAGAGCCTTTATTGCTTATATGTGCTTATGTACCTATTTCACGATTAAGTGCATTGTAGGCCCGTTTCTGTGTGCTTTCTGTGTTTCTATATTGTTGTTATTCTTTAGCCCTATCTCGGGGATGTGGTGTGCACGTTCTGGTGGCCTATCTGCCCCTTCTGCTGGTACAGGGGTCTTGTGCGTGCTCCGGAACCGCTCGGGAGACACCGACGTTGCAGGAATACTGCGCACGACCACTGGACTTATTGCGCACGACCACTGGTCGTGCGCCACCGATCGTGCGCATTACATCCCCTTTTTCCTAATCCTGTCTCGGTAATCGCATGAGCACTGGTCGTAGTGCGCACGACCACTGGTCGTGCGCCACTGCTCGTGCGCATATATGCTGATGCTTCTTGTCCAGGTTGCAGGTTTATTTGGAAAAGTCGCACGATCATCGACCTACAGTGCGCACGACTACTGGTCGTGCGCCACCGATCGTGTGCACTGCTTCTGCTGCCTCTGTATTTAAGGCCCTGCTCCGCGATTTAGGTCAACGCCTATCATTTACTGCGATTGGAGAGTGTGCGGGAATCGCCATTTCACTTCTCCAGCTGCTCCATCACATCCACCTTCATCGGGAAGCCATTTCCAACTACTCCGAAGCTTTTCAACTCTCCGGCGAAGCCCTCGGCCATTGATGACTTCAACTCCAAGACTTCCTGCGGAGTTGGTGAAGTAGATAACCTAGAGAACAGACTTAAAGGCCTTCGAGGTGACAGCTCGTTGGTACCGGAAGCCTCCTTGGACTGAGCCCGGAAGCGGATTGACAACTCGCTACTCCGGCCACGACCCGCGGTGGATCTTCACTCTCTTTTGGTTTACTCTTCTTCCCCTTCCTCTGTGGTATGAATGTTTTGAGCAGTGTAATGAACATTTCCATCCATGAACATCAAGTTTATTTTATAGCTAATGGAATGTTAGTATTTTCTTCTGCTTGTGAGTATTGTCTGTGAATGTGCCTCGCTCACCCCACATCCACTCCATTCCCGTATCTTATCTGATTGCACTCCACACAAGAACACTGCAATCCATTAGCTTCTCATCTAGTCGCCCAACTGAAGTTCGGCATCGCGGCCGATAAACCCACTCCACCTTGCGAAGCGGTGCCTTCAACCCGCATAGCTTTTACTAGTTCAGTAGATCAAACATCCACAATCTCTCAAGTCCTATATTTCCTTTTTGTTCTATTTATAACTCTCATAATGATATTCTCAGTACTGTTGTCGTTCTACGCTAATTGCATTCCTCAAGAGACCGACACTCGGGGATTTATTCCCAAAACTTTATTACTTGTGCGACCGGTGCGCTTGCCGATTTACACGCATCAAGTTTTTGGCGTCGTTGTCGGGAAATGCAACTGTAGAGCGACTTCGAATGACTTCAAATATTGTTATAAGAGTTAGTATTGTTTTGTTTTGACTGTTGTTTCCCTCTAGTGTGTAGTGTTTGACACAATGAATGCAAGGCCGAGCTACAAGAGATTTTGTCGCCTACGACCCAGAGATCGAACGTACTCTCCTAGCACGAAGACGCGTCGCAGCCATCATTTTTGCCCCAATGGGAGACCAGCTGAATATTGATGCAGGTAACCGAGTTGGAGGGATACCTCATGTCGACAGAAATGGCGACGAAAATGAAGTGAACCCTCCTCAGGTCCGCACCATGAGGGATTATACTACACCTACTGTCGGGAGCATATACCCTGGTTTCGGACCTGCTATCACCAATCCACGGTTCGAGATTAAACCAGCTATTCTGAATATCATTCGGAACAATGCTCAGTTCTCCGGAATGGCCACTGAAGACGCCCATCTTCACCTTACAGAATTCTCCAAAATCTGTGCCACGTTCCGCTACGCTGGAATCCCAGATGAAACAGTCAAGCTCCGCCTCTTCCCTTTTTCATTAAGGGACAAAGCCAAGACATGGCTTCACTCCCTCCCACCTGGAACAGCCCCCACCTGGGAGGCTTTGACCACAAAATTCCTAGCTAAGTTCCATCTGGTGGATCAGATTGTGAGCATGAGGCGCGCAATAGCCAACTTCCGGCAAGCTGATCAAGAAAGTTTAGCTGAAGTTTGGGAGCGTTTTAACGAGCTGCTGAGGAAGTGCCCTAATCATGGATTCCAAACGTGGAACCTCGTCGAAAGTTTCTACTTCGCTATTGATCCCCACCATCAAGCCATGATCGATGCTGCCTCCGGAGGAACCATCATGAATCTTGCTCCAGATGATGCTCTGAAAATCTTACAAGACACCGCCACCCACAGTGCTTACTGGACCGCTGGAAGAAACCTCCCACGAAGCACCAGTGGAGTGTTTGCCTTGGATATCCCCAAGCCTGCTCCTGCCGCCCCAGTGATGGCAATCTCATGTCAAGGGTGTGGAAGCACCGATCATCACAGCTTCGAATGCTTAGGAGTTGAGGTACCTGACGAGTCTTTGTTTCTGAATGAGTCCGTTAATTTTGTTGCCAATCAAAACATGGGAGTGCCTTACGGGAATACTTACAACCCGGGGGTGAGAAATCACCCCAACTTTTCTTGGAATCCTAACGCATCTGGCCAAAGATGGCAACCGGGGCAGCATCAAAACGATGTGTATGCTTCCGGCAGCCAACCGCGGCCGCCTCAACCGAATTATTCCCAAGGGCCCCCCGTCGTTAAGAAAAATTCTTTGGAAGACATGTTCGAGAAGTTCGTTGAGATTTCCCAAACCAACATGACAAATCAGGCCGCCTCGATGCGCAAACTGGAGGCACAATTGGGCCAATTGGCTCAAGTGGTTTCCGAGCGCACCCAAGGCACCTTACCGAGCAATACCGAAAAGAACCCCCATGAACAGGGAAAGCGCCTTGGGGAGGACACTTCGGGAAACCGCAACGAACTTGTCATTAATTGTAAAATCAATAACATCGAAACTCCAGCATTATGCGATTCCGGGGCGTCCAGCAACATACTCACTTTGCAAGATGTTGCGAAGATGCACTTACAAGTTGACATTGAAAATCGGAAATCGCTTATCTTAGCTAATGGCAATTTGGTTGACACGAAGGGCGGTGTTCGGGACGTTGAAATCGAGGTTAACGGCACAAGTATCACCACTGACTTCCAGGTTTTGGGACCACAGGACAATAACTCCATTCCTATATTAGGAGTCCCATTCCTAACAGCCAGTGGCGCATCCCTCGATTTTTCCAAAGGCTGTGTCACTTGGCCAAACGAAGAGTCCACCCTCGATAACACATCCATACATTCTTCTTCCATCCAAAATAACAATTCTCTGAGTGTCACAGATATCAAGCTGGATTCAGGTCTCCCCGCATTGGAAGCACATCTGGAGGAGACGCCAAAGAAAGGACTCCCTCAGGAAGTCGATGAGAAACAAGAGCTACTGGTCCAGGGAGGGATCAATTGTACCAAAGCCACGACTACCGTTCTACTGCCAGCCAACTCTGTTGTTGAGCATGGTGAACCAAGTTTTATTCGGGAGAAATCCCTGGACACTAATTTGTATAATTCTGTTAAGCGATCTGTAGCTTGGGCAGATCCGGTTGCCATCACGATGCCGGATAGGCCGCCACAAACCACGACACCAAGAAACCCCACAGCCTACCTCCATTGGAAGTCTCCCACGGTGGAGAAACTGAAAGAGGCCAAGCGTTTACGCGGAGAGCACTACGCTGCCTTCCGGCGTGAGAAAGAGTACACTCGCAGTAATGGGACAATGCCTACCCCGAATGCAAAAAGACACTCTGCTGTTCTCTTGCATCCCACCGGAGAGACTTACCATAAATCTGCTTATAGCTGATTGCACCACTCTCATTCCTCTTTCCATCCTCTTTCTCGCTACTTGTTGAATGCTGGTTGCACTACTTTTAATTTTGTTTCCTTTTGCTACTGCCAAGAACTCTCTATTTGAACTGCCAATACAGGTATTTGGTCCACCTTAAGGACGGTAAACAAAAGGGCTTTCGGGAGACAACCCAAGTTGGACCGTTTGGTCCTATACTGTGTTTTGATTTCTTTTTATATATTCATATATTCATGTTTCCATATTTTGTTTGGTTGGCATCCTTTAATCGCAGGTGCAGGAATATTTGAGGCGCGGCAACTTGGCCGCACTTGGACATCTCATTGCACGACTGTTATGCTCAATTTTGAGCATAGATACTTCCTACCCTAGCTATTTATCAAATATGACTTGCTGATTTTTACTAGTTGTTGACTTTAAGTCTGGGGGGAGAGCATGCCTGTCGTCACTACACCACACTTTCTGTTGCATTCCAGTTTTTTGTTTACTTATTTCTTGCTTTATGTTGCACACACTGAATTACCCACACGAGTGCGCTCTTACCCACGCGCACAACCCGAGTCAAATTTATTGCTTTTGTGTAAACTTTAAAATAGTGGTACTGGCTTAGTATTTCAGGATTGAGTAGTTCGAAACTCATGCAGTGCTCCTAATCGAATACTCATGGTTTGCGTAGAGTTAGGATAGAATTAATTTTTCTTTATGCTCGTAGATTTATTTTTTTTCTGCACACGTAAATATTATTTGTACTGCTCAAAATCTGAATCTGGGATAATCGAACGATAGTGTAGGAATGTGTGTAGCCGCCACTAGACTCGTATTGCTCGAGTCGGGAGGAAGGATCATCTTTCTCGGTGGCTAAGAACTTGCCCTAAGCTACTCTCGAAGCATTGGTGCACGGTTAGTCAAGCGTGAGCATGACGTAGGCCTTCATTTTGGCTAGTTTGAGCCTTGTTTAGCCGTTCCTACCTGTTAATTGTTGCATGCCAAATTTGTGCCTACCCTTCCTTTGATCCAGCTCCACTCACTTTCACCAAGGCCTGAAGCTATACCCACCATCGCAATCAAATGCTTGAGCTGATTTGTATTTACTGTTTTGCCGAGGTTGTGATAAGTGGACATTGTTTTTGGGGGTGCTGAATTTATTCACGTTGTGATTGCTCCGTTTGGGGATTGCTAGCGCAGAAAAGAAAACAAAATTTATGAAAATAAAAAGCTGATTCGCGCAAAAGAGAGAAAAATATGAAAGAATTGCTTTGAGATTTCGATCCCCATCCTCTTTATTGATTTTGGTCGGGTTCAGCCGTATTCACACCCGGATTTCAAGATAAGTCTGGGTGCGTGTGCCCCATTCATTTCTAAGTGGCTGTTTTGGTTTGGGTTATTTTCGCTCGCTTTGGTTGCATAAAGCCTTCATGTTTATCTTTGGCTACCAAGCCGTCGCCTAAGCCCCATTTCCTCCTACAAGTCCTACTGATTCACGCTTGTGTCAAACCCGCGCCGTGGAGAGAGTGTGAACGTGCAAGCGTATGGTCCCCGACATTGGTGGATTCCTCTGGAGGTGATCCTGAGTCCCGAACTTTGGCAATGCTCACCTTAGTGGCCTGCCTACTTTCTTCCTACACACGATCGCAAGATTCTCCAGAATTATAATTTTGAGCAATCACAATATTTATTTACGTCTGTCGAATAGTTTAAACTACGTTGTATAATTAAAAAGTTTTTCTATTATATCTTCTATACCCATGATATATTTGATTTCTCGTCTTACTTCTTTTTGAAATTTCTGAGCCAGTTAGCTATCTTCTAGTCCACGGAGTAATGATTTGCTCGGGACGTGCAAATGGTTAAGTCTGGGGTTGTGATGAGTCCACATTTTACACTGATTTTTGGACTCATCTGGGCTAGTTTTATCGTCTTAGCACTACACTTGAGAGCCTTTATTGCTTATATGTGCTTATGTACCTATTTCACGATTAAGTGCACTGTAGGCCCGTTTCTGTGTGCTTTCTGTGTTTCTATATTGTTGTTATTCTTTAGCCCTATCTCGGGGATGTGGTGTGCACGTTCTGGTGGCCTATCTGCCCCTTCTGCTGGTACAGGGGTCGTGTGCGTGTTCTGGAACCACTCGGGAGACACCGACGTTGCAGGAATACTGCACACGACCACTGGACTTATTGCGCACGACCACTGGTCGTGCGCCACCGATCGTGCGCATTACATCCCCTTTTTACTAATCCTGTCTCGGTAATCGCACGAGCACTGGCCGTAGTGCGCACGACCACTGGTCGTGCGCCACTGCTCGTGCGCATATATGCTGATGCTTCTTGTCCAGGTTGCAGGTTTATTTGGAAAAGTCGCACGATCATCGACCTACAGTGCGCACGACCACTGGTCGTGCGCCACCGATCGTGTGCACTGCTTCTGCTGCCTCTGTATTTAAGGCCCTGCTCCGCGATTTAGGTCAACGCCTGTCATTTGCTGCGATCGGAGAGTGTGCGGGAATCGCCATTTCACTTCTCCAGCTGCTCCATCACCTCCACCTTCATCGGGAAGCCATTTCCAACTACTCCGAAGCTTTTCAACTCTCCGGCGAAGCCCTCGGCCATTGATGACTTCAACTCCAAGCTTTCATGTGGAGTTGGTGAAGTAGATAACCTAGAGAACGGACTTAAAGGCCTTCGAGGTGACAGCTCGTCGGTACCGGAAGCCTCCTTGGACTGAGCCCGGAAGCGGATTGACAACTCGCTACTCCAGCCACGACCCAAGGTGGATCTTCACTCTCTTTTGGTTTACTCCTCTTCCCCTTCCTCTGTGGTATGAATGTTTTGAGCAGTGTAATGAACATTTCCATCCATGAACATCAAGTTTATTTTATAGCTAATGGAATGTTAGTGTTTTCTTCTGCTTGTGAGTATTGTCTGTGAATGTGCCTCGCTCACCCCACATCCACTCCATTCTCGTGTCTTATCTGATTGCACTCCACACAAGAACACTGCAATCCATTAGCTTCCCTTCCACTCGCCCAACTGAAGTTCGGCATCGCGGCCGATAAACCCACTCCACCTTGCGAAGCGGTGCCTTCAACCCGCATAGCTTTTACTAGTTCAGTAGATCAAACATCCACAATCTCTCAAGTCCTCTATTTCCTTTTTGTTCTATTTATAACTCTCATAACGATATTCTCAGTACTGTTGTCGTTCTACGCTAATTGCACTCCTCAAGAGACCGACACTCGTGGATTTATTCCCAAAACTTTATTACTTGTGCGACCGGTGCGCTTGCCGATTTACACGCATCAATCTTCGCGGCTTGTTTCTTCTTATCGCGACCTGTCTTCGCGGCTTGTTTCTTCTGGCCCTTGCCCTGTTCGTGCGGCTTGTTTCTCCCTGTTACTGCCCTTTGTGTTTGCAACCTCTTGCTTCCTCTTTCTTGCCGCGCACTTTGCTTAGTCGCTCCTCTTCTTTGTTGTCGTGACTTATTCTTAAGTCGTCGCGACCTGTTCTAGCCGCTCCTCATCTTTGTCGCCACGACTTGTTCTTAAATCGTCGCGCCCTGTTCTAGCCGCTCCTCTTCTTTGTCACCGCGACATGTTCTTACGTCGCCGCGACCTTTTCTAGCCTCTCTCCTTCTAGCGACTTCTCCTACTAGTTGTGGCTTGTTCATCTCGCTGCTCTCTTCTATGGCCAACTCCGATATCTCTACCGCCACTACTCCTGTTGTCGCTCATCCTCCTACACCTCCCACTCCTTTTGGTAATCTTGGCACCGCTTCCAAGCTTATCGGTCCCAACTACCCGGATTGGAGTGTCTCCTTCACCTTCCTTCTCCTCTCTCAATGCAAACGTCATCATCTCACAGATGATCCCCCTCCGCATGATTCTCCTCTCTTTGATGATTGGGTTGCTAGCGATGCTCTTGTCCGCACATGGCTGGCTAACAACCTCTCTGATGAATGCCTCCCTGTCATCTGTCATGACGAAACTGTCAAGGTGGCTTGGCTACATCTTGCTTTTCTTTACTCAAAGGGGGCTCAGACGTCTCGCATCTATACTCTATATGCGGACCACTTTTCCCGTCCCGCCATGTCTGCAGCGGCTGCTTAGCAGCAAGTTCAGGCTCTCGGAGCTGAAATTCTACAAAATCTCCCCTTCTCTACTGATCTCGCTGAGAAACACAAACACTTCCAGGAGCTTCTGGTTGTGTGTTATCTTCTATGACTTCCTGAGTCGTATGACATGATACGTCAGCAGATCCTTGGCGAGGCGGAGTCTCCCACCCTGGATGCCACCGCTGCCCGCATCGCCGCTGTTACATCTTTGCTCCAACGTCCGTTGTTATCCTCCCCTCCTCAACCGGACAACTTCGCTCACCATACTCAGCGAAGTGGCTCTGGTGGCCGCCACCTCCCCTCAAGCGACTGTGGTGCTTCCCTCTTTCTTTGCTCTCATTGTGCCCGCACTAGCCACGCGGTTGAATGTTGCTGGAAGAAGCATCCTCATCTTCGACCATCTGGCGATGCTTCCACTTCATCTTCGAAGTTGTCCGCCTCTGTGGTCACGTCTTCAAGTAGTGCCCACGTCGCTAGTCAAGGTAAATGGCTGATCGACTCTGGTGCTACCAATCATATGACCGGCAATCTGTAATGTTTTTCTCTCCTAAAACAACATGACTGGTTGCCCCCGGTCCTTGTTGCGGACGGCTCTCCCTCATCGGTCAATGGAACTGGTGTTGTTCAAGTCACTCCGTCTCTTTGCTTGGCGGACACCCTCTACGTGCTCAAGTTCCCTTGCAACTTGTTATCTGTTACTTCACTTTGCAAACAACTACAATTCCCTGTGATATTCACTTCTATTACTTGTTCTTTTCAGGATCCGGGCACCATGCGGACGATTACTATTGGGATTGAGAGCGGCGGCCTCTACTTACTCGACAGCGTTTCCACACTCTCCTCCTTCTCCACATCTTCTACTGATCTTCTCCAGTGGCACCTTCGTCTTGGCCATGCTCCTCCATGTCTTCTTCGTCGGCTTCTACCACATCTTCCTCTGCAAGGTCCTCCTCTCAACTCTGAAGCATGTCAGCTTGGCAAGAATCACTGCTCCTCCTTCCCACCAAAGCAAGGTCGTGGATCTTCCTGGCCGTTTGAACTTGTTCACTCCGACATCTGGGGTCCTGCTCCTACCCTCACCATAGGTCGGGGTAGTTCATATTGTGTAATGTTTATTGATGATTTCTCTAGATGTACATGGGTGTAGATTTTAAAGGATCGCTCCGAACGTTTTTCTGTATGGACATCTTTTTATCATATGGTTAAAAATCAGTTTGATATGTCAATTAAAATATTTCGTTCTGACAATGCTAAGGAATATCTTAGAAATGATTTCTCTTATTTTTGTATACAAAATGATATTTTTCATCAAACTAGTTGTGTCTATACCTCCCAACAAAATGGGGTGGCGGAACGCAAGAACCGTCACCTTCTCGATGTCGCCCCCACTCTGATGACACAGATGCACGTTCCTCGCTTCTAATGGGGCTATGCTGTCATCATCTCCTGTTACCTCATTAATCGCATTCCGTCCACGGTTCTCCACAGACAAACTCCATTCTCTCTTCTATATCCAGGCAAGGATGCGTTTCCTCTTCCTCTGCGTATCTCTAGGTGTACGGCCTTTGTGCACAATCCGTCCGCCACACATGACAAACTTGACTCACGTACTACAAAATGTATCTTTTTGGGTTACTCAACTACTCAAAAAGGCTACTGTTATTTTGATCCCATTCTTCGAAAACAATACGTATCAGCGGATGTGACCTTCTTCGAGAATGTGTCATATTTCTCCTCTGCCCAACCTCCAACTCTTTCTCCTTATCCCACCATCCCCTCCACCCATCTACTCCCCTCGAGATTTTCCCACCATCACCTCCACCGTCTCATCCTTCCCTCTTTTCCTCATCACCATCGCTCTCTCCCTCTTCTACGCGGCTGTCTCTCTCCTCTCCCGGGCCAGCTCTCTCTGCTACGGATGCTCCGGTTACTAAGGAACATGCTGACCTGGATCTTCCCATTGCTCTTCACAAAAGGATGCGGACATGTACCCAGCACCCGCTGCCTGCTATTGTTTCATATGATCATCTCACTCCTTCTTGCAGGGCGTTTGCATTGGTTATCTCTGCGACTGCCACTCCCCGCACCTACTAGGAAGCTCTTACTGTTCCTCATTGGAAGGCCGCCATGGATGAGGAAATTGCTACCCTCACTGAATGGGGTACCTGGACCCTGGTTCCCCCTCCTTTGGGCATTGATGTGGTTGGCTTCCGTTGGGTCTTTGTTGTAAAATTCCAACTAGATGGCAGCGTGGATCGCTACAAGGCCCATCTGCTGGCTAAAGGCTTCACTCAGACCTATGGTGTTGATTACTTCGACATCTTCTCTGTCGTTGCTCGTCTCAGCACCATTCGGGTCCTTCTCTCTGTCGTTGTCGACAGGGATTGGCCCATTTCGCAGCTGGATGTTAAGAATGCTTTTCTCTACGGTGATCTGCAGGAAGATGTTTACATGGAGCAACCTCCTGGGTATGTTGCTCAGGGGGAGACACGAGTATGCTGGCTAAAGAAAGCTATCTATAGCCTAAAATAGAGCCCTCGTGCTTGGTTTGACAAGTTTAGCGGCATTGTTGCGGCCATTGGTTTTACAAGAAGTTCAGCTGATCACTCCTTATTCGTTCGGAAAACCACCTTGGGTCTGGTAGTTCTTGCGGAATATGTTGATGACATTCTTCTTACCGGCGATGACCAGGATGGGGTAACTTTGACAAAGAAACACCTCCGTTAACACCTGGGTTTTGAGATGAACTGTTGGGTTGGCAGGTTCTTTCATGGTATCAGAGGAGGTTGTCCTGCTGCGGGGGTGTGTTGAGATTAAATTATCCAGCAGGTCACGTGTATGTGGGACCATGTTATGGCTTTCCCACCGCGTTCCTGGTCTGGGTGTTGACCCCGGTGGACCCCTGTGGCGGAATATCCCTGCAGTCCTGTGGTTGGGATTAATCCCACACTGCCTGCAGATTTCTCCCCTCCGTGATCATGTACCCCGCCACCCTTCATCTCAACACCTGGGTTTTGAGATGAACTGTTGGGTTGGCGGGTTCTTTCACACACTTTTAGAAAGGTGGGAGGGACAGTGGATGTACCAATACCTTGGGGAACCACTATAAATACTAGTGTGTCGCGTCTCTTTCTTGAATGCTAACTAAAATAACTGAACACTCAACACACCAGAACAAAAAGATAGTCTTAAAGACTAATAAATTTGTTCACCCCCCCCCCCCCCGGCCCCTCTAGGTGTATAGCTACTCTTGATATAAAGACTTTCACTATTACATCTATTTTAGTGTTAACTATTTGACATAAGTTGTGGGTAAATACAACCCTATATTCTCCATCACATAGCTAACTAATACAAATAAGGTTATGTTAAAGTACTTCAGCATAAGTCATCTTAGAGAAGGTGATACCTCCAATTTTGATCATACCATAATCTTTGGTTTGACCAAAATTAGATTCACCAAAAACTACCTTAGGGCCATCCTTGACCCTATAGTGTTCCAATAATTCTTTGTTGTCTAGTCATATGTATGGAGCATACACTATCCAATTACCACAGCTAGTTTGTGGAAAAATAGTTCCTCACCTGCACAAGCAACTAAAAGTTTGTTGGTTCCCATGTTACCTTGGTCCCATTACTTCTTTGTCCATTATAGGGTGTGATGAATGTGTAGGATGGTCTTTCACGATATCATTTAGGATGAACGAGTGTTGGTTTGTTAAACTAATAGCTTTTAACATCATGTCATCTTCTTAAACAGTTAGTATATTCATGTTTAAAAGAATGATAATTAGAAAACATAGTCGTATTAAATATATTAAAATTGTGTGCTAGGAAGTTGCTTTGACTTGAACTCGATGCAACTTTCTGGTTGCGTATATGGAATCGACGCATATGAGGTGTTGTGTCGATATGAGGTTGACGCAGATTCTTGCCCGCATTGAGTAGAACTCGACGCATAGGCAGAGTTGCATCGATATGAAGTCGACGCATGTTCCCACTGTGCATATTTTTTGTATTTTGGGTCTTTATTTACTATGGGTTTCTTCCTCAGAATGCACTTATGTTTAGGTGAATTGACCCTGTTAAACAAAGTAATCTTTTCAGGGTCATCAACTGTTACGATTGTATTGGATCATCATTTGGGATTATGATAGGTTGCTTATCTTTAGTTTTGATAAAAGCTATATGATTCTTCTATGGTGATATATTGGAAGATTTTCTTTAGTGGGTACGCTCAACTTCTAATCTCAGGTGATCAAATTTCTTAGTGAGGTTTTCACTTATGTTCTTGAGTTATTGACTTCTTCCATTTAAGGAGTCATCAAAAGCTTTTGTCATTGCTAGCTCAACTTTTAAGATTTGGTTTTCTTCAGTTAGTTTAGTTATTTGGTTTTCTAATTTTCCTAGTTCAACCCTAAGTCATAGTTTACAACATAGTAATTTTCATTTCTTGACTTTTCTAATTCTTTTCTTAGTGATTTGATTTATTTCACTACTTTTAATTTGTCTTTACAAAAGTCTATAAGCAATCTTAAAAATCACAAGAAGAAAAATCAATTTCATTAAAGTAGGATGCATGGTCTTCTTCATCATCTGAATAAGCTTCTAAATCCATTAAGCAAGCTTCTTTAGCAATAACTTCATCTTCACTCTCGGATGAATAGCTTGACTTTGAGTCAGAGTCACTACAGTTCCTACAATGAAACCTCTTCCCTTCTTCTTGTCCTTCTTATTAAAGGATACCTTCTTGTGCTACTTCTTATTTGACTTTTCCTTTTTATCTTTTGGACAATCAGGAGCAATGTGACCTAGCTTCCTGCAGAAAAAGCAAATAACCTCTTTGTTGAGGATCTTGTTAAACTTGGTCTTATTGTTGCTCATTTCCCTTCTTTTGAAGTCTTCTGTCTTGATCCACCTACTGAATCTTCTAGCCAAGTGATTAAACATATCTTCTTTAGAAGTTGAAGGCTCTCTATCAATTGTCTTTAGTGCAATGAACTTTTCTCTAGGTGTAGAGATTTTGTCCTTTATCTCAGACTCAGCCCTACTCTTTAGGAGAATTTCATGGGACTTGAGTTGCCTAACAAGGCATCTGTTGTGATCTCCATGTGGCATCTGGACTCTCTGATGGCCTAGATCCTTGAGTCTCATGTGTTTGGGAAGCACATGAGAAGCTTCTCATTTATCTTAGTTAGCGAGATTTCCTTATCCAGTTCCTTAAGTTCACGGATTATCAAGTTGAACCTTTCATACATTTTAGCAACACTCTCTTTAGTATTCTTTTGAAAGTTTTCCTATTGGGATTTAAGAAGGGAACTCTTGTCTTTTCTTTCATCAGAACTTCTATCTACTATCTTGGATAGGGACTCCCATATCTCTTAAGCTGATTGGCAATCATCTACCTTCTAGAATATCTCACCAGACATAGTAGAGACTAGGATGTTCATTGCCTTTACATCCCAGTCATTTATTCTCTTTCCTCATCAGTCCATTCAGATCTTTGAACTGGTTCTTTTGTGGTGTTTTCACTTGCATCTTTCTTGAAGGCCATAGGTGGTCCTGTAAAGATAGAACCAAAAATACATTCACCAATAGAATTCACATACAATTTAATTCTGGCCTTCAAGAGTGTGAACTTCTATAAGTTATACATTGGAGGTCTCTTGTAGATGCAAATCATTAAAAGTTTTTGGAGATGATTTTGAAAATAGATTTCTAATTTAATGTGTAACTTTACAACTGTTCAGATATTTTGATCGAGGTGTTAACCTTTATTTGATCAATCTTCCTATGATACCAATTAAAAGTGTGAATAAGTGTGCAAATCTCTAGAGAATTCTCTAATGGGGAGTGAATAGAAAATTAAAAGTTTGCTTTAAAACAAGTTACAAATTTTATCCTACTCACATATTTTGTATTCACAAGAAGTTAACCAGAAAAGTATTGCAATAAGTAGAAGCACAACACAAAAAATAATCACATAAAAACACAAATACAGAAGACACCAAAGTTGCAGTGGTTCCCCAAAATCTGGGTACATCCACTTTTCTACCACCTTAGTAGGAATACATTATCCTAGTGCTTGAGTTTTTTTATATGGAGACTCTCAGAACCAACAACTAGATCTTTTGATAAGGAGATCTTGAACAGACATTAGATCTTTTGTTAAGGAGATCTTGAACCACCAACTGACTGAGTTTTTTTGTAAGGAGACTCTTAGAACCAGTGATTGATCCTTTGAAGATGGATTCTTAAAACTCTTTACTCAATAGTATAAGAAAAGAAGAGTAAAGATAAACAAAGAAGAAGAAGAGTAGAAAAAATTTTGTTCTGGAGGAGTCCTCTCAGCAAAAATCTGAGGATTATATGACACTAAGTGTATTTAATTCTCTTGTTGATGATGAACCCTTGTTTGAAGAAGTTGCAAGAATTATGAGCTTCTGATCCAAAGTTCTTCTTTGATTATTCTTTTAGAAGTGTTGTAGTAGCAACAACGGAGAAGAAGAAGGAGAACTGCTGATTATCTGAATGTTGTGTGTATTCTGTATATTCTTATGCATTCTTCTTTTGTAATATGAGTATATCATTCAGGAATGATTTTGAATTCTCCTCTTCATAGAAACTTTCTTCAGAAGCAATAATATTATTCTCCTCCAAATCTTCTTGAATACTTCTTCAAAATCCTTCTATAAATCTATGGAGAATTCTTTCCTTTAAGTCTTCTTCCAACAAAAAAAATATTTAAAATCTTCTGGTAAATAAGTCTGGACAGATCCTCTGTTAATTCCAAATTAAGCACTAATCGACGCTATGTCAACTTCCAATAAATGTTTCGTCGAGATACCTTTTGATTGAAGTTCAGTTGACTTGACTTTGTAGTCGACGTTGCGTCGATATCATATTGACGTGTAACGCCCCGAAAATCGGAATCGAGCTGGTCGCGTCCCAGGAAATATTTTTGGTGCCTGTATAGGGGTACACGGCCTAGGACACGGGCGTGTCCAATGCCGTGTGGGGCTCTCTGTTGGCCGGCTGTGTCCAAAGAAGGACACGGCAGGAAACACGGCAGAGTGACACAGGCGTATCATCTGATACGGGCGTGTGCCTACCCGTGTCAGTACCCGTGTTCCCAAGAGTCGTGTCGGTTGGCGTGGCGGTTTTTTGTGACACGGTCCCAGGACACGGGCGTGTTTGATCCCGACACGGGCGTGTCGATTGAGACACGGGCGTGTCTGAGCCCGTGTGAGTCTCTGTGTTCGACGATCGTGCCTGGATCGAGGCACACGGCCTAGGACACGGCCGTGTGCCAAGCCGTGTTCGGCCCAGTTTTGGGGATTTTTGAGCGGATCTGCGCCGTTCGTTTTCTTTAATTAAGATCTGACGGCCCAGATGAGTTCCTGCTCTGTTAAGATCGGAAATAGAGGATCAATTCCTCATTTCTCTCTTAAGCACTCTCTTTCAAGGAGTTAGAGAGAGGAGGAAGAAGGAGGAGGATTTCGGCCACCGGAGGAGCATCGGAGCACCGTTTAGAGAACCGAGAGCGGATCCGTGGAGGAAATCCCATTGTGAAGACTTCTATCCGGATAGTTTTTCATGGCGCAAAAGCGTACTAAAAGGGTAACGATTCTCTACTTGAGCATGTGAAGCTCTCTTCCTTTTTGCATAGGGAAACCCGCTCTCTCGAGTGTGCGGCGAGTGTGCGGTGTTCCATGGAGTTGACGGGAATAGTCCCCCTTGTGTTGCATATAGAGTCCGGAATCGAAGTACGGACATAGGCATTGTGTGTGAAGCCTACCCGGACATGTTGGTCTGGATCGGTGATGTTGCATTTGTTATGGTTTGCCGGAGAAGACTTCGTGCTTTTTGTTTTCGGGTTTCTACGCGGTATATTGCAATAGGGATCCTTGGGGATTAACTCCAAGGCGCACCCAAAAAACTGAGCAGAATCGTTGTTCTGCTAACTTGGCGGTCAGGGAACCGGCCTTGTACATAACTGGGTTATGTGATATTTTTTCGAATTGTGGCGGGATCCGAGAGAAGCTTGGCTCGTGCGTACGTCTTAAGGTGTACTACGCGTTGTGAGCAACGGGCAAGTGGAATCAGACCCGGGCTATGTGGTTCGGTGCGAGAGACCCGAAAAGGGGACTGGCCGTTGGCATAGTCGGGAGCCTTAGACAGTGGTCAGAAAGGCTAAAATGCTCACGAGGTTGCCATCCTGGGGGTGGTGGTGAAGACGCTTAAGTGTCAAGATTCACCGATAATATGCCCTGAGTGCACGGGGTGTTTGGTCGTGCGAGCCTACACCTGTGGAGAAATATGTTTGTACTATATTGTTTAGCTGGGCTAATGAATTGCAGGGAAGGAGCACTGCTGTCCCGAGTAAGGGGTGGGGTCGTTATAATTTGGTCGGCTTTGACTGACCGTTGCTTTGTTTGCCACCGTGTGGTGGTATGTTGCTTGCAGGTGTTGCGGAGCCAAGTACCAAATAGCGGGCTGGAGCCCATGTTGCTGAGCTGGCCCTCGAAGGCCAAGCGAATAGTTGTACTTTATTTTGTCATGTGTGACCGGCCTGCGAGCCGATGTATGGAAAACATTATATTGTTAACTGAACACTTGTAAGGCCATAAGGCCAGTTACCTTTCAGTGTATTTGTGTTTCATTCCAGTTGTAGTGGTTGTGGACATTCATGATTATTGGATTTCAGTTATGGGTTCTTTCAACTATTTTAAAAGCTTCCGCTAGAATTCTCTGTGTTAGGACGAGTAGTCTTAATTGGATAGTTTGGTTATTCATACGTAACCCTTCCGACTGTCCGTGGTATATGGCGTCGGGTTCCAGCTGAACCTTCTGTTATATGCCATACGACGGATGGGGGTGTTACAATTTGGTATCAAAGCGAGGTTTTGATCCTCGGACCTGTGGGTTATGGGCCCACCACACTTTCGATTCATCTACACATGGTATACTCGCAGTGTGAGAAGGACCATTACAAGCATCTACGCATGGTGTTGGAGATGTTGAGGAGGAATCAGTTGTGTGTTAAGTTCTCCAAGTGCGAGTTCTGGTTATCCTCAGTAGCGTTCCTTGGTCATGTTGTTAGTGGAGAAGGGTTAGCGGTGGATCCGGCGAAGATAGCAGCGATACGGGAGTGGCCTGTATTGACTACAGTGGCGGAAGTCCGGAGCTTTCTGGGGCTTGCCAGCTACTACAGGCGCTTCCTAGAGAACTTCTCGCGGATAGCATTACCACTCACGACATTGATAAGGAAAGATCAAAAGTTCATGTGGTCGCTGGGGTGTGAGCAGGCTTTTGAAGAGTTGAAGAGGTGGTTGACCACGGTGCCTATTTTATGTTCGCCGAGTGGAACTGAAGGGTTTGAGATTTATAGTGATGCTTCGGGCAGTGGTTTGGGCTGTGTTCTACTACAGCATGGGTGTGTGATAGCCTATGGATCACGACAATTGAAGGTTCACGAGAGGAATTATCTAGTCCATGAATTAGAGTTAGCGGCCGTGATATTTGCTCTAAAGCTGTGGAGGCACTATATGTACGGGGTAAAGGTTGATATATACACCGACCATAAGAGCCTGAAGTACCTGCTAGATCAGAAGGACCTGAACATGAGACAGCGGAGGTGGATGGAGTTCTTGGGGGACTACACCTTCGAGATACATTATGTACCTGGGAAAGAAAACGCGGTGGTGGATGCGTTGAGACGCAGGGCTCCTGCACAGGCCAGTTGGTTGTCGGTACATGATGAGAGATTGGTCCGTGATTTGGAGGCATTAGAGATTTCCTGCGTCGATAAGCAGTCTAGTGTCGGGGCGATATTGTGTTGGACAGAGGTGCAGTATGACCTGGCTGATAGAGTTCGACGGGCTTTGATTCAGGATAGCAGCATGGGGCAGATGTTAGAATAATCTTTGGATGGGTCAAATTCCCAGTTTGCGGTTGAGGATGGACTGTTAAGGAAGGACGGTCGTCTATGCGTCCCTAGTGCGGATAATCTTCGGGAGGAGTTGATGTACGAGGCTCATCATACCAAGTACTCAATCCACCGGGAAGCACCAAGATGTATAGAGACATGAAGAAGTTATTCTGGTGGCCAGGATTAAAGAAGGATGTAGCACATTATGTGGCCAAGTACCAAACTTGTGCCTTGGTGAAAGCGGAGTGCCAGAAGCCCGGAGGCTTCCTAAAGTCCTTGCCTATCCCGGAATGGAAATTCGACGACATTTCTATGGATTTTATGCATGATTTGCCAAAGTCCCAGAGGGGAAACGACGCCATCTGGGTGGTCGTAGATAGGTTGACAAAAGTGTCGCATTTTATCCCGAATAGGAAGTAAGATCCGGTGGAAAAGTTAGTCAAACTCTATGTGGACAATATCGTGCGGTTGCATGGTGTGCCCCGCAGTATTGTTAGTGACCGAGATGAACGCTTCACGTCGAAGGACTAGAGGCTGGTGCATAGTTTGTTGGGAACTAAGCTGAGTTTCATCACAACCTTCCACCCACAGACGGACGGTCAGACTGTGAGGGTCAACAGGACGATGGAGGACATGCTTCGCATGTGCGTCCTAGATTTCGGAAAGCATTGGGAAGATCACCTATACATGGTGGAGTTTGCGTATAACAACAGCTTTCAAGCGAGTATTGACATGGCACCTTTTGAGGCCTTGTATGGGAGGAAGTGTCGTATGCCATTGTCTTGGCTGGTGACAGGCGAGTCGAAGTTATATAAACGTCAAGCGGTGGAAGACGCCACTTCAATGGTACGTACAATTCAGGAAAGGTTGAAGATCGCTCAGGACAGGCAAGCAAAGTACTATAACGTCAAGCATAGGAACGTGGAGTTCGGTGTTGTCGACTGGGTGTATTTAAAAATCAAGTCGTTCAAGGGTGTTTCGTGGGTTCGACGCTTGAAGAAGCTGAGTCCAAGATACCTTGGACCATTTGAATTTCTAGAGCGTGTTGGTGAAGCAGCATATAGATTGAATCTATCGGTGGAATTGAGTGGGCTGCACGATTTGTTCCATGTATCGGTGTTGCATAAGGTAGTGCAAGAGCCTTTGCAGGTAGTTGCGGTCGATCAAGTGCCAGTTGATTACAAGTTGACGACAAAGGTCAAGCCTATATGTATAGAAGACGTTGAAGTCAAACGACTCCGCAACAAGGAAATCTGAATGGTTAAGGTCTGTTTGGATAACGGCGGACGTGAGGAGCTTTTTTGGAAGCGAGGGCAAACTATGTTGGAGGAATACCCCGAGTTATTCCACTCAGGTAATATTTAATTTTGTGTACCTTTACTTAATTTCGGGACAAAATTCTTTAAGTGGGGGAGATTTGTAACGCCCCGAAAATCGGAATCGAGCTGGTCGCGTCCCAGGAAATATTTTTGGTGCCTGTATAGGGGTACACGGCCTAGGACACGGGCGTGTCCAAGGCCGTGTGGGGCTCTCTGTTGGTCGGTTGTGTCCAGAAGGACACGGCATGAAACACGGCAGAGTGACACGGGCGTGTCATCTGACACAGGTGTGTGCCTAGCCGTGTCAGTACCCGTGTTCCCAAGAGTCGTGTCGGTTGGCGTGGCGGTTTTTTTTGACACGGTCCTAGGACACGAGCGTGTCTGATCCCGACATGGGCATGTTGATTGAGATACAGGCGTGTCTGAGCCCATGTGAGTCTCTGTGTTCGACGATCGTGTCTGGATCGAGGCACACGGCCTGGGACACAGCCGTGTGCCAAGCCGTGTTCGGCCCAGTTTTGGGGATTTTTGAGCGGATCTGAGCAATTCGTTTTCTTTAATTAAGATCTGACGGCCCAGATGAGTTCCTGCTCTGTTAAGGTCGGAAATAGAGGATCAATTCCTCATTTCTCTCTTAAGCACTCTCTTTCAAGGAGTTAGAGAGAGGAGGAAGAAGGAGGAGGATTATGGCCGTCGGCGGAGCATCGGAGCACCGTTTAGAGAACCAAGAGCGGATCTGTGAGAAAATCCCGTTGCGTAGACTTCTATCCGGATAGTTTTTCATGGCGCAAAAGCGTACTAAAAGAGTAACGATTCTCTACTTGAGCATGTGAAGCTCTCTTCCTTTTTGCAAGGGAAACCCGCTCCCCCGAGTGTGCGGCGAGTGTGCGGTGTTCCTTGGGGTTGACGGGAATAGTCCCCCTTGTGTTGCATATAGAGTCCGGAATCGAAGTACGGACATAGGCATTGTGTGTGAAGCCTACCCGGACATGTTGGTCTGGATCGGGGATGTTGCATTTGTTATGGTTTGCCGGAGAAGACTCCGTGCTTTTTGTTTTCGGGTTTCTAAGTGGTAGATTGCAGCAGGGATCCTTGGGGATTAACTCCAAGGCGCACCCGAAAAACTGAGCAGAATCATTGTTCTGCTAACTTGGCGGTCAGGGAACCGGCCTTGTACATAACTGGGTTATGTGATTTTTTTTTTGGAATTGTGGCGGGATCCGAGAGAAGCTTGGCTCGTGCGTACGTCTTAAGGTGTACTACGCGTTGTGAGCAACGGGCAAGTGGAATCGGACCCGGGCTATGTGGTTCGGTGCGAGAGACCCGAAAAGGGGACTGGCCGTTGGCATAGTCGGGAGCCTTAGACAGTGGTCAGAAAGGCTAAAATGCTCGCGAGGTTGTCATCCTGGGGGTGGTGGTGAAGACGCTGAAGTGTCAGGATTCACTGATAATGTGCTCTGAGTGCACGGGGTGTTTGGTCGTGCGAGCCTACACCTGTGGCGAAATATGTTCGTACTATATTGTTTAGCTGGGCTAATGAATTGCAGGGAAGGAGCACTGCTGTCCCGATTAAGGGGCGGGGTCGTTATAATTTGGTCGGCTTTGGCTTACCGTTGCTTTGTTTGCCACCGTGCGGTGGTATATTGCTTGCAGGTGCTGCGGAGCCAAGTACCAAATAGCGGGCTGGAGCCCATGTTGCTGAGCTGGACCTCGAAGGCCAAGTGAATAGTTGTACTTTATTTTGTCATGTGTGGCCGACCTGCAAGCCGATGTATGGAAAACATTATATTGTTAACTGAACACTTGTAAGGCCATAAGGCCAGTTACCTTTCAGTGTATTTGTGTTTCATTCCAGTTGTACTGGTTGTGTACATTCATGATTATTGGATTTCAGTTATGGGTTCTTTCAACTATTTTAAAAGCTTCCGCTAGAATGCTCTGTGTTAGGACGAGTAGTCTTAATTGGATAGTTTGGTTATTCATACGTAACCCTTCCGACTGTCCGTGGTATATGGCGTCGGGTTCCAGCTGAACCTTCTGTTATATGTCATACGACGGATGGGGGTGTTACATGACGCATACATCATTTTCTGCCTTGAAGTGCTGTCAACTTCACTTCTCAGGTTACTCTGACTTCTAGTCAAAGTGACGTCGACTTCTAATCGGCAATGCATCGACTTCTAATCGACGCATGATGATTTCTCTTGATTTTCCTTCTTAAACCAGTGTGCCTTTCTCATTCCTCGACTCTATCGACTTCCAATGACATCTATGACCATATTACCCTTACTATACAACATGGGTAATAATCCTAAGTTGTAAAATCATTTATAATACAATTTGTTAAACTAAATCAAAAGAATTTTTCCCAACAAACACTGTCGACATCAGCAATCGGGAGATGCACATGTCGACATGTATCAGAAATCTTTTGGAGCTCACATCGACTTGCAAATGACAGCAACTCTTATCGACATGGCAGTAGCTCTTGTCTACAAGGCAGCAGCTCTCGTCGATATGGCAGCATCTCTCATCGAGATGACTACATCTCTCGTCGATCGATATAGCAACATCTCTCGTCGATCGATATAGCAACATCTCTCGTCGATCGTTATAGCAACATCTCTCGTCGATATCAACATAAAATTTAACATACCTTCTCACACCCCCTGCAGCGAGGGTCCGTGGTGGAATGTAGGCAAACCTTACCATGCATTTTAGCAAGAGGCTGCTTCCACGTCTTGAACTCGTGGCCATAAAATCACACGACAACACCTCAAAAGCTACTAAGACACTCCTAATCTTCCCGCCTGATATTTCCGGTTCGTAACAATACGATTGCACGAGCAACCTCGCTCCAATACCACTGATTACATGTTCTCATTAATATTTTGGTAGTTAATCTTACATATTTAACAATGGCATCTTTCATTTTTCACTCTTCCATATTCCAATTTTTTCCCAAATAAACAACTCCAAAACATATGTCAAACTCCACCAAATGCCAACATATGTCATCAGCAGGGGATTCTGGCGGTTAGAAGCATATGATTTCAGGAGCCAATCAACACCACAACTACTAGTGTTATAATATATTAAAATACTTTCTTAATATGATATACAGGTCACTAATTATCCTTTATTATACTAATTAGTGCATGTGTTGGCAGCCCCTGATGCATGTTTCTGCTCCAACGTCGAGTCGAACGGTGATTGGCTGTGGAACCGCCTTTTGATTGCCACACTCTTGCATCTTAATAAATTACTCCTGCGAGGCCGCCTTTTATACGCCTTCTGCAACATATAGGAGATACAGAAGCTACAGTCTAGTGTACATGAAGTAGAAGAAGATACTGCATAATTCTTCCTGCTACTGCTGCTTCTTTTTTTGATTCAACTGACAAATCTCTGCATAGGTAATGATTTTACATTCATCTCTATGCTCTTTGTCAAAACATGTCTAAAGGGAAAGCCTTACACACAAAATTGAGTAAAAATGTAGGTAGATGATGATTATTTATATAATAAAAATATTGTTTGGTATCATTATGAACTAAAAATCATATAGGGCAACGAAAAACAGAGAAAAGCATGAAAAATATATCTGTTCTCTCTTTCTTTTTCTGTGATTCTCTCCCTTTCTACCATTTTCTCTAGTTGTAAAGTATTTTAACACCAATCTAATATATCTGTTATTGTCATATTGAAGGGAATAATAACAATGCAGCAACAACAACACTCAAGGCCTTATCCCACTATGTGGGGTCGGCTATATGGATCCAATGGCGACAAAGGATCCATATAGCCGACCCCACATAGTGGGATAAAGGCTTTAGTGTTGTATTATTATTCCCTTCAATATGACAATAACAGATATATTAGATTGGTGTTAAAATACCTTACAACTAGAGAAAAATGGTAGAAAGTGAGAGAATCGCAGAAAAAGAAAGAGTGAGAGAGAGAGAATATATATAATGATAATAATAATAATAAAGGGAATAATAATAATAATAATGATAATGATTGGTGTTAAAAAGAAAGAGTGAAGGGAATAATAATAATGATATTAAACAACACTCCAGCCTTTATCCCAATATAGTGGGGTCGGCTATATGGATCATTTGTCATCATTGTGCCCTATCTTTTGTTATAATCTCGCTAATGTCTAAGTACATCATGTCTTTCTTTATAGTTTCATTCCAAGTATTTATTGGTCTACCCCTCCCTCGTCAAACATGCATAGTGACTAGACTCTCACAATGCCTAACAGGTGTCTCTAATGGTCTCCTTTGTACGTGTTCAAACCATCTTAGACGAGTTTCTCGCATCTTCTCTGAAATTGGTGATACTCATGTCTTATCCCTGATACTTTCATTCATAATTATAATGATAATAATAATAATAAATCTCTCTTTGGATCCGTTTGGCCGGTGATGGTAGTCGTAAATGCATGGGTTAAACGATCATTCATTAAGGATCACCTAACAAATATCATCTGTTTGAACATAGAAGTGGATGAAGTTCCTTAGGTGGGTGCTTACAAATTACAATTTAACCCCCATGCTCATGACCGCCGCCAACGTGCCAAACATGACACTAATCTTTCTTAAAATGGAAAACGATTTTTGGTTAATCATTCTCTTTCCGATTTTACCCCTCTTTATTAAAAAATTTAATTTTTTAAATGTCTTTTTTTTCAAAAATGTGCTCTCATATAGGCAAAATTTTCTACCTAAGAGCGACGAGAGGAGTATAGCGCTTGGGAGTGTCGCGTCGGGGCAATGTCATGACTGAAATAATGTCGCATGAGGATTGGGGCCCACCGTGTACAATCGCAGTTGAGATATTGTGGTTGTTGGCCGTATGAGCGGAGTCTCATGCCTATCACTCGTATTATATATGAATATTGAATTTATCAATTAAATAAATAAATTAGAAGAGAGATTCTCTACCTTAGCTTTTACTAGAACATATATTATTATAAAGCAATATGCCATATGACACCAAAGTATTTGGCCACAGCAGAGTCCACCAGAAGCAGCATAAATAGATGGAGAAATTTGTCAAACAGCAAGAAAAGGACAGGATGAAGAAAGCAATGATGCAGCAAGAAGAGGCCTTCAAGCAACAAGTACAAACAATTCATAATTGATTGATTTTCTCTATTTTCAAAAAAAAAAACCAACTTATCTGAATGTTATTTTTTTTCTGCCAAACACCAGGTGCATGAATTGCATAGGCTGTACAAAGTGCAGAAGCAGCTGATGAGTGAAACAAACATAATAAAACTGAAAACCCCGGGACGATCTCAAGGGATTCTTGATTTAGAGCTACAAATTCAAGCACGCATACAAAACTGCGCCGCAGATATGCAGGACGAGAGTGAGATAGAACTTACACTGGCCACTGGAAGTAGTAGGAGAAAGAGGGTAGAAGCATCAAATTCAACAGACAGTTTTTCGTCTTCGTCGTCGGCCGAGTCCGGCGGTTTGAATTTATTAGGGCATGGGTGGAGAAATCCTGATGTAAAGAAGATGGTCTTGCTTGCACAGAGTGAGAGGAACCATGGTTTTGCTATTGAGAACAGGATGAGGCATGATGGGCTTCAAAAACCAACATGGCTTCTTCCATGTTTAAGTCTTACTATGAGTTGAAGTTCTTCTGGCAATTGCCTTACTTTTTATTCCTGAGCTAATTATCCTAGTAGTTTGAAATAAGTTACTTACCTTGTAATTACATGAGCATACTCTTCATTGCATTGCACTTTTCTTGTTGGAACACTATCCTTCTGTAATAAATCATAGTTTTTCGCTCAAATTTTAATATATCACAATTGTAATACATCATATGGCTAATGGGCGTTGCAAATCCCGTAGGAAGTGATATCGCAGTGTACTGGTCATGAGTAATAAAAGGTAAATTATCTAATCACAGGGAGTGAAAATGCCCAAAAATACAATATTGTTGTCTATTTAGGCTATTGAAAAAAATGTTTTTGCTTAAAGTAAAACAAGTCTTTCATCAAATCCAAACCACACATCATCATTAAAAAGAGAATCAAACGCAATAATTAGCATCAAAAACATGAAAGTGTATGATTACAAAATATTAAACCAGGTAAGCTGACAACCATGAAAATGATAGAGAATCAGTAAATCTTCAAGGCTTTGATCGTAGTGAGAAAGAAATATAATAGAAGAAGAGAGACTTCTAATCGGGAATGAAGAAAAGAGTCACGGAAGTCACTCAAGCTTCTCTCCAATTCTTGGGCGTTTCTGGGGTCAAGGAGAAGCCGTCACCAACCTCCCAATGTTACACGCCTTCTCTTTATGTGCTCTTGCTTCCGCGTTCCTCAAGTCCTTGCTTCCTTGGAGTTCATAGATCTCTGCTTGAAGGTCTTGAGCAGGAGCTCTTCATAAACAGCTGGTTTGGAAAAGAAATCGGATGTGAATATCGTAAAATGACTTAAGCTTTCACTTTTATGCGCTGCAGGAAATGGTCATGCGTGGTCGGGTGCAGAGTCTTGCTCCCGATCTTACGTGGTGAGTGAAAAGTAGGCAGAGAACTAATAGGATAAATAAGGGGAGACACGGGGATGATTGTGTTTCAAAAAAGGTGCATGGTCCTGCACCATGCAACCCACGTTCATGCAGCAATCTGCGCAACACCTAGCAAATCGGTGATCTATTGGGAAAATGGTGGGTGATTGGTCTACACAATTCCTTGGTGAGTGGCACACGACAAATATGCATGGTCGTCTACGAAGAGGTTGTTGGGATTTGGCACAGGGCACACACAGAAAATAGAAGAAAGAGGAATAAAGTAATCGGCACTACCGCTCTTGCATGTCACAACCACAAAGCTCTCAACCCTTCCTGAGATTAACTCAGATACAACACACACAAGCAGAAGAAGAAAAAACTTAAAGGCTCACTCACACTCATACATCCATCCTTCAAAGGAAAAACAGAAGGGCATAATATAACATGCCCAAACACAAAACGTCAAACCAAATATTAAAAAAAAACACTACAGCAGTGCCGGACTTGAAAAGTGAGCTGGAGATAGATGAAGTTATGGCCCATTGTAGCATGTATCTTTTGGTATAGGTTGCTTTTGGTGGACTTCATACTTCTGTGATGCTTCTTCTTATTCCAGGGAAGTTCTCTGCACTTTATTGTTTCTGGCAAGTTGATTATTACTCTGGCTGCTTGGATTATACTCTAACACCCCCTCATAATCCATAAAGCTTCTCGCTTTAATTTCTTTCATGAGTTTAAGGTTGTAGATGTCGGATATCGGGGACACATCGGTTTAGGTTTTTCATGTCAGTTTTAATATGTCGGGGGATATATCGGGGATATTTTACATATCGGGTTTTAATATTTAATTATCTATATGTGTAATTATTTATAAATTTAATCTTTTTTTTAATTTGTATATAATAATATATTAATAATTTGATATTTATTGAACTATTAAATTTATCAAACTAATATAAACATTTTTTGTTACACAGATAATAATGGTATAACGCACGAAATAAAACATGTGGAAGGAGAATGTCATAAAGTTGTCGATGATAATGGAAGATAAGCAACCTTTAGTCCATAATTCATAGATCATGCATAATTGAAGTCGATGATGGATTTGAGCAAGGAAGAAAACTAGAGGAAGGGATAAACTATCTAAACAATGAAACAGTTTTGCTTTATTGTCAATTGCACCATAGAAACTAATTAAAATAAATTGAAAAAAGTCGATAAAATGTCGGGATATATCAGCCGATATATCAGCGAATATATCGGTCAATAGCAAACATATCGGAGGATATATTCCAAAAGGATATTTTGCAAAAAAATATCGGAAACGTGTCGTTTTGTTCATGAAATCTTTATGTCGGCCGACATGTCGGCCATGTCGGAGGATATCGACAACAGTTCCTGAGTTCGATAAACACTGGAGCAGATAGGGGTTTCGTAAACATATCGGCCACTTAATCCTTGGATTTGCAATGTCTCAACTCAATTTGTTGTTTGTTTACAAGATCTCGGCTATAATGCAACTTGATTTCAAGATGCTTTGTTCTTTTGTGGAACACAATTTTTTACTAGGGCGATGGCGGGGGTGTTATCGACTTGTATCTCAGTTGGCTCAGGTTCTTCTTTTATCAATTCTGCAATTAGGTGTCTTAACAACATCACCTCTCTTGCAGTGTCGCTTAGGGCAGTGTATTCTGGTTCAGTAGAGGAGAGGGCAATAGTTTTTTTGTTTCATGGAGTACCAGGAAACTGGCTTGGTGTTGATAAACATAATGAACCTAGTCGTGCTCCTCCTGTCATTAGAACACCCTGCCCAGTCACTGTCAGAATAACCCCTAAGCCTGCTGCTTTCTTCTTTCTCATAACTCAATCCCAAAGATCTAGTTTCAAATATATACCTTAGAATACGTTTAGGTGATGTGAGATGCTTGATGCTGGGGGATTGCATGAATCTTGAAATGATACTAACTGCTAATTGAATGTTAGGTCAGGTGTTGGTCAAGTGGATCAATGACCCTACCAAGCTTCTGTAGTGGTCAGCATTTGTTTTTTCTTCTCCATCATCTTTGCTTGACTTATCACCGATAACCATGAAGGATTCTCCATTTTGAACTTGCGCAGGATTTCTTCTGCATACTGGATTTGTGATACATAAGTGACATTTGGGGTCTGAGTAATTTGGAGCCCCGGGAATCGGGTGAGACCCAGATCAGTCATTTCAAACTTTGACTTTATGTATTCGCGAAAGCTAGAAATAGAAGTGGTATTTGATCCAATAATGAGAAGATCATCTACGTACACACAAACAATCATAATGATGTCTTCTCCTATCTTCACATACATTTTAGGGTCACTTATAGTTTTGCAGAATCCTATTTGCAGAAGATTCTCATCTAACTTGTTGTTTCATGCCCTTGGGGACTGTTTCAGCCCGTATAGAGCTTTGCTGAGTCAAAGAACTTTGTTTTTCTTGCCTGGAATCTCATACTCAGACGGTTGGTTAACATAGATCTCCTCATGAACTTCACTATTTAGAAACGTTGACATAACATCCATTTGGTAGATTAGATAACGATTCTGAGTAGCAATTGCCAACAATACTCTAATGGACTCAAATCTAGCCACTAGAGAGAATGTCTCAAAGTAATCTACTCCTCTTTGGGCAAATCCTCTAGCCACAAGCCTGGCTTTGTATCTTTGCACACTGCCTTCTTCATTGTATTTTACTTTGAAGATCCATTTGAGCCCAATGGCAAACTTTCCAGGCGGCAAATCTGAGGGCTCCCAGGATTGGTTATTTTCTATCACGTGGAATTCATCATTCATTGCTTTGATCCACTTGTGATCTTTAGCATTTTCTTGATAACACAGCGGCTCTTGAACAAACATAGCACATTGCATTGGTCATACACATCTGAAACAAGTTTGTACTTGGGTGGCGGTGAAGGAGATGATGCATAAGATGGTTGGTAACAGTCTTCTTCTATAGATGATGCTTCATTGTTGATAGATGGAATGGAGGGCTGAGAATCTGTCATGAGCTCTTCTGAACAATCCTTAGCAACCGCCGGCAAGTGCAGCTAGTTGATCATGAGCCGCATCCCAGGTCCAGCTACTTGATTCATCTATGATGACATTCCGGGAAATTAGAAACTGTGTGGTGTCAGGATTATACACTCTTTATGCTTTGGAATTGAGGTTATATCCTAATAGTATCCCTCTTATCCCTTTTTTAGATAGTTTGTCTTTAGATTTGAAATGATCAAGGCTATAAGCTATGCTTCCAAAAATTCTAAAATGAGCCTCGTTTGATTTATTGCATGTCTAGGCTTTATAGGGGGTAACATTGGTTAGACCACGACATGGTGTTTTATTTAGAATGTACACAGCAATGTTGGTTGCCTCCCCCAGTATTGCTTAGGTAGATTCTTATTATGCAGCATGAACTTTGTCATTTCGACTATTGTTCGATTTCTTCTTCCTGATACTCTATTCTATTCTGGAGTGGCCGCAACAGTGAGCTCCTATGTTATCCCTTGCTCTTGACAAAAAGTGGTGGAAGCATTACTCGTGAATTCACCCTCTCTGTCAGTTCTTAGTACCTTTAATCTCAAGTTGGTTTGATTTTCAACATGTATTTTAAAATGTTTGAATTTTAGCATTGCTTCAGATTTGTTGTCTAGAATGTAAATCCACATCATCCTAGTATGATCATCAATTATGAGAAGATAGTAGTGCTTACTTGAGATTGTGGCAGTCGTTGAGGCACCCCAGAGATCACCATGAACAAGCTCAAAGGGGCAGTGAGCTTTCCTGGTAGATGCTTGGGGATGTGGTATTTTGTGAATTTTGTTAATACCACATTCTTGACATACATTAACCTTGTCTTGAATTTTAGGCAAATCGATTACAAGCTGTTTTTCCTGCAGCTTTGTCATGTCTTTATGATTCAAGTGTCCATATCTATGATGCCACCTTACAGTCTCTGATCCCATTGCAGCTGTTAGAAATCAGGCCGGGGCCCAACGCTCCGAATTATCAATGGGAATATTGGGTATAAGTCCGACCTGGTCGACTGCTGTTGAATGGCAAAGAAACATCATCCTAGTAGATTGTTGAGCGTCGGGATAGAACCCCAGACATCCTTGCAGCGCATTTGGGTATGAGAGGTGGTGTTAGTCCCCTCTTATAAAGGAGGTCGGGGGTTCTATCCCGGCGCTGAACAACCTACTTGGGATTTATCCACGTGGACCCCAGGAGATTTGGTTGGAGATGTTTCTTTGTCATTCGACTGCAGTCGACCAGGTTGGACTTATACCCAATATTCTCGTAGATAATTCGGAGCCTTGGGCCCCGGCCTGATTTCTAACAAAAGATGGCCTGATGGTGAACCTCAGCGGTCTGGAGGTTAGCCGCAGCGGCTTGGATATAGTCGCAGCAACAGAGTGTATGTTAGCCGCAGTGATCTGGAGGAAGCCACAGCAGCGGACAGATGGTTAACCGCAACTGCGGTATGGTGGCAACCCGCGGTTGCGGTCTGGTGGCTTGCAGCAGCTGCGGTTTGATAGTTAGCCGCAACTGCGGTCTGGTGGCAACCAGCAATTACGGTCTGGCGGCCTGAACCAGCGGTCTTCCCTGGCTATGTGGCGGATTTCCTTAGTTGTCGTTGGGTGTCCAGTTATTCGTTGTATAGTGTGCGGTTTGACAATGTCAAACCGCATAATCCCACGTCGATTGTTGCACTCTCTCATCTCTCCCGTTTTCTATAAATAAGGAGGCATGTCTATGTAATAATTTCTTTTTGGAACAATAAAATTTGTCGTTATTTAGCTCTTTTTACATGGTATCAGAGCTAATCGGTCATTTGCTCCAGTTCGAGCGGCTTATTTTATGTTCGCGCGGTTTTCCTCCCTTCCCTCCCTTGCTTGTTCTGTTCGCGCGACTTTTGTTATATTCGCGCGATTTGCTTTGCGAATAGTTCTGTTTGCGCGGTTTCCTTGCGGCTTGTTTTCCTCCTCCCTTTTTAGTCGCTTGTCTTTGCGACTTGTTCAGTTCGCGTGGGTTGTTTCTCTCTACCCGTGCGGTTTCTTGCTGTTTTTCTATGGGCACTCATGCTCTATCTTCTTCTTCTACTGTCTCTGCCCATTCTTATGTCTCTACTTCTTCTTCCTCTGCTTCTGGTAATTTGGGTACTGCTTCGAAGATTACAGGACCCAATTACCCTGATTGGAGTGTGTCCTTTATTTTTCTGTTGCGGTCTCAGCGCAAACGTCATTACTTGACGGATGATCCCCCTCCTTCTGGCTCTGTTGGTTTTGATGATTGGGATGCTTCTGATGCTTTGGTGCGTACATGGTTGGCCAACAATTTATCTGATGAGTGCCTTCCTGTCATCTGACATGATCCGACCGTCAAGACTACTTGGAATCATCTTGCTGCTTTATATTCTAAGTGAGCTCAAACTTCGCGCATTTTTACTTCGTATGCCGATCTTTTTGCTCGTCCAATCATTACTTCTGCTTCGCTTATCAGGAGGTTCAGGCTCTTGGAGCTGAACTTCTTCAGCATAGACCTTTTTCTGCTGATCTGGCTAAACAACACAAGCATTTTCAGGAACTTCTTGTTGTTTGCTATCTTCTTTGCCTACCGGACTCTTATGATATGATCCGTCAGCAGATTCTTGGAGAGGTGGATACTCCGACTTTGGATGCTACTGTTGTCATAATTTTTGTTGTTACTACTCTTCTTTAGCGTCTTTTGCTTCCCTCTCCTCTTTATCTCCTGATCTTGTTGCTTATCCTACTCGTCATGACATCTCTGGTGGTCATGGTGGTCGTTCTAGTGGCTGTGGTGGTGGTCGTGGTTATTCTAAGCATTTTTGTTCTCATTGTGGCCGCCTTGGTCACTTGGTTGATCGTTGTTGGACCAAACATCCTCATCTGCGTCCAACGTCGGCTGATTCCTCCAAGAAATCTACTTCCTCTCTCGCTACTTCGGGTGCTGCTCAGTTGGCGACAACGGGTAGGTGGCTCATTGATTCCAGTGCTACTAATCATATGACGGACAATTCTTGCCTTTTCTCATATCTTGACAAGAGCACCCAGTTACCACATGTTCTTATTGCAGATGGTTCTCCATCACCAATTTGTGGTTCTGGCACCGTGCATGTTATTCACTCTCTTCAGCTGCAAGACACTTTTTATGTCCCGAATTTTCCGTGCAATCTTCTTTTTGTTACTGCTCTTTGCAAACAGTTGAAATGTGAATCTATTTTTACTGTCTCTACTTGTGATTTTCAGATTCCTCATTCCAAAGAGATGATTACTACTGGTACTGAGAGCGACAACTTATTTTATCTTGATACTGCTTCTGCTTTTTCTGCGTCTTCTTCTCTACTTCAGTGGCATCTTCGCCTTAGGCATCCTCGTCATCGGATTCTTTATCAACTTATGCCGGATTTACCTCGTGGCGAATCTTCTCTTGATTGTTAAGCCTGTCAGTTTGGCAAGCATCGCCGGTCTACTTTTTCGGCTAAGCATGGTCGCAGTTCTTCTCGTCTGTTTGATCTGGTTCATTCGGATATTTGGGGTCCTGCTCCCCTTCCAACTGTTGGTAGAGGTAGTTTGTATTTTATTACATTCATAGATGTTTTTTCTCATTATACATGGTGGTATTTGTTACGAGAACGCTCTGAGATTTTTTCTATTTTTTCTGCATTTTATAATGAAATTCGTACACAGTTCAATGCCCCTATTAAAACTTTTTGTACTGATAATGGTAACGAATATCTTAGTCATCAGTTTACTTCGTTTTGTTTTAATAATGACATTGTCCATCAAACTACTTGCCCTTACACTTCACAACAGAATGACATTGTTGAATGTAAAAATCGTTATCTTCCGGATGTGGCTCGTAGTCTTCTCACTAATATGCATGTTCCACGGTCTTATTGGGATCATGCGGTTCTTCTCTCATGTTTTCTCATTAATCGAGTTTCGTCTTGGTTCTCGATGGCAAGACTCCTTTTTCTATTCTATATCCTGATGGGATACCGTTTCAGTTACCTCCTCGTGTCATTGGATGCACTGTGTTTGTTCATTCTCCTTCTTCTGGACGCGACAAACTATCTCCTTGTTCTATCAAATGCGTCTTTTTGGGTTACTGTCCGACACAGAAAGGATATCGTTGTTTTGATCTTGTTCTTAGGAGAAAGTATGTGTTGACGGATATTACTTTCTTTGAGGATGCTCCATTCTTTTCTTCTCCCTCTCTCCCTCCCTCTTCTGATGCTTCTTCTTCTCCCAATGTATCGGCACCTCTTCCGAAGCCTGGCCTGCTTTCTTTTCATCTTATTTCTGATTCCTCTATTTCTGACTCTTCTACTATCCCTGATTCTTCTCCTGAGCCGCTGCAACAAGCTCCCGGGCCGGTAGTCTCTTCTCTAGATGGGGATGATATAGTAAACATGTCAGATCTGGATCTTCTGATTGCTCTTCAGAAAGGTGTTCCCTCCTGCACCCAGCATCCTCTTCAGGTTGCGGTCTCTTATGCTCAGCTCTCTCCATTGTCTAAGAGCTTTGCTCTTGCCCTCTCTGCAAATGTTGTTCCAGCCTCGTATCAAGATGTCCTTGTTATCACTCATTGGAAGGCTGCTATGGATGAAGAGATATGTATTCTTACTGAACGGGGTACTTGGACTCTTGTTCCTACTACTTTAGGCGCTGATGTGGTCGGCTGTCGCTGGGTCTTTGTCATTAAGTTTCTCCCTGATGCCTCAATTGATCATTACAAGGCACGATTTGTTGTCAAAGGTTTTACGCAGACCTATGGTGTGGATTTCTTTGATACTTTCTCTCCTGTGGCAAGGATTACTACAATCCGTGTGATCTTTTCAGTGGCTGTCAACAGAAACTGGGAGATGTCTCAGTTGGATGTAAAGAATGTCCATCTTTATGGTGATTTAGATGAAACTGTCTATATGGAGCAACCTCCTGGGTATGTTGCTCAGGGAAAGTCTCATGTCTGTAAACTACGAAAGGCAATCTACGGTCTTAAGTAAAGTCCGAGAGCCTGGTTTGACAAGTTCAATGAGGTTATTTCTTTGGTTTGGTTTGCTCGAAGTGCTGCGGATCACTCGTTATTCAATCGCAAGACATCGGCTGTACATGTTATCCTTGTTGTTTATGTGGATGATATTCTTCTTACAGGGGATGCTAGAGAAGGTGTGGATATGACAAAGAAACATCTTCTTCAGCATTTTGTTACTAAAGATATGTGATCTTCGAAATATTTCTTGGGCATTGAAATATCTAAGAAACCAGGGTTTATTGTTCTTTCACAGCGAAAGTATGTCTTGCACCTCTTAAAAGAGACAGGCCTCCTAGGGGCTAAACATGCTCGATCTCCGATGTCAATTGGAGATGATAGGTGTTGGAGTGAGTACTCACCTCTTCTTGAGGATATCACCAGAAACAGACGGTTTGTCGGGAAACTCATTTATCTGACAGTCACAAGACCGGATATTTGTTATGCAGTGGAAAGAGTGAGCCAGTTTATGCAAGCTCCTAAGAAGTGTCATCTTTAGTTGACAATGAAGATTCTAGAGTATGTGAAAGGTGCTCCCGGGAAAGGACTTTTGTTTCACAAAAAAAAAGACATTTAAAGGTTGAGGCATATTCTGATGTCAGCTATGCAGATGATAAGGAAGATAGGAATTCCACGTTTGGGTTCTGTATTTTTGTTGCCGGGAATTTGTTCAGCTGGAAGAGCAAGAAACAGGCTGTAGTCTCCAGGTCAAGCGCAGAAGCTGAGTATAGGAGCATGACTCTGACTACTTGCGAGTTAAAGTGGTTACGGACACTTACGCTTGATTTTGGAGAGGTTTATGATTATCCTATGTCAATGTTCTGTGACAACAAGGCAGCCATAAATTTCGAGGAATCCTGACTTTCATGAGAGGACGAAGCATATCGAGGCTGATTGCCACTTCATTACACAGGAGATTTTGAAAAATCAGATCTGCACTCCATTTGTTACCTCAGAAAGAGAACTAGTTGATTTTTTCACCAAGTCAGTTACTCCTTCTGGGGAGGTTTGTAGCAAGCTGGGCAAGGTGGATATTTATGCTCCAGCTTGAGGGGGAGTGTTGGAGCTTGAGGAGACCGGGCGATCTTATGTCTAACCGCAGCGGTCTGCTTCTCTCAGCGGTCTGGCGGTTTGGCTCAGCGGTCTGACGGTGAATCTCAGCTAGCGGTCAGGACGACAGCAGTGGCGGTCTGAGGGATAGTCACAGCAGCGGTCTGGTGATTAATCACAGCAGCGCTCTCGAGGTTAGCCGCAACGGTCTGGGTGTAGCCGCGACAGTAGAGTGGATGTTAGTCGCAGCGGTCTGGAGGTTAGCCGCAGCAGCATGGATGTAGTCGCTGCAGCAGAGTGTATGTTAGCCGCAGCGGTCTGGAGGTGCCGCACCAGCAGACAGATGGTTAACCGCAATTGCGGTATGGTGGCAACCCGCAGTTGCGGTCTGGTGGCTTGCAGCAGCTGCGGTTTGATAGTTAGCCGCAACTGCTGTCTGGTGGCAACCCGCAGTTGCGATATGGCGGCCTGAACCAGCGGTCTTCCCTTGCTATGTGGCGGATTTCCTTAGTTGTCGCGGGGTGTTCAGTTATTCGTTGTATAGTGTGCGGTTTGATAATGTCAAACCGCATAAGCTGCCCGACTTGTATTTAGTCTCACATCGATTGTTGTACTCTCTCATCTCCCCCATTTTCTATAAATAAGAGGGCATACATATGTAATAATTATCTTTTGGGAGCAATAAAATTTGTCGCTATTTAGCTCTTTTTACAACAGCAAACATACCCCTTTCTCCATGTGGAAGTGGGAGAGAAAACACCTTATTTGGAGACATCATGATTTTGGTACAATTTGTGAAGTACTTTTGTCAATAATAACACACACCGGATAATCAAATATAACCATATATCCCTTTTTCATGAGTTGTACAGCACTCAACAAATTTTGAGAAAGATCTGGGAAAAATTGCACATCTGTTATTTTCCTACCTTGTCCATTTCTAGATTGCACTGTTATAGCTCCTTTCCCTCTCATTTGCTTGGATGATTCATCTCCTAAGAGGACGTGGGAAGTGATATGCTCGTCGAGGTAGATAAAAGTCTTTTTCTTGTTCGTCATATGATTTGAACACCCACTATCTAAGTGTCACATGTCTTCTAACTTCTTTCCACTTTCATCACACATAGAAAAGACATAATCTTCATCTTGCTCTTGCTCTTGCTCACCATATTTTGCTTCTTCGGTTGGAGGTGGAACTGGTTTTTGGAAGAGGAAATCCTTGTTAAAATGGGTAGACCTTGGTCATTTTCTGCATTTATAAAAACAATCAATGGCTTCATGGTTATTCTTTTTACAGAGGGTGCAAAAACTTTGTTGTCTCTGTGCTGGTCTACTAGGTTTTACCTACTTGGTATTAGATGGCATTTTGTGTTCAAGTTGGATTAGAAGCTTACTTTGGAAGGCTTGCTCATTGGTTTGGTGTTCAAACCTTTTTCATTCTTTCTTCATGGTCCTGTAGGGACCCCATGAGATCAGTCCTGGACAGGTAATTTATATCTTTGGCTTCCTCTATAGCTGTGATAACATAAGCATACTTGTGGGCAAGTGTTTTCAAAAAATTTAACACTATTTTCTTTTCATTGATCGTGTCTCCATAACTTTTTATCTGATTTGTGAGAGTGGTGATCCTTGAAAAATATGAGAGTATTATCATCTTCTCTCATATTAAGAGTTTAAAACTCTTGCCATAGGTTTTGAAGCTTAAAAGATACTATCTTAGAAGATCCTTGGAAGTCAGTCTTGAGGATGTTCCATGCTTCCCTAGCTATTTGGAAAAGAAAACATATTGTAATGGAAAATAAAAAACATACTGTAATGGAGAATAAATAACAAGCACTGGCTCTTAAAACCCACAAAATCAAAGAAATTTCCTTGCGACACAGCTCCCTGGGCAACAGAATAGGGTGAAGGGAGTCACTGAACAGAAGCAAGTGACATGCTTTCGCAGCCACCAGCATGTGCCAAGTTTGTTACACTTGAGTGTTCCAGAACCTTCCTTTCAGAACTGAAATCTCAAAAGTAAGCTTTTTTAAAAAATAAGGACTGCGAAGCAATTCTTGCGTTGGGATTGAAAAAAAAGTTCATGCCATTTACTTGATAACATCAATTCAATCAGAACAGTAGGATGCACCCATAGAGCCAATCAAGCAAACCCCAAACTAGAAATAGTATAATATTATGTACGGAGCTACAGCATCCCCTCCACACAGTTCAGATTTCTTAAACTAGGAAAAGATGGTATAACGGGCAGCAGAAGATTTTCTTCATTCTGTAGCATTTTGCTGTTACTTGAGATGAGGGAAGCACTGGGAAATATGAACTTTGGGGTGCTTTGCCTCGGCATGTTCCCTGCACTTTGATTCTGATGTGGTGCACATGAAAGTTTGCATGCACACTTTGCACTGCAGCATAAACGCATCGAATTAGTTATGACTCTTTTCATGTAGATTTGTATTTACCAGAATCATAACAACTATAAACTGTATACCCACTTAAAATATTAAGTTTCCATTTTTAAAGACAGTTGCATCACAAGATGATATATTCTTTCAGTTTTTATGTTGGAAGGGAAATATATATATATATATATCTTTATTATATAATACAATATACATATTTGGATCACACCATGAAACTCATCTGGACCGTCCGATCAAGCTCCATCAAACACGGACCGTTGGATTCAACAAAGGAGGTCTGTCAATAACCAAATCAGCTGGATGAGCACTGTTCACAGGCGATAAAAGCTCGATACCCGGTTTCACCTCCCGCCCCCTCACGGTGTCACCCCCGCCGCCGCCGGCGGCCGCCGGCTGCCCGGCGCCCACCTGCGAGTTCGCCGGCCTTCGCCGAACCCGCCGGGGGTTGTCCGGCGGCGAGCGGGCAGGGCCACCGCCGGCGGTGGCCCTGCCCGTGAGCTCCAGTTTTGGAGCTCACAGGCAGGGCCACCCGATCGCCGTCGGACAACCCCGGCGGGTTCGCCGGAGGCCGGCGAACCCGCCGGTGGGCGCCGGACAGGCCGCTGGCGGCAGCCGAGATGTCGGCTTGCGTCAGCAGGCCGAAGCGGGGGCGGTGGATTTTCGTTTTTATTTTTTATTTTTTATTAATTATATAATTGATTAAATAATTAATTATTTTGATTAAAATTAAAATTTCTATTAATATTTTTTATTAATTATTTTTATAAATAAGTCATTTTATTAAAATTATTAAATTTATATTAAAATTTCTATTAAAATTTCTATTAAAAGTTTTATTAAAAGCTGGGGGGGCGAAGGCGAAAGCCCGCCTGGAGGAGGGGGCGGGCGAAGCCCGCGGGCGAAGCCCGCTTGAAATGCCAAGCGGGCGAAGCCCGCTTGATTGCGGGCGAAGCCCGCAGCGACGCATCGAGAACTGGGCGGAGCCCGTTCGAAGATGCTAGTATATATATATATATATATATATATATATATATATATATATATATATATATATATATATATATATATATATATATATAGAATAATTACCAAAACTTCCCCTGGAAGATAGCATAATTACAGCTTGCACCCCTCTTATTATGGAAATTACAAAAATCTCCCCTCAATGTTACAAAACATAACATTTACCTCCCCTAAAATTTACATTTCGTAACATTCGTGCACAAAATACCCCCCTTGGAAATGTACTCCGAGGGGGGTATTTTTGTGCATTGATGTTATGAAATATGTATTTTAGGGGAGGTAAATGTTATGTTTTTTAACATGGAGAGGAGGTTTTTGTAATTTCCATAATAAGAGCGCTGCAATCTGTAATTTTTCAAAGTTAGAGTGGAGGTCCCGGTAAATGCTATATCTATATATATATATATATATATATATATATATATATATATATATATATATATATATATATATATATATATATCTTTATTATATAAAACAATATAGATATCTTGGAAGCACGCCAAAAATTCATTTTCAGCCGTTGGATCTTCAAAAAATTTATTTTCAACTGTTAGATCTCATGCTCTTCAATATATCTGTGATTTCTCCTCTCTCAACACCGATAGAAGTCGTGGCCCGCGGGAATTGCGTGCCTCTTCTACAAGCTTCTCTGCCAGGGCATCGCCTGCCTCTTCTTTGTCGCCCTTTCAATCTGCCCGTTTCCTAGATGCCTCCCGCGAAGGTTTCTCCCTCAGCCACCAACTGACGCCTGCCACCGACGCCTGCAACACGCCGACGACTGCAACACACTTCTGTGATGTCCTCTCGCAGGTGCTGCTTCACTGCTTTCTCTCTTCTTCGCGGCGCTGCTTCGCTGCAAAAGAGCAGCGACAAGCCACCCACATGCCCCTATCCCTTTAATTCGAATCTCGCAACCTCGCTTCATTTCCATTTCGCCGCAAAGCTCTCCCGCACAACATTTCTTCTAGAGCCCTTCTAACCCTAACACTCTCTCACACCCAGCATTCTCCAACGCCGAAGCTGGCAGCCACATCTCTATCACCGACGAAGCCCGCAGCCACACCTCTATCAGCGCTGAAGTCTGCATCCACGGTCGACTCCGCCACCATGCTCACGACCATGCTCTCCCACTGATTTTTGGTTTTGGGGCTTTTGAATCTCATCTTCTTAATAGTTATTTCTAAACCCCATTCTCCTCCTTCCTCTCTTGTTTCAGGTAGCTCAATCTCAGAATACTCTAAAACCCTTCCTCCTCTCACTTATTTCAGGTAGCTCAACCTCAGATTTTAGCTGCACCCTTCGCCGCACCCTTCGCTGCACCCTTCGCCGCACCCTTCGCTTCACCCTTCGCATGTCAGCTCTTCCTGTCCTTGCTGGTAACTCAACCTCAGCCCTAATTCCTTCTAAGCATTAATTTTGCTTAGCATTTTCTTTCCTCTTTCTCAACCATTAATTTTGAGAACCACCATTTCGAGAACCACCATTTCGAGAGCAACCATTCCTATTTACCATTTTTCAAGGTTAGGTTTGTCATGTGCAAGCTTTGGACAACAATAACCAGGTGTACAGCCCCTTGGGAGCCATCCCAATATGTTTCCAAGTCTGCAGTGATTCTGGTATTGAAACTTTATTAGGTTTTTTGGCTTAGGCATGCGGTTATAGGATCGCAGAGAAATTGATTTGTAATTTTACTGAACTCTTTCTATTTTTGGCTTAGGCATGTGGTTATAGGATCACGGGGTTGGATGATTCTCTTATGCTTATTTTCTGCTCCTACTCATTTAGCACAAAATCAATTACTAAAAGTCTCATTCCACTAATAAGAGCTATCGATTTTTAAATTTACTTTTCCTCATGTTAATGGCATTTATTGGTTCCACCTCCAGATGTCAATTTTCTTCTTGGTTTGCATTAATTAAACATTGAAGTATATTTATATAATTACTACCAGAAAAACAATTTAACAATCCTTTGCTTTGGGCTTGTTGTGAGAAATAAATAATAAAATATAACCATTCTCAAGCAATCAAATTTCTCTTTCTCCTATTTATTTCTGCTAAAACTTTTATGATATCTAACGCAGGAGTCAAGAAACCATTTCAAGCTATTTTTGTATCAAACCTGAGTTCCCAATCAAAGAAGACATGTCGCGAGAATTAAAAAAGGGTATACTCAGTTCAATAATTTTAATCCAACAGTGTTGTGTAATTTGTTGTCATCTGCTTCAGCCCTGTCCGTCCACTCCAGGGTTAGCTCAAACTTTTTATGTTGTAGTTTACTTTTAGAGCAGCTTGCTTCTTCATGAAGATTTTGTCTCAACTCCGTCATTTTACGAATGTGATAGCTTTGATTTTAGAGATTTCTCAAATTTTTTGGATTTTTAATTGTATATAGGTGCAATCTGCCATAAGAAAAAAAGACTAAGCATGCTTAGATCCAATACAAAGGCCGAGTACTCTTTACTCTTTATGGTTTTGCATTTTTAAAACCTAAGTATCGCCTACAAAATTCAACGCAGTTCGAAATTCATTGACAATAGGAGAGATCTCTTGGATTTCTGTTTTTGGCCATGAAATTTGATCTCATGGCATTGTAATCTAATCAAGTTTTTTTCTTTTTATGATTCCTTCTACTCCTACTATTTCCTCTTTGCTATGTTTAATTTTTCAACTTCTCCTATGTTTTAATTTCTTTGTTGTGTTTCCCATTTCCATTTCTGCTATGTTTTAATTTTTTTGTCTTCCACCTAAAGTGCATTGCATGAAGAATTTAATTTTCCCTCTTCCGCCTGAAGTGCGCCGCATGAAGAATCAACCCAGCACTAAACGCTATACTGAACGCCCACATCTTACCATTATTTGGTAGAATCATTATTTCTTATACATAATAAGCATAAATACAAAAAAAAATATTTTGGGTCAAACCATGAAAGCATACTACTTCAGGTTTGCTGTGAATATTTGCAATCAACCCAACATTATTTGCATAGCTATTTCCTACAATTTCATCTATAATATAGCCACAATGAGGATCAATGAACACCGTACCGTGGTTTCCATTAGAGGCTTTCCCACTGAAAGTGTGACCTAGAATCTGAAAGAGCAGGTTTATGTGGTTACCATGGGTAGAGACTATTTAGGGGAGAAGACAGATCAAACTTAAGATTTCAGAGCAACGGGATATGTCTCATTGATCCCAGTTCTCGCTGGCTGTAATCCACGAAGGTTCGGATGAACACAAATGGTTCCTTGATTGCTCCTTGAAGGAAGACAAATATATAATGAAGTTTAGATCAGCTTTTGAGAGTTGTATGTATGTAATCACCATGATCATCCTCTGTAGTGTATTCTGAAGCAGGTATTGGTGAGCCATGTTTCATTAGAAATAGGTGAAAAGTTTTCCTATGAGCTTTATTTTTCATCTTGGATTTTCACCAAATTTTATTGTCGTTGCTGCTTGATTGTCTATTATGTTTTCATTACTCAATACTTTTATTATTTATTGAGTTAGATTTTCTAAATTTCATGTATACGTTGAGACATATTAAGATATTTGATTTGATTAGATCAGATTATATATCAAGGTCCATCATATTAAGCTATTTGATTAGATTACATCAGAGTAAATATCACCATCGTCCATTCAATTTTTGTCGACCTAAGCGGGCTTAATGAGACAATTTTTTGTTGGTTTTGTGTTGTGGCCCTACTATATGAAGTTGCAATGTTGAATGCTTAACATCACTTTAGTTCCTGACATATCTTTAGTAGCTTTGTTTCAATAAGATTTAAATTGGTTCCATTTTCACATATCATTTATTCATGTCTAGAAATAAAAGAAAATGAACTTATCTACCATTGTTTACATTTCTTAAATTAGCTAGAGGATTTTGTGAGAGGTCATCTCCTCTGATATGCACAAGTATTAAGTTTTTAGTGAATTCTTTCCTATTTTTCTATCTTTTTTCTTATCTTCTTATTTTTCTATACTTTTGTTATTGGTATTGAAGTAAAGATTTGTTACAATCTACTTTTGTCAAGAACGTGTTGCTTGATATCTATTATCATCGTTAGGTTCTATTTGAACATTCTTTTTTTTGAGTCGCCGCCCTCCATCAATTGTTGCCTCCCACGCTGATTGTCGCCACCCCCACCGAATGTTGTCGCCGCCGCTGAATGTCACTGCCTCTGTTGAATGTCGCCTCCCCCGCATGGGGTCCCTGCCCACGACCGATGTCGCCGCCCACGACCGATGTCGCCTCCCACGACCGATGCCGCCGCCCCGACCGATGTCGCCGCCTCCGAATGATGTCGCCGTCCACGACTGATGTCTTCGTCCACGACCGATGTCTTCGCCCACGTCTGATGTCCCCGCTCACGTCTGATGTCGCCTCCAACGACCGATGTCGCCACCCACGACCAATGTCGTCGCCCACGACCAATGTCGTCGCCCACGACTAATGTCGCCACCCAAGAACAATGTCGCCGCGACGATCAGTATCGCCGCTTACGGCACATGTTGCCCCCCACGACCAACGTCGTTGGTTTGTGGGCGAAGCCCGCTTGGTTGCGGGTGAATGTCGTCGCCCACGAACAATATCGTTGCTCCCGACCCATGTCGCCACCCACGACAAATGTCGCCCCACGATCAATATCGCCACACACGACACATGTTGTCGCCCACGACCAATGTTGTTGCCAAGCAAGCAAGCGAAGCAGGCTTAATGAGACAATTTTTTGTTGGTTTTGTGTTGTGGCCCTACTATATGAAGTTGCAATGTTGAATGCTTAACATCACTTTAGTTCCTGACATATCTTTAGTAGCTTTGTTTCAATAAGATTTAAATTGGTTCCATTTTCACATATCATTTATTCATGTCTAGAAATAAAAGAAAATGAACTTATCTACCATTGTTTACATTTCTTAAATTAGCTAGAGGATTTTGTGAGAGGTCATCTCCTCTGATATGCACAAGTATTAAGTTTTTAGTGAATTCTTTCCTATTTTTCTATTTTTTTTCTTATCTTCTTATTTTTCTATACTTTTGTTATTGGTATTGAAGTAAAGATTTGTTACAATCTACTTTTGTCAAGAACGTGTTGCTTGATATCTATTATCATCGTTAGGTTCTATTTGAACATTCTTTTTTTTGAGTCGCCGCCCTCCATCAATTGTTGCCTCCCACGCTGATTGTCGCCACCCCCACCGAATGTTGTCGCCGCCGCTGAATGTCACTGCCTCTGTTGAATGTCGCCGCCCCCGCATGGGGTCCCTGCCCACGACCGATGTCGTCTCCCACGACCGATGTCGCCGCCCACGACCGATGTCGCCTCCCACGACCGATGTCGCCGCCCCGACCGATGCCGCCGCCTCCGAATGATGTCGCCGTCCACGACTGATGTCTTCGTCCACGACCGATGTCTTCGCCCACGTCTGATGTCCCCGCTCACGTCCGATGTCGCCTCCAACGACCGATGTCGCCTCCAACGACCGATGTCGTCGCCCACGACCAATGTCGTCGCCCACGACCAATGTCGTCGCCCACGACTAATGTCGCCACCCAAGACCAATGTCGCCGCGACGATCAGTATCGCCGCTTACGGCACATGTTGCCCCCCACGACCAACGTCGTTGGTTTGCGGGCGAAGCCCGCTTGTTTGCGGGTGAATATCGTCGCCCACGAACAATATCGCTGCTCACGACCCATGTCGCCACCCACGACAAATGTCGCTCCCACGATCAATATCGCCACACACGACACATGTTGTCGCCCACGGCCAATGTTGTTGTCAAGCAAGCGAAGCCCGCTTGGTTGCGGAGAAAGCCCGCTTGGTTGCGGAGCAGCCGGCGGCCTGCCCTGCGCCCACCGGCGGGTTCGCGGGCCTCCGGCGCCCACCGACGGGTTCGCCGGCCTCCGGCGAACCCGCCGGGGGTTGTCCGGCGGCGTGCGGGCAGGGCCACCGCCGGCGGTGTCCCTGCCCGCTCGCCGCCGAACAACCCCCGGCGGGTTCGCCGGAGGCCGGCGAACCCGCCGGTGGGCGCCGGGCAGGCCGGCCGGCGGCAGAGGAGGCCGCGGAAGTGCAGAAGGCGGAAGCGGGGGTATCTGGTTTTTTCGGAGATGAACAGTGCCAGCCTTAGGAGGAAATGTTATAGGAAGCCCTTCTATTTTGAATCCAACGGTCCTTGTTTGATGGAGCTTGATCGAACGGTCTGGATTCATTTGGTGGTGTAATTGAAGATATGTATATTGTTTTATATGATAAAGATATATATATATATCTTTATTATATAAAACAATATAGATATCTTGGAAGCACGCCAAAAATTCATTTTCAGCCGTTGGATCTTCAAAAAATTCATTTTCAACTGTTAGATCTTATGCTTTTCAATATATTTGTGATTTCTCCTCTCTCAACCCCGATAGAAGTCGTGGCCCGCGAGCATTGCGTGCCTCTTCTCCAAGCTTCTCTGCCAGGTCAGCAAGGGCATTCCACTGCCCAAAGCAGGGAGACATCACCCACTCTGACTGATATTCTAGTACATGATGTGTGGAGTCATCCCCCATGTGAGTCTGCTCCACTTAGTGAACCCTCCCATGATGTTATATCTACTAGATCTCTTTTGAGTGTAGATTCCTTGCACACTTCACCTGGTGGTGCACCGAGTCACACACCACACCCGATGGCGCATCGAGTCACATCACCACACCTGATGGCGCACTGAGTGATATTACTATTGGGAGCCGAGAGTTTAGTAGTGATCTCGAGGTGGTCACCCCTACCCTATCTAGGAATACGACCCCTTCTAATGGTTCATTTCTGGAGGACCATCACTCGACTGATGGGTCATTTGACGACCCTCTTATTGAGCATCCAGATGAGCCACCACGTCCATGTGTGGATGGGCTTTATTTGAATAGTACATTTGCGCATTTTAAGACATGGATACCTGCTCCATTGTCTCACTTGATGTTCATAGTGTTGGGGCATCGCCATCTGGTGACTATCACTCTAGATGAGTTATGGGACGTACCACTTGCTGATCATCGTATTTGCGATGAGTTCTTCTATGTTCCACATGGTGAGCCTCCTGATGCCTCATTTTCCCTTAGCACATTTATTACGGTTGTCACACTTTGTGCACATTTATCTGAGATCACTCCATCTGTTGTTGGAGCCTACGTTTGCACACGTCGTATTTGCGACGAATTTTACTATACCCCTCCCGGTGAACCCTCAGATGCACAACTTATGAGTTCCACGCACATTTGGGATGTTTTCATATTTAGTGACACAGTCGAGTTTGAGGGTGCACTCGCTAATTCATTGATTTTATATCTGATCACTGATGTCTCTGATTTGCACTTGAGTGTTCATCGCCTCCGCGATGACTTCTTTTATGATCCACCCCCTGAGCCTCCTGATCATGTACCTCTTTCCGGAGTTACTCTTGGTATCTGAAACCATCGTTTTGCGGCGTTAGTCATGTTAGTAGTTCATTTATTGCATTTGCATGATTTGCATAAAAAAAAATTGAGCGGAAATTTGCATAGTACTTTTGATTTTTTATGCAACTCAATTTAAAAAGCATAAACGAGCTACTAGTTTTAAAATGGATGACTTGATTATGGTTCGGGTAGATCCGGAACGACTACCTTCTGGTACCGTAATGAAGCTAGCTATCGTAGGACTGGACCCTTTTGAGTAGTAAATCGGATTGGGCAAACTGCGTATGAACTTAAGATGTCTTCTGTTTGGGGAGCAAACCCAATTTTTAACGTAGCCTATCTGACTTTATTCCACGATTGCCGGCATGAGTCTTTAGAATTTCCATTGTCTTCTCCTCATTTTGTTTCTTCTGGGTTGGTGAGTGAGAGTGAGGAGCCACATTTAGGACATACCGATGTTCATTCCGCTACTGACACTTCCATCGTAGTTCCTTCTGTTTTTACTGACAGTTTCAGGATGAGCATGGACACTAGGAGAATCCTCTATTCCTGTTACATAGCAGATATTGGACAATAACTACTACTGATGGTGATTTTCAAAGATCTTTGGTTCGTCGGCATGGATGTTGATCTCCTCTCGAATTACCGCTAGGAGCACTCACCAGAGACGAGTGATTTCGAGAGAGAGCGAGTTGGTGGAGATCAACCTAGGTCAGGTCAACGCAAAAGTGCCCGACGTCGCACCCAACCAAATCTTTACCGGCCCTAATTTATGACAATTTAATTTGTGCAATTTATTGTATTAATTTGCAATTTTGTATTTTATTAATTTTCAAAATTTATGTATGAAAATATTTGTGTATATATATATACATATAAAAAGTGTGTTAAAAGTTAAAACCCCACCGAGCCCGGTTCAGCTCCTCCCCGGTTTGCCAGCAGCCGTCTCTTTTTCCCGGGTCCAGTCTCCTGTTCATCTTCACGTTCGGCCCGAGAGAAATGCAAAGCCGCAGATTTAGGGCTTCCAGCAACCCACCATCCATGATCCTTCTTCTACGGAGCACGATCCAGCCCCAGATGTCTCTGCCGACAACCACGGGGAGTTCGTACCTCCACGAAGCCTCTCCCAGGCAGTTACCGTACTTATTCAGTCCGCCATGGCCGCTCATTTCAAGCTTCCGCCGGTCCCAGATTTCGTGGAGGTTCTCCATTTTCTTTGTGTTTTTGTTTTTGAAACCCTATATAAAGGGCTCTCTGTAATCATTTTGGGGTGATGATTGTTGAATGATAAATGGATGTCTGTGAGTTTTGCTTCCCGTACACACTCCTGTGTGAAATTAGAATAGGTGCTGTTGTGTGATAGTTATTGAGGAAGGTGTAGCAATGGTTGTTTGCCTCCGGTTTAGGTTATTGTTAAGATTGATTTGGTTACAGTAAAGTTTAGGATAATAACGAATAGTGAATTTCATCGGCTACTGTGAGGTTGATGAGATTGGATTTGCTGCTTGCAATTTGTTGCCCGGTTTAGAAGGAGAGAAATGACGACGTTGCTGTATTGTGCTTCCTGATAGAGGTAGGTTTGTTGTGAGTGAGATTATGAGTGATTTAGATCTGCTGTTATTTTTTAATTTCCGTTGGAGCCACTTTGATGGAGAAAAGTAGGAAGGGTTAGCTTTGTGCTTGTCGGTGAACAGTTAGTGATAAAAAGAGATTAAGTTTATGTCTTGTGATTAGAGATTTCGTGGAGCCACTCTTGAGTGTGACAGAGTGAAATTAGGTTGTTTAGTTTGTGGCTTTCTCACGTCGTGAGTGAATTGGATTTTGTGGAACCACTTTCGTGTGAGAGTGAGTGAAAGTTTCTCTTTGGTACCCGTGTGCGATAACGGCCGACCTCGGAGTGGAGATCGAAGGTGACGAGAAATTCCTCGCGTGATCGTCATCGACTTCGAATACGGAAGACGCCTCTTTCGTGGGTAATTGTTTTTATCTCTTTCTTTGTGTGTGCCTCTATTTTATCTCGTAGGATAATAGACTCATTGCTGGGTTTTCGCCCGAGTTTTATCAGCGAACGCTACGTCGAAAACTCCAAACGGAAACGTATTTGGAGTTCACAATTTCCGTTGTGCTACGACAAGGGGAATAGAACAAAATTGAGAGCTTCCTTCCCCGGATTTAATTGAACTATTTTATTTAAGAAAATCATTTTTATAACAAAATAGCAATTTTGTGCTTTATAAAAAAATTAGTTGTCTTATTTCTTAAAGTCCGTGCAAATTCTGCTCTAAATTTTAGCAAAATTAGTATAATCCTCGCGTGCATTTAGGGTTTTCTAGAAAAAGCCGACAGGCGCGCAAACCCTACGCGCCGTCCTGCATCACTTAACATCCTTTGTTACGATATCCAAAACTCTCGTCGAGGCCTGAATTCAACATCAGCCTCTAACGTCGGATCTCGCCTCTCAATGTGCTTAGAAGGAAGAAGTCGGTATTGTCATGATGATGGCCCGTGTCCCCCATATCTCTAGTGTCCTTGCAAATATTCTCTCGCCCTGCACGATTCTTTCCCACGCATATATGTGCTCCATGGTGTTGAAAGTGACACGCCCCCAAGAAGCTCCGCTCTTCTAAACATTGTCCAACCCCACCACAAGCTCGTGGGGATCGCACCGGCTCTCGTGGGCGGGGTCGCGACAGATGGAATCACTCAAGCGGTATCGACACTCGCGTGTGTACCTATTGTGCCCAAGATGGTCATTTGGAGTCTACTTGCTTTCGTAAACTTGGTGTACCTTTGTGTCCACCGCAACAAAATGCCTCTATTATGATAGATGCTCACTCCACTGCCCAAGCTGACATTGACAGCTTGCACACTCAATTTCAGCATCTTCAAGGTTTGATCAATCCCTCTCCTGGCACTGTGGCGTCTATTTCAAATGAAGTTATCTCTTATTTTTCCAATAGTCAAGCATGGATAGTGGCCTCAGGTGTTATGAATCATATTACTCCACAAAAGCCGCACAAATACTTAGACTCTGTATGCACTATGTTCATCGCGGTGGCTAATGGAGAAAATATTTGTATGCCTATGCCAAATGTTTGAGAGAGAGCGAGTGATTTTGGGGACATTCTAATTTATGACAATTTAATTTGTGCTTTATTGTATTAATTTGCAATTTTGTATTTTATTAATTTTCAAAATCTCTCAGCTCTCTCTCTCTCTCTCTCTCATCTTCTTCTGCTCTTCTCCATGATCTCTTCTACGGAGCACGATCCAGCCCCAGATGCCCCGACAACCACGGGGAGTCGGTTCAGGCAGTTACATTATTCAGTCCGCCATGGCCGCTCATTTCAAGCTTCCGCCGGTTGTGGAGGTTCACTTTGTGTTTTTGTTTTTGAAACCCTATATAAAGGGCTCTTGTAATCTTTTTGTTAATGTAAATGGATCTAGTTTTGCTTCCCGTACACACTCCTGTGTGAAGATCTGTTGATAGTTATTGAGGAAGGTGTAGCTGTTGTTTGCTCCGGTTTATATTGTTAAGATTGATTTGGTTACATTTTAGGATAATAACTTGAATTTCTCGGCTACTTGAGGTTGATGAGATTGGATTTGCTTTGTTGTGCAGAAGGAGAGAAATCGATTGCTGTAGTGCTTCCTGATAGAGGTAGGTTTGTTGTGAGTGAGATTATGAGTGATTTAGATCTGCTGTTATTTTTTAATTTCGGAGTATCATTGGTAAAGGATTAAGTTTATGTCGATTAGAGATTTCTGGAGCCACTCTTGAGTGTGAAGAGTGAAATTAGGTTGTTTAGTTTGTGGCTTTCTCATTGAGTGAATTGGATTTTGTGGAACTCTACTCTTTGGTACCTTGGATGTCGGAGTGGAGATCGAAGGTGACGAGAAATTCCCGCGTGACGTCATCGACTCTCGGAAGACGCTCCTTAATGTGTGTGTGCCTCTATTTTATCTCGAGGATAATAGACTCATTGCTGGGTTTTCGCCCGATGACTGGAAAACAAACGGAAACGTATTTGGAGTTCACAATTTCCGGCGCAAGGGGAATAGAACTTGGTCCTTCCCCGGATTTAATTGCTCCTTTTCTTTATAAAAAATTAGTTGTCTTATTTCTTAAAGTCCGTGCATTCTCAAGAAAATTAGTATAATCTCCTCTGGGGTTTTCTAGAAAAAGCCGACAGGCGCGCAAACCCTACGCGCCGTCCTGTCCATCCTTTGTTATATCCAAAACTCTCGGACTTCATCTCTAACGTGATCTCGCCTCTCATGTGCTTGAAGGAAGAAGTCATTTTTGCCCGTGTCCCCCAATCTCTAGTGTCCTTGCAAATATTCTCTCGCCCTGCACGACTTTCCCACGCATATATGTGCTCCATTTTGAAAGTGACACGCCCCCAAGAAGCTCCGCTTTTAAACATTTCCAACCCCACCACAAGCTCTGGGGATCACCGGCTTGTGGGCGGGGTCGCGACTCACTCAAGCGAGCACTCGCGTGTGTACTATTGTGCATTTTGGAGTCTACTTGCTTTCGTAAACTTGTTCCTTTGTGTCCACCGCAACAAAATTCAGAGAGCTCACTCCACTGACTGACTTGATTGCAAAATTTCACATCTTCATATTTTTGGATCAATCGGTGTGGCGTCTATTTTCTTACTTTATTTTTCCAATATTGATGTGGCCTCATTTATGAATCATATTACTCCACAAAAGCCGCACTCTAGTATGACTTGTTCATCGTTATGGAGAAACCACCCCTGTTTGTGATTTACTTCATATTTGCTTTGATCTGTCTCGTGTCTTTCTTTGAGAATCGATAGACACTGAGTATCTTGGTAAAGGGCGACTGTCAAACATTCTCTAACCTTGGATGTTTCCCCCACCATTCTCTCCTTTGTGATGACGATGACGCACGGCGCCCTGATCAATTCTCAAGAAAGCTCTCTGTCTCTATGGACTTCAAAGCTCTCATCGTAAGGCGCTCATAATATTATAAAACACAATATTTTTGGATATCGTATTTTCTTACTTTTATTGATGATTACTCTTGTATGACTTGGTTATATTTACTTCATATTTGTCATGGTAGTCTCTCATTAAAGCTCTTCGTAAGGATAATTGTGTGAGAACTGAGTAAAATATTTGGAGTATCATCCCTCAAACTTCTTGTGTCTACACTACTTAGCAAAATAACGTCGTTGAACGCAAGAACCTCCATTTCTTTGAGGTTGCTTACTCCTTAATGTTTCGAATGCAGGTTCCCAAGTGTTATTAGAACTTTGCGGTATCTTTTGCATGCTACCTCATCAATTGTATGCGCTCTTCGATTCTTGAATTTGCGGCGCCCTTCGGTATCTTGTTCCTATCAACACCACCTTTTTCCATGACACCTCCCATCTTTGGTTGTGTTATGTTCACTGCCTTGGCCCTTCTATGGACAAACTAACACCTCTTCGATGGATATTCCCGCACTCCGAAAGATTACGTCTGTTATTTTCCTACTGACCGCAGCTAATTAACAGTGCCGATATAACTTTCCTTGAGAACCAACCTTTTCACTTCGTGCTTCCTACTTCTACAAACACCCCTACATTACCTCGCCATGTCATTCCTATCATATCTCCACTTCTCCCTACACCCACTACAATCCCTTCCAAACTGTCTATTACTCGTGTATATAATCGATGTCCCCTCGTGCGGCAGACCAGCAATAGTTACCATCTACTGATGATACTTCGAGCCCTGCCATTTTGGTACCAGCCTCACCGCTCATCTTATATCTAGTTATGTTTCATTCAATTGCATGTTTCTAGCGCTTCACAAATTTGCAACATTGATGCACCCCGCGTCACATCATTTTTTATTATTTTTATCGCCGTGTCTTTTATTATAATAGCGCACACTTTTGCGCATTTTTGGGTTATTGTGTAGCGTAGAGTTGTATTGCGCGTGTTATGAGCGCTTGTGTTAAATTTGTATCGCGCACGCTTTCGCGCAATTTTTGTTTGGCTCGTTGGTGTGACCGGCCAACGAGACCTTAAATGCATAGATCCGTTAATTAGGAGAAGGGTTAGTTTAGGGCAAGCTTAGGAATTTAAATATTTTTATTTAATATTTCAGTTATAAATTGATTCCCCTTGAGAGGCCATTTAAATCACCTACTTTTGCCCACTTAAAAGAACCCAGCCAGCCCACTCCCAAAAACCCACCACCAAGGCCCATTTTTCCTCCTCCAAAACCCTAACCCCCACTTATTATAAAAGCAAACCCCCCCCCAACCCTAATCAGCGGTTGGAAATAGAACTAAACCGAGATCTTTCTCTCGGTTTGGTTCCGTCCAGCGCCGCACAGCCCGAAGCCGCAATTCTTCACTGTTACTGCTCGACGGAAGCCCGACACCGCCTCCTTCCCGCATCTCCTCTTCCTGTCAGAGCCTCCGACGACCCAGCCCGCGCCGTCCAACACTCCGCTCCATCTTGGCGCCACCAGGGAAACCCTTTCCCGATGCCATTACTGCCGCTTGAAGCTCCAGTGTTCTTCTTCCCCGACGAAGCCGTCTCCTGAAGCTCCGTCTGCCGCCGACAAGGTCACCAGAGCTCTCCTTGGGCGTCGTAGACCTCTTCCGCACCTTACTCCAGCAGATCCGGCAAGCCTCCATCGTTCTTCTCCTCTGCTGAGCCTCTTTCTTCTGTGCAGCCATCCTGCCAATTCATACAAACCTTACCTGCAGCCGCCGGGTAGTCCACTCTTGAAAATTCTTTACCCTCCAGGGGACTCTGTCGGTATACCTCTCTAGACTCCATCTGTCGGTTACATTTTATGCTTAAAATTAAAATGAATAGTTATCATTAAGAGCTTGCCCTAATTAATTCCATTTCCTGATTACCGTCATTTTGTTACACGTGCATGCCACCTATTAGTTTCGGTGCTTGTGGAATTAGGATTTGCGACGCTAATGCGTTTGTGCGGTAGCCTTGCATGCGCGAGCGACACCTTGACCGTTTAGTTCGTTAAAATAGCCCGCGAAGTGCCCTCGCGCCCACAATATTTTAAAAGATCTTATTTTATTAGTTTTCAAAAAAAACTACACCCTACCTTGGATCACATAAGTTTGGTGTGGCTGCTGCGATATTTCACTCCTATCATGGGATAGCCGAGCGTCGGTCGTTTGCAAACTTTAAGTTTAAGGTTTTCCAGTTTATCCATGGAATCAAGAATGGAACACCTAGAGGGAAATTTAGGAGATATAGGTAAGCGAATGGAAGAAATTATGGCCGCTGTCACTACACTCACCCTCTCAGTCAGAGACACAAACCAAGTCATGATAGGGTTGCGTACTACGGTTAACAATTTGGAAGCATGGTATCACTTAGGGGGTCCGCTGCACAACCCCCTACTACTCTTGCACGACATCCTACACCACCAGAACCCCAACAAGCACATCAAGATAATATGAATCCCCCTAGATGGGATGCTGGTATCAAACTGGATGTTGGGGATTTTGAGAGCACACTAGAGCCTGAGGTGTGTCTTGATTGGTGCGAGCGACTTGAGCGATTCCTCAGCTGGAAGCTCACACCTGCCCACCAGCAGGTGGAGTATGCTACCTTGAAGCTGAAGGGTCCCGCACTCACAGGTGGAGTATGCTACCATAAACATGGTGGGGGCAAGTCGAGCGGAAGCGCTACACTATGGGACAACCACCTATCACCATCTGGGTTGAGTTCAAAGCTCAACTCAAGAGGAAGTATGTTCCCGCAGATTTCATGCAGACCTTGTATCGTAGGTATCACAACCTACGACAAGACAAGCAAACTATCGACGAGTACACGAATGAGTTCTTAGTCCTCCAGTCACGCTTAGATCTGAATGAGGAAGACCACATGGTTGTGGCCCGTTATTTGAATGGGCTACGATACGCTATACGAGACCAGTTAAAGCTTCATGATTTTCGGGACCTTGGAGAGATCTCCAACCGAGCACGTCGAGCGGAGGCCCTCCAGAAGAGGACATCTGGTCAGAGGTCTACTGATGGACCTAGGTCTACTGATAGACCCACTTCGAGCACCCCCACTACTACACTCACATCTGCTACTACTGATTCCCCACCTCTTACCATTATTGGTGCCCCGACTTTACACCCTGGCCCGTCCCAGGGTAAGGAGCTCATAGGAGCCTGACCCCACACTGGAGTGTTTCGATGCTTCAAGTGTATGGAGCCTGGGCACAAATCTTCTGAGTGCCTGCGATGTCAGTTCGTTGTTGTGATTGATTCCACCTCCGGGGGTGAACCAGAGTATGGGGTCTACCTTAGTGACCCCCAGCCTGAGCCCCTGCCCGAGGTTGATAGCGTCGTCGAGGACGAGGGCGAGGGCGAGCAAGCAAAGCAGCTAGTCTGTGTTCTTCACTCTACTTTGGTTACCTCTGGCGGGACCGTTGAGCATGATCCTCGGAGAAAGGAAATTTTCTGCACTACCGCCGGCATTCAGGAGCATTTATGTTCTATTATTATTGATAGCGGCAGTATGGAAAACTACGTGTCTCAGCGTATGGTGGAGAAGTTAGAACTTGTGACGCGCCCCTTAGAGCAATCGTACCACCCTGATCGCAAATCCAACTTGGAGAACCAATGCGCTCCTACCAATTGATCGAACAACTCGTCGATTCGGGGTAGCGGATAGGTGTTCCGCATTGTCAGTCGGTTGAGCTCTTGATAGTCTGTACATAATCGTAAGGTCTCATCTTTCTTCTTAACGAATAGAACGGGGGATCCCCAAGGTGATGAGCTGGGGCGAACAAATCCTGATTGCACCAGTTCTTGCAACTGAACTCTAAACTCTGCGAGTTCCTTCGGGGTCATTCGATAAGGGGTCCTGGAGACGGGCTTGGCACTCGGTACTAGCTTAATTTGAAAATCCACCTCTCTATGTGGGGGTAGTCCTGGCAATTTCTCAGGAAATACCTCGGGAAAATCCCGCACCACTCGCACATCCTTCATATCTATTCTCCTCTCTTTCAAATCGAAACATATCATGTAAACTTCATCCCCTCTCATGTGGGCTTTCAAGGCCTGAATTTAAGATAGTAACAAGCGTGGTGCGAATCTTATACCTTGGAAAATGACTTTAGTGTTTCCGTGTCTCAAGTAAATCCGCTTCTCCGAGCAGTCAATCCTTGCGTAATGTCAATTCAACCATGTCATCCCCAAAATGAGGTCGAATTCCGGCATCCTCAAAACTATGGTAGGGGTGTCGAAAGTCTTTCCTCCTAGGAGTATCTCCAAGTCGCACTTGGCGGTTGCGGTCATCTCTAAGCCATCTGGGAGGCGTAATCTCCGAGCAATACCAGTGAGGTATTGCACTCCTTCTAGGTCTTTAACAAAGTCTGCTGACACAAACGAGCGTGTGGCACCATTATCGAATAGAGTATAGGTCGGTTTCTCACTAACCATTACGCCTAAGTATCAAAATTGTAAAGGCTCAAGCCAGATTCCTAGAACAAACTTATGAAGACTAAGGACGAATGCTTATAATGTATGAATTTCTTCCTCATAGTCCTCGTCCTGAAGCTGGGTCCTGCTTCCATTACTCCTTCAGAGGGTCTCTTAATGCTTGTCTGAACATCCAAAAGATCTGCTTCCAACCACTTTACCATATCTATTATCTCAGCCAAGCTCGAGTCTGCTATGCGACATCGCCCCAATCGATGTATGTCACATACTTCTTGGACGACCATGGCAGTATGACCGACATGTCCTGCATGATGGTGTGAGGAACTCCCATTCTTTTGATCAACATGAGCGTAAAATTAGTTTTCTTCCCCGGAAGAATGGTCTTGTTCCTAGAGCACTTGGGAGGACCTCAGAAGCATCTACTTCGTCGTCCTTAGTCTCCACTACACCACTCCTATTTAGTGCTACACTTCGGTCTGGGCCCTCGCTCCAGGAAGTGGCGTCTGATTCTCAAGAGTCGTCTATCTTGGGTACTCTGGAAGCAATACCTTTTATTGACTTCATATTTGACGAGCACGCGTTTAGTCCGCATCGTTTGTCCTTGGTGGCAGTCGAGCACATTGAGGCACCTCACCGCGATCGTTTGATCTTCGAGATTTTTAGGTCGAGTCGTACGAGGAGAATTGAGATGACTCGTAGATTTTATACTCCTCGTCGGGACACCCGTTTCCATGATTTTTTTGTGGAAGATCATGATCGATATATTTGGGATCTGTTTAAAATTGTGGCTCGAGTGAGATTTCATTGGGTGAAATCAAAGAGATGGACGAACTTGGTCTAGCAGACGTTCGTAGGTGTCTATCGGACGGGCGTATGTTGCATTATGAGTTACTGATTCCACGGACTGATTCCACTTGCTTCCTGTTCTCCCTACTGCCACAGGTTTTCCCCACACCCCGCCTTTGTCATCTCTGCAAGCTCTAATAATTACTGTTTATTTAAATATTTTGCATAAAATTTTGACTAATGGATTGCGAGCTTTTGGGATGAGAGGTTACCTGCAGGTTTTGGGTCGCAACCATGACATCAGCAGGATAGTATGCAACATCTCTCCGATCGACGCTTGGATTTCCTACTTGCAGGTTACATCGAGTCTCGTCGGGGCCGAGCTATTTCAACCCCGGGAGAATTGATGCAACCCGCGTCGCCTCGTCTTTTATTATTTTTATAGCCGTGTCTTTTATTATTGTAGCGCACACTTTTGTGCATTTTTGGATTATTCTATAGCGTAGAGTTATATTGCGCGTGTTATGAGCCCTTGTGTTAAATTTGTATTGCGCACGCTTTCACGCAATTTTTGTTTGGCTCGTTGGTGTGACCGGCCAACGAGACCTTAAATGCATAGGTCTGTTAATTAGGAGAAGGGTTAGTTTAGGGCAAGCTTAGACATTTAACTATTTTTATTTAATATTTAAGTTATAAAATCATTCCCCTTGAGAGGCCATTTAAATCACCTACTTTTGCCCACTTAAAAGAACCCAGCCAGCCCACTCCCAAAAGCCCACTCCCAAAAGCCCACCACCAAGGCCCATTTTTCCTCCTCCAAAACCCTAACCCCCACTTATTATAAAAGCAACCCCCTAACCCTAATCAGCGGCTGGAAATAGAACTGAACCGAGATCTTTCTCTCGGTTTGGTTCCGTCCAGCGCCGCACAACCCGAAGCCGCAATTCCTCACTGTTCCTGCTCGACGGAAGCCCGACACCGCCTCCTTCCCGCATCTCCTCTTCCCGTCAGAGCCTCTGGCGACCCAGCTCGCGTCGTCCAACACTCCGCTCCATCTTGATGCCACCAGGGAAACCCTTTCTCGCCGCCATTACTGTTGTCTGAAGCTCCAGTGTTCTTCTTCCCCGACGAAGCCGTCTCCTGAAGCTCCGTCTGTTGCCGACAAGGTCACCAGAGCTCTCCTTCGGAACCGTCGACCTCTTCTGCACCCTACTCCAGCAGATCTGGCAAGCCTCCATTGTTCTTGTCCTCTGCCGAGCCGCTTTCTTTTGTGCAGCCATCCTGCCAATTCATCCAACCTTACCTGCAGCCGCCGGGTAGTCCACTCTTGAAAATTCTTCACCCTCCAGGGGACTCTGCCTTATACCTCTCTAGACACCATCTGTCGGTTACATTTTATGCCTAAAATTAAAATGAATAGTTATCATTAAGTGTTTTCCCTAATTAATTCCATTTCCTGATTACCGTTATTTTGTTACACGTGCATGCCATCTATTAATTTCGGTGCTTGGGGAATTAGGATTTGTGACGCTGATGCATTTGTGTGGTAGCCTTGCGCGCGCGAGCGACGCCTTGACCGTTTAGTTCGTTAAAATAGCCCGCAAAGTGCCCTTGTGCCCACAATATTTTAAAATATCTCATTTTATTAGTTTTCAAAAAAAACTACACCCCACCTTGGATCACATCAAACATCTTTGTCGACTATTTTCACCTCTACTTTTCTAGAAGCTCTACAAAATTCAGGGTGGCGGACTGCTATGGATGAAGAAATGACAACTCTCTTGGCTAATCACACCTAAGACCTTATCCCACTTCCTCTTGGTCAGACCTGTGTGGGTTGTAAGTGGGTCTTCACCATCAAGCATGGTCCAAATGGGGTCGTTGATCATCTAAAAGCTTGTCTTGTAGCTCGTAGTTTTACATAGCAACAGAGCATCAACTATGAGGAGACATTCTAGCCCAATGTGAAGCTGAATATTGTCCGGATTTTGATCTCTCTGGTTGTTCATCATCACAAGTTGTTGCATCAATTGGATGTGAAAAATGCTTTCTTGAATAGTGATATCGTTGACACTGTTTACACGTAGCAGTCTCGTGCGTTTGAACCACAAGGGACTAAGGGAGAAACTTGTATGTCACATCAAGAAGTCTTTTTATGGTCTCAAACAATCTACTTGAGCGTGATTTGACAAATTTACTCATGTCATTCGTGATGTTGGATTTACTCGAAGCTCGGTCGACTACTCTCTTTTTACTCGTCACCACTTGACAGACACAGTGATACTTTTAGTGTATGTTGATGATATTCTTATCAAGGGCAATGATGTTAAAGGCATAAACATGATCAATAAACACTTGGTATCCCTTTTCAGACCAAAGATTTGGTCAATCTCAGATATTTTCTCAGTATCGAGGTTGCTTGTCTCTCTGATGGCTCGTGTTATCTCAACAGAAGTATTGTCTAGATCTTCATAATGTTGACTATTCTGAACGTAAGCATGCAGATACATCTATGGATGTCAACCAGAAGCTCTGTTTGCATAGCTCCGACTCTGACCTACTACTCCCAAATCTAGAATATTACTGTCATCATGTAAGCAAAAAGATTTATCTTACAGTTACACAACTTGATGCATCCGTTGTTGTTAGGATTGTTAGTCGTTTCACGCATGCTCCACGAACTTCTAATCTTCAAACAGTTGAGTATATCCTCTGATATCTGAAGAGTGCTTCTGTTCAAGGGCTTGTGTATAAGCCTTCTTAATCCTTATCTCTCATTGTCTTCTCAGAGATTGACTATGTTGGTTGTCTGGATGATCATCGATCCACTAGTGGTTATTACACCTATTTAGTGGACACCTTATCACCTAGAGAAGCAAAAAAACAAATTGTGGTTGCACGATCATCTACAGAAGCAGAGTATCGCTCAATGACCTCAGTCATTTCTGAACTTGCGTGGTTGGAAAGTCTTCTTAGTGATTTAAGTGTGAAACTCTCCTCTACAGCTACTCTCTTTTGTGATAGTCAGGTAGTTATCCACTTTGCAAATAATCTCGTATTTCATGAATGTACTAAGCACATCGAGCTTGACTGTCACTTTATCCAGAAGAAAGTGTGGATGAAGAAACTGGACTTGAGACATGTCCCTGCGGTGAGACAGATTGCTGATATTCTTACTAAGGTCTTACCTCGTCCACTTTATCACCAGTTTTTGTCAAGTATGGTTCACATGATTTGCATGCTCCAACTTGTGTGGGAATGTTAAAATAAATTGTACAAAGGCCCACACAAATGACCCATTATTGATTCATTACACTCTAGAGAATTAGGCTTCGTTTGGTTCGGCGTTTCGCCGCCTCCGTTTGGAGCAAACGCCGCCGAACGGCGGGTAAACAAATGGGTTCCGACAGCGTTTGCTCCGTTTGCACCCGCAGCAAGGAGGAAACGACAATGATCCGCTCTGGTTTGAACCCCACCTCTCCCCCTCCGGTTCCAAAGTCCCGTTTCGACCCGCCGGTTGCACCTGCCACCGCCGAACCAAATATAGTCTTAGTCTCTTGAATTGGAGTTTTGTCTCCACTCCCTCTTCTTATTTATAATTGTACAAAATCTTGTAATAGGAATAATTTATGAGAGTTAATAAATATTAATTTAATTTCTCTTCAAATTTGAACTTCTCTATAAAAATATTTAAACTTTATTTTTTTCAAAATATATAGTTGATAAATAAATAACGCCAACAATGGTTGTGATGTTGGGCAGGGCTGCATACCGCGCTTGGCTTAAATATGATCAAGAATATCACTGTAAGTTCACTTTGGATTGTGAGTGGTGTGTCATGTTCCATGTTTGTAGTCCAAATTGACATTATGGGTGCGATCAGAAATGATACTACGGGTCCATTATCAAACAAATCCTTAATCAATACTGTTATTAAGAAGTGATTAATATTTATGGAAGAAAAAAATACAAGCATTCTGTTAAGGGAGAAACTACTAAGGAGCAACTAAGAGAGAAAGATCTAGGGATTAAGAGAGGATTTAGGGTTAGGAGGGAGAAGGAGGCTACCTGATTATACTCTGCATGAACCCCCAAAGGGGGCTGCCCGGATATATTTATATCCGGGCCTGGAAGGGCCGGCCGCCCCTTCCCAAAGGGGCTGAACCCGCCTGGTTCAGCCCCTGGCCGGCCGGTTCACTGATTGGGGGCTGAACCGGAAGGTTCAGCCCCGTTGTTTAGCGCATCCTTGCTCCTCCGAACATAGTGGCGACCCGTAAAGCGTAGCGGGGGCGTAACATTCCCCTCCCCATCAAGAACCAACTTGTCCGCAAGGTGGTAATCCGGGTAGAGCTCCTTGAAATCGAAGAAGTCTACCCAAGAGTTGTGTGCTGCCGGCAGATTCTTCCACTGGACCAAGAGCTCGGGCCGGTATTCCGTGCCCCGAATCTTCCACCTGTGCCGTAAGATATCCTCAGGGAGCGGACGCAGCTCGCCCGCAGGCGTAACCTCAGGTAAGAAAGAACTTGACTGGACATGCGGACCCAACTTCCGCTTGAGCAAAGAGACGTGAAAGGTAGGATGAATGCGGGAACCGGCCGGTAACGCCAACGTATAAGCCACCGGCCCCACCCTGCTGAGGATCTGAAAGGGGCCGTAGTAGCGCGGGGAAAGCTTATGGTTGCCACGACGAGCCACAGACAACTGCCGGTACGGCTGGAGCTTGAGAAAAACTTCATCGCCCACGGCGAACTCCCGCTCTGTGCGGTGCTTGTCCGCCTGGGACTTCATGCGTTCCTGTGCCAGGCGGAGGTTCTCCCGAAGAGTGACTAACATACGATCCCGATCCAGAAGAGCCCGATCCACCGCCGGAAGGGCAGTGCTGCCAGGCTCATAACTGGCCAAGGTCGGAGGAGGGCGGCCGTAAACCACCTCAAACGGCGTCATCCTGCTGGCAGAATGATATGACGTATTGTAACAGTACTCTGCCCAGTGTAACCAATCCGGCCAACTCCGAGGCTCATCCATCACAAAGCAACGAAGATATGTCTCGACACCCCGATTGAGGACCTCCGTCTGACCGTCCGACTGCGGATGATTGGCCGTGTTGAAGTGTAAGCGGGTACCCTGCAACCTGAAGAGCTCCCGCCAGAACCCACTGACGAAGGTGGGATCGCGATCCGAAATAATGGCCCGAGGAAGGCCATGCAGGCGAACAATGTCCCGAGCAAAAAGCGCGGCTACAGACTCCCCGGTATACGGATGGCTGAGGGCCAGAAAATGGCCGTACTTTGAAAGCTTATCCACGACCACCAAAATGACGGACTTGCCTTTCGACTTAGGCAGCCCATCGATAAAGTCCATGGAAACTGTGTCCCAAATAAGCTGCGGAATATCCAATGGCACGAGGAGCCCGGCCGGAGAAGAAGTCTCATATTTCTGTCGCTGGCAGATGTCACAGTGGCGAACAAACTGCTGAATGTCCCGTCGCATGCCGGCCCAAAACACGTTTGCGCGCGCCCGCTGGAGGGTCCGGAGCACCCCCGCATGACAGTCGGTGGGAGAGGAGTGGAACTCATGCATCAAAACCGTCTTCCAAGCTGAATCGGCGGGAACGACCACCCGTCCCCGATAGTATAGCCGGCCGTTACACAAGTGATAGCCGGTCGGCCCCGGCTCGCCCCGCTGTAAAGAGTCCACCAATGGCCGAAGCGTGTCGGACCGCAACACTTCCTCCTGAATATCCTCCAAAGAGTCAACCAACGGTCCCGAAATATTGGAGAGAGCAGCTCCTGGGAGACGAGAGAGGGCATCGGCGACCACATTCTCTTTGCCGCGGCGATACACAATCTCATAATCGTAGCCCAGAAGCTTGGTAACCCATTTTTGCTGTAGAGGCGAAGAGACCCGCTGGTCCAAGAAGTGCTTCAGACTCTGGTGGTCCGTCTTGATCTTAAAGTGCCTGCCCAACAAATAGGGCCTCCATACCGCCACCGCGTGAATGATGGCCAACATCTCCTTCTCGTAGGCCGAGAGGCCCAAGGTACGAGGAGCCAGGGCCTTGCTGTAGAAGGCTATTGGTCGTCCCGCCTGCATCAAAACCGCCCCGATGCCGACCCCCGACGCATCGGTCTCCAGAACGAACTCCTTCGTGAAATCGGGTAGGGCAAGCACGGGTGTGGAGGTCATGGCCCGTTTGAGGGCCTGAAATGCCTCCTTCGTCTCCTCAGTCCAAGAAAAGGAATCCTTCTGCAGCAGCTGGGTCAAGGGCCGGGCTATCTTTCCATAATCCTGGACAAACCGTCGGTAGTACCCGGTGAGGCCCAAAAAACCCCGCAAGGCCCGGACTGTCACCGGTCGCGGCCAGGACTGCATACTCTGAATCTTCCGTGGATCGGCTCGAACACCCTGACCGGAAACCAAATGGCCCAAATACTCCACCTCCTCCTGCCCGAAGGAACACTTGGAACGGTTGGCATAAAGATGGTGTTGGCGGAGTCTCTCAAGGACCTGCCCCACGTGGTGCACGTGGTCCTCCCAGGTGGTGCTGTAGATAAGGATATCATCAAAGAAAACCAGGACGAATTCCCGCAAAAAATCTCTGAATATCTCGTTCATGTTGGCCTGGAATGTCGCAGGCCCCCCAGTCAGTCCGTTGGCCATAACCAGAAACTCATAATGGCCGTCATGCGTCCGGAACGCCGTCTTATGAACATCCTCCTGAGCCATCAAAATCTGATAATAGCCGGAACGAAGATCCAGCTTGGTGAATCGTTGCGCCCCATGCAGCTCATCCAGTAACTCTTCGATGTGAGGAATCGGGAAATTATCTTTGACAGTAGCGCCGTTCAAAGCCCGGTAGTCCACGCAGAATCTCCAAGACCCGTCTTTTTTCTTGACCAGAATGATAGGAGCCGAGAAGGAGCTCGTACTCGGCCGAATGATGCCGGCTTCCAGCATCTCGCGGACACTCCGTTCAATCTCCGCCTTTTGCACGTGTGGGTAACGGTACGGCCGAACATTCGTCGGCTCTGCATCCGCCTTGAGCGGAATACGGTGGTCGCGAAACCGCGGTGGTGGCAAAGTACGTGGCTCCTGAAAAACATCAGCATAATCTGTCAGAAGTAACTGTAACTGAACCGGTACCTCAGAAGGCGTGGAATTGCCGGTCTGGACCTCCCGAAGGACCGCCATCAGCTGTCCGTCCCCGCTCAACCGCTGCAAGCTGCGAAGAGAAACCTCCTTAACAGGAGAAGACATGATCCCTTGCAGGCAAAACTGTTTTTCTCCGTGCCCAAACTCCATAGTCATTTGTTTCCAGTCAAACGTCACCCGCTGTAACTGGCGCAACCACTGAACTCCCAGCACCATGTCTGAGCCCCGAATAGGTAACAGGTAGACGTCAGTCCTTCCCACATAGTCACGTATCCGCATTTCCACTCCCCGCAGCACCCCCTCGCACTGCAGCCGGCTGCCATCCGCCACCATAACGTGAAAGGCAGCTCCCCTGTCAATCACGTGCCCAACTCGTCGTGCCACATCGGGATGTATGAAGTTGTGGGTACTCCCACTGTCCACCAGAATGGTAACTCTTTCTTGGGCAATCCAGCCCGCCAGCCGCATAGTAAGCGGGGGAGCGCAACCCTCAAGGGCATGTATAGAAACCTCGAACTCAATTTCCTCCACATCTACCTCCAGCTCCTCATCCGGAGCCGGCTCTTCCGCGTCTTGATGCAACATGAACACCTGTATCTTCTGGCATTTATGACCTGGCACAAACTTCTCGTCGCAGTTAAAGCACAGACCCTTCTCCTTTCGAGCGGACAACTCACTCCAAGATAACCGAGTCACAGTCGGCTTGGTACCCGTAGGCTGCTCCCGTCGTGCTGCGGTCGCAGGAGTCAAAGCCGGCCTACTCATGGTGCGAGCCCTCTGCCGGTTGAACCTCTCCTCCTGTATACGAGCCAAGGTAATCGCGTGGTTCAATGATCGAGGCATGAGTGCTTGCACCTCGTCTCGAATGTGCTCCTTGAGACCAGATATGAAACAGCTGTAGAGTGTCCGCTCTGACCACTGAACCCGATTTGCCAACTTCTCGAACTCCGTACAATACTCCATCACCGACCCTTTCTGACGAAGCTTCTGAAGGAGGGCCTCAAAGTTCTCGTACTCCAACGGGCCAAACCTGACCGAAAAACCCTCCACAAATTCCCCCCAAGGTACGTACTCCCTTCCTCGCAGGAACCACTGCGTCCACTGGAAAGCGTCGTCCTTCAAATGGAAGGACGCTAACTGCACCCACTGGCCTTCAGGCACTTCCTGGTATTGGAAAAATAGTTCCGCATTTTGGATCCACTCCAAGGTGTCGCCGCCCTCGAACTCCGGAAAGTACATCCGAGTTAATCCGGGAGTTAATCGGTGTCCCCCCTGACCTCCTTCCCGTCTTGCGGGCTCCCCTTGCTCGAAACCGCCGTAGCCTTGATGCGGACCTGCTCCCCAAGGAGGGGGTTGTGGCTGGCCGCCCCATCCTTGGCCAAAACCGGCCACTCCCGGTGCCCCAAATCCACGAGGAGGAGGGAGGAGCCCTCCCCTTGGCTGTCCCGTACCCTCGGGTGGCCGCCGAACCCCACCCGGGTCCTCCCAGCCCCGGCGCCCCTGGCCGCGACCCAGTCCGGGCTCGCCGAACCCGCCTGCCGCGAATCCGGGCGGAATCGGCCCCGCGAAGCCCCCCTGCAGCGCTGTCGAGCCCCCTGCTGGCCCGTACGCCGCCCATCCAGGCCCGCCGGACCCCCCCTGCGCCGATTCCAGGCGGAGTCGGACCCGCCAGGCCGCCGAACGCGGCTGCCGAACCTGCGCCGGGTGGATTTCCGCCAATTCCGCCGAGTTCCGCACCCGATCCGGCCGAATCCTCACTAGCCGGCCCTTTTCCTTTCAACAACGCCTTCAACTCCTCCATTCGGGCCTCCATCCGCCCTTCCATGGCCGCCATCGAATCGGTTAGGCCAACAACGCTCTCCTCTAGGGTTTCAATCCGTGAGGACTCCTCTTGAGTGCGAGTGGTCACCATGGACGAAGGCTCTGATACCAAATGTTAAGGGAGAAACTACTAAGGAGCAACTAAGAGAGAAAGATCTAGGGATTAAGAGAGGATTTAGGGTTAGGAGGGAGAAGGAGGCTACCTGATTATACTCTGCATGAACCCCCAAAGGGGGCTGCCCGGATATATTTATATCCGGGCCTGGAAGGGCCGGCCGGCCCTTCCCAAAGGGGCTGAACCCGCCTGGTTCAGCCCCTGGCCGGCCGGTTCACTGATTGGGGGCTGAACCGGAAGGTTCAGCCCCGTTGTTTAGCGCATCCTTGCTCCTCCGAACATAGTGGCGACCCGTAAAGCGTAGCGGGGGCGTAACACATTCATATTAACGGATCATATCCCTAATAATAATTTCATATATCCTCGCCTCATTCCATAAATGCAGACCTCTCTATTTATTTTCTACTTTAACTCCTAGATAGTTGAGTATTTTAACAATCATTTTATATTATAGCACCCATATATACATATTAGCCGCAGGTGCATGGGTCTCTGGTGTATATTATCTGGTCAGCGGAGGTTCCCATAATGCGTTAGTTAGAACTACATATTCAGCTTCAATTGAGTGAAAGGCCACAATTTTGTTTTGTTTTCTTAATAACTTTGTGATAGCCTTTGAAATTTGTGCTTTTCCAGTTCTGCTTCTTCCCCAGTCAGTGTCTATTCTGATTAGGTACCAATTTTTTTTGGATCCGCTTACACATAGTAAGATTCATTTGGTTGTACAAAATGTTATTTACTAGGCTTTGTGCATTGAATGTACAAGCATGTGTTGGTGATAGATCAATGAATCAACAATGTTCTTATTATTTCTTACCGTGCTGTATCCTTTCCATCATTTTAGATAATTTTTCACTAGAAGCCATGAGAGTTGATAATAGTTGCAATTTTGTATCATGGATGTTTTCAACGGATTTGTGTCACAATTTTCTTGTAATATAAAATATGATAGGGCTTAAAGATGAACTTTGATGTGAGCCAACATTGATAGAAAATTCCTGTATTAATCCTCCAGATGTCCTCACCCATGTTACTGAATTTGTATATGTAGAAAAAGCTCAAAACTTGTATGTATTGATTGAGTATGTAAATACAAGGAGAGAATACAAATATATAGGAGGAAGAGAGAGAGAATAAATCCTATACAAGATGTGGGACTAAAAGAGAAGAGAGCACTAATAGGCCCAAAAGATGGGCCCAATACATGGGTTATTCTAACACTCCCCCGCAAGTTGGAGCGTACAAATCGTATGCACCAAGCTTGGACAAGCATTGATAGAAGAGTGCCTTGGGAAGAGCCTTTGTGAGAACATCCGCAACTTGTTCCGTCCCTGGAACATGTTTTAGATCAAGCTTATTCATTTGAACTTTTTCTCAAATGAAGTGACAATCGACTTCAATGTGCTTCGTTTTTTCGTGGAAGACTGGGTTCTTGGCAATATTTATAGCCGCTTGGCTATCACAAAGGAGAAGAGACAGAGACGGTAATTTTACACCCAGATCAGTGAGAAGACTTTCAAGCCACGTCAGTTCCGATACAACAGATGTCATTGCACGGTATTCTGCCTCAGCTGATGATCGAGCAACGACCGCTTGTTTCTTGCTTCGCCATGTAACCAAATGACCTCCAAAGTATGTGCAAAAACCACTAGTAGATCGTCGGTCATCAAGAGAGCCAGCATAATCAGCATATGAGTATGCCACCAAAGTTGGAGCAGACGAAGAAGTCCGGTAAACAAGTACTTGACCAGGAGTTGTTTTTAGGTACCTGAGAATACGTTCAACATCCTGAAGATGAGATTTTCGAGGAGATTGCATGTACCGACTGACAAGACCAACAGCAAAGGAAATATCTGGTCTGGTAACCGTGAGATAGATCAATTTCCCAACGAGTCGTCTATAATATTCAGGATTCTGCAGAAGTAGATCCAAGTCAGATGCATGAGCACACAACATGTGGTTTACATCCATAGGGGTATCACTTGTCTTACACCCTGAAAGACCAGCATCATGAAGAAGGTCAAGACAGTACTTCCGTTGAGATAGAATAAGCCCGTCCGGTCGACTGGCAACCTCAAGACCCAAAAAATATCGTAGAGGTCTCAGTTCCTTTGTCTGGAAAACCGAGTTTAGAAGTACTTTGACGGCATGTATCCCTTGTGAGTCATCTTCTGTAATGATGATGTTGTCAACATATACTAACAGAAGGACCGTCCCTGTTGGTCGGTGACGAGTAAACAGCGAGAACTCGACCGAGCTGCGAGTAAAACCGATATCACGAAGGACCTTACTGAATTTTTCAAACCAGGCCCGTGGAGATTGTTTGAGACCATACAGAGCCTTTAGAAGGCGGCAGACCTGAGACTCCCCCGTGGTCTCAAACCCGGGCGGTTGTTGCATGTAGACCGTCTCCTGGAGATCCTCATTTAAGAAGGCATTCTTGATATCCAGTTGAAATAGGGGTCACTGGCGATGAACAGCGACAGAGATGAGGACGCGAACGGTATTGAGCTTGGCGACCGGAGAGAAAGTTTCCTCATAGTCGAGCCCCTGTTGCTGGGTGAATCCTCGAGCCACAAGACGAGCCTTCAGACGGTCAATCGTCCCATCAGCAGCATGTTTGATGACAAAGACCCACTTGCACCCAACCGATTTCTGCCCCGGAGGAAGGGGTACGATGGTCCATGTCAGGTTAGCCCAGAGAGCAGACATTTTTTCCTCCATGGCTGCCCGCCAGCCGGGATGTTAAAGCGCCTCTTGCACAGAGTTAGGAACAACAATCGAAGAGAGAGAAGTAGCGAATGTGTGCAGAAGGGGAGAGAGGCGATGAAGAGAGACGTAGTCGGCCAGAGGATGGGCAGTGGAAGGAGGTGCCTGATCAGAAGGACGCGAAGTATCCGTGGTAGAGGTCAGCTGCAGAGGGGCAATGGAACTGGGAGGGCGACGAGTGTAGACATGGATAACGGGTGGTTTGGTGGTAACAGGAGCGGGGGCAGGGGAAACAGGCGAAGGTGGCGTAGTAGCGGGAATAACGGGGCGTAGGAGGGATGGCGGGAGAGGAGTTGGTGGTAGATCAGCGGGTAAAGGAGCAGGAAAAAACGATTGTTCTTCCCTGAAGGTAACGTCAGCAGAAACGGAGATCTTGCGAGTAGTGGGAAAGTAACAGACATAGCCCTTCTGGGTGCGTGAATAGCCTACAAAGATGTGTTTCACCGCCCGGGGATCCAATTTATCCGAGGAGGGCCCTAGGCGGTGGACGTAGCAGGTGCTGCCGAAGACACGAGGCGGGAGAGGAAAAGCCGGAGTGGAGGGAAACAATATGCTAAACGGAGTAGCATAATTGAGGACAGAGGAAGGGAGGCGGTTGATGAGAAAGCAGACAGTGGAAACCGCAAAGTTCCAGTACGGCTTGGGAACATGCATTTGAAGCATGAGGGAGCGGGCGACATCGAGTAAGTGGCGGTTCTTTCGTTCGGCAACCCCATTTTGCTGGGGTGTGTAAGCACAGGAGGTTTGATGTAGAATCTCATATTCAGAACACAAAGCTGTAAAGTCGTGGCAAAGGTACTCACGAGCATTGTCGGTGCGGAGGATTTTGAGTGTGGTGTGGAATTGTGTACGGGTCTCGAGGACAAATGCCCGAAAAACCCGGAGTAGCTCGGAGCGTTCACGGAGTAAGTATAGCCACGTAGTTCGAGAGTGATCATCAATAAATGTGATAAAATACGGAAAACCACAGATACTGGGAATCCTAAATGGACCTCATACATCAGAATGTACTAAATCAAAGGGAGCTGCACTCCGAGTACAATGCGAAGGAAAAGAAGAACACGGCCGTTTGCCGAGGATACAAGAGTCACGCTGAAAAGAAGAAAAAGGGATATCTGGAAGAGCCCACTGGAGGACCGGTAGAGAGGCATGTCCAAGTCGACGATGTCAGGCAGTGGAGGAGACGGAAGACAGAATGATGGGAGATTCATCGAGAAGGTAAAGCTCGTTCCGTAGCTGGCCTTTACCAATGGTAGTCCGCGTCCGCCGATCCTGTATAACAAAGGAAGATGAAGTGAATATAACGGAACAATCCAGATCATTTGTAAGACGACCAACAGATAGTAAATTAAATGGTGAACTCGGAACATGAAGAGCCGAGCGAAGAGAGATGGACTGGTTGAGAGAAAGATCTGCCGAGCCGGAGACAGGAACCAGCGCCCCATTGGCCACAGTGATAGACTTCGGATAAGGAGAATCTGAGTATTTGGCAGGCCGGCGCGAAGTAATGTGATGAGTGGCACCAGAGTCCACAATCCATCCCAGGCTGGTGGAGAGACAAGCAGTACCTGGGTTGGAGACGGAGGCCGATGGTGGGTTGAGCAGGCCCTGGAGATGCTGGAGCTGAAGACGGACGGTCTCAAGATCAGGAGGACTGGTGTCAGTAACAACAGAAGTCGTTGGACGAGGCGGATAACCGATTTTCTTGTAGCAGGTCTCCTCAAGATGACCATCTTTCCCGCAGAAGGAGCACTTTGGCCATCCACGGCCACCACGGCCACGGCCCCTAGAGCCCGAACGCCCCCCCCCCCCCCCCCCCCAGAGCAGAAGTAGGAGGGGATGGTAGGAGCGGAGGGGCATGTTGAAGAAGAGTCGGGGGAGAAGGAGCAGGAGGATCTGGAGGAGGGGAGACACGGAGAATCATGGAGCATACATCAGAGAAAGATGGTATCGTGCGAGCAGTCGAGACTTGAGCACGAAGACTCTGAAGATGAGATGGAAGACGGGTCATGATGATGGAAATGCAAGCAGGTTCCTTCTGAGCGCGCTGAGCAGCATGATCATTGGTGGGCGGCTGATGTTGGATCCAGGCTTCAGCAAGAGTTTTAGCCCGAGCGACGAACGAGGTCATATCCGAAGCCCCGCCAGTGCCGAGAGCAAAGAGGTCCGTGAGGATGTCATAGAGATGCTGAAGGCTGTCGCGGTCGGAGTATAAGGAATGTAGCTCATCCCACATAGCCTTAGCGGTGTCGTGGTACATAGCCATTTGATAAGGCTCACCATCCAATGAATTCAGGATCCAAGTCTGAACGCAACCATCATTGCGGAGCCAATCATCCGTAAGAGGAGACGGAGGTGCCCGAGTAAGGTGAGGCAAAAGACCTTTAGCCTGAAGAACCCGCCGAACTGAGTGTACCCAAGGAATAAAGTTTTTCTTGCCAGAAAGAGAGATGGTAGTGATCTGTAGCTCGTCACGGACTTCAACAGAGCAAACCGGGCGGTCTGTCGGACAGGCCGGGTGAACAATAGGCGGACTGGCCGCCGAGCTAGTAGAGGTACCGGAAGAAGCCATAGAGGCAGGTCGCAGAACTAGACGACCTAGGAAGACCGCCGCGAAAAGAGCAGGAGGCCGCACGGCAAGGCCGCTGCGGGAAGGACAGGAGACCGCGACCAAGAAATGCGGAAAAAGGCACGTGTCCGCACGGTCACACCGGCACCAGTGATTAGTCAGATCGCGACCAAAATGAGGAAAGGTAAAGAGTCTGCACGGTTTAGGTGAACACAGCAGCGGGCAAAGCACAGGAAGCAGTCCGCAGCGGACAGGAGCAGGCCGCAAGAAGAGAGGGAGAGGCCGGCGGACAAGAGCAGTCCGCAAGAGAGGAGAGCCTGCGTCACTAGAGCAGAGATCGCTCGGTCAAGATGTGAAAACACCAGCGGCAAGAGGAGGCCGTGACCAAAGGCGAAGCGGGCTGGGAGAAGAAGTCCGCAGCGGGCAGAGACAAGTCGCGCGGACAGAGAAGAGAAGAGTAGGAGGAGACCGCAACCAAGATGCGGGAGAGGAACAGCCCGCACGGTCAGGCGGATCTCAGCAGCGAACTGAGGAGAAGGAAACCGCGAGTAGAGAGACTCAAGCGGATAGAGAAGACAGGAAGCGGTGAGCTGGAACAGGTCGCAGGCAAGGCAGACCGCGGAAAGACAGCAGCGGAGAGCAGAGCAGCGGACTGAAGATAGGCCGCAGCGAGCAGGGAGTCCGCAGCGGACAGCGGAGAATAATGAAGAAGGTGGCCCCACGGATTGAGGAGGAGAAATGGTTATAAGAAGCCAAGGGGGGTGGAACCACGGGAGAAAGAGAGCAACTGGAGGCAGCGGAAAAGAAGCGGACTGAGAGGGGCAAGCCGCAGAAGGACGCGGATAGAGATAAACAGCCCGCGGGAGGCAGGTCGCGAGAGGCAGGCCGCGGGAGGCAGGCCGCGAGAGATCAACAGGGGCGGACAGAACAAAGGAGACCGCGAGAGAGCAATTTTGGCTCTGATACCATGTAGAAAAAGCTCAAAACTTGTATGTATTGATTGAGTATGTAAATACAAGGAGAGAATACAAATATATAGGAGGAAGAGAGAGAGAATAAATCATATACAAGAAGTGGGACTAAAAGAGAAGAGAGCACTAATGGGCCCAAAAGATGGGCCCAATACATGGGTTATTCTAACAGTATACATATCTTTGATTACATTGACATATGCCAATGTAATTCATTGTCAATGCATTCCCTATCAACGTTGGTTTACAACAAGGTTCAGCTTTAAACCCTTATCTCATTACCCTTACCTTAGATGAGCTCACTGGACATATCCAACAAGCAATACCTTGGTGTTTATTATTTGCGGATGATATCGCTTTGGTCGATGAGACGCGCGAGGGTGTAAACACAAAACTTGAATCTTGGCGAAACACTTTAAAAAAGAGGGGTTTTAGGATGAGCATGACAAAGACAGAGTCTATGGAGCTTAAATTTAGCAGTGCAAGGAGGGATTACTTCGTTATTAAGTTGGGTGATCAAGATATTTCTCGTAGTGAATGTTTTAAATATCTTGGATCGATAGTTCAAAAAGACGGAGGTACTGATAAAGATGTGACACGTAGAATCCAAGCGGGTTGGTTAAAGTGAAGAGGCGCGTCAGGGATCTTGTGTGATCGTGAAGTACCATTAAAACTTAAGGGCAAGTTTTACCGTACTACAATTAGACCAGCGATGCTCTATGGTTCTATGTGTTGGGCAATGAATTGTGTACATGAGCAAAAAATTGGAGTTGCGGAGATGACAATGCTTAGGTGGATGTGTGGACACACGAGACTGGATAGAATTAGGAATGAATGTATCAGGGATAAGACAGGAGTAGCAGTAATTGCAGAGAAGATGGGAAAAGCTCGACTAAGATGGTTTGGACACGTACAAAGGAGACCACTAAGAGGCGCCTGTTAAGCGTTGTGAAAGTCTAGTAACTAGGCATGTTAAACGAGGGAGGGGTAGACCAATAAAGGCTTGGAATGAAACTATAAGAAAAGCTCAAAGGCTTTGTTTGGCGCGGCAAGCTCTGGCGAGTTTGATCAAAAACATCATTATCATAAAATGCATGTTTGACAAGACAAAGGTTATGACCGCTACAGAGAAAATAAACTAGTTTTAAGCATAAAATACATGATTTTTTTAGGTGAGCTCAGGAGTTCACAAACGACGGTTCATGACCACCACGTTCACAACCACCACCACCGCACCAAACAAATCCAAAGTCTAGCATGCGCTCTCCTATGACCACTGATCATCGTGCTCGGATACCTTTCACAGAGATCAAAATTTTCACCAATACCAAATGACACAGGCTATAAGCCAAAATTTGAAGGTGTTAGAGAAGCCCATTTGACAAGGCCCATTATGTATTTTTTATTGTTATTTCTCTCTTCTCTTTAGTCACGCATCATATATAGGACCTTCTTCTCTCTTTCTCCATCTTATAAATGTGTACTCATTTTTTGTATTTGATACAAGTGAACATATATACAAGGTTCAGTTTTCCTTCTCTACATGGTATCAGAGCCAGGTTCGGCCTCTCGCGGACTCCCGTTTTTTGTCCGCCTCTGTTGATCTCCTGCGGCCTGCTTGTCTACCCGCTTTCTCTTCAGCGGCCTGCACTTCAGCGGCCTGCTCTTCCTTCTCAATCTATTCAGCGGCCTGCTCTTCTGCATCCGCTTTCTCTTCCTCCCGTAGTTCTACCCCCCCCCCCCCCCTCCTCAGGCTTCTTATAGTCATTTCTCTCCCTGTATCGTGGGACCCACTTCTCCCTACAGTTCTCTGCAGTCCGCTGCCTCTCTGCAGTCCACTGTGACCTCCTGTTCTTCTCCCTGCGAGCACCCTTCCAGTCCACTGCGACCTCCTGCAGTCCGCTTTCTCTCCCCTACTTGCGAGCTTCTACCCGTCCAGACCGCGCTCTCTTCTCGCGGCCTCTTATGTTTCTCCTGCAGCGGGCTGTTCATATCCGCTGCGGGCTCCCTGCTCGCGAACTGATTCACGGTCGCTGCGTTCTTCATCTGGCGGACTGCTCCAGCTCGCCGCGGCCTGTTTCAGTTCGCCGCGATCTGCCTTCTCCATCTGCTTGAGTCTTTTTACTCGCGATCTCTTCTCTCTATCCGCTCGCCTTCCTCTTGCGGCCTCCTTTTGCTCTGACCTCTGTTGTGCTCAGCCTGACCATGCGGATTGTTTGCTTCCCGCATTTAGGTCGCGGTCTTCTCCTTCCCTCCCTACAGTGCGTGGTTTCCAGCTCTTCTTGTCGTGCTCTCCTCTTTCCTGTTCGCGCGGCTTGTTTCTGTCCACTGCAGTCCTCTCTTCCTGTCCGCTGCCCTATCTTTCTGTCGGGCTCCGCCTTTGGTCGCGTCCTCCTCCTGCCGCTGGTGTCTTCACATCGTGACCAGGCGGTCTCCGCTCTAGTCGCGCAGTCTCCTCTGTTGACGGTCTGTTCTCCTAGCCGCAGCTCGTCATCATGGCCTCTTCTACTGACTCTACCGGAACGACGCTTCCTCCTACAGACCGCCCGACCTCTATTCCGAAAGTACGAGATGAGCTCCGTATTACTACTATATCTCTGACAGGTAAGAAGAATTTTGTGGAATGGGCGCACTCCGTTCGCCGGATCCTGCAATTGAAGAGGTTTCTTCATCACTTAACCCAGGCCATTACCGGTACTCCTACTGACGACTGGTTACGCAACGATGGTCGTGTGCAGACATGGATCCTTAATTCTCTTGATGGCGAGTCTTATCTCCTGGCCATGTACCACGAGACGACCAAGGGCATGTGGGACGAGCTTCATACCCTCTACTCCGGCAAGGATAGTCTCCATCATTTGTATGACATTATCACTGCACTTCAAGCCCTTGATAGTGGTGGCGCGACCGATTTGATATCCTTTGTTGCCCAGGCTCGGTCTCTGGTCGAAGCTTGGATCCAACATCAGCCTCCTACTATGGACCTTGCTGTCCAACGTGCCCAGAAGGAAGCTGTTGGTATCGCCATGATGATAGCTCGGGTCCCACATCACCTTCACAGTGTACGGGCTCAAGTCCTCTCCTCTACCGTTACCCGTCCTTCTCGGATGTGTGCTCGATGCTTCTCAAGGTCTCCCCGCCTCCGGATTTGTCTGGACCTCCTTCTCCGGCCCTTGTCCAGTAGGCCCCTGCACCTTTACTGTCTCTCCCTTCTTTAGCTCGTGGGGGCCGTTCTGATTCTCGGGGACGTTGTCGAGGTGGTCGGCCTCGGCCTAAGTGCTCTTTCTGCCGCAAAGACGGGCATCTTGAAGCCATGTGCTATCGCAAGCATGGTCGTCCTCCTCGTCCACAGGCCTCTGTTGCTGTCACCGACTCCTCTCCCACTCGTACTGACCTCGACGAGATTCGCCTTCAGCTCCAGCATCCTCATGGCCTGCTCAGCCGCCCGCCAGCCTCGGTTGCCCCCGCTGCCTCCAACTCCAATGAAGGTATCGCCTGCCTCTCCACTCGCCAGCGATGGATCCTCGATTCTGTTGTCTCATCACATCACCTCTGTTCGCCCGCCTCAGTACTTGTCTTCTCCTCACCCGAAGTACATTACTGTGGCCAATGGGGCAGCTGTCTCTGTCTCTGTCTCTGGCTGTGCTGATATTCCTCTCGCCTCCTCCCTCCTCCTGCGCTCGGCTCTTCATTTTCCGGGCTCTCCTTTCAATTTACTTTTTGTTGGTCGCCTTACTACTGATTTAAATTGCTCTGTGACTTTTACTTCTTCTTTTCTGATACAGGATCAGCAGACGCGGACTATCATTGGTATGGGGCGACTGCAGAACGGGCTCTACCTTCTTGATGACTCTCTTACTCTCCTCGCATCTGTCTCCTCTTCGGATTGGCATCGGGGTCTTGGTCATGCTCCTCTTCCCATCCTCCAGAAGGCTCTCCCGGATATATCTCTTCCTGTTTTTCAGTGTGAAACCGGTATTTTTGGCAAGCAGGCACGTTCATCTTTTCCTTCTCATTATACTCGGAGCTCTGCTCCTTTTGTTTTAGTACACTCCGATATATGGGGTCCGTACAAGATTACTAGCATTTCTGGCTACCGTTATTTTCTTACATTTATCGATGATTATTTTTGCATGACCTGGTTGTATATACTTCGTGATCGTTCTGAGCTTCACAGCGTACTTCGGGTCTTCATTCTTGAGATTCGCACTCAATTCTCTGCGCCCATTCAAACTATTCACACTGATAATGCGCGCGAGTACACTGGTCATGACTTCGCGACCCTCTGCTCCGAGTTTGGGGTTATTCACCAAACGTCTTGTGCATATACCCCACAATATAATGGTGTCGTCGAACGCAAGAATCATCATCTTCTTGATGTGGCTCGCTCTCTTATGCTTCAAATGCAGGTTCTCAAATCATACTGGAACTTTGCGCTCTCCACGGGCTGTTTCCTTATCAATCGACTGCCGTCCTCCGTCCTTCAGAATGATACTCCCTTCAGCCTTCTATTTCCCTCCACTCCGGCCTTCCCTCTTACTCTCGGCATTTTTGGGTGTACATGCTATGTTCACCACCTCGGACCATCTACCGACAAGTTAGATCCATGTGCGGCCAAATATGTCTTTGTGGGCTACTCGCGCACTCAAAAGGGCTATGTGTGTTATTCGCCTGCAACCCGCAAGGTGACCGTTTCTGCGGATGTCACTTTCCGGGAAGATCTTCTCTTCTTCTCTACACTGGATCTCTCTCCTCTTCCGGAGCCCATTGTGCGCCCTGTCATCTCTGTTCCCCGGTCTACACCTTCTCCCCTTCCTGCCCAGCCGCCGGTCCTTCCCCAGCCACATGTCATTCGGGTCTATTCTCGTCGCTCTCCTCGTCTCGTAGCCCCACTGCAGTCGGCTTCGACCTCTGACGCTCCGCAGCCTGTTGCTCCGGCTCCAGCCTCCACCGCTCATCCTATGGCGAATTACGTCTCTCTTCATCGCCTTTCACTGTCGCTTCTTCACTTTGCCACATCATTATCCTTTGTTTCTGTCTCAAACTCTGTGCAGGAGGCGCTTCAGCATCCAGGTTGGCGGGCTGCCATGGACGAGGAAATGACGGTCCTTTGGGCCAACCAGACCTATGTCCTTGTTCCTTTACCTCTCGGTCAGCAACCTGTTGGGTGTAAATGGGTTTTCGTCATCAAACATGCTCCTAATGGCACTGTTGACCGTCTGAAGGCCCGTCTGGTGGCCTGTGGCTTCACTCAGCAACAGGGCCTTGATTATGAGAAAACCTTCTCTCTGGTGGCCAAGCTCAACACTGTTCATGTCCTACTTTCCGTGGCTGTGCATCGCCACTGGCCCCTTCATCATCTGGATGTCAAGAATGCGTTCTTGAATGGTGATCTTCAGGAAACTGTCTACATGCGCCAACCGCCCGGGTTTGAGACCGCGAGGGAGTCTTGGGTGTGTCTTCTGAAGAAATCTATCTATGGTCTCAAACAATCCCCTCAGACGTGGTTTGATAAGTTCAGCAAGGTTGTTCGGGACATGGGCTTCACTCGCAGTTCTGCAGACTTCTCCTTATTCACTCGACACCAGGCAACAGGAACGGTCCATCTGCTGGTTTATGTTGATGACATCCTGCTCACTGAGGATGATTCAAAGGGGATTCACGTGGTCAAACAGCATCTTAGCACTATGTTTCAGACTAAAGACCTGGGACATCTTTGCTACTTCCTCGGTCTTGAGGTCGCACGATGTCCGGATGGGCTTGTCCTCTCCCAACGGAAGTATTGTCTTAATCTCCTCAAAGACGCTGGTCAGTCTGGTTACAAACCAGCTACTACTCCGATGGAGGCAAATCACAAGCTGTGTGCGCATGCCTCTGATGATGATCTGCCCCTCCAGAACCCGGAATATTATCCACGCCTTGTGGGAAAATTGATCTACCTAACGGTCACGAGCCCTGATATATCGTTCGTTGTTGGGATTGTCAGTCGCTTCATGCATGCTCCACGGGTTTCTCATCTTCAGGCGGTTGAACGGATTCTCCGATACCTTAAGGCAGCTCCAGGTCAAGGGCTGGTTTACAAACCCTCCAACTCTACTCCAGCATTAGTTGCATATTCTGATGCCGATTATGCTGGCTCCCTGGACGATCGACGGTCAACCAGTGGATTCTGTACATATTTTGGCGGTCATGTCATTACATGGAAAAGTAAGAAACAAGCCGTGGTTGCTCGATCCTCCGCGGAAACAGAATACCGATCGATGGCATCGGTTGTCTCAAAACTCACATGGCTCGAAAGCCTCCTTGCTGACCTGAAGGTAAAACTTCCTTCATCTGTTGTTCTATTTTGTGACAGTCAAGCGGCCCTACACATTGCAAAGAATCCGGTATTTCACGAGCGCACGAAACATATCGAGGTATACTGTCATTTTATTCAGGAGAAAGTTCAAATGAAGAAACTTGAATTAAAGCATGTTTCGGGCACTGATCAAGTTGTTGATATTCTCACAAAGGCTTTATCAAGTACCTTATTTTACTAGTGTTTGTCCAAGCTGGGTGCATATGACTTGTACGCTCCAGCTTGCGGGGGAGTGTTAGAGAAGCCCATTTGACAAAGGCCCATTATGTATTTTTTATTGTTATTTCTCTCTTCTCTTTAGTCCCATTCCCACATCATGTATAGGACATTTTTCTCTCTTTCTCCATCCTATAAATGTGTACTCATTCTTTGTATTTGATACAAGTGAACATATATACAAGGTTCAGTTTTCCTTCTCTACAGAAGGAAAAGAAGAAGCACGAGGAACAAATACATGGGCTGATTAAATCAAAGATCAGTCAAAACAAAACTCACTTTCAGTACTTAATAGAGATTAAAAATGACCAGAAAAAATAAAATAAAATTTTCCAATTTTGTCCTCTCATTGTCGCACTAAACTATGAAATTCAATCCCAAATCAAGGGGTGATGGACCTTGTATATATGAATATAAAAACTCCAAATTGGGGTCATAATTGCCCCGACAGATCATAGGCTCCCTTTGACACAGTGGTGGTGGTCATGAACATGAGGGTTAAATTGTCATCTGTTTACGCCCACCAAAAAAACTTCATCCACTTTTATGTAAAAAGGGACGATGTTTGTTAGGTGATCCTTAACGAATGACGGTTCAACTCATGCATTTACGACCACCACCACTGTGCCAAACGGAGCCTAATCCACCAGATTATTGACTCAATTAACTGCTCTAGCGATTAGATCGTTAAGAAGGCTGCATAAGATGTCCCCAAAATACTTCCCTCCAACTATTACGGTCTGTTCGGCTCCCTGAAATTGGAATTGGGAATTGGAATTGGGGCAACAGAATTCCAATTACAGTGTTCGGATGTTAGGAATTCTCTCGGAATTGGAATTGGTCCAATTCAATGGAATTCAATTTTGTATTATGACCAATTCTTAGGGGTAAAGAAAGATATTTCAAGGAATTCAGTTTTTTACAATGGTCATCGTTGCCCGATCTCATCGTCGCCGCCCGATCTCGCCGTCGCCGCCCGATCTCGCCGCCACCGCCCGATCTCGCCGCCACCGCCCGATCTCGCTGCCGCCGCCCGATCTCGCCGCCGCCGCCCGATCTCGCCGCCGCCGCCCGATCTCGCCGCCGCCGCCCGATCTCGCCGCCGCCTCCCGATCTCGCCACCGCTCACTGTTGCTGCCCGATACCGCCGCCACCGCCCGATCTCTCCGTCGATGACCTATCTCACCGCTGACGACCGATCACGCCCCCGATCTCGTCGTTGTTATCCGATCTCGCCATCATCGACCAATCTCGTCGCCGACACCCGATCTCGTCATCACCGTCCGATCTCGCCGTCGGTGCCCGATCATAATTAATTGTTGGTACACAACTTGAAGTTTATTTCTCTGGTGTTGTGTTCCTTTTTTGCCAACTTCTATATTTTCTTAGAGATTGTAAAGGAATAATTTCATCCATCACTTGGTGTTGTTGAAATAACTTTGTCCCGAGTGACACAAGACTCCAACTTCAAATTGTCATGTAGCCCGATCCTGCGGGCATGAGAAAAAAAGAAATTTTAAACCAATTTCAATTTCAATTCTAGAAATCCATCCTGCAGCCAAACAACGGCATTGGAATTCAAACCAATTCCAATTATCACAGGAATTGGAATTAGATGAATTTCAATTATGCAATTCCAATTCCAACCAAACCGACCGTTATTGTTTCAGATAACATTGTCCTGATAGCTTTCAAATCCATCAATTAAGATTCAGATGAGCTTAAAATACATATTTCAATCAGTTATTGGCGCAAGTTATAAGACTACAACACAACCCGATTTGGCCAATCCATATCTTTTGAAGGAAAAAAACTGATGAAATCAAAGAAGTGAGAAAACGATACCTGGATGTTCATGGCCGCTTTGTTGGTTTCCAACTGACTTCCTGCAGGAAGAAGGCAGTAGAGAAGAACAAAAGGTGAAGATCTATACGCCCAGAAAGGAGGAGACCTGGAAGATGTAGATATACATACCCTTTTGGCCTTTCATCTTTTCATTGTTCTTTTCGCGAGCCATCTTCGACTTCTGAGCGTTGCCTCCACCCATCTCCTTTCTCTCTCGCTCTCTCTCGACCCTCTCCTTCTCGCCTACTCTGAAAGTAGGACTCGAAGAAATAAGAAAAATAGACCGGAGTATTCGAAACGAAGGGCGGACTACGGTAGTACGGTCTTAAAAACGCGTCCGTAAGATAATGATAATGCCACGATATCATCGGCCCTAGGGCAGGTGAGATATTTAGGTGCGCATAGTATCCCGCACCCTGTTAAATGAAATATAATAGTATTATAGCGTGCCAAAAAAACGTTTTGAAAAGAAGATGTTCAAAAATATTGTCAGATATGTTTGAAAAATTGTGCCTGCACGGTGATATTGTGCGAGTAATGCGCCTATTTTTGAGTCGAATGTCTGAGCTTATTATTTGAAACTCGAAACTTGTTCCAAAGTCGCTCAAATATTGAGCTGAATAGGAATCGGTTAAATTTAATTCGATTCAATTTGAGCCGATTGTATTTGGCTTGAATCTGATTTCGAGTCGATTTGACTCAGCCCTGAATCGCTCGAAAAAAGATTAGAATCAGTTCGAATTGATTAAAAGTATTATGTATTTATTAATATTTTTTTTTTAAAATTAAAAAAAACTACAATTTAAAACTAAATAAAAATGTGAAGGTTTTATGTTTTTCATTTGCCCAATTTAGAGGTTGGTTTTGGAGTTAGCTCACCCTCTCGGGATCGCAACCCTTTGTCCAGGCCATTGTAGCATCCGGGGCATAAGGGCTTGATGACTTGACGTCATCCTCACCTTACTCGGCTTATCACCGACAGTCTGTTCAGGGTTCCAAACTAAATGGTGGCAACTAAACCCAAGTGGTGCGCTCGTTGTGGGACTTGACCCAACACCTTACGGCACGAGCTGACAAAAGTCATGCACCACCTATGTCGGTGTTCCTGAAGGCACCCCTCTCTTTCAAGAGGATTCACGGCATGTCAAGCTCTGGTAAGGTTCTTCGCTTTGCATCGAATTAAACCACATGCACCACCACTTGTGCGGGATCCCGTCAATTTCAATTTAATTTTGAGTCAAGTATGAATTAAGAGAAAAATTGCTCAATTTTGAGGCAGCTCAATTCGATTTCGAGACATCTTGGAATCGAGACATTTTGAGTCGAGCTGTCTCGACTAGACATCATCGAGTCGAGTTCGACTCGAAAATTTCGTTTTCGAGCCGAGTCTAAATCACTCGAATTCAAGTCGATATCAGCCCTAGATCTCCCTTGAACCTGAAAATAATACAAAAAAAATACTTTTAGGTTTATTTGACTAATTTAATAATTTAAATAGTAAGGAATTGTGATCATTTTATTTTGGCCACATGCATGCCAAATTTTTAGCCATTTAGGCAAAAAATCTTATAGAAGGCCTAGCACATTGTATAGTTTTGTATATGGGTTTTGAGTCCAAACATGGGGATGGGCCATTGTGATTATGCAATGTTGTAACAGCCCAAAGTTGAGAAACGAGAAAATATTGGTTGACACGGCCTGGGACACGGGCGTGTCCCAGGGCATGTCCTGCTTGGGTTGAGTGCGTTCGACGATTGTGTTCGACGAAGTTAGGTCGACGAATTTTCAGGAGGTACACGCCCGTGACACGGGCGTGTCGGGGCGTGACCCAGGGCGTGTGTAACGCCCCGAAACTCAAAAGAGCGACGGGGGACGTTTTGGGCCAGTTTTGAGTTCTGGCTGCAGGCACACGGCCTGGGACACGGGCGTGTCCCAGGGCGTGTCAAGCTTGTGTCGACACTCAGCCGGGAAGTCGACATTTTGATCTCGACAGTGTGTCGAGACTGGGCACACGGCCTGCGACACGGGCGTGTCGCAGGGCGTGTCGACTCGTGTCGACACTTAGCCCGCGAAGTCGACACTCTGCGTTCGACGAAGTGTCGAGACATGGCACACGGCCTGCGACACGGGCGTGTCGCAGGGCGTGTCGACCCGTGTCGACACTCGTCCCGGGGAGTCGACATTTTGCTCGACGATGTGTCGAGACAAGGCACACGGCCTAGGACACGGGCGTGTCCAAGGCCGTGTCGTCAGGTCGACGATCTTCGCTCGACGAAGTGTCGAGTGACGAGACCGTGTACACGGCCTGGAGCCCAGGCGTGTTGAGGTGACACGGGCAAGGACACAGGCGTGTCCTAGAACCCGTGCAGTGCTCGGGTTGTTTTTGGGGAAAAACGATGGGGGTACACGGCCGGCCACACGGCCGTGTAAGGTGAAACACGGGCATGTCAGGTCGAACACGGGTGTGTTCGATACCCGTGTGGTGTTCCAGGCGCGTTGATTTTGACGGCGAATGAGGCACACGGCCCTGGACACGGGCGTGTGTCAGGCCGTGTGCGGTCCAGATTGGGCATTTCAGTCCCGAATCAAAGCCGTTCGTTTCTTTAATTGATGATCCAACGGCTGGGGGTTGTTCCTGAAGGGATATACCCGGGATTGGGCCTTAGAAACCCTCACTTTTCATGAGTGGTTGTCTTTCTAAATCTTAGAGAGAGAGGAGAGCCAAGTAAGGAAGAAGAAGCTAGATCCGGCCATTGGAGGAGCTTCGAAGCTCCAAATCGCGAACCGACTCCGGATCCACGGAGGCAAAGCTAGTATGGTGATTTTCATCCGCTTACTTTTCCATGACGCCAAAGAGGAACGCAAGGGTAACGATTCTCTTCTTGAGCATGAGTAGCTCTCATTCTTTGCATAGGAAGCTCGCTCTCGCGAGTTTGCGGTGAGTTGGAGGCGTTCCTTCGGGTAGATATGTGAAGTCCCCATTGTTTAGAGTCCGTAAGCGAGAACGGACATAGGCATGATGTGTGAAGCCTATCCGGACATGTTGGTCTGGATCGGTGATGTTGCATTGCATAATGCCGGAGAAGACTCCGTGTTATTGGTTGTTTTTCGGGTTTTCTACACGGTAGATTGCAACTGGGAGCCTTGGGGATTAACCCAAAGGTGCACCCGGAAAACTGGGCGGATGCGTGATCTTGCCAACTTGGTGGCCTGAGAGCCAACTTGAACATAACCGAGTTATTTGAAATGTGATGGAAACGGGACTCGGGAGAAGTTTGACCTGTGCATATGGTTTAAATTACCGTTGCGGGCGCATATGGTTTAAATTACCGTTGCGTTGTGAGCACGGGTTAGATGGAACTGTACTCGTTCTATGCCGTTCGGATTAGAGCCGTTGGCATAGATGAGAGTCTTCGGCGGTCTATGGTTTTAATTACCGTGACCCATGCCGGGAAGACAAACTGCTCATTAATTGGCCATCCAAAGGGATGGTGGTGAGTCGACAGACTTAGACTGTGTTCACCGAGAATGTGCCCTGAGTGCACGGGGTGTGTGGCCGTACGAGCCTACGCCTGTGATGTAATGAGTATTGATTTATTGCTCGCTTATGCTAATTGAAAGATATTGTACCTAATCACCTAGAGGGGGGGGGGGTGAATAGGTGACTTAAATTTTTTTAACTTTTTAGGCAGAAATCAGATTATAACATAGAATTATATCTACTTTATCACAGCACACAATCAGCAATCACAGATTTCCACAAGCACACAGTAGACACTCAGATTTATAGCGGTTCCCCAGGGTTTGGGTACATCCACTTTCCCCCTTCGCCTATCTAGTAGTGTACTAGATTCGGCCAAACTCCTCCACTATCTCAGATCCTCAGATCTTACACTCAGAACCCCAAACCAGGTTCCTACAGCTCAGGCCCAAGGCCCTACAACTCAGCTTCTTCACAAAGCCTACACTCAGCTACCAAGGCCTACACTCAGCCACCAAGGCCTACACTCAGCCACAACAGGCCTACACTTAGAGATACAACTCTCCTACACTCAGGCACACAGGCCCTACACTCAGCCTTTATAATTACAGGCTTACAAAACTCAGATCCCTAAGGATCCTACAAGATAATTTGAATACAAAATGTTTACTCAACAACTCAGAGACAAGAGAGAAGAGTTGTGAGTTTCTTGATGAGTTCTTGGAAGAACTCAGCTGAAATCAACCTGACTTGGCTTTCTTCAAAGCTTCTTGAATGTAGAACACAATAAGATTGATCTCCTCTGCAGTTGATCCTTGATCTCTGCTTCTTAAGATTCAGAACAAATCTGAACCCTTCTTCTCAGCCTGGTTCCAACGGCTGACTTCTTGGATGGAGCTCTCTCTCTCCAACTTCTTAGATCTTCACTAGCTTCTTCAAGGAATAGCTAGATCTTCTTTGTATATTGATCACTTGAACTTGTGTTCAATCATCTGTTTCTGTAGACAGTGTAAGCCTATTTATAGGCCTTCTTCATGGTAACTAGCTGGTCCGGTTCATAACTGATTTCTGACAACTCTGACAAGTGCAGTAGACCGGCTGGAATGGCAGCTGTCAAGTCATCCAGTCAGTTCTTGAAAATTCTGTAACTGTCTGAAAGTGTCGAGACTGTCTGTCTTTAAGTGTCGACACTTATAGACCAGGTGTCGACACAAGTTGTCTAAGTATCGACACTAGCCTACAAGGTGTCGACACAACTCCTTGTGTTGTAGATTTTATATCTCGACACTGCTTCTTCTTTATGTGTCGACACTGATAATGTGTGTCGACACAAGTACTTGTACTTCAGTATATTGCTGAATTCTTGTAAGTGTCGACACATCTCCTTTGTGTCGAAACATCTTCATGTGTTGAATCTGTTAAGTGTCGACACTTCTTCTTGGTGTCGACACATGCCTTCTGTGTTGATACTTGCTGAGTGTCGACACAGCTCCTTGTGTCGACACATCTTCATCTGTTGAGACTCTGGCTGAGTGTCGACACATCTCCTTAGTGTCGACACTTGTACTTAGAATTTTCTGAACTTTGCTAAGTGTCGACACAGCTCCTTGTGTCGACACTTTCTTCAAGTGTTGAGTCTTCTGCTGAGTGTCGACACATTCTTCATTGTGTCGACACTTTCTTCAAGTGTTGACTCTCATGCTGTGTGTCGACACATTGTTCTGGGTGTCGACACTTATACTTAGACTCTGCTGACTTTCGCTGAGTGTCGACACAGCCTCCAAGTGTCGACACTTTCTGATGTAGACACAGTTTCTCTGGGTGTCGACACAACTGCTAAGTGTCGACACTACTTCACTGGACTTTTCTTCATTGAGTGTCGACACAGCTCCTTGTGTCGACACTTTCTGTCTGGTGTCGACTCTGCATCCCTGGTGTCGACACAATGACTCCAAGTGTCGACACTGCTTGCCTGGGTGTCGACACAAGTCTTCTTAAGTGTCGACACTTTCCCTCTGGGTGTCGACACATGGACTTAGAAACTTTTTTTTCTTTCCTGTAAATACTTAACCTGCACAAGTAAACTCAACATACATCAAATACATTTTGATGTATATCATTGAGTAGGGTGAGGCTTCTTCAAATCAGGTACATTTGAACCAATGTACCAAACAATCTCCCCCTATTTGGAGAAGTCATAACCCTTAGTCAATGATATACACCATACAGAATAAAATCATAGTATGATGTAAAGCAGGATTATGTAATCAGGAAAGAACCATAAACATGTATCAATCAAACATGTATACACAGATAACATCTCAGAACAATTATGAAATAGATTTAAAACATATCATATTATTCTCACAACTTTGTAATATTCATTATACAAAAGTTTTACATAGTGTTTGAAAAACACAAGATTACAATTGTAAACTGAATAAAATTCTATTCTACTTTTGTTCAGCCTCCTTAATTACTATTCCTTTTCCAGATTGTACTTTGGCTTGAACAGGGGCTTCAGTAACTTCAGTATCAGCAGGCTTCTTGCCTTTCAGATCTTTTTTCTTTTGCTCTTCAGCTTTAATCTTTTGCCTTTCAAAATAATGATATGCCTTGGGAAAGTACTTGCTAGGCTCCTGGGCAGTAGGAGGTAGCTTTCCCATCTTGGCCTTTCTTCTATATTGGACTATGGCCTCTTGCCTTGTCTCATGTTTCCTCCATTCCAATTCAGAAAACCATTTATTTCTGTCTTGAATATTATCTTTTGCAGATTTCCATGCAGTTAAGATAATGTTTCTTGAAGTGGGGCTCCACTGCTCAAAGTCTGGTCTTTGTTCAACTTGCTCCCTGAACCTCTTTTTAGACAATCTGGTTTCTTCTTCTTTCTGCAGAGCTTCTTGCATAGCTTCAGACACTGGCTGAACAACCTTCTCTATGATGACATTATCCTTTCCCCCAGGTGGGCTATACATGGACTGTATATCAGCATGTATCATATCAAAATCTGGTGGAGGATAGATAACTTGAGCTACTTCAGGTTGCTCACCTACAAGATATGTAGGGTTAATTCCAGATTCTGCCACATTATCATCATCACATAAAGGAGGATATCCAAGAGTAGCTCTGATAGAATTAGATATCCACTTGGCATGATCAGAGCTAGCTTTGACTAACACCCTCTCCCCCTTTATGACTTCTCTTTCTATGTGATTTCTGACATCATCTTTCTGAAATCTCACTTGGTTATCCAAATAATTAACTCCATCTTTAAAGAAAGGTTTCAACCTTTGGAGTTTGTTAGTTATCAACTTCTAAGAGTCTTGAATTGCAGTTGTAACAACAGTTAAGCTCTCTTGCAGTGGTTTATCAAAATCTGCCTTAGTAGTAGCAATAGAAGTTGTCTGTCCAGCAGCTATATTTTTCATCTCTGTTATTATGGCATTGTGGGAAGCAATTAAGTTATCATTCATTCTGAGCTGGTTCTCCAAAACATATCCCTGCTTCAGTGCAATGTCATCTACTTGAGCTTTTATCTTTTCTTGATGTGTAGCTAAGTACACCACTGCATTCCCTCCCTTGTGGAAGCAGTCTGTCATCTCCTTCTTATTAAGATTCATTTCAAATCTTATAGACTTTATATCTTGGGCTAGATCAAATTGTAGAGACTTGTGCCCCTCATCCACATAGGTTTCAATAGCTTTCCTGTGCTCATCTAGCTTAATTTGCATAGCAACCATTAGAGCACTATAATCTACTGCTGGAGTTGGCTGTAGTGCTGGCTGTGGTGCTATGGTTTGCAATGCCTTCTTATAACTCTGGCTTCTTCTTTTAAAGACTTGAAACTTCTTTTTCTTAGCTCTTGTTGCCTCCTCATCTTCAGAAGCTGAGGTGCTTGCTATGTCTACCCTCTCCTTAGGGCTTGGAGGTAACTCCTTCTGCACTTCTGGTGCCGTTTCAGGTTTTTGCCTTGCAGGTTCTTCCAGAATTTGCACTTGCTCCCCCTCAACTGGAGCATTCTCCCCCTCAGCAGCATCACATTCCTTGTCAAAATCTGGTTGATCCAGATTTAGGAAAAGATCTTCCATTGTATATTCTTGTGGAGAATGGGCTGGAGAAATTCTTTGCTCATCTACCACTGGATCAGATATAACTTGAGTTGTAACAGAAGTGTCCTCCATGACAACATCTGGGAGTTGGCTATCAATCTGAGATTGCTGATTAACATCATTCAATGAATCAGACAAATCAGTACCCTCTATAAGGAAATCTAAAGCATTAAGCTTAGTGATTACCTCAAGAATTGTGTTTGTAGCTTGCTCACTTTCCAGTGGAGTTGGCTCTTCCACTACTAGTGGCTCCCCATGGACTGAATCCTGGTGTAAGGGGCTAGCTGGTGGTAGCTCCCCCTGTCTCACTGCAGTATCTTATTGAGCTGGAGAGTTCACAACATTTCCTTCTACATCCTCTTCTGGAGTAAAGACAACATGCTCTTCACTACCAGAGCTGCTAGAGGAATCTTGAGCTACTGGGGCAGCCTTCTTCTTCTTCTTTAGTGGTGTTACTTTCTCAGGAGTTATTTTCTCAGGGGTTGGCATCTCCTTAGATAAAACCCTGTCCCATCTGGAGAATATCCTCATATCCATTTTCCTCATATGATTGATTTTACTGCCAGCAGCTTGACCCATAACCTCTGGTATACTACCAGCTAGGTATAAACTTAAGATCCTACCCAAGTTGGGTTTCTTCAGACTTTCCTTGATCTTTTCAAAGATAATAACAAACCAATCTGTTTTCAAAGTAAAGATTATCCTTGTCATAATACTGAACATATGGGCTGATACCCTATCATGCCCTCCTGGCTTACTCAAAATTACTTTTCCAACAATTTCAGAGAGGAATTTCCCCTGGTTGTTCATTCCCTTTCTATTGAATACAGATCCTATTTTCATCTTTGAATCCAGACCACACCATGTCAATGCTTCTCTGGTCTTAGAAGCAGTTACTTCTTCTTCTTCCTTGGTTCTAGGCAAGTGTAGAACCTTTCTCAAACTTTTTGGAGAGACCTTTACTTTTTCTCCTTGGACCCTGGACTTGATCTTGAGGCCAGATTCGTCTACCTTAGCTCCATTTAGAAACTCTAGAACTTCCTTCTTCCAGATCTTTGTGGGCTCAGAAACAAGAAATTCTAACCCTGAGTCTGCAACTAGGGTTACTACATCCTTGATTTCCTATTCTGCTTCGTCAAACGCTTGTCGCACCAGTTCATAGCCTTCATTGACGTTCTCCTCGAGCTTTGGCGCCATTAGGGTTTGAAGAATTTGACTAGAGAGAAGAGAGGTGTCGACACACAAGTTTGGTCTCGAAACTTTTGAAAGCGTGTCGACAGACAAAGGCAAAATCCTATTTATACCTTTCTAGGTTTGAAGATGAAAAGGCGGGTTAACTATCTTAAATTGTGTCGACACTGTGGAAAGTGTCGACACAGACTTATAATGTCTCGACACCTATGTGTCGACACAAGTTTAGTCAACATATATATGTGTCGACACTTGTTTATGTGTCGACACCACATAACTCGACATTTAGTCGAGACTTTACTTAGATAATTCTGAGTAAACACTAAGTGTCGACACCACCTTGGTTGTGTCGACACCTACTTGACATGTGTCGACACTAATTTTCTGAAGTGTCGACACCAACTTCCTAGATATGTCGACACCTTTTCCTTGAAGTGTCGACACCACTTTTCTGTGTCGACGCAGATATCTCTGTGTGTCGACACCTTTTTACTTAGCCATTTCTATAAACTTATTCTAAGTTTATCATACCTAGTTCAATTTTAAACCTATTGAACTTAGTTTCTTCTAGGGGCTTAGTATACATATCAGCTAGTTGATTATCTATTTTAACATATTCCAGTAAAATATCTTCTTTCTCTACATGCTCCCTAAGAAAATGATATTTTATTTCAATATGTTTAGTTCTACTATGGGAAACAAGATTATGTGCAATTGATATAGCACTTGTAGAATCACAAAAGAGTGGTGTTCTACTTACCTGAAATCCATAATCCTCAAGCTGATGTTGTATCCATAGAAGTTGAGCACAGCAACTTCCTGCAGCCACATATTCTGATTCTGCTGTGGAGATAGCCACACTTATTTGCTTTTTGCTATTCCATGAAATCAGTCTTCCACCTAGGAATTGACAGGTTCCAGTTGTGCTTTTTCTGTCTTCTTTGCATCCTGCAAAGTCTGCATCTGAATAACCTGTTAGTTCAAAATCCCCATTCCTAGGGTACCAGAGGCCTAGATAAGGAGTGCCCTTTAGATATCTCAATATCCTCTTGACTGCTGTCAAATGAGACTCCTTAGGGCATGCTTGATACCTAGCACAGACACATGCAACATACATGATATCTGGTCTACTTGCAGTCAAATATAGTAGGGAGCCAACTATCCCTCTATACAAAGACTCATCTACAGGTTTCCCTGCATCATCTTTGCTAAGAGACATACTTGACCCCATAGGAGTCTTCATGGTACTGGATGAATCCATACCATACTTCCTTATGAGTTCTAGGGTGAACTTAGACTGGCATATGGATAAACCATTCTCAGTCTGTCTAACTTGGAGACCCAAGAAGAACTTAAGCTCCCCCATACTACTCATCTCAAACTGTCCTTGCATTAGTTTTGCAAACCTTTTGCAAAGACTACTTTCAGTAGACCCAAATATTATGTCATCTACATATATTTGGACTAGTATTACTTTGCCTCTGGATTCCCTAAGGAATAGAGTCTTGTCTATTTTCCCCCTTGTGAACTTACTCTCAATGAGGAAACTAGACAGGGTTTCATACCAAGCCCTAGGGGCTTGCTTTAACCCATACAATGCTTTCCTAAGTCTATAGACATGATTAGGTTGAGTTGAATAAACAAAACCTGATGGCTGTTCCACATAGACTTCCTCTTTTAGATTACCATTCAAAAATGCTGACTTGACATCCATTTGGTAAACTTTAAATCCTTGAAAGGTTGCATAGGCTAGGAACATTCTTATGGCTTCCAGTCTGGCTACTGGAGCAAAGGTTTGATCAAAATCAATACCTTCTTCCTGCCTATATCCTTTAGCAACCAATCTTGCTTTTTCTTAATGATGACTCCATGTTCATCCATCTTGTTACTAAAGATCCACTTGGTTCCAATTATGTTGTGGTCTTTTGGTTTAGGAACAAGCTCCCATATCTTGCACCTTTTGAACTGATTCAGCTCTTCTTGCATTGCCTCAATCCAATGAGGATCTAGGATGGCTTCGTCAAACTTCTTTGGTTCAACTTGGGATAGAAAACTGGAGTAGAGTGCTGCATTCAGGTTTCTGCTCCTTGTTTGTACCCCTTGACTTGGATCACCAATGCTTTGTTCTGCTGGATGATCTCTTAGATGCCTATTGGCTGGAGGCATCCTGGCTTCAGGTTGAACTTCTTCAACTTCTTCATCTTGCTGTACTCCTTGTACTTCTTCTACATTAGGTACATGTAGTACTCCCCCTGGACAGCAGCCACTATCTTCTACTTGTTGTCTTGCAGTAGGTTCTTCTTCAATAGTGAGCTTGTCCAACTTCTTTGTTATACCTCTGGGGCTGCAAATACTACTAGACATCTCATTGTTAATAAGTCTAGTTTCATCAAATACTACATGTACAGACTCTTCTACAACTTGTGTAGACAAGTTGTAGACTCTATAAGCCTTACTATTGTTGCTGTACCCAACAAAAATTCCCTCTTGGGACTTGGCAGCAAACTTAGTCAAGTAAGACTTTCCATTGTTAAGTATAAAACACTTACAACCAAAGATCCTGAAGTAGGATAGGTTTGATTTTCTGCCTTTCACAACCTCATAGGGGGTCTTGTTGTGGCTTTTAGTAATGGTTGCCCTATTAATAACATGGCATGCAGTATTGACTGCTTCAGCCCAGAAATATTCTAGTAGTGATGTATCACTTAATAGGGTCCTACCAGCCTCAATCAAGGTTCTATTCTTCCTCTCAGCAATGTCATTTTGCTGAGGTGTCCTTGGTGAAGAAAACTCTTGAAATATCCCAAATTCTTCACATAGTTTTGTCATACTATCAGACTGAAATTCAGTACCATGGTCACTTCTTATTTTGACCACTGTACTAGCTAGTTCATTCTGAATTTGTTTGACAAAGCTATAGAAGACACCAGGTGTTTCAGATTTCTGTCTAAGGAAGAACACCCAGGAAAACCTTGAGTAGTCATCTACAACTACAAAGGTATAGACCTTCCTACCTAGGCTGTGAACAGGCATTGGACCAAAGAGATCCATATGCAAGAGGTATAAACACCTCACATCATCTTTGTTTTCAATGCTTGTAAAGGTGGATCTAGTCTTCTTGCCCTTTTGACAAGCTGAGCAAATACCATCTTTAATACACTTAACTTGAGGAGCATTCCTCACTAACTCTTTGCTAAAGAGTTTGCCAATTGTCTTGTAGTTTAGATGGGCTAGCCTCTTGTGCCATTTGACACAATGAGAGACTGTCTCATCAGCTACAAGACATACTGGAGAACCATTGTTCTCAATCATAATGTCTAGACAGTAGACATTCGTTTTTCTATAACCAGTCAAAATGATCTCTTGATCATTTGACCTCCTGATATGACAACCATATTTCACAAATGAGATGTCATATCCTACATCACTCAATTGACTTATACTAATAAGGTTATGTTTCAAACCTTTAACATAGGCCACTTGAGTAATTGTAATATAGGAGTTAGATATGTTACCAAAACCCTTGATTATCCCTTTTTCAGAACCACCAAAGGTGACTTTTGGACCATCCTTGATGGGTGTGTAGTCCTTTAGTAAACCCCTTGTTCCAGTTATATGTCTGGAACATCCACTGTCCAAGTACCATATTGGGGCATGGCCACTTGGACTCACCTGCAAAACAGATTAGTGAACCTTAGAACCCAAAGAATTCTTGGGTCCTTGGTACTGGTTAGTTTGCTTCCTAACAAAGCTACCTGTAGGTTTTCCAACAGGCAGTTTGCTACTCACTTTGGCACTAGCATTGTGCCAACAGTCCATTGCAAAGTGGCCTACCTTGCCACAGCACCAACACTCAAACTTATTGTACCTTTGCTTAGGTACAGTCTTAGCTGTTTTATCTACATCTGGCTTGTTGAGAGTTGGGGCTTTGCCTTTGGACTTGGACTTAACAGTCCTAGCAGGTTTAGAAAACCCCAGTCCAGCTTTACCTTTTTGATGAACAAATTCATCAATTATGGGTAGAACAGACTTTGGTTTAGAAAACCTAGCAACTAAGTCTTTCTCCTTCTGAAGATTAATCTCCAGACTTTTGATTTGATCATTCTTAAATGATATAGTCCCCATCTGAATCACAGTTATGTGCTTCAGTCTGGCTATCTCATTAAGTTTTTGATCAAACAACTTCTCATAATCAGTTGCAGCCATTTTGAGACTTGCAATCTCCTTAGCTTGACTCTTGGCCAAGGATTTGCATTTCTTAAATGCTTGCAACAGAACTTTATATTCACCAATCAATTGATGAATATCCTCTTCAGACTCAGATGCACTCTTATCACTTGATGATGATGAATCTGATTCTGTACTAGCACAAGAAATTGAACTGAAAGAACAATTTTGTACCTTAGTAGATCCTGGCTGCTCCAGGATTTTGTCACTTTCTGTCAATGCCATTAGCCCTTGGCACTGACTGTCCTCTTGTTCATATATAGAGTTCATGATCTGAATGAACTCTTCTTCTTCTTCCTCAGCAAACTGTCCTATATATGCCTCAGCATCTGACTCAGTTTCTGATGAAGAAATATCTGACAGGCTCTTATACTTTTTCGCAACAAAAGATTTTTCCTTCTTGCCCTTGTATTGAGTCTTTTTCTTGTCATTAGACTCCTTCCTTTTCTCTGGACAGTCTGCAACAACATGTCCTTGTCTATTACAGCAATAACATACAATTTTTGAAAGAGTTGCTTTGCTAGACTTGGTCTTTTTCCTGTCTTTCTTTGAATACTTTTTATTCTGATAATAGTCTTCTTTACCCTATGAAGTAGATGGTTTTGTCCTCCACTGTTTCTTCTTTAAGAACTTCTGAAAATGTCGTGTGAAGGCAGCAAAGTCCTCATCACTTTCACTGCTTTCAGACTTTCTGCTTGCTGACTCATCTGACTCAGTTTCAGCAACTTTTGGTGGTGGAGTTGGTGACTTACTTCTATACTTTCTGGGGGCTTCTGTTTTGAAGGCCACTGTCCTTTCTTTATGTTCACTTCTTGTTGATTTCTCCTCTTCTTTCCTCACCATCAACTGCATCTCATAGGATAGCAGTTTTCCAAATAGTGTTGGTGGAGAAATTTCTGCCAACTTTGTCATTTCCCTAATGGCACAGATCTTGGTGTCCCAATCTTTTGTTAGGGACCTTAAGAACTTATCATTAAGCTCATAGTTACTAAACTCTCTGCCATAGGACATTAGCTCATTCACAATCCTATAGAATTTCTTATAGCATTCAATTATGCTATCAGCTTTACCTTGTCTAAAACTTTCATATTCTTGGTTGAGCAAAGATTTTCTGTCTTGCCTCACTTCTTCATAACCCTCCATATACACTATCAAGGTATCCCACATCTCCTTAGATGTCTTGCAGTGTATCAAATTCTGAAAAGTAGCATCATTTATAGCACTCACTATGATATTCTGAGCCCTTTTGTCCATTGTGGCTAGAACAATCTCATCCTTTGTCATTTCAGAGAAATCCTTAGGTGTTCTCTGATTTGCATCTAAGACTGAAACCTTCATGGGCACATATGGCCCTTCTTTCACTGTGATATAAATCCTAGGGTCTGAGGCTTCCATAAATAGTCTCACCCTTTCCTTCCAGATGCGAAAGATCTCTTTTCTGCAAATAGGTAGCTTCATGGATCCCAATTCCTTATGATTTTCAGTGGAACCCATGATTCTTGATTTTCTTGATTCTGTAATGTACTTAGACTGAATATGCCAATAGGATCTACTCAGACAGTTATGTCCCTTTTTGAGCAACCTCCCTCTGATACCGCTTGAAAGATATTGTACCTAATCACTTAGAGGGGGGGGGGGGTGAATAGGTGACTTAAATCTTTTTAACGTTTTAGGCAGAAATCAGATTATAACATAGAATTATATCTACTTTATCACAGCACACAATCAACAATCATAGATTTCCACAAGCACACAGTAGACACTCAGATTTATAGTGGTTCCATAGGGTTTGGGTACATCCACTTTCCCCCTTCGCCTATCTAGTAGTGTACTAGATTCGGCCAAACTCCTCCACTATCTCAGATACTCAGATCTTACACTCAGAACCCCAAACCAGGTTCCTACAGCTCAGGCCCAAGGCCCTACAACTCAGCTTCTTCACAATGCCTACACTCAGCCACCAAGGCCTACACTCAGCCACCAAGGCCTACACTCAGCCACAATAGGCCTACACTCAGAGATACAACTCTCCTACACTCAGGCACACAGGCCCTACACTCAGCCTTTATAATTACAGGCTTACAAAACTCAGATCCCTAAGGATCCTACAAGATAATTTGAATACAAAATGTTTACTCAACAACTCAGAGACAAGAGAGAAGAGTTGTGAGTTTCTTGATGAGTTCTTGGAAGAACTCAGCTAAAATCAACCTGACTTGGCTTTCTTCAAAGCTTCTTGAATGTAGAACACAATAAGATTGATCTCCTCTGCAGTTGATCCTTGATCTCTGCTTCTTAAGATTCAGAACAAATATGAACCCTTCTTCTCAGCCTGGTTCCAACGGCTGACTTCTTGTATGAAGCTCTCTCTCTCCAACTTCTTAGATATTCACTAGATTCTTCAAGGAATAGCTAGATCTTCTTTGTATATTGATCACTTGAACTTGTGTTCAATCATCTGTTTCTGTAGACAGTGTAAGCCTATTTATAGGCCTTCTTCATGGTAACCGGCTGGTCCGGTTCATAACTGATTTCTGACAACTCTGACAGGTGCAGTAGACCGACTGGAATGGCAGCTGTCAAGTCATCCAGTCAGTTCTTGAAAATTCTGTAACTGTCTGAAAGTGTCGAGACTGTCTGTCTTTAAGTGTCGACACTTATAGACTAGGTGTCGACACAAGTTGTCTAAGTGTCGACACTAGCCTACAAGGTGTCGACACAACTCCTTGTGTTGTAGATTTTATATCTCGACACTGCTTCTTCTTCATGTGTCGACACTGATAATGTGTGTCGACACAAGTACTTGTACTTCAGTATATTGCTGAATTCTTGTAAGTGTCGACACATCTCCTTTGTGTCGACACATATTCATGTGTTGAATCTGTTAAGTGTCGACACTTCTTCTTGGTGTCGACACATGCCTTCTGTGTTGAAACTTGCTGAGTGTCGACACAGCTCCTTGTGTCGACACATCTTCATCTGTTGAGACTCTGGCTGAGTGTCGACACATCTCCTTAGTGTCGACACTTGTACTTAGAATTTTCTGAACTTTGCTAAGTGTCGACACAGCTCCTTGTGTCGACACTTTCTTCAAGTGTTGAGTCTTCTGCTGAGTGTCGACACATTCTTCATTGTGTCGACACTTTCTTCAAGTGTTGACTCTCCTGCTGTGTGTCGACACATTGTTCTGGGTGTCGACACTTATACTTAGACTCTGCTGACTTTCGCTGAGTGTCGACACAGCCTCCAAGTGTCGACACTTTCTGATGTAGACACAGTTTCTCTGGGTGTCGACACAACTGCTAAGTGTCGACACTACTTCACTGGACTTTTCTTCATTGAGTGTCGACACAACTCCTTGTGTCGACACTTTCTGTCTGGTGTCGACTCTGCATCCCTGGTGTCGACACAATGACTCCAAGTGTCGACACTGATTGCCTGGGTGTCGACACAAGTCTTCTTAAGTGTCGACACTTTCCCTCTGGGTGTCGACACATGGACTTAGAAACTTTTTCTTCTTTCCTGTAAATACTTAACCTACACAAGTAAACTCAACATACATCAAATACATTTTGATGTATATCATTGAGTAGGGTGAGGCTTCTTCAAATCAGGTACATTTGAGCCAATGTACCCAACACTAATGAAATGCAGGGTAGGAGCATCGCCGCCCCGAGCTAGGGGCGGGATCGTTATAATTTGGTCGGCATTGCTGACCGTTGCCTTGTTTTGCTACCGTGCGGTGGTTTGTTGCATGCAGGTGCTGCTGGACCAAGCGGTCAATAGCGGGCTAAAGCCCATTTTGCGAAGCCGGCCTTCGAAGGCCTAATGGAAGTGTTTACTGTTTTATTTCATGTATGACCGGCCTGCGTGCTGTGATTTGTAAAACATGTAATATGAAGTGAACAATTTTTGTAAGGCCTTAAGGCTTGTACTTGTTAAAATTCAACAAACCGCAGACGCCCCCTTGGATACCCTGTTGAAAACTCAACAAACCGGAGGAGGATACGTCCACTTATAATGTTGAAAGTTTTCCCGGATCGTGGAGTTAACAGGGGTTATCTCAACAAAGCAGTAACAACCAGCCACACATGCAGCACAAGCTTCTTTATTGATCAAGAGCAAACTTCTTTACTAGGCGAGACATACATGGCGAGACATGCTTCACCAAAACCCAACACCGGGAGAGCAGAGACAGTTACAAAGACAAGAACAAAAAACAAGCCGCGCGGACTCAATCAACAAGCCGTCGACCTACTGCTGTGGAGTCCGCTCAGTCCGCCAGGTCGCCAGACCGCAACCCAAGCCGCGCGGACTACCCCTTATTCCAATGCTTAGCTCTTCACCGCCGATCTGCAAGCCGCCTGACCGCGAGGTCGCCTAGCTACCAGACCGCACAAGCTGTGTCACCGAATGGAACAGTCCACCTGAAGCAGGCGACTTCCTGAACCCCGAACCAAGTTGCCAAAGAGGAGACCGCCTGGTCACTATCCGCGACCTGCTGTTTACCGCCTATTGCTTAACCGCAGAGTCCGCACTGTCCCTGACCGCAATCAGAGCCAAGTCCTGGCTTTCCAGCGCTATCCGCACAACCTGCACAGCACAACCGGGTCAACTCTCAATCCGCGCGGACACCAAAGTCCAGACCGCAGTAACTTACGCGAGCTCAATTACTATTCACTTACTTCGGTTCAGGTTCAGTTACTCCTGATGTGACATGGGTCCTATTTATAGGCACGATGATGAGTATGGTCACCGCCCTAGCCGATAGGAACACCGCCACATCCCGCAGCAAGAACTAGTGTGTCCGCCAGCCCGCGAACACACATTCCAGTTCGCTGCTCCTGTGCAGATAGCCAGTCCGCCCCAGCTTCTCCAAGGCCGGACTCCAATATCCAGCCCGCCTTGCCGCTAGAGGCCAAGCCAGGACCACCACAGCCGGACTCCACAACAGCCGTGTCCGCCAATCTGCGGACAAGGCATCAGCCCGCAAACCCCGAGCCCGCAGCCTCGCCTTCAAGGCACCTGCCGGACTCAGCGGACACCAGGCTACCGTCCGCAACTCCTGAGTCCATTGCCTCTATCTCCAAGGCACCTCCGGACCCAGCGGACACGCCGATCCAGTCTGCTTACACAGCAAACACCAATCCGCAATCCTGAGCTCATAACCTCATCACGAGGCTAAACCGAACTCAGCGGACTCCAGCTTCAGTCCGCACGCTCTTGCACAGGCAATCCTCCAGTCCGCATACCCCCAAGCTAGCAATCAAGGCATCAACACTTCTACTAGGCTTGGCGGACTGAGAAAGCAGCCCGCGCTCCACTGTGCGATCTCCCCGGACTGAGCCATCCTGGACTTGGTCCAAAACTTACCAAGTCCAGTCCACTGGCCACATGGGCCAGTCCGCACTTACTGGCGGACACTGGATCTAGCCCGCCATACCGGGCGACCTCCAGAACCTGTCCGCATTGACCGGCGGTCTCCGCGGCTTCCCGCTGCACCAGAGCAAGACCAAGGCAACTGTCAAACCGGTCTGCCGAGCTCCAGTTCTTCAGTCCGCTTTATGCCGGACTCCGCGGATAGCATTCCTATCCGCCCGGTTACTTCCTGGGAGTCAACCGCCTGCTGAGCATACACTGGCCTGTCAGACCGCTGCTGCTGTCCGCGTAGTCCGCGCGAACAGACCGCCCAGGCTGCCACAGAGCAAACCGCCTGCAACATCCCTGCCGACCTAGCAGTCCGCCAACCCTGTCCGCGTAGTCCGCGCGGATAGGTTTCCCCAGCCTTCCATTCACCCACTTTCACTTCACAGAATTCAACACTCCCCCTTGAAGTGAGAAGTGGTGAATAACTCCAGCAGCTCCCGTAACCTTGCACCTGGTCCTTCCGATAGCATCTACGAAGAGATGTCCAAGACATAGTCCTCGCCCCGCATATCATGAACCATGAGGGAGCCCTCCAGCATCTCCCAAAAGGAGCCATGCTTCCCTCTGCCTTCTTCAGCTTCAACCTCCACTCATGCATCACAGGAGTATCACCAACTTCCTTGGACACAGAGGCAAAAGCCTTGTTATCTCTGAGAGAAGTCACCTCTTCAGCCTTGGTGTCAACCACCTCCTTGATTCTAGTGGGGTCATCACAGCCAGAAGAACCTTGCTCGACCTGAGGGCTAGCAAAGAAACATGGGACCAAGTCCGCCGTGTTCCCTTCGCTATATCGAGCTGGTGGCTTACTGATCCTCTTCGATCTCCGAAGAACCTGATCATGGCTAACCACCTCCGCTGCTTTTGAACCAGCTCCGTTCCCGGGCAAACCCGGAACAATGCTCCCTTTGCTCCCTGAACAAGACGCCTCCTTACTGGAATCAGAAGCACCTGGAGCAACGCTCCCCCTGCTACCTGAACCAGAAGACTCCCCTCTTGAACAAGAACTGCCTGGAACATCGCTCCCCCTGCTTCCTGAACCGGAAGCCTCCGTCTTCGAGCCAGAAGGTCCTGGAGCATCGCTCCTCCTTCTTCCTGAACCGGAAGCCTCCGTCTTCGAGCCAGAAGGTCCTGGAGCGTCGCTCCCCCTTCTTCCCGACTCTGACGCCTTTGCCCAGGAGCTAGAACAACCTGGAACACCTGGTGACTCAGGCAACTCCACTTCCTTAGCAGCAGCCTCCTTCAGCCCAACATCTGACCTGCTTATCTCTAGCTCCACATAAGAGCTACCCCAATACGGCGTCAACTCATCGAAAACAATGTCTCTCGACACTATGAGTTTCTTCGTCGCAGGATCCATACACCTCCATATTCTTCTCTGCTCATCATACCCAATAAAGACTAGCTTTGTCTTGAGAGCTCCCGGAGAGTGTATATAGCAGGTAGATCCAAATACCCGAAGGTGCTTCACTGAGGGCTTCACTCCGAATATCAGCTCATAAGGAGTCTTCACTATGATCGGACTAAGAGGCATCCAGTTGATGACATGAGCAGCACAGGCAATTCCTTCCGCCCAAAGAGCCTTCGGAACGCCTTTACTCTGAAGCCAACACTTGCAGGTCTCCGTTAAACAACGGATCATCCGAGCTGCAATACTACCCTGTTGTGAAGTATGTCCACAAGAAAGCTCCATCCGGATCCCTTGCTTCCTGCAAAAGCGTGAGAACTCAGTTGAGCCAAACTCACCACCGATACTTGTCCTCAACACCTTGATCCTCCGGCCAAGCTGGCCTTCCACAAGCTTCTTGAACTCCACAAACAAGCGTACCATGTTGGACTTTTTCTTCATAAAGTATACCCAAGTATACCTAGAATAGTCATCAACCAATATCAGCATGAACCTGCTGCCTCCAAGACTGGCCGTGACAGTCAGTCCCACCAGAGCACAATGGACAACCGCCAATGGTGCATTACATCTGGATTGTGCTTTGTCAACCATGAAGCGATAGGCTCCACTTTCCTGACATCCCGCACACCCCCGACCATCGCCATAGGATGACAATCTAGGCAAGCCTCTTACGAGTCTTCTTTCCGCCATTGCTTTCAGCTTGTCCATCCCTACATGCCCCAGTCTTTCATGCTAGATAGCTGCACTATCACTGACATTCATCCGATCAGCTTCAGAACTTGTTGATAACCCGACAAGGCTCTTCTCCTTCCTCCCTACCTGAGCAACGTTCGCCGAGAGCAAGACAACCTTGCACTCCTTCCGGAGATGACCTTGCTGCTTGCATTTATAGCACCTTGGTCCTTCCTTCCTCTTCCTATCACACCTAGGAGAAACACTCCTTTCTTCCTGATACGAAGTAGAGGGACCAACGTCAGCAACAACCTTCACCTCCTTCTTGAACAACCCATCAAGGGAAGTCCAAACCTCCGCAGCTGACCGACATCCACTGATGTGGTCCAAGAGCTCCGATGAGATCACTTGCTTGAGAATAGACTCCGCTTTCGCATTTGCCTCCTTCCAAGCTCTCATCGCCTCAGCATTGCCAGCAGTATCCTCTTGTCTTCCTGCTCCGCATACAACCTCCCAAAGGTCCTCGCCAAGAAGAAAGCTCTTCATACAGGAATTCCACCGGTCACAGTTCGTCTCTGTAAGAAGATCAATTCCAAGACAACTTGCATCCTCCACTGTCATGGTTCTACCACTGGTTTCCTCTACAGAAGAGCAACTACTTCCATTGAGCACTGCTTGACCACTCCAACAACCTCCCTCTGATACCATGTTAAAATTCAACAAACCGCAGATGCCCCCTTGGATACCCTGTTGAAAACTCAACAAACCGGAGGAGGATACGCCCACTTATAATGTTGAAAGTTTTCCCGGATCGTGGAGTTAGCAGGGGTTATCTCAACAAAGCAGTAACAACCAGCCACACATGCAACACAAGCTTCTTTATTTATCAAGAGCAAACTTCTTTACAAGGCGAGACATACATGGCGAGACATGCTTCACCAAAACCCAACACCGGGAGAGCAGAGACAGTTACAAAGACAAGAACAAAAAACAAGCCGCGCGGACTCAATCAACAAGCCGCCGACCTACTGCTGTGGAGTCCGCTCAGTCCGCCAGGTCGCCAGACCGCAACCCAAGCCGCGCGGACTACCCCTTATTCCAATGCTTAGCTCTTCACCGCCGATCTGCAAGCCGCCTGACCGCGAGGTCGCCTAGCCGCCAGACCGCACAAGCTGCGTCACCGAATGGAACAGTCCGCCTGAAGCAGGCGACTTCCTGAACCCCGAACCAAGTTGCCAAAGAGGAGACCGCCTGGTCACTATCCGCGACCTGCTGTTTACCGCCTGTTACTTAACCGCAGAGTCCGCACTGTCCCTGACCGCAATCAGAGCCAAGTCCTGGCTTTCCAGCGCTATCCGCACAACCTGCACAGCACAACCGGGTCAACTCTCAATCCGCGCGGACACCAAAGTCCAGACCGCAGCAACTTACGCGAGCTCAATTACTGTTCACTTACTTCGGTTCAGGTTCAGTTACTCCTGATGTGACATGGGTCCTATTTATAGGCACGATGATGAGTATGGTCACCGCCCTAGCTGATAGGAACACCGCCACATCCCGCAGCAAGAACTAGTGTGTCCGCCAGCCCGCAAACACACATTCCAGTTCGCCGCTCCTGTGCAGATAGCCAGTCCGCCCCAGCTTCTCCAAGGCCAGACTCCAATATCCAGCCCGCCTTGCCGCCAGAGGCCAAGCCAGGACCACCACAGCCGGACTCCACAACAGCCGTGTCCGCCAATCTGCGGACAAGGCATCAGCCCGCAAACCCCGAGCCCGCAGCCTCACCTTCAAGGCACCTGCCGGACTCAGCGGACACCCGGCTACCGTCCGCAACTCCTGAGTCCATTGCCTCTATCTCCAAGGCACCTCCGGACTCAGCGTACACGCTGATCCAGTCTGCTTACACAGCAAACACCAATCCGCAATCCTGAGCTCCTAACCTCATCACAAGGCTAAACCGAACTCAGCGGAAACCAGCTTCAGTCCGCACGCTCTTGCACAGGCAATCCTCCAGTCCGCATACCCCCAAGCTAGCAATCAAGGCATCAGCACTTCTACTAGGCTTGGCGGACTGAGAAAGCAGCCCGCGCTCCACTGCGCGATCTCCCCGGACTGAGCCATCCTGGACTTGGTCCAAAACTTACCAAGTCCAGTCCACTGGCCACATGGGCCAGTCCGCACTTACTAGCGGACACTGGATCTAGCTCGCCATACCGGGCGACCTCCAGAACCTGTCCGCACTGACCGGCGGTCTCCGCGGCTTCCCGCTGCACCAGAGCAAGACCAAGGCAACTGCCAAACCGGTCTGTCGAGCTCCAGTTCTTCAGTCCGCTTTATGCCGGACTCCGCGGATAGCATTCCTATCCGCCCGGTTACTTCCTGGGAGTCAACCGCCTGCTGAGCATACACTGGCCTGTCAGACCGCTGCTGCTGTCCGCGTAGTCTGCGCGAACAGACCGCCCAGGCCGCCACAGAGCAAACCGCCTGAAACATCCCTGCCGACCTAGCAGTCTGCCAACCTTGTCCGCGTAGTCCGCGCGGATAGGTTTCCCAAGCCTTCCATTCACCCACTTTCACTTCACAGAATTCAACAGTACTGGTGTATTTGTAACATTCCTATTTGGTATTAGTGGACATTCATTCTTTAGTGCTGGGTTCTTTATTGCAACTTTTATAAAGCTGCTTCCGCTAGAATGCTCTGTGTATGCCGCTATGATTGGTTGGATGGTTTCCATGAGTAACCACCCAGTCTGTTTGTGGCATACGGCGTCGGGCCCCGGCCGGACCTACTGCTATATGCTATGTGATGGATAGGGGGTGTTACAATTTAGTATCAGACTACTGCTTTTGGTCGGGCTTAAGATGAATTCGTGGGCGAATTCTTTTTAAGGGGTGGTGAGCACATTGTGTGCGTCATCGTTATAACAGTAAAAGAACCCATGAATGTCCACTTAGGAATGTCAATACACGTGTTTGAGGAACCTGCGTGTTCCTATAATTGCTGTTTGCAATTTTATTTGGTCGCTTAACGGTGTTTTGTACCACTATAGGTGACCAGAAGTGGTGTTGGGCCGTCGGAACGTCGAGTTTCTGAGGCTAGCAGTGCACCAGATGTTGCTCCTACAACACCTCTATCGGCTGAGAACATACGATTGGTGGTCGAAGCAGTGTTGGCCGTGATAAATGCGCAGCCTGCAAGGCAAACGCAGCAGTCCGCTCCTGCGATGGAGCAGGTACCGCTGCAAGAGGCTGAGCCGAGGAGAGTGGAACAGGTGGTAGTGGAGCCGGTGGTGCCAAGGAGGGCAGCCGAGAGACAGCTTAAGCATGTAATGAGCTTTAACCCTCCGGTATTCTCGGGGTTGGGAATCCCATCTCAAGCTGAAGACTGGCTCTCCAGGGTGAAGAGAGTCATGACAGCAACGGAGACGGAGGAGTGGCAAATGACCTGGCTGATCGTATTCGGCAGGCTTTGGATATGGATGCTCATATGAAGCAGTTCATGGTAGAGGCTCTGGATGGGTCAAATTTCCAATTCGTCGTGGAGGACGGATTACTTTGGAAAGACGGTCGTATGTGCGTCCCAAGTGTGGGTAATTTGCGGGTGGAGTTGTCGTACGAGGCGCACCATACCAAGTACTCGATTCACCCGGGGAGTACGAAGATGTACCGCGATGTGAAGAAACTGTTTTGGTGGCCGGGTTTGCAGAAAGATGTGGCGCTCTACGTAGCGAAGTGCCAAACTTGCGCCTTGGTGAAGGCGGAATGCCAAAAGTCGGGAGGATTTCTTAAGTCCTTGTCTATTCTAGAGTGGAAATTCGACGACATCTCTATGGACTTTGTGCACGGTTTACCAAGGTCGCAAAAGGGGAACGACGCCATTTGGGTGGTCGTGGATCGGTTAACGAAGGTGTCGCACTTCATTCCGCATAGGAAGGATGATCCGGTGGAGAAGTTGGCAAAACTTTATGTGGATAACATAGTACGGCTTCATGGTGTGCCCTGCAGCATCGTGAGTGACCGAGATGGGCGGTTCACGTCCAATGATTGGAGGCTTGTGCAGCAAATATTGGGAACAAAGTTGAAATTCAGCACAGCCTTCCATCCGCAAACGGATGGCAGACCGAGAGGGTCAATAGAACCATGGAAGACATGCTCCGCATGTGTGTCTTGGATTTTGGGAAGCAATGAGAAGACCACCTTTATTTGGTGGAGTTCGCATACAACAACAGCTACCAAGCGAGTATTCAAATGGTGCCCTTCGAGGCCCTACATGGTAGAAAATGTCGCACGCCGTTGTCTTAGTTAGAAATGGGCGAGTCAAAGTTGTATAAGCGATCGGAAGTGGAGGATGCTACTTCTTTGGTGAGAACCATTCGGGAGAGGTTGCTTATCGCTCAGGACCGGCAAGCGAAGTACTATAATGCCAAGCACAGGAACGTGGAGTTCGCTGTGGGAGACTATGTGTACTTAAAGATCAAGCCGTTCAAGGGTGTCTCGCGGGTGCGGCGATTGAAAAAGCTAAGCCCGAGGTACCTTGGGCCGTTTGAGGTTCTGGAGCGAGTTGGTGAAGCGGCCTATCGGGTGAAGCTTTCAGTGGAGCTTAGTGGTTTACATGATGTATTCCATATTTCGGTGCTTCGGAAGGCAGTGCAAGAGTCTTCGCAAGTGATTGCGGTTGATCAAGTGCCGGTGGATAGTGGGTTGACAACAAAGGTCAAGCCCGTGCGGATTGAGGACTCGGAGGTCAAGCGGCTACGTAATAAAGAGATAAGGATGGTCAAGGTCCGGTGGGACAATTGCGGTCGTGAGGAGCTCTCTTGGGAACGAGAGCAGACTATGCTTGACGAATATCCGGAGTTGTTCCGCTCAGGTACAAATTTTGGTTTTGTACATGTCTTTCCTTTATATAATTTCGTGGACGAAATTCTTTTAAGAGGGGGAGAGTTGTAACGCCCCGAAACTCAAAAGAGCGACGGGGGACGTTTTGGGCCAGTTTTGGGTTCTGGCTGCAGGCACACGGCCTGGGACACGGGCGTGTCCCAGGGCATGTCAAGCTTGTGTCGACACTCAGCCGGGAAGTCGACATTTTGATCTCGACAGTGTGTCGAGACTGGGCACACGGCCTGCGACACGGGCGTATCGCAGGGCGTGTCGACCCATGTCGACACTTAGCCTGCGAAGTCGACACTCTGCATTCAACGAAGTGTCGAGACATGGCACACGGCCTGTGACACGGGCGTGTCGCAGGGCGTGTCGACCCGTGTCGACACTCGTCCCGGGGAGTCGACATTTTGCTCGACGATGTGTCGAGACAAGGCACACGGCCTAGGATACGGGCGTGTCCAAGGCCGTGTCGTCAGGTCGACGATCTTCGCTCGACGAAGTGTCGAGTGTCGAGACCGTGTACACGGCCTGGAGCCCAGGCGTGTTGAGGTGACACGGGCAAGGACACAGGCGTGTCCTAGAACCCGTGCAGTGCTCGGGTTGTTTTGGGGGAAAAACGATGGGGGTACACTGCCGGCCACACGGCCGTGTCAGGTGGAACACGGGCGTGTCAGGTCGAACACTGGCATGTTCGATACCCGTGTGTTATTCCAGGCGCGATGATTTTGATGGCGAATGAGGCACACGGCCCTAGACACGGGCGTGTGCCAGGCCGTGTGCGGTCCAGATTGGGCATTTCAATACCGAATCAAAGCCGTTCGTTTCTTTAATTGATGATCCAACGGCTGGGGGTTGTTCCTGAAGGGATATACCCGGGATTGGGCCTTAGAAACCCTGACTTTTCATGAGTGGTTGTCTTTCTAAATCTTAGAGAGAGAGGAGAGCCAAGGAAGGAAGAAGAAGCTAGATCCGGCCATTGGAGGAGCTTCGAAGCTCCAAATCGCGAACCGACTCCGGATCCACGGAGGGAAAGATAGTGCGGTGCTTTTCATCCGCTTACTTTTCCATGGCGCCAAAGAGGAACGTAAGGGTAACGATTCTCTTCTTGAGCATGAGTAGCTCTCCTCCTTTGCATAGGAAGCCCGCTCTCGCGAGTTTGCGGTGAGTTGGAGGCGTTCCTTCGGGTATATATGTGAAGTCCCCGTTGTTTAGAGTCCATAAGCGAGAACGGACATAGGCATGATGTGTGAAGCCTATCCGGACATGTTGGTCTGGATCGATGATGTTGCATTGCATAATGCCGGAGAAGACTCTGTGCTATTGGTTATTTTTCGGGTTTTCTACACGGTAGATTGCAACAGGGAGCCTTGGGGATTAACCCAAAGGTACACCCAGAAAACTGGGCGGATGCATGATCTTGCCAACTTGGTGTCCTGAGAGCCAACTTGAACATAACCGGGTTATGTGAAATGTGATGGAAACGGGACTCGGGAGAAGTTTGACCTGCGCATATGGTTTAAATTACCGTTGCGGTCACATATGGTTTAAATTACCATTGCGTTGTGAGCATGGGTTAGATGGAACCGTACCCGTTCTATGTCGTTCGGATTAGAGCCGTTGGCATAGATGAGAGTCTTCGGCGGTCTATGGTTTTAATTACCGTGACCCATGCCGGGAAGACAAACTGCTCATTAATTGGCCGTCCAAAGGGATGGTGGTGAGTCGGCAGACTTAGACTGTGTTCACCGAGAATGTGCCCTGAGTGCACGGGGTGTGTGGTCGTACGAGCCTACGCCTGTGATGTAATGAGTATTGATTTATTGCTCGCTTATGCTAATGAAATGCAGGGAAGGAGCATCGCCGCCCCGAGCTGGGGGCGGGATCGTTATAATTTGGTCAGCATTGCTGACCGTTGCCTTGTTTTGCCACCGTGCAGTGGTTTGTTGCTTGCAGGTGCTGCTGGACCAAGCGGTCAATAGCGGGCTAAAGCCCATTTTGCGAAGCCGGCCCTCGAAGGCCTAATGGAAGTGTTTACTGTTTTATTTCATGTATGACCGGCCTGCGTGCCGTGGTTTGTAAAACATGTAATATGAAGTGAACAATTTTGTAAGGCCTTAAGGCTTGTACTGGTGTATTTGTAACATTCCTATTTGGTATTAGTGGACATTCATGTTTTAGTGCTGGGTTCTTTATTGCAACTTTTATAAAACTGCTTCCGCTAGAATGCTCTGTGTAGGACGCTATGATTGGTTGGATGGTTTCCATGAGTAACCACCCGGTCTGTCTGTGGCATACGACGTCGGGCCCCGGCCGGACCTACTGCTATATGCTATGTGACGGATAGGGGGTGTTACAGCGTGTCCTCCCCTGGTCGATGACTCCCTCTAGGTCGACGAACTGCACTCGACGATTGTCGTGTAGAGGGTACACGGCCTGTGACACGGGTGTGTCACAGGCCATGTCCCGCTCATACTCGAGTAGCTCGCGTGTAGGTCGAAATGTACTCGAGTAGGTGGAAGAGTACTCGAGAAAGAGGGGGTGGCACGGGCGTGTCATCCCTGTGACACGGGCGTGTCCTATCTGGGTACTCGAGTAATTGGTTTTCTCTCGAGTAAGTCCTCACGAGTAGGTCTCGAGTGGGTTACATGCCCCGTGTCACGGGCGTGACTGGGCTGACACGGGCGTTACATGGGCGTGTCACCTTAGTGTGGATAAGGTTGGATAAGGCGGTTCGTGCACCGCTTAGGGGACACGGCCTGTGACACGGGCATGTCACAGGGCGTGTCAGACCCGAGAGAGTTATTTTCAGGAAATATTCTGGCCGTTCCTTTTCTGCCTATGGGATCTGATGGCTCAGATTGCTCCTTGCTGTTATATGGCCGAGAAATGAGGATTATCTCTTCATTTTCTTCTTCTTCTTCATCTTCTCATTCCAAGAGAGCGAAAGAGAGAGAGGGCAAGGGAAGGAAAGGAGGAAGGAGGAAACTAGCTGTTGGAGGAACTGTGGAGTGCGAATTGAAGATCCGAGTTCGGATTCGTGGAGGCAACGCTGAGATGGTGATTTCCATCCGGCAGATTCATGGCTCCGAAGCGATCTTCAAGGGTAACGATCTCCTTCTTGGACATCGAAGTCCTTTCTTTAGGCATGTGCGTGGAATCCTCCACCAAGAGGTGGATCGCGGAAGTGATTCCTTGGTTGAGTTTACATCTAGAGCCAGAAGTGTGAGTACGGTATAGGCATGCTGTGTGAAGTCCATCTGGATGGATAGTCTGGATTGGTGTTGCTCATGGGTAAACCGGAGGAGACTCCGTGGATTTGATGTTGTGAAAGGTTTATGCTTTGATTGCATGGTTGTGTATGGATGAATGAATATTGGTTATGGCTGTATGGAGGCTTTGGTTAATCTCCTGGTTATGTTGAGAGATCATTGGTAGGATGCTCGGGAAGCGAGCACCCGGTCTGCTACACCACTAAGGTGGGTGATCTTAGAGCAGAGATCGATGGGCAGTAGTGTCCGGGAATAGAGTACCCGGCCTGCTGCACTACAAAGTGTGGATCAATCCAGATTAGGTTGAGCGATCAATGGGTGGCAGTGTCCGGGAAGCGAGTACCTGGCCTGCTGCACTACAAAGTGTGGGTCGATCCAGATTAGGTTGAGCGATCGATGGGTGGCAGTGTCCAGGGCACGAGCACGGCCTGCCACACTACATGGTGTGGGTCGATCTGCTGAATGCTGCGAGGTAGTACCTCTGAGTGGTATGGACGGTGTAACGCCCCGAAAATTGTATTTGAGTTGGTCGCGTAAAAAGGGATTTTTGGTGTCTGTATAAGGGTACACGGCGTAGGACACGGGCGTGTCCAAGGCCGTGTCTGGATGGTGTTTTGTCCGTTTTCATCCTGAGAAGGACACGGCTAGAAGCACGGCTGAATGACACGGGCGTGTCATTTGACACGGGCGTGTGCCTAACCGTGTCTGTACCCGTGTTCCCGAAAGCCGATTGAGTTCGACAAAAAGTGTTCGGGAGGAACACGCCAGGCGACACGGGCATGTCGGGAGGGCGTGTCTCCCTGCGTTCGACGATCGCCGAACGGCGCTCGATGATTGTCGAGTGACCCGCTGTGTTCGACGATCGATGATTGTCGAGTGACACGGGCGTGTTCATACCCGTGTCCCTACCCGTGTTCAGTTGCGAAAGAAATTGTACCTAATCACCTAGAGGGGGGGGGGGGTGAATAGGTGACCTTAATCTTTTTAAACTTTTAGGCAGATATAATCACAGATTTCACAGAACATAAAACAGCAACCACAGAATCATACACACACAGAGTACACACAGTTTTATAGTGGTTCCCCAAGGTCTGGGTACATCCACTTTCCCCCTTCGCCTATCTAGTAGTGTACTAGATTCGGCCAAACTCCTCCACTATACCTCAGATCCTCAGATCTTACACTCAGAACCCCAACCAGGTTCCTACAGCTCAGAGTGATCCCACTCCTACAACTCAGGCTCAACAGCCCTACCACTCAGTCTTCACAAAGACTTACACTCAGCCACAAGGCCTACACTCAGAGAAATAAATCTCCTACACTCAGGCACACATTCCCTACCACTCAGCCTTTATAATTTCAGGCTTACAACTCAGATCCCTAAGGATCCTACAAGAAATTAAAAATACAATGTGTAAACCTACAACTCAGAATGAGAGAGAAGAGTTGTCTGGTTTCTTGAAGAGTTCTTGGAAGAACTTTGCTGAGATCAACCTCCCTTGGCTTCCTTCAAAGCTTCTTGAATGTAGAACACAGTAGGGTTGATTCTCTAGGCAGCTGATCTTCAATCACTGCAACTTAAGATTCAGATCTCAATCTGAAACTTGTCTTCACAGCCTGGTTCAACTGCTGTCTTCTTGGAAGGAGCTCTCTCTCTCCAACTACTTAGATCTTCACTTGAATTGATTCTTCAATGAATTGCTTGATCTTCTTCTCAATCTCCTTCTTCTGTTGACAGAATGAGCCTATATATAGGCCTTCTTCATGGTGACCGGCTGATCCGGTTTCTAACGACTTTCTGACAACTCTGACAGTTGCAGTAGACCGGCTGGAATGGCAGCTGTCATGTCATCCAGTCACTTCTTGAATTTTCTGTAACTGTCTGAAAGTGTTGAGACAGTCAGTCTTTAAGTGTTGACACTGATAGACTAAGTGTCGACACAAGTAGACTAAGTGTCGACACTAGCCTTCATGGTGTCGACACAACTCCTTGTGTTGTAGAATCTGCTTCTTGACACTGCATCTTCAACATGTGTCGACACTGATATTGTGTGTCGACACAACTCCTTGTTCTTCAGTACTTAGTTGAATTCTTGTAAGTGTCGACACAACTCCTTTGTGTCGACACATCTTCTTGTGTTGAACTTGTTCAGTGTCGACACATCTTCTTGGTGTCGACACATACCTTCTTTGTTAATACTTTTGCTGAGTGTCGACACAGCTCCTTGTGTCGACACATTCTTCTTGTGTTAAGACTTTGGCTGAGTGTCGATACATCTCCTTTGTGTCGACACTTGTACTTAGACTCTGTTGAAATTTGCTGAGTGTAGACACATCTTCTTGGTGTCGACACTTTCTTCATGTGTTGAGACTTTTGCTGTGTGTCGACATATTCTTCATTGTGTTGACACATTCTTCATATGTTGAGACTTTGGCTGAGTGTCGACACATCTCCTTTGTGTCGACATTTGTACTTAGAATTTGTTGATCTTTTGCTGAGTGTCGACACAGCCTCCAAGTGTCGACACTTTTGATGTCGACAAAGTTCCTCTGGGTGTCGACACTGCTTCTAAGTGTCGACACTGCTTCTCTGGACATTTCTTCATTAAGTGTCGACACAACCTGTATGTGTCGACACTTTCCTTCTGTTGTCGACTCTGCGTCCCTAGTGTCGACACAATTACTCCAAGTGTCGACATAGCTTCTCTGGGTGTCGACACAAGTCTTCTTAAGTGTCAACACTTTTCTCCTGGGTGTCAACACATGGACTTAACTTTTCAGCTTTCCCTGCAAATACTTAACCTGCACAACTAAACTCAAAATACATCAAATACATTTTGATGTATATCATTGAGTAGGGTGAGGCTTCTTCAAATCAGGTACATTTATTCCAATGTACCCAACAATCTCACCCTATTTGGAAAAGTCATAACCCTTAGTCAATGATATATACCATACATAACAAATTTACAGTATGATGTAAAACAGGATTATATAACAGGGTAAGTACATAAACATGTAATAAACAAAACATGTATACACAAATATCTCAGAACAGTAATGTAATAGATTTAACACATATCACATTGTTCTAACAGCTTCAACATATTCATTATTCAAAAGTTTACAGAGAGTTTAAAATCAAATGATTACAACTGTAAACTAAAGATAAATTCTATCCTATTGCTGCTCAGGCTCCTTGATCACAATGCCCTTTCCAGACTGTATCTTTTCTTAGACAGGGGCTTCAACATCTTCAGCAGCAGCAGGCTTCTTTCCTTTAAGATCCTTCTTTTTCTGCTCTTCAGCCTTGATCTTTTGTCTTTCAAAATAATGATAAGGCTTTGGAAAGTACTTGCTAGGCTCCTGGGCAGTAGGAGGTAGCTTTCCCATCTTAACCTTTCTTCTATATTGCACAATTGCCTCTTACCTGGTCTCATGCTTCCTCCACTCCAGTTCAGAATACCACTTGTTTCTATCCTGGATATTGTCCTTGGCAGCTTTCCATGCAGTCAAGATAATATTCCTGGAAGTGGAGCTCCACTGTTCAAAATCAGGCCTAAGTTCAGCTTGCTCCCTGAATCTCTTCTTAGACAATTGGGCTTCTTGTTCTTTCTGCAAAGTCTCTTGTTCTTTCAGAATTGCCTCTGGTACTGGATGAACTACTTTCTCTATGATGACCTTTTAATTTCCTTCAGGAGGACTATACATGGATTGTATGTCTTGATGTATCATATCAAAGTCTGGTGGAGGGTATATGACTTGAGCTACTTCAGCTTGCTCCCCTCCAAGATATGCAGGATTAATTCCAGATTCTGCAACATTGTCATCATCATATAATGGAGGATATCCAAGGGTGGCTCTAATGGAATTTGAAATCCATTTTGCATGATCAGAGCCTGCTTTGACTAACACCCTCTCCCCCTTTATGACTTCTCTTTCAATGTGATCCCTCAGATCATCTTTCTGAAATCTTATCTGTGCATTCAGATAATTTACTCCATCTTTATAGAAAGGTTTCAACCTTTGGAGCTTGTTAGTTATAGCTTTTTGAGAGTCTTTTATAGCAGTTTTAACAGCAGTGATGTGCTCTTGGAACTTCTTATCAAACTCTTCTTGGGCAGTAGTCCTTGCTGTAGTTTGAGCAGCAGCCAGATTCTGCATCTCAGTGACTATCACATTGTGTGATTCAGTCAAATTGTCATTCATTCTGATCTGGTTTTCCAGGACATAGCCTTGCTTTACTGCCATGTCATCCACTTGAGTCTTAATCGTCTCTTGATGTGTAGCCAAGTAGACTATGGCATTTCCTCCCTTATAAAAGCAGTCAGTCATCTCTTTCTTATTCAGATTCATTTCAAATCTGATGGACTTAATGTCTTGGGCCAGATCAAACTGGAGAGACTTATGCCCTTCATCCATATAAGATTGCAAAGCCTGTCTTTGCTCATCCATCTTTATCTGTAATGCAACCATTAGAGAACTGAAATCTATAGATGGGGCTGGCTGTGGTGCAGGCTGTGGTGCTATTGTTTGTAAAGCTTTCTTATAATTCTGGCTCCTTCTCTTAAAGACTTGGAATTTCCTCTTCTTGGCTCTTGCAACCTCTTCATCCTCTGATGCAGATGTGCTAGCAATATCAACCCTGTCCTTAGGGCTTGAAGGTAAATCCTCGTCAGTCCTAGGAACCTGCTCAGCATCCTTTGGCACTTCAGGTTCTTTGCTTGCAGTCTCTTCTGTAATCTCCACTTGCTCCCCCTCAATGATTACTTTCTCTCCCTCAGCAGCAGCTATTTCTCTTACAAGGTCAGTTTGTAGAAGATCTGGGAATAGCTCTTCTAAAGTAAATTCCTGTTGAGTATGAGCTGGAGATTCTCTTATCTCATCAACCACTAGATCAGCAACAGATGTGTCCTCCATGATAACATCTTGGGGTTGGCTAGGTGTCTGTGTTTGCTGATTATCATTAGGTAATGAATCAGACAAAACATCATCCTCAATAGGGAAATCTAATTCATTAATTTCAGTTATTACCTCAAGTATTGTGTGGGTAGCTTGTTCACTCTCTAGTGGAGTTGGCTCTTCCACAAGTAGAGGCTCCCCCTGGATTGAATCCTGGTGAATTAGGCTTGCTGAGGGTAGCTCCCCCTGCCTCTCTGCATCTTCTTGTCTAGCTGGAGATTGTCCAGCATTTCCAGTTTCTTCTTCATCAGGAGTGAACACTACATGCTCTTCAGAGCTGCTTGATGATTCTTGAGCCACAGGGGCTGTCTTTTTCTTCTTCTTCAGGGGTGTTTCCTTCTCAGGAGTTGGCATTTCCTTGGTTAACACTCTATCTCACCTAGAGAAGATTCTCAAATCCATTCTCCTCATGTGGTTAATCTTAGTTCCAGCTGCTTGACTCATGACCTCTGGTATACTACCAGCCAGGTAAAGACTTAGAATCCTACCCAAATTGGGCTTCTTCATACTCTCCTTTATTTTTTCAAACACAACTGTAGACCAATCAGTTTCTAGTTTGAAAATAATCCTTGTCATGAGGCTAAACATGTGAGCTGAGATTCTGTCATGGCCTCCAGGCTTACTCAGGATAACTTTGACAACAATTTCAGATAGAAATTTGCCTTGCATGTTCATTCCCTTCCTGTTGAAAACAGAACCTATTTTCAGGTTGGAGTCCAATCCACACCATGTTAGTGCTTCTCTAGTCTTGGATGTAGAAACATCTTCTTCTTCCTTAGTTCTAGGTAGTTGAAATACCTTTCTCAGACTCTTAGGAGAAACTTTCACCTTTGCCCCATGAACTCTTGACTTAATTTTGAGTCCTGATTCATCGAGGGTTGCTGCATTCAGAAATTCCAGAACTTCTTTCTTCCATATCTTGGTCGGTTCGGAAACAAGAAATTCTAACCCTGTCTCTTCTATTAGGGTTATCACGCCTTTGATATCAGGTTCCGTGTCATCAAATGCGTGCCGCACAAGTTCATAACCTTCATTCACATTCTCTTCGAGCTTGGGCGCTATTAGGGTTTGAAGAAATTTGAATCTAGAGAAGAACGGTGTCGACACAGAAGTTTGGTCTCGAAACTTTGGTGAGCGTGTCGACAGACAATGTCGAAAACCTATTTATACCTTTCTAGAATCGAAGATGAAAGGGCGCGTCAAAATACTCAAATTATGTCGACACTGTTGATAAGTGTCGACACAGACTTATAATGTCTCGACAACTATGTGTCGACACAAGTATAGTCGACAGAATATATGTGTCGACACCTGTTTATGTGTCGACACCACTTAGCTCGACACTTAGTCGAGACTTTACTAGACTAATTCTATGTAAAGTCTAAGTGTCGACACCACCTTGGATGTGTCGACACCTACCCTGTATGTGTCGACACTAATTTTATTAAGTGTCGACACAGACTTCTTAGATGTGTCGACACCTTTTCTCTGATGTGTCGACACTACTTTTCTGTGTCGACACAGACAACTCTGTGTATCGACATCTTTTTACTTAGCCAATTTTGAAAACTTATTCTAAGTTTATCATACCTAATTCAATTTTAAACCTATTGAATTTGGTTTCTTCTAAGGGCTTGGTATACATGTCAGCTAGTTGATTATCTGTATTAACATACTCTAGTGAAATATCTCCTTTTTCCACATGTTCTCTTAGAAAATGGTATTTTATTTCTATGTGCTTAGTCCTACTATGGGAAACAGGATTGTTTGCAATAGAAATAGCACTAGTAGAATCACAAAATAGAGGTGTTCTACTTACTTGTATACCATAATCTTCAAGCTGATATTGTATCCATAGAAGTTGAGCACAACAACTTCCTGCAGCCACATACTCTGATTCTGCTGTGGAGATAGCCACACTTGTTTGCTTCTTGCTACTCCATGATATCAGTCTTCCACCTAGGAATTGACAGGTACCAGTTGTACTTTTCCTATCTTCCTTGCAGCCTGCAAAATCTGCATCTGAATAACCTGTCAGTTCAAAGTCTCCATTCCTAGGGTACCAAAGGCCTAGATAAGGAGTGCCCTTAAGATATCTCAGAATTCTTTTGACTGCTGTCAAATGAGATTCTTTAGGGCAAGCTTGGTACCTAGTACAGACACATGTAGCATACATGATATCTGGTCTACTTGCAGTCAAATACAATAGGGAGCCAACTATCCCTCTATACAAAGTCTCATCTACAGGTTTACCTGCATCATCTTTGCTAAGAGACATACTTGACCCCATAGGAGTTTTCATGGTACTGGATGATTCCATACCATACTTCCTGATCAATTCTAGGGTGAACTTAGACTGGCATATGGATAAACCATTCTCAGTCTGTCTAACTTGGAGACCCAAGAAGAACTTAAGTTCCCCCATACTGCTCATTTCAAATTGCCCTTGCATAAGTTTTGCAAACTTTCTGCAAAGACTATTTTCTGTAGACCCAAATATAATGTCATCTACATATATTTGGACTAGAATGATCTTGCCTCTGGATTCCCTAAGGAATAGAGTCTTGTCTATTTTCCCCCTTGTGAATTTATTCTCAATGAGGAAACTAGACAGGGTTTCATACCAAGCCCTAGGGGCTTGTTTTAACCCATACAATGCCCTCCTAAGTCTATAGACATAATTAGGTTTGATAGAATCAACAAAACCTGATGGCTGTTCCACATACACTTCTTCTTTCAGATTTCCATTCAGAAAAGCTGACTTAACATCCATTTGGTATACTTTAAACCCTTGATAGGTTGCATAGGCCAAGAACATTCTTATTGCCTCCAGTCTGGCTACTAGAGCAAAGGTTTGATCAAATTCAATACCTTCTTCCTGCCTATATCCCTTAGCAACCAGTCTTGCTTTGTTCTTTATAATCACTCCATGTTCATCCATCTTGTTCCTAAAGATCCACTTAGTTCCAATTATGTTGTGGTCTTTTGGTTTAGGAACAAGCTCCCAGACTTTACATCTTTTGAACTGATTCAACTCCTCTTGCATTGCCTCAATCCAATGAGGGTCTAGGATGGCTTATTCAAATTTCTTTGGCTCAACTTGGGATAGAAAACTGGAGTAGAGTACTGAACTTAGATTTCTGCTCCTTGTTTGTACCCCTTGACTTAGATCACCAATAATTTGATTGGCTGGATGATCTTTTAGATGTCTACTAGCTGGAGGCAGCCTGGCTCAGGTTGAACTCCTTCAGCTTCTTCAACTTGATGCACTCCTTGGTCTTCTTCTGCATTAGGTGCATCTAGTACTCCCCCTGGACAACAGCCACTATCATCCACATGCTGACTTGTAGTAGATCCTTCTTCAATAATGAGCTTGTCCATCTTCTTAGTCACACCTGTGGAGCTGCAAATACTTCTAGACAATTCATTGTTAATGAGTCTAGCTTCATCAAATACTACATGTACTGACTCTTCTATAACTTGAGTAGTCAAGTTGTAGACCCTATAAGCCTTACTGTTATTGCTGTACCCAACAAAGATCCCCTCTTAGGATTTGGCAGCAAACTTGGTCAAGTAAGACTTTCCATTGTTAAGTATATATCATTTACAACCAAAGATCCTGAAATAGGATAGATTTGGTTTTCTGCCTTTCACAATCTCATAGGGGGTCTTATTGTGGCTCTTGGTGATAGTAGCCCTATTAATTACATGGCATGCAGTATTTACTGCCTCAGCCCAGAAATATTCTGGGAGAGATGTGTCACTTAATAGGGTTCTACCAGCCTCAATCAAGGTTCTATTTTTCCTTTCAGCAATGCCATTTTGCTGAGGTGTTCTAGGTGAAGAAAATTCCTGAAATATCCCAAATTCTTCACATAGTTTTGTCATACTATCAGACTGGAATTCAGTACCATGGTCACTTCTTATTTTGACCACTGTACTGTCTAACTCATTCTGAATTTGTTTGACAAAACTATAAAAGATATTAGGTGTTTCAGATTTCTGTCTAAGAAAGAACACCCAGGAAAACCTTGAGTAGTCATCTACAACCACAAATGTGTAGACCTTCCTACCTAAGCTGTGAACTGGCATAGGACCAAAGAGATCCATATGCAAGAGGTATAAGCACCTCACAGCATCTTTGTTCTCAATGCTATTAAATGTGGATCTAGTCTGCTTGCCCTTTTGACAAGCTGTGCATATCCCATCTTTAATACACTTAACCTGAGGACCATTCCTCACTAACTCTTTGCTAAAGAGTTGACCAATTATCTTGTAGTTAAGATAGGCTAGCCTCTTGTGCCATTTAACACAATGAGAGACTTTCTCATCAGCTACAAGACACACTGGAGAACCATTGTTCTCACACATAATGTCTAGACAATAGACATTTCTCTTCCTATAACCTGTCAGAATGATCTCTTGATCATTTGACCTCCTGATATGACAACCATCTTTGACAAATGAGATGTCATATCCTAAATCACTCAGCTGACTTATACTAATAAGGTTATGTTTCAAACCTTTAACATAAGCCACTTGAGTAATTGTTATAAGGTTGCTAGAAATGTTACCAAAACCTTTGATGATTCCTTTTTCAGAACCACCAAAGGTGACTTTAGGACCATCCTTGATTGGTGTGTAGTCCTTTATCAATCCCCTAGTTCCAGTCATGTGCATGGAACATCCACTGTCCAAGTACCATATTGAGGCATGGTCACTTGGACTCACCTGCAAAACATATTAGTTAACCTTAGAACCCAAAGAATTCTTGGGTCCTTGGTGCTGGTTAGTTTGCCTCTTAACAAATCTACCTGTAGCTTTTCTAGCAGGTAGATTGCTACTCACTTTGGCACTTGAATTGTGCCAACAGTCTATGGCAAAGTGGCCTACCTTGCCACAACACCAGCACTCAAATCTGTTGTACCTTTGCTTAAGTACAATCCTGGCTGTTTTATCTACAGCAGGCTTGTTGAGTACTGGGGCTTTGCCCTTAGAATTGGACTGAACAGTCCTAGCAGGTTTTGTAAACCCTAATCCAGTTTTACCCTTTTGATGTACAAATTCATCTATCAAAGGTAGAACAGACTTTGGTTTAGAAAACCCTGCAACTATGTCTCTCTCTTTCTGAAGACTAATCTCCAGATTTCTGATTTGATCATTTTTAAATGTTATAGTCCCCATCTGAATAACAGTTATGTTCTTCAGCCTGCCTATTTCATTTAGTTTTTGATCAATCAACTTATCAAAATCTGTTGCAGCAACTTTAAGACTGGCAATTTCCTTAGCCTGACTTTTGGCCAAGGATTTGCTTTTCTTCAAAGCTTGCAACACTACTCTATATTCATCAATCAATTGATGAATATCTCCTTCAGATTCAGATTCACTCTCATCACTTGATGCTGATGAATCTGTTTCTGAACCAGCACAAGAAACTGAACTTGAAGAACAATTTTGTACCTGACTAGGTCCAGGCTGATCCTGGATTTTATCCCCTTTTGATAAGGCCATCAGTCCCTAGCACTGATTGTCCTCATGCTCATATATAGAGTTCATTAACTGGATGAACTCATCTTCCTCTTCTTCAGCAAACAGTCCAATGTAAGCTTCAGCTTCTGAATCAGTTTCTGAAGAAGACATATCTGACAGACTTTTGTCCTTTTTAGCAACAAAGTACCTTTCCTTCTTGCCCTTGATTTGAGTCTTCTTCTTATCTGTTGACTCTCTCCTCTTCTCTGTACAGTCAGCAACAACATGTCCTTGTTTGTTACAACAATAACAAACTATCTTTGAAGATGTAGTTCTACTTGACTTGGACTTTCTCCTGTCATACTTTGATGACTTCTGTGAAGTGGATGGCTTAGACCTCCACTGTTTCTTCTTTAGGAACTTCTGAAAATGTCTTGTGAAAGCTGCAAAGTCCTCATCACTCTCATTGCTTTCAGACTTCTTACTTTCTGACTCATCTGACTCAGTGTCAGCAACTTTTGGAGGAGGAGATGGAGACTTACTTTTATATTTCTTGGTGCCTTTTGTCTTGAATGTCACAGCTCTTTCTTTATGCTCAACTCTGGAAGTCTTCTCCTCTTCTTTCCTTACCATTAGCTGCATTTCATAGGATAACAGCTTTCCAAACAATGTTGGAGGAGGAATATCTGCTAACTTTGTCATTTCCCTTATGACACAAATCTTAGTATCCCAGTCTTTAGTTAGGGATCTCAAGAACTTATCATTCAGCTCATAATTGCAGAATTCTCTTCCATAAGACATCAACTCATTGACAATCCTATAGAATTTCTTATAGCATTCTGTTATACTATCAGACCTGCCTTGCCTGAAACTTTCATACTCCTGATTTAGTAAAGATTTTCTGTCCTGTCTAACTTCTTCAGAGCCCTCCATGTACACTATCAGTGTGTCCCACATTTCCTTTGATGTTTTACAGTGAATCAAATTCTAGAATGTGGCATCATCTATTGCACTCACAATAATATTTTGAGCCCTCTTGTCCATAGTGACCAGAATAATTTCATCTTTTGTCATCTCTGAAAAGTCCTTAGGAGTTCTCTGATTTGCATCCAGGACTGATACTTTCATAGGCACAAATGGCCCTTCTTTGACTGTGATATAGATTCTAGGGTCAGAGGCCTCCATAAATAGTCTAACCCTTTCTTTCCAGATGCCAAAAATCTCCTTTCTACAGATTGGCAACTTCATGGATCCCAGTTCTTTGTGATTCTCTATGGAACCCATTTTCTTGATTTTCTTGATTCTGCACTTGATTATACTGAATCTGCCAACAGGATCTTTTACTCAGACTGTGATGTCCTTTTTGAGTAACCTACCTATGATACCACTTGAAAGAAATTGTACCTAATCACCTAGAGGGGGGGGGGGGTGAATAGGTGACCTTAATCTTTTTAAACTTTTAGGCAGATATAATCACAGATTTCATAGAACATAAAACAGCAATCACAGAATCATACACACACAGAGTACACATAGTTTTATAGTGGTTCCCTAAGGTCTGGGTACATCCACTTTCCCCCTTCGCCTATCTAGTAGTGTACTAGATTCAGCCAAACTCCTCCACTATACCTCAGATCCTCAGATCTTACACTCAGAACCCTAACCAGGTTCCTACAGCTCAGAGTGATCCCACTCCTATAAATCAGGCTCAACAACCCTACCACTCAGTCTTCACAAAGACTTACACTCAGCCACAAGGCCTACACTCAGAGAAATGAATCTCCTACACTCAGGCACACATGCCCTACCACTCAGCCTTTATAATTTTTGGCTTACAACTCAGATCCCAAAGCATCCTACAAGAAATTAAAAATACAATGTGTAAACCTACAACTCAGAATGAGAGAGAAGAGTTGTCTGGTTTCTTGAAGAGTTCTTGGAAGAACTTTGCTGAGATCAACCTCCCTTGGCTTCCTTCAAAGCTTCTTGAATGTAGAACACAATAGGGTTGATTCTCTAGGCAGCTGATCTTCAATCACTACAACTTAAGATTCAGATCTCAATCTGAAACTTGTCTTCACAGCCTGGTTCAACTGTTGTCTTCTTGGAAGGAGCTCTCTCTCTATAACTACTTATATCTTCACTTGAATTGATTCTTCAATGAATTGCTTGATCTTCTTCTCAATCTCCTTCTTCTGTTGACAGAATGAGCCTATATATAGGCCTTCTTCATGGTGACCGACTGATCCGGTTTCTAATGAATTTTTGACAACTCTGACAGTTGCAGTAGACCGGCTGGAATGGCAGCTGTCATGTCATCCAGTCACTTCTTGAATTTTCTGTAACTGTCTGAAAGTGTCGAGACAGTCAGTCTTTAAGTGTCGACACTGATAGACTAAGTGTCGACACAAGTAGACTAAGTGTCGACACAACTCATTGTGTTGTAGAATCTTCTTCTCGACACTGCATCTTCAACATGTGTCGACACTGATATTGTGTGTCGACACAACTCCTTGTTCTTCAATACTTAGTTGAATTCTTGTAAGTGTCGACACAACTCCTTTGTGTCGACACATCTTCTTGTGCTGAACTTATTTAGTGTCGACACATCTTCTTGGTGTCGACACATGCCTTCTGTGTTGATACTTTTGCTGAGTGTCGACACAGCTCCTTGTGTCGACACATTCTTCTTGTGTTAAGACTTTAGCTGAGTGTCGACACATCTCCTTTGTGTCGACACTTGTACTTAGACTCTGTTGAAATTTGCTGAGTGTCGACACATCTTCTTGGTGTCGACACTTTCTTCATGTGTTGAGACTTTTGCTGTGTGTCGACACATTCTTCATTATGTCGACACATTCTTCATATGTTGAGACTTTGGCTAAGTGTCGACACATCTCCTTTGTGTCGACACTTGTACTTAGAATTTATTGAACTTTTACTGAGTGTAGACACAGCCTCCAAGTATCGACACTTTTGATGTCGACAAAGTTCCTCTGGGTGTCGACACTGCTTCTAAGTGTTGACACTGCTTCTCTGGACATTTCTTCATTGAGTGTCGACACAGCCTGTATGTGTCGACACTTTCCTTCTGGTGTCGACTCTGCATCCCTGGTGCCGACACAATTACTCCAAGTGTTGACACAGCTTCTTTGGGTGTCGACACAAGTCTTCTTAAGTGTCGACACTTTTCTCCTAGGTGTCGACACATGGACTTAACTTTTCAGCTTTCCCTGCAAATACTTAACATGCACAACTAAACTCAAAACACATCAAATACATTTTGATGTATATCATTGAGTAGGGTGAGGCTTCTTCAAATCAGGTACATTTATTACAATGTACCCAACAAGTTGGGTCGTGTCCGTTGCCATGGCAGTTATATGTGACACGCCCCCAGGTCACGGGCGTGTTGAGGACCCGACACGGGCGTGTCAGGTGAGACACGGACATGTCTTTGCCCATGTGTCTTTTCTTCGTTCGACGATCGTGCCTCAATCAAGGCACACGGCCTGGAACCCGGCTGTGTGCGAGGCCGTGTTCGGCCCAGGTCTGGGGAATTTTTGTGCAGATCTGAGCCGTTTATTCTCTTTTATTGAGATCCAATGGCCTAGGTGGTTTCCTGCTCTATTAAGGCCGGGAATGGGGGAGTTAACTCTTCATTTTCTCCAAGCCATTCTCTTACCAAGGAGTTAGAGAGAGGAGGAAGAAGGAGGAGGATTCCGGCCGCCGGCGGAGCATCAGAGCACCATTTTGAGATCTGAGAGCGGATCCGTGGAGGAAAGGTCGTTGCGAAGACTTCTATCCGTGTAGTTTTTTCATGGCGCAAAAGCGGACTACAAGGGTAACGATTCTCTACTTGAGCATGTGAAGCTCTCTTCCATTTGCATAGGGAAACCCGCTCCCGCGAGTGTGCAGTGAGTGCGTGGTGTTCCTTGGGGTTGATGTGAATAGTCCCCTTTGTGTTGCATATAGAGTATGGAATCGAAGTACGAGCATAGACATTGTGTGTGAAGCCTACCCGGATGTGTATTGTCTGGATCGGTGATGTTGCATTTGATATGTTTTGTCGGAGAAGACTTCGTGCTTTGGGTTTTTCGGGTTTCTACGCGCTAGATTGCAACAGGGATCCTTGGGGATTAACTCCAAGGTGCACCCGGAAAACTGAGCGGAAACGTGTTATGCTATCTTGGCGGTCAGGGAACCGGCCTTGAACATAACTGGGTTATGTGATTGTTTGGAAAAGTTTTGGGATCCGAGAGAAGCTTGGCTCGTGTGTACGTCTTAAAGTGACTACGTGGTGTGAGCAACAGGCAAGTGGAATTGGACCTAGGCTATGTGGTTCGGTGCGAGAGACCCGAAAAGGGGACTGGCCGTTGGCATAGTCGGGAGCCTTAGACGGTGGTCAGAAAGGCTAAATGCTCACGTGGTTGGCATCTTTGGGATGGTGGTGAAGACGCTGAAGTGTCAGGATTCACCGTTAATGTTCCCTGAGTGCACGAGGTGTTTGGTCGTGCCAGCCTACACCTGTGGCGTAGTATAATTGCGTTTTATTGTTTTATTGGGCTAATGTTATGCAGGGAAAGAGCATCGCCGTCCCGAGTAAGGGGCGGGGTCGTTATAATTTGGTCGGCTTTTGGATGACCGTTGCTTTGTTTGCCACCGTGCGGTGGAATGTGCTTGCAGGTGCTGCGGAGCCGAGTACCAAATAGCGGACTGGAGCTCATGTTGTTGTGCTGGCCCTCGAAGGCCAAAGCAAATAGTTGTACCTTACTTTTGTCATGTGTGGCCGGCCTGCGAGCCGATGTATGGAAAACATTATTTAATTAAGTGAACCTATGTAAGGTCATAAGACCAAGTTTCTTTCAGTGTATTATTATTTAATTCCTGTGGTAGTGATTGTGGACATTCATGTTATTTGGATACAAGTTTGGGTTCTTTCAACTTTTAAAAGCTTCCGCTAGAATGATCTGTGTAGTACGAGTAGTTTTAATTTGATTGTTTGAATATTCTTATGTAACCCTTCCGACTGTCTGTGGTATATGGCGTCGGGTTCCAGCTGGACCTTCTGTTATATGCCATGCGACGGATGGGGGTGTTACAATTTGGTATCAGACTTCTGGTTACGGTCAGGCTTAAATGAATTCGTGGGCGAATTCTTTTAAGGGGTGGTGAGCACATATGTTCGTCATCATTATAACATCAAAAAGAACCCATGAATGTCCACTTAGGAATGAAAAATACACTTATTTTGTGGAATCTAAGTGTTCCAATGATTGCTTTTAGCAATTTGTCTGTCGTCTAATTGTGTGTCTTTGCTACTATAGGCAGCTAGGAGCGGTGCTGGTCAATCAGAGCATCCGCAATCGGCGGAAAGTAGTGCACCGAGAGACATGCCTACTACACCTCCTTCAGTGGAAACCATCGGGATGGTGGCTGAACTCGTATTTGTGATGATTAATGCCCAACCTGCAGGGTAAATGCATCACGCACCTCCTGCGAATGGGCAAGAACCGGTTAGGGCGGCAGAGCCGAGAGTGGTGGAGCGCGCAGCAGTTGATCTGGTAGAGCCGAGGAGAGCTACGGAGAAGCAGCTAAAGCATGTAATGGGCTTTAATCCTCCGAAGTTCGATGGGGTTGGAACGCCAGCTCAAGCTGAAGACTGGCTCTCTTCGATAAAGAGGGTCTTGACAGCCACGTTAACTGAGGAGTGGCAGAAGACCACCATAGCGACTTTTCTTTTGGTGGGTGAAGCGAGGCTGTGGTGGGATGAATTGGAGTTTCATCTCTTAGTGGGTAGGCAGCTTGCTGATGTGCATATGAAGGAATTTTCAAAATATTTCCTAGCCAAATTTGTACCCTCTGCTCAGAAGCTTGAGATGGAGAACCAATTTCTTGGGTTGACTCAGGGAGCTAAAAGCGTGGACGAGTATCTCCATGAGTTCACACGGTTGGGTCGTTATGCTGGTGCTACGTTTATGGAAGAAGAACGGAAGACCAACCAGTTTTATGAGGGTCTACGCGGCGATCTACAGTTATTACTTGCTGGGCCTAAGGCGCAGGGCTTCCTAGCCTTGGTCAATTCGGCCCGGTCATTGGAGAAGGTTGTGAAGAAAGTTCAAGAGAAGAAGGACCCAGGAGAAAAGAAGTCTGAGTTCAATATGCCAAATACCAAGTCAAGTTTCCGCAGGTGGAACAAGAAACAGAGGACTTCGAACTCAGCCCCTCCGTCTGGTGCGTCGGGGGAAACTACAAGTCGAGTCCCAGGAGCTTGCTACAACTGCGGGAAGACGGGGCATTTTGCTCATGAGTGTTGGAGCGGACGTGAAAGGTCCGAGAGGAAGCCTGGAGCGACTTATGAGGAGAAAGGGAAGGCGGTGGAGTCAACCGCATCCCACCATGCTCCAGCCCAGCCTAGAGTTTACAACCTTGGCCTGCAAGAGGCCATAAAGCAAGCGGACGTGGTGACAGGTATGAGTTAAATTATAGTGGTTTAACTTTTATAGTTGTTACCTTCGTATTTGTTAGCTTACTTTAGTTGGTGCTAGGATTTGTGTTGATCTTTGAGTTTCCGGCAAGAGCCCTGTTTGATACGGGAGCATCACATTACTTCTTGTCCGAAAAATTCATATCGCGCATCGGGGTTCCGTCCTCGATGGCAAAAGACAAATTGGATGTGTTGTTGCCCAATGGGTGCTCAATGCGCGCGGATAGGATCTGCGTAGTGAATATTCGGATTGGAGACCAGGAGTTTGATTTGTGAGCGTCGCTTTTGTCGTTGGCAGAGTACGATGTAATATTCAGTATAGATTGGCTCTCGGAGCAGGGTGCATGCATTGATTGCAACCGTAAGGAAGTTAAGTTGGGTCTGAATACTGAATGGGAGACTACATTTGCGGGCATGAAGGGGTCGGGTAAGATTTTGATGTCAGCCCTTCAGGTGATTAAGGCGGTTCGGTTTGGGGCAGAGCTGTTTGTCACTCTAGTGCAGTCTTTGACGCCTAAGTCAAGTCTTGACAGTATTCTAGTTCTGTCCGAGTATCCTGATGTGTTCCCAGATGATCTCCCAGGAGCCCCTCTGAAGGATCAAGCGCATACCCAACTGCACCAAAAGCCCGGACTGTTGGAAAGGGTGCTACTTAATTTCTTAAATAAGTAGAAGAGCGCCACGGGTCAAGTGAAGGAACGCCGGACCCAACAATCCCCCCCAGCATCCAGCACAACCCGTCGGCTCAGAGGTGGAGTTACCACATGGCCCACATGGCTCAGAGGTGGGGTTACCACATGGCCCACACGGCTCAGAGGTGGGGTTACTACATGTCCACGGTTTCACGGCTCAGAGGTGGGGTTACCACATGTCCACGGTTGCCTGACCCGCCGGACCCACACAGGTAGAAGGAAAAAATCAGGATTTAATAGCGCTCCCCCGGTCTTGAACCCGTGACCTCCCACTGATACCAATTGAACGATCAAGCGCATACCCAACTGCACCAAAAGCCCAGACTGTTGGAAAGGGTGCTACTTAATTTCTTAAATAAGTAGAAGAGCGCCACGGGTCAAGTGAAGGAACGCCGGACCCAACACCCTCCTCAGCGAGAGATTGATTTTACCATTGAACTGGTACCGGGTGCCAAACCCGTGTCACGCTCTCCATATCGGATAGAGCCGCGAGAGATGGTGGAGTTGAAGGTGCAACTTCAAGAGTTGTTGGAGCAAGGGTATGTGCGTCCAAGTTCGTCGCTTTGGAGCGCACCGGTTCTTTTCGTTAAGAAGAAGGATGGGAGCTTGCGACTCTGCATTGACTATCGGGAATTGAGCAAGCTTACGGCGAAGAACAAATATCCGATCCCCAGGATTGATGATCTATTTGATCAGTTGGTTGAGTCAACGATATATTCGAAGTTAGATCTGAAATCCGGTTACTACCAGTTGAGGATAAGGGAGAGCGACATCCCAAAGATAGCATTCAGTATGCGGTTTGGGCATTACGAGTTCACGGTCATGCCGTTTGGTTTGACCAATGCGCCATTCGTGTTTATGGATATGATGAACAGGACGTTCAGAGAGTACCTAGATCGTTTCGTGATAGTATTTATCGATGATATCCTGGTGTACTCGCAGTGCGAGGAGGATCACTACAATCATCTACACATGGTGTTGGAGACGTTGAGGGGGAATCAGTTGTATGCTAAGTTCTCCAAGTCTGAATTCTGGTTATCCTCAATAGCATTCCTTGGTCATGTTGTCAGTGGAGAAGGGATAGCTGTGGATCCGGCGAAGATAGTGGCGATACGGGAGTAGCCTGCTTTGACTACAGTGGCAGAGGTTCAGAGTTTTCTGGGGCTTGCTGTCTACTACAGGTGCTTCGTAGAGAACTTCTCGCGGATAACACTACCACTCACGACGTTGACAAGGAAGGATCAGAAGTTTGTGTGGTATCCAGAGTGCGAACAGGCTTTCGAAGAGTTGAAGAGGCGGTTGACCACAACGCCTATTTTATGTTCGCCAAGTGGAACAGAAGGGTTCGAGATCTATAGTGATGCTTCGGGCAGTGGTTTGGGCTGTGTTCTGCTACAGTATGGGAGTGTGATAGCCTACGGTTCACGACAGTTGAAGGCTCATGAGAGGAATTATCCGGTCCATGACTTAGTGTTAGCATCCGTGATATTTGCTCTAAAGCTTTGGAGGCACTACCTGTACTGTGTGAAGGTCGATATTTACACCGATCATAAGAGTTTGAAGTACCTGTTGGATCAAAAGGATCTGAACATGAGGCAGCGAAGGTGGATGGAGTTCTTAGGGGACTACACCTTCAAGATACATTATGTGCCTGGGAAGGGAAATGCAGTGGCGGATGTGTTGAGTCACAGGACTCCGACGCAGGCCAACTAGTTATCGGTACATGATGAGAGATTGGTCCATGAGTTGGAGGCTTTGGAGATATCTTGCGTCGACAAGCAGTCTAGTGCTGAGGCGAAACTGTTTTGGACAGAGGTGTAGTGTGACCTAGCTGATAGAGTTCGGCGGGTTTTGGTTCAGGACAACAGCATGAGGCGGACCTTGGATGAATCTTTGGACTGGTCAAATTCCCAGTTTGCTGTTGAAGATGGGTTGATAAGGAAGGACGATCGTCTATGCATTCCTAGTGCGGATAATCTTCGGGAGGAGTTGATGTATGAGGCTCATCATACTAAGTACTCAATCCACCCGGGTAGCACGAAGATGTACAGAGACTTGAAGAAATTGTTCTGGTGGCTAGGATTGAAGAAAGACTTAGCACTTTATGTGGCCAAGTGCCGTACATGTGCATTGGTGAAGGCGAAATGCCAGAAACCCGGAGGTTTCTTGAAGTCCCTACCTATCCCAGAATGGAAATTCGACGACATATCTATGGATTTTGTGCATGGTTTGTTGAAGTCACAGAAGGGAAACGATGCCATTTGGGTGATCGTAGATAGGTTGACAAAGGTGTCGCACTTTATTCCGGTCAGGAAGGAAGATCCGGTGGAAAAGTTAGTCAAACTCTATGTGGATAATATTGTACGGTTGCATGGTGTGCCCCGCAGTATTGTTAGTGATGGAGATGGACGCTTCACGTCGAATGACTGGAGGTTGGTGCATAGTCTGTTGGGTACTAAGCTAAAGTTCAGCACAACCTTTCATCCGTAGATGGATGGACAGACCGAGAGGGTCAACCGGACGATGGAAGACATGCTTCGCATGTGCGTCCTAGATTTTGGAAAGCAGTGGGAAGACCACTTGTACATGGTGGAGTTTGCGTATAACAATAGCTTTCAGGAGAGTATCGGAATGGCATCTTTCGAAGCCTTGTACGGGAGAAAGTGTCGCACTCCATTTTCTTGGTTGGAGACGGGCGAGTCGAAGCTTTACAAACGTAAAGCAGTGGAAGATGCCACTTCAGTGATTCAGACAATTCAAGAACGGTTGAAGATCGCTCAGGACAGACAGTCAAAGTACTATAATGCCAAACATAGGAATGTGGAGTTCAATGTTGGCGACTGGGTGTACTTAAAAATTAAGCCGTTCAATGGTGTCTCGCGGGTTCGACGCTTGAAGAAGCTAAGTCCGAGATACCTTGGACCATTTGAAATCCTGGAGCGTGTTGGCAAGGCGGCGTATAGATTGAAGCTGTCGGCGGAATTAAGTAGGCTACATGACGTGTTCCACGTGTCGGTGTTGCGTAAGGCGGTGCAAGAGCCTTCACAGATCATTACTGACAATCAAGTACCGATTGATTATGAATTAACGACAAAGGTCAAGCCTATATGTATAGAAGACGTTGAAGTCAACCGACTCCGCAACAAGGATATCTGAATGGTTAAGTTCTGTTGGGATAATTGCGGACGTGAGGAGCTTTTTTGGGAGCGAGAGCAAACTATGTTGGAGGAATACCCCGAGTTGTTCCATTCAGGTAACTTGTAATTTTTGTGTACCTTTACTTAATTTCGGGACGAAATTCATTAAGTGGGGGAGATTTGTAACGCCCCAAAAATTGTATTTGAGTTCGTCGAGTAAAAATGGATTTTTGGTGTCTGTATAGGGGTACACGGCCTAGGACACGGGCATGTCCAAGGCCGTGTCTGGTTGGTGTTTTGGACATTTTCATCCCGAGAAGGACACGGCTAGAAGCACGGCTGAATGACACGGGCATGTCATTTGACACGGGCGTGTGCCTAACCGTGTCTGTACCCGTGTTCCCGAAAGCCGATTGAGCTCGACGAAAAGTGTTCTGGAGGAACACGCCAGGCAACACGGGCGTGTCGGGAGGGCGTGTCCCCCTGCGTTCGATGATCGCCGAACGGGGCTCGACGATTGTCGAGTGACCCTCTGCGTTCGACGATCGACGATTGTCGAGTGACATGGGCGTGTTCATACCCGTGTCCCTACCCGTGTTCAGTTGGGTCGTGTCCGTTGCCGTGGCAGTTATATGTGATATGCCCCCTGGTCACGGGCGTGTCGAGGACCCGACACGGGCGTGTTAGGTGAGACACGGGCATGTCTTTGCCCGCGTGTCTTTTCTTCATTTGACGATCGTGCCTCGATCAAGGCACACGGCCTGGAACACGGCCGTGTGCAAGGCCGTGTTTGACATAGGTCTGGGGAATGTTTGTGCAGATCTGAGCCGTTCATTGTCTTTTATTGAGATCCAATGTCCCAGGTGGTTTCCTGCTCTGTTAAGGACGGGAATGGGGGAGTTAACTCTTCATTTTCTCCAAGCCATTCTCTTTCCAAGGAGTTAGAGAGAGGAGGAAGAAGGAGGAGGATTCCGGCCACCGGCGGAGCATCGGAGCACCGTTTTGAGATCTGAGAGAGGATCCGTAGAGGAAAGGTAGTTGCGAAGACTTCTATCCGTGTAGTTTTTCCATGGCGCAAAAGCGGAGTACAAGGGTAACGATTCTCTACTTGAGCATGTGAAGCTCTCTTCCTTTTGCATAGGGAAACCCGCTCCCGCGAGTGTGTGGTGAGTGTGTGGTGTTCCTTGGAGTTGATGTGAATAGTCCCCCTTGTGTTGCATATAGAGTCCGGAATCGAAGTATGGGCATAGGAATTATGTGTGAAGCCTACCCGGACGTGTATTGTCTGGATCGGTGATGTTTCATTTGATATGTTTTGCCGTAGAAGACTCCGTGCTTTGGGTTTTTCGGGTTTCTATGCGGTAGATTGCAACAGGGATCCTTGGGGATTAACTCCAAGGCGCACCTGGAAAACTGAGCGGAAACGTGTTCTGCTATCTTGGCGGTCAGGGAACCGGCCTTGAACATAACTGGGTTATGTTATTGTTTGGAAAAGTTTTGGGATCCTAGGGAAGCTTAGCTCGTGCGTACGTCTTAAAGTGACTACGTGGTGTGAGCAACGGCCAAGTGGAATTGAACCTAGGCTATGTGGTTCGGTGGGAGAGACCCGAAAAGGGGACTGGCTGTTGACATAGTCGGGAGCCTTAGACGGTGGTCAGAAAGGCTAAATGCTCATGTGGTTGCCATCTTTGGGATGGTGGTGAAGATGCTGAAGTGTCAGGATTCACCGTTAATGTGCCCTGAGTGCACAGGGTGTTTGGCCGTGTGAGCCTACAACTGTGGCGTAGTATAATTGTGCTTTATTGTTTTACTGGGCTAATGTTATGCAGGGAAAGAGCACCGCCGTCCCGAGTAAGGGGCGGGGTCGTTATAATTTGGTCGGCTTTTGGCTGACCGTTGCTTTGTTTGCCACCGTGCGGTGGAATGTGCATGCAGGTACTGCGGAGCCGAATACCAAATAGCGGGCTGGAGCCCATGTTGTTGTGCTGGCCATAGAAGGCCAAAGCGAATAATTGTACCTTACTTTTGTCATGTGTGGCCGGCCTGCGAGCCGATGTATGGAAAACATTATTTAATTAAGTGAACCTCTGTAAGGCCATAAGGCCAAGTTTCTTTCAGTGTATTATTATTTCATTCCTGTGGTAGTGATTATGGACATTCATGTTATTTGGATACAAGTTTGGGTTCTTTCAACTTTTAAAACCTTAAGCTAGAATGCTCTGTGTAGGACAAGTAGTCTTAATTGGACAGTTTGAATATTCCTATGTAACCCTTCCGACTGTCTGTGGTATATGGCGTCGGGTTCCAGCTGGATCTTCTGTTATATGCCATGCGACGGATGGGGGTGTTACAGACGAGATGTCGCCAATAGTGAGATTGGTGGACTAGGATTGAACCGCCCAACCAACAAGTGAAGAGCCTTGATCGGCGGTGTATGACTGAGTGCACGGAGCGTCCGGTGGAGACCGGCGTTTGTGATATGGATTGTGATTGATAGATTGATAGAAATGATCATGGCTTTGCATACAGGGAAAAAACCACTGCCCCGGGTAAGGGGTGGGGTCGTTATAAGTGGTCAGCTAATGCTGACAGTTACTTTGTTTTCTGTTTGGATTGGATGGTGAATTGCAGGTGTTGCTGCTTAAATAGCAATGAGCAGATTGGAGGATTGCTGCTAAAGGCCCTTGAAGGCCGTGCGAAGAAACGTGGTTGGATTTCATGTGTGGCCGGCCTGCGTGCTGATGCACGAAAATGTATTTGTGCAAAGTGAAATCTGTAAGGGCTTAAGGCCAGTGTGTGTGAGTTAGATACATTCCTGGTTTTGATATATAAATGAGGAGTTTATATAGTAGTGGACATTCTATGAGTTGAGTTCATGTAACGTCAAATGTTGCGCTAGAATGTTTTGAGATAGGATGCGAGTAGATTTTGATTTACACAAGTAATTCCACCGCTTGTCTGTGACATATGGCGTGGGGCCCCGGCCGTACCCACTGTTATATGTCATGTGACGAGTGGGGGCGTTACAAAGTGGTATGAGAGCAAGGTTTAGATTGTTTGGGAGGAGAGAACATAATTGAACTCACGAATGTGCACTAGGAATGTATTTCATGCACAGGAAGTGTGTGAGTGTGTTGTAAATGTATAAGTACCGTTATGATATGAATGATTAATGGTGTTTTGTACATTGCTAGGTGGCGAGGAGTGGTGCTTTGCAGTCGGTGCCCCAGCGATCGGATGAGAGTGCAGCACCCTTTGAAGCGCCTATGCCTCCTTCGGCGGATACCATACGAGTGGTGCCAAAGACAGTGCTTGCGGTGTTACAGGCACAGCCTATTGGACAGGCAAGGCCTGCAGGAGTACCAGTACAGACTGGTGTACGTCAAGAGCGTGTTGTAACTGTGGTGGAGGTGCAAGCAATAGACAAGTCATTGAAAAGCTTTATGGAGTTTCATCCACCTACGTTTGGTGGAGCACGTTCTCCAACACATGCGGAAGATTGGTTGGCTCGAGTAAAGAGGATCCTGACTGCAATCAGGACGGCAGAGGAGCATAAAGTGACGTTAGCCACTTTTATGTTGTAAGGAGATGCAAGACTGTGGTGGGACGAGATGGAGGTGCATCACTTGGCAGGTCGTGGATTAGCGGAGGTTTCAATGGATGTATTCGCCCGATTGTTTTTATCCAAGTATGTGCCAATATCGCAGCGGATTGCGATGAAAAATGAGTTTCAACGCCTGGTACAGGGTGAGGCAGATATTGATACATACCTGCATGAGTTTACCAGACTGGGGAGATATGCGGGGTCTACCTTCGCGGAGGAAGCGCGAAAGACGAATCGATTTTATGAGGGACTGCGGGATGAATTGAGATTGGTACTCCCGAGTTCGATGAACCATGGCTACCAAGCGTTGGTTGATACGACCCGAGCTTTGGAGAAAGATTTGAAGCGGGTACAAGAGAAGAAGAGACTGGCAATGAAAAAGCCAGAGTTTAAAGTTCCGCAATCGGAGCAGTCGGAGTTTCGAAGACGAGAAAAGAAAAACTTAGGCCTACGGAATCAGCTCCGTCGACTGTTTCTTCGGGGGTGACTTATGGGCCAGGACGCGTTGATACACGTATATGCTATAAATGCGGGAAACAAGGACACATAGCAAAATTTTGTTGGAATGCCCCGTCAGGAAATGAGAAAAAGACAGGTGCGTCTTATGAAGAAAAAGGTAAAGCAGTGGACGAATCATCTGCATCTCGGACGCAGCCTCGATTGCATAATTTGGAAGTGCAAGAGCCGCAAGGCTCACTTGGTGAAATTCAGCCTCGAGTGTTTAATTTGGCTCTTTCGCGAGAAATGCAAAATCAAGAGGCTGAGCGGAAGTAAGACTAGTGACTTGTATCACTTGGATGATGTGCATATTGTATATATATGATGACTTACGAGTAATGTTCTTGTTGGAAAACCCTATTACTAATTTGGGTCAGGATCACTATGTCTCTAGGAATCTGTGTTTGACCTTCTGTATAGCTTAATAGGTCAATTAGAATTGAGTCTAAGGGTTAGAAGTCTAGGTTTGGAAGCTGCCCTGAAGACCAAAGTTTTTCTGGAGACTAAGTCCAATCGTCGAGCTCAGCACGACGTTTCGTCGAACTCCGGTCGACGATCGTCTAGCTCAACTTCGACAGATCGTCGAGCTCCATTCGACGATCGCTGAGCTCAACTTCTCAATATCGTCGAACTCCATTCGACGATCGCTGAGCCCAGGTCGACGATTTTATCTCTGCATTAGATCCTTATCTCTGAGCTCAGTTCGACGATCTTTGAGCTCAGATCGACGATCATGTTGCTGATTGAATTTTCCAGTTCGCTGAGCTCAGCTCGACGATAGCAGAGCTCAGTTCGACGATTTCAGTTATCTTTCAGAATTCAAATTTAAATCAGATAGAAGTTATTCTGCATTTAATTCAGAAGATCTGCCAGCCGTTTTCATTTACTCCTGGAGCAAGTTTCAAGGGATTTTTCAAGGAACAATTCAGTGGACTTTCCTTCAAAAGAAATTATGCAATTAAGGCTGTAATCAATGCAGACCAACGACTATCTTTGACAGAGTGATATCCTATTCAGACACAGAGAATAAAAGAGAGAATGTTTTTGAATCAAAAAAAAAAAACAGAGATTGACAAGCAGAGGACACACAACTCAGAATACATAGAATCTCTCAATCTTCTGTCAAAAAGATTTCTGAAGAACACTTCTCAGAGAGATCAAGTTTTCAAAAATCATCAGATCTCCTCAGCTTTCAAAGTGTTCAAGGCCAACATCATTTCAAGACTCCAGACACTCAACATTTCAGCTTGCTGAAATCATCTTTTGCTGGAGATCTATCTTTGAAGGCCTATCACCCTCAGCAAAGCTCATCTTCCTGAAGATCAAGGACTCAGGGGGAGCTTTGAAATCAATCCACTTAGTCTTCTCAGTTGTTTGAGAAAGAGAAGACTGCCATCACTCTCTCACCCCCACTCTGTAAAGGGTTTTTCAAACTCCCTTCAAAAGTTTGAATCTGGTTTTTGAGAACCTTGTCAAAAGCTCATTGGTGGCAAGACACCTGATCAAAAAATCTGCTTTGGTTTTTGAGCACCTTATCAAAAGCTCATTGGTGCCCAGGACACCTGATCAACTCATCCTGCAGTGGATTCCTACCTAGGGTGGTAGAAGAGTGGATGTACCCAAGTTTGGGGAACCACTATATTTCCTTGTGTCATCTGGTTCTACATGTTTTCTTTTTGTTTCTGGCCTAGATTTTCTTGTGCTTAGTTTATGCATAGCTTAGTGTTGTGATTAGTTTTATTTCTGCTTCCCTGCTTACACTCATTACAACAATTGTTGTAAAGCTTTGCAAAAGTTTTTCTTTGTGTTCAAAAAGCACCATATACTCTATTCACCCCCCTCTAGAGTATATCAGATCTAGTTTCCCCTTTCAATTGGTATCAAAGCGAGGTTGGTTAAACATACCATATCTGTTTGGTTGTACAGGCTAACACCTGAACCCCAAGATCCCAATCTAGATCCTTCTTTTATATTTCATTATTAGATTTAGCTTGCACAAGTTATGGCCCAAAACAAAGAGTATGCTAGCACCAGACCTCCAGTGTGCAATCTGTCAAAGTTTGCACTTTGGAAAGCAAGGATTAGACTCTACATGAATTCTATTGACGAAGACATTTTTAATTCTGTTTTGACAGTGTGTCCAAGACCTCCAGAGGGCACAAGCACAAATGCTGTTCCACCTCCATCAGGAACAGATGCTGACATCAAAAAGTGGAAAGTAGCTGATACCAAGGCAATGAACATTTTAGCTCAGACAATGTCAGATGACATTTTTCAAAAGGTAGCTGAATGTAATTCAGCCAAGGAGATTTGGGACAAGCTCTCAGAAATTGTCTCTGGCTCAGCTGATGAGAGAAAGGACAGAAGATCCCATCTCATCTCCCAATATGAGAACTTCAAGAAGGAAGAGAATGAGTCAGTGGGAGACATGTATAACAGACTGAGTGTAATTGTCAGTGAACTAAAGACATTAGACAAAGAGATCTCTCTGACAGAACTTAATGACAAGATCCTAATGTGCTTCCCCAGCACTTGGGATTCAAGAATCTGGCCAATTAAAGATGCCAGAAGTCTTAATGAGATCACCACTGAAGCCTTGCTGGGTAAGCTCAAATCTTATGAGCTACTCATCAAGAACAGAGAGGAAGAACAGAAGGCTGCTTCACCAGCCACAAGAAAGGAGAAGACTATAGCATTCAAGGCAACTGAAGATCTGCCTGAAGAAAAAGGAACAGGCAATGATGAACTTCTCAGCTTGTTGGCCAAAAGATTCTATAAGATGGCCAGAAAGGATTTCAGAAGAAGATCATACAAGGAGCAGGACAAGCCAAGGTATGACAAGTCCATTGGCAATAACAAAGACATTATTTGCTTTGGTTGCAGGAAACCAGGGCATATAGTTCCTGACTGTCCAGAAAACAAGAACAAGGACAAAAGGGACAGAAAAGAAAGAAGAAAGGAGAAAGACTCCAAAAGGAGTGGCAATAGCAAACCCTCTTCCAGCAAAAATAAGCATACAAGGAAAGGATTTGTTGCTGAATCCTGGAGTGAGACTGAAGAGGAGTCAGAAGCCTCTTCCAGCTCCAGTGATGATGAGGATGATGCAGAAGAAAAGGAATTCTGCATGATGGCAATTAATGCCTCACAGCACAACTCAGAGGAAGAAGAGTCAGAGTCAGACTCAGAGATTCAACCTGAAGAAGATCAGGTAATCAGTTCTTTTGATTTTACTTCAGAAGATTTTAAATCTGAATTTAAAGCATTGTGTTTAGATCTGCTAAAGTCTGAGAAAGAGATCATCTCTCTCAGAAATCAATTATCTGAACAAAGTGTTTTAAAATCAGAAAACCTCAAACTCTCTCAGGAGTTGGAGAACTATAGGGAACAGATAGCTACACTGAAAAGTGAGCTCTCTGAGGCCAAGAAGCTTGAAGAATCCCTTAATGGGAGAAGCATCAAGCTGATGGACATCACAAGCACAGTGAACTCTAGACTTAACAGTACACTGGGCTTGGGTGCTTCATCCAGCCAACCTATAGTCCTAACAACTCCCATCAAGTTTATTTCTAGCAAGGGAAAGGGAGTTGTAGAGGTTGCCAGGAAAAATTCTGATCTGCCTCAGAAATTTAAGTCCCAGCAGAAATCGTCGAACGAAGCTCGACGATCGCCGAATGAAGATCGACGATCGCCGAACGCAGCTCGACGACCTCAGGGAAAATCGTCGAACGCAGATTGACGATCTCAGCCAAAGTCGTCGAACGCTGCTCGACGATCTCATATACCTGACCTCACCCATAGTCGACCGTCGAACGGAGCTCGACGATCTGACCCAAGATCGTCGAACTCAGCTCCAAGATCGTCGAACAGAGGTCAGAGCTCTGGAAATTCTTTCAAAGGCAAGTCAAAATTAAATCCTAAGGGTTCTTCATCCCAAACCTTCAACCCTTATACTGAATGGATTTTACCTCCAAGGAGATATCATCCTGAAGGATATAAGAGTCAGCCAGGGATATCCTTCATTTCTGAATTTAAAGGTTATCAACCTAGGCCCAAGGTAAACTGGGTCAAAAACAAGTGAATTGCTTTATGTGCAGGTGAACACCTATCCAACATCTAAGCAGCAATGGTATTTGGATAGTGGGTGCTCTAAGCACATGACAGGGAACAAGGACAACCTCAATTCCTTTAGAGCCAAGCTTGGACCCAAGGTTATCTTTGGTGACTCCAATTTTGGACAAACTAAAGGTTATGGAGCAGTCCAGATTGGTTCTGTAACCTTCAAGAAAGTAGCATATGTGGAAGGACTGAAGCACAACCTAATCAGCATCAGTCAGCTATGTGATGAAGGCTACCAGGTGACCTTCAGCAAAACCTAATGCAAAATCAAGTCAGAAGACAACACAACTGTGTTGACAGGTAAAAGGAAAGGTAACATCTACCTAGTAGATTTTCTTTCAACTACTATAGATATCTGTTTATTCAATTCAGTTTGTAGACCAAATGTTTTATGGCATAAGAGACTAGGACACCTAAACCTTAGAACTATTGCTAGGCTATCCAAGGACAACCTTGTTAGAGGACTACCTTCTGGCCCCTACAAGAAGGAAGGACTCTGCAAGGCTTGTCAATTAGGCAAGCAAACTAAAAACAGTTTCAAGTCACTTAATAAGAGTGATTCACCTAGGATATTGTATCTGTTACACATGGATCTATTTGGACCCATCACAGTACAAAGCCTAGGAGGGAAATCCTACACTTTGGTGATTGTAGATGACTTCTCTAGATTCACTTGGGTGTTCTTTCTAAGAAAGAAGTCTGATAACTTTAAGTGTCTAACAGAGTTTCTCAAATGTATAAAGATTGAGTTCAATACTCACATTGCCCTGATCAGAAGTGATCATGGGACAGAGTTTGATTCTCTTCTTATGCAAGAGTTCTGTCAGAGTGAAGGGATCAGGCATACTTTCTCAGCTCCTAGAACTCCTCAACAAAATGGGGTAGCTGAAAGGAAAAATAGAACCCTTATTGAATCTGCCACTACATTGTTGTCAGATGCTCATCTACCTCTATCCTTTTGGGCAGAGGCAGTGAACACCTCCAACTATGTGCTGAACAGGAGTCTGATACATAAACTAAAGGGAAAGACTCCCTATGAATTACTCAAAGGGAAGAAACCTAAAGTTGACTATTTCAGAATTTTTGGTTGCATTTGCTATATTCACAATAATGACAAGAAATACTTAGCAAAATTTCAAGCCAAAGCTGATGAAGGAGTGTTTCTGGGATACTCCATGATCAGCAAGGCCTATAGGGTCTATAATAAATCATCTTTGAAAATTGAGGAATCTGTTCATATTTCTTTTGATGAAACTAACATGTCTTTCAAGGAGAAGATTTCTTCTACCATAGAACCTTTGCAGGAACTCTCTCTAGTTGAAGATATGAACAAGCTACAGGTTGCTCAAGAAGAAGAAAGCAGTGAAGATGAAAGCAATGCTCAACATAATGAACCACCACTTGAAGAGCCAGTTGTTGTACCACAAGAGGAAACAACAACACAGGTTGGTGAACAATCAACACCCCCTATTGATTTAGTAACATCAAGAGACCATCCAATTACCCAAATAATTGGAGAACTCTCAGCTGGTGTGCAAACCAGAAATCAGGTCAACCAAAACCTGTTGCACACCTGCTTCCTTTCTCAAATTGAACCTCAGTCCATTCAAGATGCAGAGCAAGATCCACACTGGATCATTGCAATGCAAGAGGAGTTGCATCAATTTGAGAGGAACAAAGTATGGGAACTAGTGCCAAAGCCAAAGGATCATTCCATTGTTGGAACAAAATGGGTATTCAGAAATAAACTGGATGATCAAGGAGTAATAATAAGGAACAAGGCAAGGCTAGTTGCTCAGGGATACTCTCAAGAAGAAGGAATTGACTACGACCAGACTTTTGCACCTGTTGCAAGATTGGAAGCCATCAGAATATTTCTAGCTTATGCAGCTCACAAAGGCTTCAAGGTTTATCAGATGGATGTCAAGAGTGCCTTCTTGAATGGAGACATCAAAGAGGAAGTCTATGTCAGACAACCTCCAGGTTTTATCTCTCCAACTTACCCTGATTATGTTTTTAAACTACATAAAGCATTATATGGTCTCAAGCAAGCTCCTAGAGCATGGTATGAAACCCTAGCATGCTTTCTCTTGGAAAATGGTTTTATAAGGGGTAGGGTAGACCAAACTCTTTTTATTAGAACCCATAATCCCATACCCTACTAGTACAAATTTATGTAGACGATATCATTTTTGGTTCTACTGACTCAAAATTGTGCAGAAGGTTTTCTAACCTAATGCATTCTAAATTTGAGATGAGTAACATGGGTGAGCTATCCTTCTTCCTAGGATTGCAAGTCAAACAACATGCTGAAGGCATCTTTATTTCTCAAACCAAATATGCTAATGAGCTGGTTAAGAAATTTGGCATGTCTGAGGCATCTTGTATGAAAACACCCATGCCTACCAATGCTGTATTGGATGCTGATGAACATGGGAAACCAGTTGATCAGACAACATATAGAGCAATGATTGGCTCTCTGTTGTATCTTACAGCTAGTAGACCAGATATAATGTTTGCTACATGTATATGTGCTAGATTCCAAGTTAGCCCTAGAGAGTCACACCTCACATTAGTAAAGAGGATTCTTAGGTATGTTAAAAGTTGTCCAAATCTAGGTCTCTGGTATCCAAAAGATTCAGCATTTGAGTTAACTGGATTCTCTGATGCTGATTATGCTGGATGCAGAATTGATAGAAAAAGCACCAGTGGAACTTGTCAGTTCCTTGGTGATAGACTTGTCTCCTGGTTTTGCAAGAAACAAACATCTGTGTCAACTTCAACTGCTGAAGCTGAATATATGGCTGCAGGTAGTTGTTGTTCACAAATATTGTGGATTCAAAATCAACTCCTAGACTATGGTTACAACTTAGAGAAGTCAAAAATATTTTGTGACAATACAAGTGCTATTTCCATAGCTCAAAATCCAGTCCTCCATAGTAGGACAAAACACATAGAGATTAGGCATCACTTCTTAAGGGACAATGTTGAAAAGAATAAAATTGAACTGCAATATATCCCAACTGATTTACAAAGGGGAGATATTTTCACCAAGCCCTTGGATGAAAAGAAACACACCTTCTTCCTAAATCAGTTAGGAATGTTAGATGGAGGAAGTCTTAAATAATCCCCAAGATTTTGAAAGCTAAAAATTGACCAAGACTAGGCAAAAATTCTGATTTTCCTTAGTGTCTAGAATTTTCTGATCTCTGAACTGCGCTCGACGATTTCCCCAAAGATCGTCGAACGGAGTTCGACGATTTCCTGAATCGTCGAACGGAGTTCAGCGCTCCTCAGATAGTATGAACTATCTCTTCTGGTCAACGATCGTCGAACGGCGCTCGACGATCTTGTTCCCTGAACGATCGTCGAACGGAGCTCAACGCCTTTCCAGATCGTCGAACGAAGATCGACGATGTTGGAGTCTCTTCAGATTCCTTTAGAAGCCTCGATCGTCGAACTGAGTTCAACGATCTTTCCAATTCTGCGTCGAACCCTAATATAAAACTCATTTTTCGCCGTCGTTCTCTCTTGCGCTTTCAATTTCTCTGCAAAATTTTCTTCCCTCCAAACAGTTCTACGCTTGTTCGGTTTGTTTGTTAAGTTTTTGCAGGTACAATGGCCGTCTCAGTTGCTGTCCTCGCCACAATGAAGTTTGATGCAGGATTTGACATTGATCTGGACTCCTTCAACACCACTGATCAAGTCTTCCAGGACATCCTGAGTTTATTCAAAGATCAGCATTTATCTGCCCTCATGACCACAAGAATCAAACTTGCCTCAGATGAAATAAAAGAATGGGTCTATACTGCTCACAACCTTGACAACAACACCATAGTTGGAACTATTGCTGGAACCCAGGTACCTCTGACCCCAACAGTTTTAACAGAGGTTTTTGGCTTGAGAAATGGTGAAGACACTGCTAAACTCTCTGGAGAGGAATTTTCTGATATACTTGCCAGGATGGGTCATCCAGAGGGAAACCCTAGCAAGTTGTTTAAGAGGAACTTGTCAGTTGAATATAGGTTCCTGGCAGATGTTGTAGGTAAGGTCCTGTTGGCAAAACATTCTGCACATGACACCATCTCCAGACATCAGCTCTGCCTCATGGGAGCTCTGGTAGATAGGAAAAGCTTAAACTGGGGAGAGGTCTTCTTTGACCTGATAAAGAAGAAGATTAATAAAAGCTTTGTAAATTTTGGAAGAATTCTTGGAGTCTTCCTTCAGGCAAAGTGCCCTGCTCTGTTAGTCTCCTCTGGAGTGCACATCAATGCCTCCAAGAGACTCACCTGTGCCCTATTTGGGAAATGGGACAGGCAGATTAGCAAGCCAAGCAGGCCCTCTTCAACTGCCCCTTCAGGAACCAGGACTCAAAGAGTCACTCCCCCCCAGGTCTCTGCACCTGCAGAAGACCTGCCTGCTGCTAGTGCTGCTTCTCCTCCTCCTCCAAGTTCAATCCTACCTCCAGCTCCATCCACCATTCCAGCCTCATCCCCCATTACCATATCCAGCCCATCTCCAACCTCTATTCCATCTCCAGCAACCACTTCATCACCTCCAGTAGACCACTTCCACTCATTATTCTCATATCCACCACCAGATGTCACCTCATCTCCATCCATACCATCCTTCACACTTCTGGATGAATCCTACATGGATGATTCCCCCTCTTCTCCTCCAGACTTCCCCTCCTCCTCAACATCCTTCCAAGACCTTCTCCACCACATCATTGACCAACCCACTTTCACTCCATCCATATCTATACCCTTGTCCTCCATCTCCACAATTCCCACACCTCAGCCATCTATCCCTTCACCATCCAGCACTCCACTTCCAGCATCCTCAGCCATCCCAATACCCTCTACCTCTGCTCCTGCCATTGAGCATGTAGATCTGCTAGCCCTAGCTGACAGGTTGTATGAGCTACTGGCCCCCAGGCTCTCTCTTCTCATGGAGGCCTCCTTAGCTCCTCTACAATAGTCAGTGGCAGCCCTGTCTGCCAGGCTTTCCTCCCTCATTCCTCAAGCAGCACCTCCAGCAGTTTGCCTTGATACAGAGGTATCTGCATCCAGGCAGGGGGAGATGCCTTATGAAGCCAGCCTTCATGCTGCTGTTGCTGCTGCTGCTTCTGCTTCTGCTCCTGCTGCTGCTGCTGCTGTGTTTATATCTGCTGCTCCAGTTCAGGCTCCTACTCCAGTCTTAGCAATAGACCTAAGGTCTTTGCTCTTAGCCTTTGATCCTGCATTCTACAGCTGTCTGCCAGAAGTTCATGCTGTCCAGCCCCCAGAGGATTTGTCCAAGGCACTGGTGCCTCTCTCTGGCTGTGACCCCAACATTCTTTCCTCTTTTGTACTCTCAGTGATGACTGCTGCTGCTAATGAAGAAAAGGCTGTATCTGCTTCTGAAATTGTTCTTACTGCTGCTGAAGACAATGTTCCAACTGCTGCTGAAAATCAAATTGTTTCTGATGAGCCCATTTCCCAGGATTCTCTGATGACAGAGGCTGTTGTTTTTGAGCCTGCTGTAGATGTTGTTGTTGTTTCTGAACCTGCTGCTGCCATAATTCCTGAAATAACCAGTGTTGTTTCTACTGCTGCTCCAGTATCTGTTGTTACATCTGCTGCTGTTCAACTGAAAAAAGATCTGATGAAAAGGATTGATGCTTTATATGATGCTCAAAGCTCTGAATCTGATGACTACAACACTGCTTCTGATGATTCTTCTGCCACCATTGCAAGGAAAAGGAAGGCAAGAAGTAAGGCAATGAAGAGGGTTCCACCTGCCAAAGTTAGAGATAATAATGATGTTCCTTACTATATTCTGCACAACTGCCCAATTTCTGAACATTGGATGCAGTACTCCAAAAATCAGCTAAAAGCTATGAAGAAGAAAAGGAAGTATGAGAAAGGTTCCACCCAGTCCAAGCACCCTCATCCTCCTCCACCACCTCCACCTGATGCAGGTGCAGGTGGCAGCTCTGCAAGTTCAGGCCCAGCTAGAAGCCAGGCTCCCTACCAACCTCATGCTAGAACATATCAAAGGGAAAGCTAGTCTAGGGGCTCTTACTCTAGAAGGGGAGGATATAGGGGAAATCAAAGAGAGACTCAGGTTTACTCCAAAGGGCATTCCAGGCAGCACCCTTATTCCAGGGGAGGACATGTTTCTTCTGATACATCTTCTGGTCCATTCCCCTATAAGCTCAGAGAAACTGTGACTGCCAGGACTCCTCAAGATACTTCTTCCAACAGGTATGAGCCACCTGTACCATTTGAGGACCCTGAGAAGAATCCTGTTGCTTGGACTGCTAGAATGAAAGAGTTGGCTGCATTAGATCAAATAAAGAAAGCCAGAGAGCAAGGCCTAGACACCTCTAATATATCTACAATGTCAGAACAAAGACAGAAAGAACTAGAAAGATATGCCTCCAGTAAATTTTTTGATGCAGACAGGTACATGGAGTTGCATCCAGCTGTAGTGGTTCCCAGGACATCAAAGCAAACATATTTGGGAGCAGCTGATGATACCAGATCCAAACAAGAAGCTTTAAATCCTAACAGAGAAATCAAGTTGGTAAAAGGCAAAGAGAAAGAGTAACTCTGTAAGGTGACAATTCTTGGTTTTTCTGACTGATATCTGGATGACTTATATATATATCTCTGTGATGGTTCTGTAATGTCTAGCTACTGTTGTTTTTGTGTTTTTCTGATTGTATGATGTTATTTGATTTTCCAAAGTCTGTAAATAGTAATCCTAACCCAAATAGGGGGAGATTGTTGGAACACCCTATTACTAATTTGGGTCAGGATCACTATGGCTCCGTTTGGGGGGACTTATTTTCACCGGTCAAGCGGTCATGACCGCATGAATCGGGACTTAAAGTAAGTCCCGGTTCATGCGGTCATGACCGCTTGACCGGTGAAAATAAGTCCTCCCAAACGGAGCCTATGTCTCTAGGAATCTGTGTTTGACCTTCTGTATAGCTTAATAGGTCAATTAGAATTGAGTCTAAGGGTTAGAAGTCTAGGTTTGGAAGCTGCCCTGAAGACCAAAGTTTTTCTGGAGACTAAGTCCAATCGTCGAGCTCAGCACGACGTTTCGTCGAACTCCGGTCGACGATCGTCTAGCTCAACTTCGACAGATCGTCGAGCTCCATTCGACGATCGCTGAGCTCAACTTCTCAATATCGTCGAACTCCATTCGACGATCGCTGAGCTCAGGTCGACGATTTTATCTCTGCATTAGATCCTTATCTCTGAGCTCAGTTCGACGATCTTTGAGCTCAGATCGACGATCATGTTGCTGATTGAATTTTCCAGTTCGCTGAGCTCAGCTCGACGATAGCAGAGCTCAGTTCGACAATTTCAGTTATCTTTCAGAATTCAAATTTAAATCAGATAGAAGTTATTCTGCATTTAATTCAGAAGATCTGCCAGCCGTTTTCATTTACTCCTGGAGCAAGTTTCAAGGGATTTTTCAAAGAACAATTCAGTGGACTTTCCTTCAAAAGAAATTATGCAATTAAGGCTGTAATCAATGCAGACCAACGGCTATCTTTGACAGAGTGATATCCTATTCAGACACAGAGAATAAAAGAGAGAATGTTTTTGAATCAAAAAAAAAAAACAGAGATTGACAAGCAGAGGACACACAACTCAGAATACAGAGACTCTCTCAATCTTCTGTCAAAAAGATTTCTGAAGAACACTTCTCAGAGAGATCAAGTTTTCAAAAATCATCAGATCTCCTCAGCTTTCAAAGTGTTCAAGGCCAACATCATTTCAAGACTCCAGACACTCAACATTTCAGCTTGCTGAAATCATCTTTTGCTGGAGATCTATCTTTGAAGGCCTATCACCCTCAGCAAAGCTCATCTTCCTGAAGATCAAGGACTCAGGGGGAGCTTTGAAATCAATCCACTTAGTCTTCTCAGTTGTTTGAGAAAGAGAAGACTGCCATCACTCTCTCACCCCCACTCTGTAAAGGGTTTTTCAAACTCCCTTCAAAAGTTTGAATCTGGTTTTTGAGCACCTTGTCAAAAGCTCATTGGTGGCAAGACACCTGATCAAAAAATCTGCTTTGGTTTTTGAGCACCTTATCAAAAGCTCATTGGTGCCCAGGACACCTGATCAACTCATCCTGCAGTGGATTCCTACCTAGGGTGGTAGAAGAGTGGATGTACCCAAGTTTGGGGAACCACTATATTTCCTTGTGTCATCTGGTTCTGCATGTTTTCTTTTTGTTTCTGGCCTAGATTTTCTTGTGCTTAGTTTCTGCATAGCTTAGTGTTGTGATTAGTTTTATTTCTGCTTCCCTGCTTACACTCATTACAACAATTGTTGTAAAGCTTTGCAAAAGTTTTTCTTTGTGTTCAAAAAGCACCATATACTCTATTCACCCCCCTCTAGAGTATATCAGATCTAGTTTCCCCTTTCAGTTCTTGATCATGTACCTCCTTAGGATATTTTTGTACATATCATGTTGTATATATCATGTTACATGTTGACTTGTTGGTGCACACTTGTGATATGGAAGTGATCATTCGATTATGATAAGTTCGATGATGTGTTTGTTTTTCGATCACTTTATCAATTTTGTGGCTGCATGTGCACAAATGGAGGTGAGGGATGTGCTGTTGTCTGTGTTGTATGTGTTGGAGTTACCATGGTGATCTGGAAGTGGTCAAACATGTAATCTCACTGCCAACGCGATATGAGCCTGCAGGGTCGCACATAAGAGATGCAGAGAAGTTGGATGATTGACTGTGTTGGTAAAGGTTACCAATCACCGACCTTAATGGGGTTATGGGCAAAGTGTTGCCGTAAAGGCTCATCGGGTTGGGCAAATGTTGCCTTAAAGGACTGGTAAGAATAGTCGACCGAGGGTCGAAAACAATCGTCGAGGATTGGTACTCCGATTCCCGCCGATCGACGGGAATCGTCACTCTGATTCCCGCCGATCGACGAGAATCGTTATTCTGATTCTCGCCGATCGACGTGGATCGTCGACCCACGATCGGCGTGAATCGTCGAGTATTGTACTCTGATTCTCGCCGATCCGGGTGATTCTCGCCGATTGTGATTCTCGCCGATCCGGGTGATTCTCGCCGATTCTCACCGACTGATACTCGCCGATTCTGGAACCCTATTTCTGGGTGGTCTGCGGATAGCGATATTCCTAAGTCTATTTATGCCTTCGACATAAAAGGGACAATTAGGGTTTTCGGGAATTAGGTTTTTGGCAGCCGATCGAACCAAATCCCGCGATGGAAGTGTTCCGCCGTTCGTTCGCTCCGCCGATCCCGAATCCCGCCGACGGAAGGGTTCCGCCGCCGTGCTCGCTCCGTCGATTTCCTTCTCTCCGGCGATCGTCGTTGGCGTTGCGATCCCTGGCACGGACCTAGCAGTCCGTGGGAAAGCAAGGTGCTGTCTTTCTCCTTCCCGATAATTCGTGTGACGGATAGATCGGTGTTCTCCCGCTCGGGTGGATTTCTGCAGAGACGTGGACATTATTTCACGTAGAACTCATCACCAGCAAGAACACGAAGCTTGTAGCATCTCCGTTGAGTTGTGACTCAACGCCACCGAGGTAATTTTTGCCTAGTTATATGTTAACTTCTTGATTCAACTACCATGGCCCGATCCCATTTCTTTTGGGTTTTCTTGATGTTTTATTCTTTCGCTGCGTGCACAAGTGTTGTGCCATCCTCATAGAGAAACCCAACAGTGGTATCAAAGCAGGTTCCTGTCATGATCGTTGTATTGGAAGTTTTGTTATTCCAGTGCGTGTAAACCTAGGGATTTAGAAGTGTTCTAAATGTCTAGATTTAGTCTTGGTACCCCGCCAAGAACTTCTGGAATTTCGTGGGAATTTCTAATTGTTAGAAATTGTAGTCTCCTTAGCAGTAACCATCCCTCGAGTTTGTTTTGGATTTTGAATCCAACATAGAGAGATGAGCTTGTCTACTGCTTTAAGTTGAGTTGTCTTTGCCTTTGTCCAATGCATGTAAATCTGAGGATTTGGAAGTTTCCGGATGTTCAGATTTAGCCCTTCCTTCTATCAAATGTTGATGGTGTCAGGTTGTGCACATAAGGGATGCATGTGGTTTTAGAAAAATTGTTTTTCTTTGGATGTGCACATTGATCGAATGTTGATCATGGTTAACTGTTAACCTATAATCTAAATCCCCACATCAAATATTAAGTGTTCGGATGCCTTCCGATGGATGACACTCTTCCTGCCTCGATCGATGAAGTGTGGGCTTGCCAAAGCAAGGTGCATTAATCTATCTTGGTAAGGGTGCGTGCGGATAATTGTGATATCCCACTGTCGACATCGGGTTCAACTTAACTAGGTGACCTCAAAGGTTGAGTGCCTAGAGGCATAGGGTTGGCATGCACCATATAATGGATGCGAGTAAGGAGTTATTCACCAACCATACAAGAATTGCATGAGGATGTAATTGGCAAGCGTTGCCTACCTAAATAACCGCATCGTGAGAGGAAAGCCAAAGCTGACTCATTGTGTTGGTGAAATACGGATCTTGTCCACTAAGAGAGTAGCTCGCATGAACTCTCCGAATTGTTAGTGAGGGCTATCATTTCGAATAAAATAGTGGGAGTGTTTTAATTGAAGTCCAAATTAAAATAAATTGTATTTGAAATTTTGGTACTGATTTTATTCTGCATAAATTCTTGTAGAATTCCATGGCAAGTGTTTCACACTCCACTTTGTCTCTGAGAGCCATCCTTGAGAAGGATAAGCTCAGTGAGACAAATTACATGGACTGGTATAGGAACCTGAGAATTGTTCTCAGGCAAGAGCGAAAGCTCTATGTCTTGGAAGAAGAAGCCCCTGAGGTGCCGATCGGGAACTCTTCCCGTGCTGAGAAGGATAATTATAAGAAGTATACTGATGATGCTTTAGATGTCGAATGCATTATGCTTGCCACTATGAACTCTGAGCTTCAAAAGCAACATGAGAGCATGGGGTGCAAGGAGATTAACGAGCATCTCAAGAAAATATTTCAAGGGCAGGCTCGTCAAGAGTGGTTCGACATCACAAAAGCCTTGTTTCAGTGCAAGATGGGAGTTCGAGACTCAGTAGGGACTCACGTACTCAAGATGATTGGGTATATAGAGAACCTTGAAAGGCTGAGTTTTCCTCTTGGTCAAGAGTTGGCCACAGATCTGATCCTGCAATCGTTGCCGGACAGTTATGAGCAGTTCGTCTTGAACTACAACATGAATGAAATAGACAAGACACTGCCCGAACTCCTAGGCATGTTGAGAACTGCCGAAATCAATATGAAGAAGGCCAAGCCTGCCAGCCCCATACTAATGGTGCATAAGGGCAAGGTCAAGGCCAAGGGCTCTAAGAAGACGAAGGTGGGACCTAAGTCATACCTTGAGCCCAAGTCTTCTGCACTGATGAAAAAGAAAAGCACGGTGAAGGAAGGGAAATGCCACCACTGTGGCAAGGCTGGTCATTGGAGGAGGAACTGTCCTTTGTACATTGAAGGTCTGCAGAAAAAGAAGGGAGGTATGACTTCCGCTTCAAATATTCACGTTATAGAGATAAACCTTTCTGCTCCTTCATCTTGGGTATTGGATACCGGATGTGGTTCTCACATTTGTACAAATGTGCAGGAACTGGAAAGGAGAAGATTGCTGAGTAAAGGGGAGGTGGACCTCCGCGTCGGCAATGGAGCAAGAGTTGCTGCTGTAGCCGTAGGGGTTTACCGTCTTTCTTTGCCCAGTGGGCTTGTAATAGAACTAGATAATTGTTATTTTGTTCCGGCCATAACTAGAAACATTATATCTATTTCATGTTTGGACATGATTGGATTTTCTTTTATAATTAAGAACAACTGTTGTTCTATATTTAAGAATGATGTTTGTTATGCTGTAGCCCAATTGTTTAATGGTCTTTATGTTTTGAACTTGGACCATCTGATCTGTAATGTTGAAAATAATAAAAGACTAAGAACAAATGACTCGAACCCTACATTTCTCTGGCATTGTCGTTTGGGCCATATCAACGAGAAGCGCATATCCAAGCTCCATAGAGATGGACTTTTGGACTCATTTGATTATGAATCATTTGAGCGATGCGAATCTTGTTTGTTAGGCAAAATGACTAAAGCTCCTTTCACTGGTTTTACTGAGAGGGCTAAAGATCTCTTGGGTGTTGTACATAGTGATGTATGCGGACCCATGAGTTCCATGGCTAGAGGTGGGTATTTCTACTTTGTTACATTTACTGATGATTTCAGTAGATACTGATATGTGTATCTTATGAAGTGCAAATCCGAGACCTTTGAAAAGTTCAAAGAGTTCAAGAATGAAGTAGAAAACCAGTTGGGTAAAAGGGTTAAAGCACTCCGATCTGATCGAGGTGGTGAATACCTGAGTCATGAGTTCCGTGATCATCTGAAAGAGTGTGGTATTGTATCACAGCTCACTCCACCAAGAACACCACAACATAATGGTGTGTCTGAGAGGAGAAATCGTACTCTGTTAGACATGGTACGTTCGATGATGAGTCATGCAGACTTGCCTGTTTCCTTTTGGGGTTTTGCTTTAGAGACTGCTGCAATGACATTGAATCGCGCTCCAACGAAAACGGTTCTGAAGACACCATATGAGATATGGACTGGGAAGCGTCCTAGTATGTCGTTCATTAAAATTTGGGGCTGTGAGGCATACGTGAGACGTCAAATGCCTGACAAGCTGGAACCCAAATCGGATAAATGTTATCTGGTGGGATATCCTAAGGAAACGAAAGGGTATTACTTTTACCTACCGTCTGAGGGCAAAGTGTTTGTCGCAAGGACTGGTGTCTTCTTGGAGAAAGAGTTCTTATCAAGAAAGACTGAAAAGGTAGAGCTTGAAGAACTTCAAGAACCACATGTAGTGAATGAACCGGAATTGGATTCTGAGACAGGACTACAAGATGTTGTAGCTAGAGAACCTGCTCAAGGAACACAAGTCCGACGTAGATCTGGTAGACCGATGTTTGAGCCGGAGAGATATGGATTTCTCGTGTCTCAAATAGGTAATGTGTTGCTTATGGATCATGATGATGAACCAGCAACCTACCAAGAGGCTATGAATGGACCGGACTCCGACAAATGGCTTGAGGCTATGAAATCCGAAATGGACTCCATGTATGCAAACCAAGTTTGGAACTTGGTGGAACCACCTGAAGGGGTACGACCCATAGGGTGCAAGTGGGTCTTCAAGAAGAAGACCGACATGGATGGGAATGTACAAACATTCAAAGGGCGACTGGTGGCTAAGGGTTTCAAGCAAATTCATGGTATTGACTATGATGAGACTTTTTCCCCTGTTGCCATGGTAAAGTCCATAAGGATATTGCTTGCTGTTGCTGCGTATTATGACTACGAGATCTGGCAGATGGATGTCAAAACGGCTTTTCTTAATGGAAACCTCCTTGAGGAAGTGTATATGACACAACCCGAGGGTTTTGTATCCCCAAATGAAGCCACTAAAATATGCAAGCTAAATAAGTCCATCTATGCACTGAAACAGGCCTCTCGAAGTTGGAATCTTCGTTTTGATAAGAAAATCAAAGAGTTTGGTTTCATCAAGAATGAAGATGAGCCTTGTGTTTACAAGCGAATCAGTGGGAGCATTGTTGTCTTCCTGATATTGTATGTAGATGACATACTGTTGATTGGGAATGATATTCCTATCCTGAAAGTTGTTAAGAACAACCTAGGGAACTGCTTTTCAATGAAGGATTTGGGTGAAGCGACTTATATACTTGGTATTAAGATCTATAGAGATAGATCGAAGAAGTTGCTGGGTTTGACCCAGAGTACGTACATCGAAAAGGTGTTGAAGCGGTTCAACATGCTTGAGTCCAAGAAAGGATTTTTGCCCATGTCTCATGGTGTGAATCTCTCCAAGGGCCAGTGTCCAAAGTCTTGTGAAGATAAGGACCGCATGAAGTTGATTCCATATGCTTCGACAATTAGATCAATCATGTACGCGATGTTATGTACTCGACCCGACGTCTCCTTTGCTTTGAGCATGACTAGCAGGTTTCAGTCAGACCCCGGTGAGTGTCCCTGGATTGCAGTTAAGAATGTCCTGAAGTACTTGAGAAGGACTAAGGATGTGTTCTTGGTGTATGGTGGAGAGGAAGAGCTCATTGTAAGTGGTTACACGGATGCTAGCTTCCAAACTGATAGAGACGACTCCAAGTCTCAGTCAGGTTTTGTGTTTTGCCTGAATGGAGGAGCTGTGAGCTGGAAGAGTTCCAAGCAAGAGACAGTTGCTGATTCTACAACAGAGGCCGAGTATATCGCCGCAGCTAATGCGGCGAAGGAGGCTGTATGGATTAGGAAATTCATCGGCGAGCTTGATGTAGTTCCTAGCATTGTTGGTCCCGTAGTTCTCTACTGTGATAACAATGGTGCAATTGCACAATCTAAGGAACCTAGATCCCATCAGCGCTCCAAGCACATACTTCGGCGGTTTCATCTTATTCGTGAGATTGTCGAACGAGGAGATGTAAACATTTGCAGAGTGCCGACTGAGGAGAATATTGCGGATCCACTGACAAAGCCTCTCGCGCAGAGAAAGCATGATGGTCATACTAGATCGATGGGTATATGATACCTAAATGATCAACTCTAGTGAGAATCTTGTGGATTGCATGTAAACATGTATTTTGTTGGCCATTTGTTCATATGATGAACATTGTACCTAGTTTTTCTTTTACAATTAATGGAAAGTTCTTTTATTATGAGCTTTTCTATATGATAGATAAATGTTAACATAATAGATACCCTTAGAATGTTCGCTTCCATGGGACATCAAGTACGTGACTTGAATGTGAGAGCCTATGATTAATTTGAAGCTTCATTCTTAAAGGTCCCTGGTCGAGTATCATCATAGAAGCTAAGGGTGATGATGGTACATGAAGGCTAGCACGTGTGTTGACTGATGACCGGTTCTCACAGGTCATGATATTGTGATATCAAGTCATCACGTGGGTACTTGTTAGTGAACAAGTTGTACTGGATAGACCCAACCTGAGACTACTCTGTGGATTGTCATCCAATCGTGTCACGAGTTGGTCTCAATTGACAATGGTGTTGTGGTCCTTTGACCTAAAGTCACAGCATTCATCAAGTGAGGAAGAGCGTGCTTTGATGCCATCTAATGTCTTCCTTGAGAAAGGTTGATGATAAGGGTGGTTGTTGGGCATGTTACGAATCATTTGGGTGTTTTTGTGTGAGCAGATATGGGATTTGTCCTTCTGTATGACAGGAGTTGCATCCATGGGCCCCTTGATGGAACTGGACTGAGAAATGCATGGCCATGCTTGGTTGAGTCAATATGTGATATTGGACTCACCATTCTCTGGAAGTCCGTCCTGGATCAAGAAACTTGGATTGAGCTATTACGAGGGTGACATGGTCCATGCCTCTAGTTCTTTCCGGATGTAAGGGACAAAGGGACAAAGACAACGCTGATACATTGGTCATAAAGGCTTATGAGTTATAAACTCTTATTGCTTGGGGAGCAATGATGCAATGCTAGATGCCGCTCATTGTTTGTGAGGTTTTTGGTTTGATACTTTCAAGATCAAGTGGGAGTCTGTTGGAGTTACCATGGTGATCTGGAAGTGGTCAAACATGTAATCTCATTGCCAACGCGATATGAGCCTGCAGGGTCGCACATAAGAGATGTGGAGAAGTTGGATGATTGACTGTGTTGGTAAAGGTTACCAATCACCGACCTTAATGGGGTTATGGGCAAAGTGTTGCCGTAAAGGCTCATCGGGTTGGGCAAATGTTGCCTTAAAGGACTGGTAAGAATAGTCGACCGAGGGTCGACAACAATCGTCGAGGATTGGTACTCCGATTCCCGCCGATCGACGAGAATCGTCACTCTGATTCCCGCCGATCGACGAGAATCGTTATTCTGATTCTCGCCGATCGACGTGGATCGTCGACCCACGATCGGCGTGAATCGTCGAGTATTGTACTCTGATTCTCGCCGATCCGGGTGATTCTCGCCGATTGTGATTCTCGCCGATCCTGGTGATTCTCTCCGATTCTCACCGACTGATACTCGCCGATTCTAGAACCCTATTTCTGGGTGGTCTGCGGATAGCGATATTCCTAAGTCTATTTATGCCTTCGGTATAAAAGGGACAATTAGGGTTTTCGGGAATTAGGTTTTTGGCAGCCGATCGAACCAAATCCCGCGACGGAAGTGTTCCGCCGTTCATTCGCTCCGCCGATCCCGAATCCCGCCGACGGAAGGGTTCCGCCGCCGTGCTCGCTCCGTCGATTTCCTTCTCTCCGGCGATCGTCGCTGGCGTTGCGATCCCTGGCGCGGACCTAGCAGTCCGTGGGAAAGCAAGGTGCTGTCTTTCTCCTTCCCGATAATCCGTGCGACGGATAGATCGGTGTTCTCCCGCTCGTGTGGATTTCTACAGAGACGTGGACATTATTTCACGTAGAACTCGTCACCAGCAAGAACACGAAGCTTGGAGCATCTCCGTTGAGTTGTGACTCAACGCCACCGAGGTAATTTTTGCCTAGTTATATGTTAACTTCTTGATTCAACTACCATGGCCCGATCCCATTTCTTTTGGGTTTTCTTGATGTTTTATTCTTCCGCTGCGTGCACAAGTGTTGTGCCATCCTCATAGAGAAACCCAACAGTATGTTGGTTTTGTTTGTGCGATGCCTTGGGACGAGACAAGCTGTGGCCGCTGAGCTCAAACCGGCTCGCTTTGTTCGCGTGCATGGTTACGAATGGTGCAACATTCAGTGGTTGTGTGGCTGATTGGAGTGAGCCAAATTTCAAGGACAAAATTCTTTGAAGGAGGGGAGGGTTGTAACAACCCAAAGTTGAGAAACGAGAAAATATTGGTTGACACGGCCTGGGACACGGGCGTGTCCCAGGGCGTGTCCTGCTTGGGTTGAGTGCGTTCGACGATTGTGTTCGACTAAGTTAGGTCGACGAATTTTCGGGAGGTACATGCCCGTGACACGGGCGTGTCGGGGGCGTGACCCAGGGCGTGTCTTCCCCTGGTCGTCGACTCTCTCTAGGTCGACGAACTACGCTCCACGATTGTCGGGTAGAGGGTACACGGCCTGTGACACGGGCGTGTCACAGGGCGTGTCCTACTCATACTCGAGTAGCTCTCGTGTAGGTCGAAATGTACTCGAGTAGGTGGAAGAGCACTCGAGTAAGAGGGGGTGACACGGGCGTGTCATCCCTGTGACACAGGCGTGTCCTGTCTGGGTACTTGAGTAATTGGTTTTCTCTCGAGTAAGTCCTCTGGAGTAGGTCTTGAGTGGGTTACACACCCCGTGTCACGAGTGTGACTGGGCTGAAACGGGCGTGATATGGGCGTGTCACCTTGGTGTGGATAAGGTTGGATAAGGCGGTTCGTGCACCGCTTAGGGGACACGGCCTGTGATACGGGCGTGTCACAGGGCGTGTCAGACCTGAGAGAATTATTTTTATGAAATATTCTGGCCGTTCCTTTTCTGCCTATGGGATCTGATGGCTCAGATTGCTCCTTGCTGTTATATGGCCGAGAAATGAGGATTATCTCTTCATTTTCTTCTTCTTTTTCATCTTCTCATTCAAAGAGAGAGAAAGATAGAGAGGGCAAGGGAAGGAAAGGAGGAAACCAGCTGCTGGAGGAGCTGTGTAGTGCAGATTGAATATCCGAGTTCGGATTTATGGAGGCAACGCTGAGACGGTGATTTCCATCCGACGGATTCATGGCTCCAAAGCGATCTTCAAGGGTAACGATCTCCTTCTTGGACATCGAACTCCTTTCTTTATGCATGTGCGTGGAATCCTCCACCAAGAGGTGGATCGCGGAAGTGATTCCTTGGTTGAGTTTGCATCTAGAGCCGGAAGTGTGAGTACGGCATAGGCTTGCTGTGTGAGGCCCATCTGGACGGATAGTCTGGATTGGTGATGCTCATGGGTAAACCGGAGGAGACTCCGTGGATTTGATGCTGTGAAAGGTTTATTCTTTGATTGCATGGTTGTGTATGGATGAATGAATATTGGTTATGGCTATATGGAGGCTTTGGTTAAACTCTTGGTTATGTTGAGAGATCATTGGTAGCATGCTCGGGAAGCGAGCACCCGACCTGCTACACCACTAAGGTGGGTGATCTTAGAGCAGAGATCGATGGGCGGCAGTGTTCGGGAAGCGAGTACCCAGCCTGCTGCACTACAAAGTGTGGATCGATCCAGATTAGGTTGAGCGATCGATGGGTGGCAGTGTCCGGGAAGCGAGTACCCGGCCTGCTGCACTACAAATTATGGGTCGATCCAGATTAGGTGGAGCGATCGATGGGTGGCGGTGTCCGGGGCACGAGCACGGCCTGCCACACTACATGGTGTGGGTCGATCTGCTGAATGCTGCGAGGTAGTACCTCTAAGTGGTATGGACGGGATGTCGCCAATAGTGAGATTGGTGGACTAGGATTGAACCGCCCAACCAACAAGTGAAGAGCCTCGATCGACGGTGTATGACTGGTATATCCGGTACACCCAGAAGGTGCCCTGAGTGCATGGAGCGTCCGATGGAGACCGGCGTTTGTGATATGGATTGTGATTGATAGATTGATAGAAATGATCATGACTATGCATACAGGGAAGGAACCATTGCCCCGAGTAAGGGGTGAGGTCGTTATAAGTGGTCAGCTAATGCTGACCGTTACTTTGTTTTCTGTTTGGATTGGATGGTGAATTGCAGGTGTTGCTGCTTGAATAGCAATGAGCAGAATGAAGGATTGCTTCTAAAGGCCCTTGAAGGTCATGCGAAGAAACGTGGTTGGATTTCATGTGTGGCCAGCCTGCGTGCCGATGTACGAAAATGTATTTGTGCAAAGCGAAATCTGTAAGGCCTTAAGGCCAGTGTGTGTGAGTTGGATATATTCCTGGTTTTGATATATAAATGGGGAGTTTATATAGTAGTGGACATTCTCTGAGTAAAGTTCATGTAACGTGAAATGCTGCACTAGAATGTTTTGAGATAGGATGCGAGTAGATTTTGATTTCCACAAGTAATTCTACCGCTTGTCTGTGATATATGGCGTGGGGCCCCGACCGGACCCACCGTTATATGTCATGTGATGAGTGGGGGCGTTACAAATGTGGCATTACTTATATACATCACATGCTTATATGTAGGGGCGACTCTAAGGGGAGTCGGCAGGGGCAGGGCCTCTCAATGATTTTGACAAAATAGATGATGAATTTGAGTTTCTCTCGTCGAGCCAATGAATTTTGACGACTTATGCATCAAAAAACGATGTCCGAATGAGGGAGAAAAGGATCCGAAAATGTGAAGACGTTTAAATTTTTTTGATTGGAAGATGATAAAGTTGACAAGAGAGCTAATTGGTATAATTAATTTTTGTGGGGATGACATATATAACTCTAGTTAAGATTGTTGCAATCAATTTTGATCCCGCCAAGTTCACCTTTGTACTCATAGTTTCTTCAAAATCTCAGAAAGAAATATTATCGTCATCTTCAACACGATATTACATGACATCTTCTTTATTTAACTCTTATAATCTAGCTTATTTTACTAGTGTCTCCTTTATTTATCCTAAGATTACACGAGATCAAAGTCAATGAATTTTGACTACTTATTTCTTAAACTTCTTGAACGGTTTGGCCCCCCCTCGTTGAGATTCTCATTCTCTACAGTAGGAGCTCGCGTGCACACTTTTTTTTGTGATCGTTTCAATACAAAGTTCTGTTACTTTGAGGAGGAATTTTCATATACTCTTAGGGATGTTGACAAATGATGATGACAATATGGTCAGTCAAATGTTTAAATATTAATGATAACACTTTACACTTTTATTGTAACTCATAATTTCTAGCAAGCAGGTCATCTTAAACATTTTCATTGCAATCAATATTTTTTTTCTTGAATTTATTTGCTTCATCACACAAATATTTAACCTGAACACTTGAATAAACAAATCAAATTGAATTGTTAATACCCTTTATATTCTCACATATCAAATTATTGAAAAGTTAATATATTATCTATATTGCAAAAAAGATCGGGCCAGCTCACGCAACATTTCATTTGTTCTGAAAGCTGATTAAAGATTGAGCTCAGATGTCTCGAATTATATAAGTTTTAATAAGAAACAATTTTTTTATGACTCAATTGTAATATCACTATATGTACAAATTTTGGTATAGACATTGATCATAAAAAAATTGCCTTTGATTGGGCCCCCCTATTCAAACTTCCTGGATCCACCCCTGCCTATAGTGTTGGAGCCGAAAGTTTTCATTTCCTTAGTTTGATAATATCAATTCTCATGTTCTATTTGATCATATCTTGTGTTTGGTAGAGTGTGCAGGTTTACAGGTTCCAGTTGTACAACTCATATTCGTCGAGGTTGGACCCCTCTAGAGCCAGGTCAGCAGAAGTCAAAGTCAGCAAGTCAAGACAGAGGCCATAGTCAATGCGCCAGACAGTAGAAGGCCTGGGCGAGTATGGCGAGCTCCCCTCGCGTACTCGCCAGCAATGCGAGCTCCCCAGGAAGTCGCCTAGTCGCCGGGAGGTGGACTATAAATAAGACCCCATCCCCCACCTTTCTCTTTGAATTTCCCTATAAATAAGACCCTATGGGTACGAGGAGGGACACTTAAAATATACAACCTCATATCTGGCGAGTAGTGGTCGATAGGAGCCAGATCGGCAAAGACCAGCAGTCCGACTCGCCTAGGTGGGATGAAATGTTTGAGGGGCGAGTGGAGCAGGTCAGTTCGCACTCATCTGAGGGGCTCGGCGGGCGGTGGGCGATCGGAGCGGGCCAGCTCATGCTCGCCCCTGGCGGCTCAGCAGGCACCGGACGAGTGCGGCAGGCCGGCCCGCACATGCACAGGGGGGATAGAGGCGGCGAGCGTGTTGGAACACCCTATTACTAATTTGGGTCAGGATCACTATGTCTCTAGGAATCTGTGTTTGACCTTCTGTATAGCTTAATAGGTCAATTAGAATTGAGTCTAAGGGTTAGAAGTCTAGGATTGGAAGCTGCCCTGAAGACCAAGTTTTTCTGTAGACCAAGTCTAATCGTCGAGCTCAGCACGACGATTCGTCGAACTCCGGTCGACGATCGTATAGCTCAACTTCGACAGATCGTCGAGCTCCATTCGACGATCGCTGAGCTCAACCTCATAATATCGTCGAGCTCCACTCGACGATCGCTGAGCTCAACTTCGCAATATCGTCGAACTCCATTCGACGATCGGTGAGCTCAGGTCGACGATTTTAACTCTGCATTGGATCCTTATCTCTGAGCTCAGTTCGACGATCTTTGAGCTCAGATCGACGATTATTTTGCTGCTTGAATTTTCCAGTTCGCTGAGCTCAGCTCGACGATAGCAGAGCTCAGTTCGACGTTTTCAGTTATCTTTCAGAATTCAAATTCAAATCAGATAGAAGTTATTCTGCATTTAATTCAGAAGATCTGCCAGCCGTTTTCATTTACTTCTGGAGCAAGTTTCAAGGGATTTTTCGAGGAATAATTCAGTGGACTTTCCTTCAGAAGAAATTATGCAATTAAGGCTGTAATCAATGCAGACCAACGGCTATCTTTGACAGAGTGATATTCTATTCTGGCACAGAGAATAAAAGACAGAATGTTTTTGAATGAAATAGAGAAGAAATACAGAGATTGACAAGAAGAGGATACACAACTCAGTATACAGAGACTTTTTCAAAATCTTCTGTCAAGGAGAATTCTGAAGAACACTCATCAAAGAGATCAAGCAATCTTCAAATCTCTTCAGCTCTCAAAGTGTTCAAGGACAACATCATTTCAAGACTCCAGACTCTCAACATTTCAGCTTGCTGAAATCATCTTTTGCTGGAGATCTATCTTTGAAGGCCTATCACCCTCAGCAAAGCTCATCTTCCTGAAGATCAAGGACTCAGGGGGAGCTTTGACATCAATCCACTTTGTCTTCTCAGTTGATTGAGAAAGAGAAGACTGCCATCACTCTCTCACCCCCACTCTGTAAAGGGTTTTCAAACTCCCTTCAAAAGTTTGAATCTGGTTTTTGAGCACCTTGTCAAAAGCTCATTGGTGGCAAGACACCTGATCCAAAAATCTGATTTGGTTTTTGAGCACCTTATCAAAAGCTCATTGGTGCCCAGGACACCTGATCAACTCATCCTGCAGTGGATTCCTACCTAGGGTGGTAGAAGAGTGGATGTACCCAAGTTTGGGGAACCACTATATTTCCTTGTGTCATCTGGTTCTGCATGTTTTCTTTTTGTTTCTGGCCTAGATTTTCTTGTGCTTAGTTTCTGCATAGCTTAGTTTTGTGATTAGTTGTATTTCTGCTTCCCTGCTCACACTCATTACAACAATTGTTGTAAAGCTTTGCAAAAGTTTTTCTTTGTGTTCAAAAAGCACCATATACTCTATTCACCCCCCTCTAGAGTATATCAGATCTAGTTTCCCCTTTCAATTGGTATCAGAGGCAGGTTGGTTAAACATACCATACCTGATTGGTTGTACAGGCTAACACCTGAACCTCAAGATCCCAAACTAGATCTTTTTGTTATTATTAGATTTTGTTTGCACAAATCATGGCCCAAAACAAAGATTATGCTAGCACCAGACCTCCAGTGTGCAATCTGTCAAAGTTTGCACTTTGGAAAGCAAGGATTAGACTCTACATGAATTCTATTGACGAAGATATATTTAATTCTGTTTTGACAGTGTGTCCAAGACCCCCAGAAAGCACAAGTACAAATGCTGTTCCACCTCCATCAGGAACAGATGCTGACATCAAAAAGTGGAAAGTAGCTGATGCCAAGGCTATGAACATTCTAGCCCAGACAATGTCAGATGACATTTTTCAAAAGGTAGCTGAATGCAATTCAGCCAAGGAAATTTGGGACAGGCTCTCAGAAATTGTCTCTGGCTCAGCTGATGAGAGAAAGGACAGAAGATCCCATCTCATCTCCCAATATGAGAACTTCAAGAAGGGAGAGACTGAGTCAGTGGGAGATATGTACAACAGACTGAGTCTAATTGTCAGTGAACTGAGGACATTAGACAAAAAGATCTCACTGACAGAACTTAATGACAAGATCCTAATGTGCTTTCCCAGCACTTGGGATTCAAGAATCTGGCCAATTAAAGATGCCAGAAGTCTGAATGAGATCACCACTGAAGCCTTGTTGGGTAAGCTCAAATCTTATGAGCTACTCATCAAGAACAGAGAGGAAGAACAGAAGGCTGCTTCACCAGCCACAAGAAAGGAGAAGACCATAGCATTCAAGGCAACTGAGGATCTGCCTGAAGAAAAAGGAACAGGCAATGATGAACTTCTCAGCTTGTTGGCCAAAAGATTCTATAAGATGGCCAGAAAGGACTTTAGAAGAAGATCATACAAGGAGCAGGATAAGCCAAGGTATGACAAGTCCATTGGCAATAACAAAGACATTATTTGCTTTGGTTGCAGGAAACCAGGGCATATAGTTCCTGACTGTCCAGAGAACAAGAACAAGGACAGAAGGGACAGAAAAGAGAGAAGAAAGGAGAAAGACTCCAAAAGGAGTGGCAATAGCAAACCTTCTTCCAGCAAAAATAAGCATACAAGGAAAGGATTTGTTGCTGAATCCTGGAGTGAGACTGAAGAGGAGTCAGAAGCCTCTTCCAGCTCTAGTGATGATGAGGATGATGCAGAGGAAAAGGAGTTCTGCATGATGGCAATTAATGCCTCACAGCACAACTCAGAGGAAGAAGAGTCAGAGTCAGACTCAGAGATTCAACCTGAAGAAGATCAGGTAATTAGTTCTTTTGATTTTACTTCAGAAGATTTTAAATCTGAATTTAAAGCATTGTGTTTAGATCTGCTAAAGTCTGAGAAAGAGATTATCTCTCTCAGAAATCAATTATCTGAACACAATAGTTTAAAGTCAGAAAACCTCAAACTCTCTCAGGAGTTGGAGAACTGTAGGGAACAGATAGCTACACTGAAAAGTGAGCTCTCTGAGGCCAAGAAGCTTGAAGAATCCCTTAATGGGAAGCTGATGGACATCACAAGCACAGTGAACTCTAGACTTAACAGTACACTGGGCTTGGGTGCTTCATCCAGCCAACCTATAGTCCTAACAACTCCCATCAAGTTTATTTCTAGCAAGGGAAAGGGAGTTGTAGAGGTTGCCAGGAAAAATTCTGATCTGCCGCAGAAATTTAAGTCCCAGCAGAAATCGTCGAACGAAGCTCGATGATCGCCGAATGAATATCGACGATCGCCGAACGCAGCTCGACGATCTCAGGACAAATCGTCGAACGCTGATCGACGATCTCAGCCAAAGTCGTCGAACGCAGCTCGACGATCTCATATACCTGACCTCACCCATAGTCGACCGTCGAACGGAGCTCGACGATCTGACCCAAGATCGTCGAACTCAGCTCCAAGATCGTCGAACAGAGGTCAGAGCTCTGGAAAATTTTTCAAAGGCAAATCAAAATTGAATCCTGAGGGTTCTTCATCCCAAGCCTTCAACCCTTATACTGAATGGATTTTACCTCCAAGGAGATATCATCCTGAAGGATATAAGAGTCAGCCAGGGATGTCTTTCATTTCTGAATTTAGAGGTTATCAACCTAGGCCCAAGGTAAACTGGGTCAAAAACAAGTAAATTGTTTCATGTGCAGGTGAAGACCTATCCAACATCTAACCAGCAATGGTATTTGGATAGTGGGTGCTCTAAGCACATGACAGGGAACAAGGACAACCTCAATTCCTTTAGAGCCAAGCTTGGACCCAAAGTTATCTTTGGTGATTCCAACTTTGGACAAACTAAAGGATATGGTGCAGTCCAGATTGGTTCTGTAACCTTCAAGAAGGTAGCATATGTGGAAGGACTGAAGCACAACCTAATCAGCATCAGTCAGCTATGTGATGAAGGCTACCAGGTGACCTTCAGCAAAACCTTATGCAAAATCAAGTCAGAGGACAACACAAGTGTGTTGACAGGTAAAAGGAAAGGTAACATCTACCTAGTAGATTTTCTTTCAACTTCTATAGATATCTGTTTATTTAATTCAGTATGTAGACCAAATGTTTTATGGCATAAGAGATTAGGACACCTAAACCTTAGAACTATTGCTAGGCTCTCCAAGGACAACCTTGTTAGAGGACTACCTTCTGGCCCCTACAAGAAGGAAGGACTATGCAAGGCTTGTCAATTAGGCAAGCAAACTAAAAACAGTTTTAAGTCACTTAATAAGAGTGATTCACCTAGGATATTGTATCTGTTACACATGGATCTATTTGGACCCATCACAGTACAAAGCCTAGGAGGGAAATCCTACACTTTAGTAATTGTAGATGACTTCTCTAGATTCACTTGGGTGTTCTTTCTAAGGAAGAAGTCTGATAACTTTAAGTGTCTGACAGAGTTTCTCAAATGTATAAAGATTGAGTTCAATACTCACATTGCCCTGATCAGAAGTGATCATGGGACAGAGTTTGATTCTCTTCTTATGCAAGAGTTCTGTCAGAGTGAAGGGATCAGACATACTTTCTCAGCTCCTAGAACTCCTCAACAAAATGGGGTAGCTGAAAGGAAAAATAGAACCCTTATTGAATCTGCCACTACATTGTTGTCAGATGCTCATCTACCTCTATCCTTTTGGGCAGAGGCAGTGAACACCTCCAACTATGTGCTGAATAGGAGTTTGATACATAAACTGAAGGGAAAGACTCCCTATGAATTACTCAAAGGGAAGAAACCTAAAGTTGACTATTTCAGAATTTTTGGTTGCATTTGCTATATTCACAATAATGATAAGAAATATTTAGCAAAATTTCAAGCCAAAGCTGATGAAGGAGTGTTTCTGGGATACTCCATGATCAGCAAGGCCTATAGGGTCTATAATAAATCATCTTTGAAAATTGAGGAATCTGTTCATATTTCTTTTGATGAAACTAACATGTCTTTCAAGGAGAAGATTTCTTCTACCATAGAACCCTTGCAGGAACACTCTCTAGTTGAAGATATGAACAAGCTACAGGTTGCTCAAGAAGATGAAAGCAGTGAAGACGAAGGGAATGCTCAACACATTGAAGCACAACCTGAAGAGCCAGTTGTTGTACCACAAGAGGAAACAACAACACAGGTTGGTGAACAATCAACACCCCCTGTTGATTTAGTAACATCAAGAGACCATCCAATTTCCCAAATAATTGGAGAAATCTCAGCTGGTGTGCAAACTAGAAATCAGGTCAACCAAAACCTGTTGCACACCTGCTTCCTTTCTCAAATTGAACCTCAGTCCATTCAAGATGCAGAGCAAGATCCACACTGGATCATTGCAATGCAAGAGGAGTTGCATCAATTTGAGAGGAACAAAGTATGGGAACTAGTGCCAAAGCCAAAAGATCATTCCATTATTGGAACAAAATGGGTATTCAGGAACAAACTGGATGATCAAGGAGTAATAATAAGGAACAAGGCAAGGCTAGTTGCCCAAGGATATTCTCAAGAAGAAGGAATTGACTACGACCAGACCTTTGCACCTGTTGCAAGATTAGAAGCCATCAGGATATTTTTAGCTTATGCAGCTCACAAAGGCTTCAAGGTTTATCAGATGGATGTCAAGAGTGCCTTCTTAAATGGAGACATCAAAGAGGAAGTCTATGTCAGACAACCTCTAGGTTTTATCTCTCCAACTTATCCTGATTATGTTTTTAGACTGAACAAAGCATTCTATGGTCTCAAGCAAGCTCCTAGAGCATGGTATGAGACCCTAGCATGCTTTCTCTTGGAAAATGGTTTTATCAGGGGTAGAGTAGACCAAACTCTTTTTATTAGAACCCATAAGTCCCATACCCTACTAGTACAAATTTATGTAGACGATATCATTTTTGGTTCTACTGACTCACAATTGTGCAGAAGGTTTTCTAACCTAATGCATTCTAAATTTGAGATGAGTAGTATGGGTGAGCTATCCTTCTTCCTAGGACTGCAAGTCAAGCAACATGCTGAAGGCATCTTTATTTCTCAAACCAAATATGCTAATGAGCTGGTTAAGAAATTTGGCATGTCTGAGGCATCTTGTATGAAAACACCCATGCCTACCAATGTTGTATTGGATGCTGATGAACATGGGAAACCTGTTGATCAGACAACATATAGAGCAATGATTGGCTCTTTACTGTATCTTACAGCTAGTAGACCAGATATAATGTTTGCTACATGTATATGTGCTAGGTTCCAAGTAAGCCCTAGAGAGTCACACCTCACATTAGTAAAGAGGATTCTTAGGTATGTTAAAAGTTGTCCAAATCTAGGTCTCTGGTATCCAAAAGATTCAGCATTTGAGTTAACTGGATTCTCTGATGCTGATTATGCTGGATGCAGAATTGACAGGAAAAGCACCAGTGGAACTTGTCAGTTCCTTGGTGATAGACTTGTCTCTTGGTTTTGTAAGAAACAAACATCTGTGTCAACTTCAACTGCTGAAGCTGAATATATGGCTGCAGGCAGTTGTTGTTCACAAATATTGTGGATTCAAAATCAACTCCTAGACTATGGTTACAACTTAGAGAAGTCTAAAATCTTTTGTGACAATACAAGTGCTATTTCCATAGCTCAAAATCCAGTCCTCCATAGTAGGACAAAACACATAGAGATTAGACATCATTTCTTAAGGGACAATGTTGAAAAGAACAAAATTGAACTGCAATATATCCCAACTGATTTACAAAGGGGAGATATTTTCACCAAGCCTTTGGATGAAAAGAAACACACTTTCTTCCTAAATCAGTTAGGAATGTTAGATGGAGGAAGTCTTAAATAATAATCCCCAAGATTTTGAAAGCTAAAAATTGACCAAGACTAGGCAAAATTCTGATTTTTCTTAGTGTCTAGAATTTTCTGATCTCTGAACTGCGCTCGACGATTTCCCCAAAGATCGTCGAACGGAGTTCGACGATTTCCAGAATCGTCGAACTGAGTTCAGCGCCCCTCAGATAGTGTGTACTATCTCTTCCGGTCAACGATCGTCGAACGACGCTCGACGATTTGGTTCCCTGAACGATCGTCGAACGGAGCTCGACGCCTTCCAAGATCGTCGAACGGAGATCGACGATGTTGGAGTCTCTTCAGATTCCTTTAGAAGCCTCGATCGTCGAACTGAGTTCAACTATCTTTCCATTTCTGCGTCGAACCCTAATATAAAACTCATTTTTCGCCGTCGTTCTCTCTTGCGCTTTCAATTTCTCTGCAAAAATTTTCTTCCCTCCAAACAGTTCTACGCTTGTTCGGTTTGTTTGTTAAGTTTTTGCAGGTACCATGGCCGTCTCAGTTGCTGTCCTCGCCGCAATGAAGTTTGATGCAGGATTTGACATTGATCTGGACTCCTTCAACACCACTGATCAAATCTTCCAGGACATCCTGAGTTTATTCAAGGATCAGCATTTGTCTGCCCTCATGACCACAAGAATCAAACTTGCCTCAGATGAAATAAAAGAATGGGTCTATACTGCTCACAATCTAGACAACAACACCATAGTTGGATCTATTGCTGGAACCCAGGTACCTCTGACCCCAACAGTTTTAACAGAGGTTTTTGGCTTGAGAAATGGTGAAGACACTGCTGAACTATCTGGAGAGGAATTTTCTGATATACTTGCCAGGATGGGTCATCCAGAGGGAACCCTAGCAAGTTGTTTAAGAGGAACTTGTCAGTTGAATACAGGTTTCTAGCTGATGTTGTAGGCAAGGTGCTGTTGGCAAAGCATTCTGCACATGATACCATCTCCAGACATCAGCTCTGCCTCATGGGAGCTCTGGTAGATAGGAAAAGCTTAAACTGGGGAGAGGTCTTCTTTGACCTGATAAAGAAGAAAATCAATAAAAGCTTTGTAAATTTTGGAAGAATTCTTGGAGTTTTCCTTCAGGCAAGGTGCCCTGCTCTGCTGGTCTCCTCTGGAGTGCACATCAATGCCTCCAAGAGACTTACCTGTGCCCTATTTGGCAAGTGGGACAGGCAGATTAGCAAACCCAGCAGGCCCTCTTCAACTGCTCCTTCAGGCACCAGGACTCAAAGAGTCACTCCCCCACAGGTTTCTGCTGCTGCAGAAGACCTAGCTGTTGCTGGTGCTGCCTCTCCTCCACCTCCCACTCAAACCCTACCTCTACCATCCACCATTCCAGCCTCATCCCCCATTACCATATCCAGCCCATCTCCAACCTCAATTCCATCTCCAGCAACCACTTCATCACCTCCAGTAGACCAATTCCACCCATTGTTCTCATATCCACCTCCAGATGTCACATCATCTCCATCCATACCATCATTCACCCTTCTGGATGAATCCTACATGGATGATTCCCCCTCTTCTCCTCCAGATTTACCCTCCTCCTCAACATCTTTCCAAGATCTCCTCCACCACATCCTTGACCAACCCACCTTCACTCCATCCATATCCATCCCCTTGTCCTCCATCTCCACAATCCCCACACCTCAGCCATCCATCCCTCCACCATTCAGCCCTCCACTTCCAGCATCCTCAGCCATCCCAATACCCTCTACCTCTGCTCCTGCCATTGAGCATGTAGATCTGCCAGCCTTAGCTGACAAGTTGTATGAGCTACTGGCCCCCAGGCTCTCTCTTCTCATGGAGGCCTCCTTAGCTCCTCTACAACAGTCAGTGGCAGCCCTGTCTGCCAGGCTTTCCTCCCTCATTCCTCAGGCACCACCTCCAGCAGTGTGCCTTGATACAGATGTATCTGCATCCAGGCAGGGGGAGATGCCACATGAAGCCAGCCTTCATGCTGCTGTTGCTGCTGATTCTGCTCCTATTGCTGATGATACTGCTGCTGCTGCTGGAACTTCTGTGTCTGCTGCCTCTTCTGCTCCAGTTGCTGTGCCTACTCCAGTTTTGGCAACAGACCTAAGGTCTTTGCTCTTAGCCTTTGATCCTGCATTCTACAGCTGTCTGCCAGAAGTTCATGCTGTCCAGCCCCCAGAGGATTTGTCCAAGGCACTGGTGCCTTTCTCTGGCTGTGACCCCAACATTATTTCCTCTTTTGTACTCTCAGTGATGACTGCTGCTGCTGATGAAGAAAAGGCTGTATCTGCTTCTGAAACTGTCTTTGTTGCTGCTGAAGAAAATGTTCCAACTGCTGCTGAAATTCAAATTGTTTCTGATGAGCCCACATCCCAGGATTTTCTGATGACAGAGGCTGCTGTTTTTGAGCCTGCTGAAGATCTTGTTGTTGTTTCTGAAGCTGCTGCTGCCATCATTCCTGAAGTAACCAGTGTTGTTTCTGCTGTTGCTCCTGTATCTATTGTTACATCTGCTGCTGTGTCTGTATGTTGTTTTCATGTTTTTCTGATTGCATGATGTTATTTGATTTTTCCAAAGTCTGTAAATAGTAATCCTAACTCAAATAGGGGGAGATTGTTGGAACACCCTATTACTAATTTGGGTCAGGATCACTATGTCTCTAGGAATCTGTGTTTGACCTTCTGTATAGCTTAATAGGTCAATTAGAATTGAGTCTAAGGGTTAGAAGTCTGGGATTGGAAGCTGCCCTGAAGACCAAGTTTTTCTGTAGACCAAGTCTAATCGTCGAGCTCAGCACGACGATTCGTCGAACTCCGGTCGACGATCGTCTAGCTCAACTTCGACAGATCGTCGAGCTCCATTCGACGATCGCTGAGCTCAACCTCATAATATCGTCGAGCTCCACTCGACGATCGCTGAGCTCAACTTCGTAATATCGTCGAACTCCATTCGACGATCGGTGAGCTCAGGTCGACGATTTTAACTCTGCATTGGATCCTTATCTCTGAGCTTAGTTCGACGATCTTTGAGCTCAGATCGACGATTATTTTGCTGCTTGAATTTTCCAGTTCGCTGAGCTCAGCTCGACGATAGCAGAGCTCAGTTCGACGTTTTCAGTTATCTTTCAGAATTCAAATTCAAATCAGATAGAAGTTATTCTGCATTTAATTCATAAGATCTGCCAGCCGTTTTCATTTACTTCTGGAGCAAGTTTCAAGGGATTTTTCAAGGAATAATTCAGTGGACTTTCCTTCAGAAGAAATTATGCAATTAAGGCTGTAATCAATGCAGACCAACGGCTATCTTTGACAGAGTGATATTCTATTCTGGCACAAAGAATAAAAGACAGAATGTTTTTGAATGAAATAGAGAAGAAATACAGAGATTGACAAGAAGAGGATACACAACTCAGTATACAGAGACTTTTTCAAAATCTTCTGTCAAGGAGAATTCTGAAGAACACTCATCAAAGAGATCAAGCAATCTTCAAATCTCTTCAGCTCTCAAAGTGTTCAAGGCCAACATCATTTCAAGACTCCAGACTCTCAACATTTCAGCTTGCTGAAATCATCTTTTGCTGGAGATCTATCTTTGAAGGCCTATCACCCTCAGCAAAGCTCATCTTCCTGAAGATCAAGGACTCAGGGGGAGCTTTGACATCAATCCACTTAGTATTCTCAGTTGATTGAGAAAGAGAAGACTGCCATCACTCTCTTACCCCCACTCTGTAAAGGGTTTTTCAAACTCCCTTCAAAAGTTTGAATCTGGTTTTTGAGTACCTTGTCAAAAGCTCATTGGTGGCAAGACACCTGATCAAAAAATCTGATTTGGTTTTTGAGCACCTTATCAAAAGCTCATTGGTGCCCAGGACACCTGATCAACTCATCCTGTAGTGGATTCCTACCTAGGGTGGTAGAAGAGTGGATGTACCCAAGTTTGGGGAACCACTATATTTCCTTGTGTCATCTGGTTCTGCATGTTTTCTTTTTGTTTCTAGCCTAGATTTTCTTGTTCTTAGTTTCTGCATAGCTTAGTTTTGTGATTAGTTGTATTTCTGCTTCCCTGCTCACACTCATTACAACAATTGTTGTAAAGCTTTGCAAAAGTTTTTCTTTGTGTTCAAAAAGCACCATATACTCTATTCACCCCCTCTAGAGTATATCAGATCTAGTTTCCCCTTTCAGAGCGCCATCCCTATCCAGAGCTCACCGCCCCCGACGAGTTGAGGTTCCAGAGGGTCATTCGCCCAGTCTTCTTGTGATGTGTTTTTACTATTTTACCCCTGTGGTCTGCCCATAGCCTGTCAAAATAGCAGAGTTACGCTATTGGTAAACCTGGTTGGGCTGCACATAGCAGTTCAGAACATCAGAGGTTGGCTATTTGCAGGATGTTTTCAGAAGGTAGGCATACTTGTGCCCCGGTCTTCTTGCGCTTTCTTAGATACCCTTAGCTCGACATTTGGCTAGGGAGGGGAAGCGCTCTAAGATTTTCCGGGTGTGTGGTGGGACCTCCATGCCGAGCCCTTGGGTCTGTCCCATGTTCTTTTTCCTTGGTCATTTGGCTCGCTGGAGAGAAGTAAGTGTGCGATCACCCCTTCCCCAAGGGTGAACTCCACAGAGACCGAGCTTTCAGTTTCAACATTTTGGTGCGGTGAGCGTGGAGCGTGGTAAGCAAAAAAAATCTTCAGCAGGCTAGATGTGTAAGACCCCCTTTTTATCTTTTTCAAACTTGGGGTCTTATGACCAGAATCATCGTTTTGTGGTGGCCCCGACACTCGGGAAGGACGCCACTACAAAACATCGATTATGCCGACCTTTTCTATCATCAAAGAGAGAGCACTAATCATAAACTGAAATATGATTGAGTCCACAATCATCATAAGAAAATGAGAAACCACAACAGTCCATAAACATAGAAAATAGAGAGTACTGCATAGAACAGTACAAATGAAATATAAACGGGCTTAAGCCCGGTACATCAGATCCTCACTACAATCTCTCGCGGAAGCTATAAGTAACTAAACACTCACAGAACTAGTAGCTGGTGCTCCTATGCTAGACTGGCCCACCTCCATGAGCATCGTACTCCGCTGGTGCTGTGTCCCCCGCTGCTTCTCCCTGTCTCCCATCCGGAGCCCCTATAATGTTGTGGTCCGAAAACCATTAGTTATAAAGACTAAGTCATATCATCCCCTACCCCTCCTCCATGGCTCCTAGGCACTGAGCGGGGAGGAGGAAAGGGAAGCTATGAAGGTGGAGAGTAAAATAAGCAGGTGACGGTGGAACTAATCTAGCAGTTAATTTATAATGTATGAACAATAAAGGAAGAAAGGTACAAACTAGCAGTTCTACATTAGTAAGAAGTAAGGTAAGCAAGTAGAGTAAAGCAACATAGGTAGGAAAAACATTCTAGGAAGTAAGTAACCTTAACTTATATGAATGCTCATACAAACTTATAAGTTAAGGGGTCTTCTGCAAGGCTCCCATCGTATAAAACGTCTCATACCAATTTATATGTTGGGGTGTCAGTTGTATGCAAGTATGAGTGTAGTGATATGTTATGCCATAATTCATGCAAGTGCAACTCATGCACAGGACTCTGTGCACACAGACCTTTAGTTCCCCCTATTTGGGCAGCTAGCTTCACTCCCAGTAACCTCCATAGTGGCAAACGAAGACAGTGGGTCGGTCCCCCCACTCCAAGGCGGGTATCCACACTACCAGGCCTAGCCCTTACGTATGCCTCTAGAAGGACACAACCTAGAGTCACCACGTACTAATGCTGGCCATATACACCAGACTTTCTTTGGCCAAGTGTCCCATACTGCCGAGTCAATGTATCGATGTCGGTGTGAACGACCGTCCAATACCGAAGACCCACCACCTTATTTTGTATCCAAAACCTTCCGAGCCATCGGCTCCCCGGACTATCCCGTCCGTTACACCTACCTTCTGAACCTACCGTCCGGATGGTTAATCAAACCAACCTAACAAACCTCCCGGCTATCGGGGTGTGTGAATATGAAACCCTAGTTATACTAGTTGCTCTTGTAGTTTATTATTCCTACTATTTAGGTTAGCCCAGAACTGCCTAAGGTATTCCTCGTGAAAGGCTCTCGAGGACACTAGGAACTATGATGGTAGCTGAAGCCCATCGTTCCCTTTCATAAGGCACTTACTATTATTGGTTGTTACCCAATTCCCAATCCCTTTAATGTTGTACTGGATCTAACCCTACTGTATTTTGACTTTTTCTCTCCACGGGGAAGACGATGTTTCGTCGACCCCGAGCACCTCTTAACACTAGTCAAACCTCTCACTCCTCATCACGACTCCCGATGATAATCTCATTTCACTTACTAGATCAATACACTAATATCTCAACTCCCTAAGTTCATTTTGCACCATATTATGATTTCTGCAGTTTTTACTAAATGCAGACCATCTTAAGCTATATGATGTATATAATGTGAGGTACTCCAAATTATCATCCAAAATCCCTATAATATTTATTGGAGGTCCATCATGATATGATTAGCCTAAATCCAGAAGTTTATATTTTTCCTAATTTACTTGATAATTTATTAAATTTCCAAAGAGATCCAAATGCCTTAGTTTGAACATGAAGTACTATTTTCAGGCATGCAAAATGTTTCACAAAATTATGATAAATAAAAGACAGCTATTTATCAGTAAATTCAAGATCTCCAAATTTTCAATAAGTCTTAAACCTCTAAACATAATTTTTGAACATAACCTACATTAACCAAGTTAAAGAGACAAGTACTGCCAATATACTTCTAAAAATTCTGAGAAAATTCAAGGATGAATATAAAGAATAAAAACACTTCAAGTCAAGTTTCACAATTTATCAGTGAATAATGAACTCTATACTTGATTTTCTCATAATAATCTAAGTTAACAGGTTAATGAACAAAGTACAACAATTATTCATCTAAAAATTGCAATAAAATTCACATATGAGCATGTTGACCTAGAAACACTACTGATCAAGTTTCATAATTTTCTAATAAAAAGAGAGTTATAAATCTATTATAGATCATATTCCCGTATTTATATACTTGTGAAGTGAGTACTGGAAATTTACATCTAAAAATTACAATAAAATTCATGTATGATCATAATGGTCTAAAACTCACTCTGCCCCAATTTCATAATCATGTAATGGATATTATGATCATAATAAAAACATAATTAATTAGATCTAATAATGGTATTACAAAGGTGATACTAAAATTATTAATCTTAAATTCCCAATAAAATTGTCCAAGACTTATAATGACATTATGACTACACTACCCAAGTTTCACAAGTTTTCACGGAGTTCTAATTACCTATCCTTCAAATTTAAGGATTGTTGTTGGGTACATTGGTTCTAATGTACCTGATTTGAAGAAGCCTCACCCTACTCAATGATATACATCAAAATGTATTTGATGTATTTTTGAGTTGCCTTGTGCAGGTTAAGTATTTGCAGGGAAAAGATGAAAAGTTTCTAAGTCCATGTGTCGACACCCAGAGGGAAAGTGTCGACACTTAAGAAGACTTGTGTCGACACCCAGGCAAGCAGTGTCGACACTTGGAGTACTTGTGTCGACACCAAGGATGCAGAGTCGACACCAGACAGAAAGTGTCGACACAAGGAGCTGTGTCGACACTCAATGAAGAGAAGTCCAGTGAAGAAGTGTCGACACTTAGAAGCAGTGTCGACACCCAGAAGAACTATGTCTACATCAAAAAGTGTCGACACTTGGAGAATGTGTTGACACTCAGCAAAAGTCAGCAGAGTCTAAGTATAAGTGTCGACATAATAAAGAATGTATCGACACTCACCAGAAGACTCAACACTTGAAGGAAGTGTCGACACAATGAAGAATGTGTCGACACACAGCAGAAGACTCAGTACATGAAGAAAGTGTCGACACTAGGATGCTGTGTCGACACTCAGCAAAGCTCAACAAAATATTCTAAGTACAAGTGTCGACACTAAGGAGATGTATCGACACTCAGCTAGAGTCTCAACACATGAAGATGTGTCGACACAAGGAGCAGTGTCGACACTCAGCAAGTATCAACACAGAAGGCATGTGTCGACACCAAGAATATGTGTCGACACTGAACAAGTTCAACACATGAAGATGTGTCGACACAAAGGAGTTGTGTCGACACTTACAAGAATTCAACTAAGTGCTGAAGAACAAGGAGTTATGTCGACACTCAATATCAGTGTCGACACATGATGAAGAAGCTGTGTCGAGAAGTGAATTCTACAACACAAGGAGTTGTGTCAACACCTTGAAGGCTAGTGTCGACACTTTGTCAACTTGTGTCGACGCTTAGTCTATAAGTGTCGACACTTAAAGACAGACGGTCTCGACACTTTCAGACAGTTACAGATTTTTCAAGAACTAACTGGATGACTTGACAGCTGCCATTCCAGCCGGTCTACTATACCTGTCAGAGTTGTCAGAAATCAGTTATGAACCGGACCAGCCGGTTACCATGAAGAAGGCCTATAAATAGGCTTATACTGTCTACTGAAAGAGATGATTAAGTAATATAAAGAAGATCTAGCTATTCATTGAAGAATCCAGTGAAGATCTAAGACGTTGGAGAGAGAGAGCTCCTTCCAAGAAGACAGCCGTTGGAACCAGGCTGTGAATAAGGGTTCAGACTTTGTTCTGAATCTTAAGTTGCAGAGATCAAGGATCAGCTGCAGAGAAGATCAATCATATTGTGTTCTACATTCAAGAAGCTTTGAAGAAAAGCTAAGTGAGATTGATCTCAGCAGAGTTCTTCCAAGAACTCATCAAGAACCTATCAACTCATCTCTCTATTCAGAGTTGTAGGTATATAAACTTTGTATTTTAAATTTCTTGTAGGATCCATAGTGATCTGAGTTGTAAGCCTGCAATTATAAAGGCTGAGTGTAGGGCCTGTGTGCCTGAGTGTAGGAGATTGGTATCTCTGAGTGTAGGCCTGTTGTGGCTGAGTGTAGGCCTTGTGGCTGAGTGTAGGCTTTGTGAAGAAGCTGAGTGTAGGTCTTTGAAGAAGACTGAGTTGTAGGGCCTTGGGCCTGAGCTGTAGGAACCTGTTTTGGGGTTCTGAGTGTAAGATCTGAGGATCTGAGATAGTGGAGGAGTTTGGCCGAATCTAGTACACTACTAGATAGGCGAAGGGGGAAAGTGGATGTACCCAAACCTTGGGGAACCACTATAAATCTGTATGTCTACTGTGTGCATGTGTGATTCTGTGATTGCAGATTGATTGCTGTGAAAAAAGTAGATATAACTCTGTGATAAAATCTGAATTTTGCCTCAAAAGTTAAAAAGATTTAAGTCACCTATTCACCCCCCCTCTAGGTGATTAGGTACAATAACTTTCAAGTGGTATCAAAGCGAGGTTACTCAAAAAGGGACATAACTGTCTGAGTAGATCCTGTTGGCAGATTCAGTCTAAGTCAACTGAAATCAAGAAAATCAAGAACCATGGGTTAAACTGAGAATCATAAGGAATTGGGATCCATGAAGTTGCCCATTTGCAGAAAAGAAATTTTTGGCATCTGGAAGGAAAGGGTGAGACTATTTATGGAAGCCTCAGACCCTAGGATTTACATCACAGTTAAAGAAGGGCCATATGTGCTCATGAAGGTTTCAGTCCTGGATGCAAATCAGAGAACACCTAAGGATTTCTCTGAAATGACAAAGGATGAGATAATTCTAGCCACAATGGACAAGAGGGCTCAGAATATCATTGTGAGTGCTATAGATGATGCTACCTTTCAGAATTTGATACACTGTAAGACATCTAAGGAGATGTGGGATACTATTATTGTGTACATGGAGGGTTCTGAAGAAGTGAGGCAGGACAGAAAGTCCTTATTAAACCAAGAATATGAAAGCTTCAGTCAAGGTAGATCTGATAGCATCACAGAATGCTATAAAAAGTTCTATAGGATTGTCAATGAGCTAATGTCCTATGGCAGAGAGTTTAGTAATTATGAGCTTAATGATAAGTTCTTAAGGTCCCTAACAAAGGATTGGGACACCAAGATCTGTGATATTAGGGAAATGGCAAAGTTAGCAGAAATTCCTCCTCCAACTTTGTTTGGAAAATTGCCATCCTATGAAATGCAGTTGATGGTGAGGAAAGAAGAGGAGAAGTCTACCAGAATTGAGAATAAAGAAAGAACAGTGGCATTTAAAACAGAAGCCCCCAGAAAATACAGAAGTAAGTCACCAACTCCACCTCCTAAAGTAGCTGAGACTGAGTCAGATGATTCAGAAAGCAGAAAGTCTGAAAGCAGTGAAAGTGATGAGGACTTTGCAGCATTCACAAGACACTTTTAGAAGTTCTTAAAGAAGAAACAGTGGAGGACAAAGCCATCCACTTCACAAGGAAAAGATGACTATTATCAGAACAAGAAGTCATCAAAGAAAGACAGGAAAAAGACCAAGTCTAGCAAAGCAACTCTATCAAAAATTGTATGCTATTGCTGTAACAGACGAGGACATGTGATTGCAGACTGTCCAGAGAAAAGGAAGGAGTCTAATGATAAGAAAAAGACTCAATTCAAGGGCAAGAAGGAAAGATCTTTTGTTGCCAAAAAGGATAAGAGCCTGTCAGACATATCTTCATCAGAAACTGAGTCAGATGCTGAAGCATACATAGGACTGTTTGCTGAGGAAGAAGAAGAGGAGTTCATTCGGATAATGAAATCTATATATGAACAAGAGGACAGTCAGTGCCAAGGACTGATGGCATTGATAGAAGGTGATAAAATCCAGGAGCAGCCTGGACCTAGTAAGGTACAAAATTGTTCTTTAAGTTCAATTTCTTGTGCTAGTTCAGAATCAGATTCATCATCATCAAGTGATGAGAGTGCATATGAGTCTGAAGGGGATATTCATCAATTGATAGATGAATATAAAGTTCTGTTGCAAGCTTTTAAGAAGAGCAAGTCCCTAGCCAAGAGTCAGGCAAAGGAAATTGCTAGTCTCAAAGTTGCTGCAACTGATTTTGAGAAGATGATTGATCAAAAGCTAAATGAAATAGCCAGACTGAAGCACATAACTGTGATTCAGATGGGGACTATATCATTTAAGAATGATCAAATCAAAAGTCTGGAGATTAGTCTTCAGAAGGAGAGAGATTTAGTTGCTAGGTTTTCTAAACCAAAGTCTGTTCTACCCTTAATTGATGAATTTGTTCATCAAAAAGGTAAAGCTGGACTGGGGTTTTCTAAACCTGCTAGGACTGTTAAGTCCAAGTCTAAGGGCAAAGCCCCAGCTCTCAACAAGCCAGCTGTAGATAAAACAGCTAGGGATGTACCTAAGCAAAGGTACAATAGGTTTGAGTGTTGGTGTTGTGGCAAGGTAGACCACTTTTCCATGGACAGTTGGCACAATGCAAGTGCCAAAGTGAGTAGCAAACTGCCTGTTGGAAGACCTGCAGGTAGCTTTGTTAGGAAGCAAACTAACCAGTACCAAGGACCCAAGAATTCTTTGGGTTCTAAGGTTCACTAATCTGTTTTGCAGGTGAGTCCAAGTGGCCATGCCCCAATATGGTACTTGGACAGTGGATGTTCCAGACACATGACTGGAACAAGGGGATTGCTAAAGGACTACACACCCATCAAGGATGGTCCAAAAGTCACCTTTGGTGGTTCTGAAAAAGGAATCATCAAGGGTTTGGTAACATTTCTAGCTCCCATATAACTATTACTCAAGTGGCTTATGTTAAAGGTTTGAAACATAACCTTATTAGTATAAGTCAATTGAGTGATTTAGGATATGACATCTCATTTGTCAAAAATGGTTGTCATATCAGGAGATCAAATGATCAAGAGATCATTTTGATTGGTTATAGAAAAAGAAATGTCTACTGTCTAGACATTATGTGTGAGAACAATGGTTCTCCAGTGTGTCTTGTAGCTGATGAGAAAGTCTCTCATTGTGTCAAATGGCATAAGAGACTAGCCCATCTCAACTACAAGACAATTGGCCAACTCTTTAGCAAAGAGTTAGTGAGGAATGGTCCTCAAGTTAAGTGTATTAAAGATGGAATATGCTCAGCTTGTCAAAAGGGCAAGCAGACTAGATCCACCTTTAGTAGCATTGAAAACAAAGATGCTGTGATGTGTTTATACCTCTTGCATATGGATCTCTTTGGTCCTATGCCAGTTCACAGCCTAGGTAGGAAGGTCTATACCTTTGTAGTTGTAGATGACTACTCAAGGTTTTCCTGGGTGTTCTTCCTTAGATAGAAATCTGAAACACCTAGTATCTTCTATAGCTTTGTCAAACAAATTCAGAATGAACTATACAGTACAGTGGTCAAGATAAGAAGTGACCATGGTACTGAATTTTAGTCTGATAGTATGACAAAACTATGTGAAGAATTTGAGATATTTCAAGAGTTTTCTTTACCAAGAACACCTCAGCAAAATGACATTGCTGAGAGGAAAAATAGAACCTTGATTGAGGCTGGTAGAACCCTATTAAGTGACACATCTCTACCAGAATATTTCTGGGCTGAGGCAGTTAATACTGCATGCCATGTAATTAATAGGGCTACCATTACTAAAAACCACAACAAGACCCCCTATGAGATTGTGAAAGGCAGAAAACCAAACTTATCCTATTTCAGGATCTTTGGTTGTAAGTGCTTTATACTTAACAATGGAAAGTCTTACTTGACTAAGTTTGCTGCCAAGTCCCAAGAGGGGATCTTTGTTGGGTACAGCAATAATAGTAAGGCTTATAGAGTCTACAACTTGTCTACTCAAGTTGTAGAAGAGTCTGTACATGTAGTATTTGATGAAACTAGACTTATTAACAATGAGTTGTCTAGTAGTATTTGCAGCTCCACAGATGTGACTGAGATGATGGACAAGCTCACTATAGAAGAAGGACCTACCGCAAGATAGCAAGTAGAAGATAGTGGCTGTTGTCCAGGGGGAGTACTACATGTACCTAATACAGAAGAAGTCCAAGGAGTGCAGCAAGATGAAGAAACTGAAGAAGTTCAACCTGAAGCCAGGATGCCTCCAGCTAATAGGCATCTTAGAGATCATCCAGCAGATCAAATCATTGGTGATCTAAGACAAGGGGTACAAATAAGGAGCAGAAATCTGAGTGCAGCACTCTTCTCCAGTTTTCTATCCCAAGTAGAGCCAAAGAAGTTTGAAGAAGCCATCCTAGACCCTCATTGGATTGAGGCAATGCAAGAAGAGCTGAATCAGTTCAAAAGGTACAAAGTCTGGGAGCTTGTTCCTAAACCAAAAGACCAAAACATAATTGGAACCAAGTGGATCTTTAGGAACAAGATGGATGAACATGGAGTCATCATAAAGAACAAAGCAAGATTGGTTGCTAAAAGATATAGGCAGGAAGAAGGTATTGACTTTGATCAAACCTTTGCTCCAGTAGCCAGACTGGAAGCCATAAGGATGTTCCTGGCCTATGCAACCTATCAAGGATTTAAAGTTTACCAAATGGATGTTAAGTCAGCCTTTTTGAATGGTAATCTAAAGGAGGAAGTCTATGTGGAACAGCCATCAGGTTTTGTTGATTCAACTCAACCTAATTTTGTCTATAGACTTATGAAGGCATTATATGGGTTAAAACAAGCCCCTAGGGCTTGATATGAAACCCTGTCTAGTTTCCTCATTGAGAATAAGTTTACAAGGGGGAAAATAGACAAGACTCTATTCCTTAGGGAATCCAGAGGCAAAGTAATACTAGTCCAAATATATGTAGATGACATAATATTTGGGTCTACTGAAAGTAGTCTTTGCAAAAAGTTTGCAAAACTAATGCAAGGACAATTTGAGATGAGTAGTATGGGGGAACTTAAGTTCTTCTTGGGTCTCCAAGTTAGACATACTGAGAATGGTTTATCCATATGCCAGTTTAAGTTCACCCTAGAACTCATAAGGAAGTATGGTATGCATTCATCCAGTACCATGAAGACTCCTATGGGGTCAAGTATGTCTCTTAGCAAAGTTGATGCAGGGAAACCTGTAGATGAGTCTTTGTATAGAGGGATAGTTGGCTCCCTACTCTATTTTACTGCAAGTAGACCAGATATCATGTATGCTACATGTGTCTGTGCTAGATACCAAGCATGCCCTAAAGAGTCTCATTTGACAGCAGTCAAAAGGATATTGAGATATCTAAAGGGCACTCCTTATCTAGGCCTTTGGTACCCTAGGAATGGAGACTTTGATCTAACAGGTTATTCAGATGCAGACTTTGCAGGATGCAAAGAAGACAGAAAAAGTACAACTGGAACCTGTCAATTCCTAGGTGGAAGACTGATTTCATGGAGTAGCAAGAAGCAAACAAGTGTGGCTATCTCCACTGTAGAATCAGAATATGTGGCTGCTGGAAGTTGTTGTGCTCAACTTCTATGGATACAACATCAGCTTGAGGATTATGGAATTCAGGTAAGTAGAACACCACTGTTTTGTGATTCTACTAGTGCTATATCAATTGCAAACAATCCTGTTTCCCATATTAGAACTAAACATATTGAAATAAAATATCATTTTCTTAGGGAACATGTAGAAAAAGAAGATATTTTATTGGAATATGTTAAAACAGATAATCAACTAGCTGATATGTATACTAAGCCCTTAGAAGAAACAAAGTTCAATAAGTTTAAAATTGAACTATGTATGATAAACTTAGAATAAGTTTATAGAAATGACTAAGCAAAATAGTGTCGGCACACAGAGTTGTCTGTGTCGAGACAGAAATTTGGTGTCGACACTTCAGAGAAAAGGTGTCGACACATCTAGGAAGTTGATGTCGACATTTCAGAAAATTAGTGTCGACACATGATAAGTAGGTGTTGACACATCCAAGGTGGTGTCGACACTTAGTCTTTATGCTGGATTTGTGAAGTAAAGTCTCAACTATGTGTCGAGCTAAGCGGTGTCGACACATAAACAAGTGTCGACACATACATTCTGTCGACTATACTTGTGTCGACACATTGGTGTCGAGACATTATAAGTCAGTGTCGACACTTTTCTACATTGTCGACACAATTTAAGTTAGTTAGCCCGCTCTTTCATCTTCAATCCTAGAAAGGTATAAATAGGATTTCGCCATTGTCTGTCGACACGCTCACCAAAGTTTCGAGACCAAACTTGTGTGTCGACACCTCTCTTCTCTTAATTCAAATTCTTCAAACCCTAATGGCGCCAAAGCTCGAGGAGAACGTCAATGAAGGCTATGAACTGGTGTGGCATGCGTTTGACGATGCAGAACAAGAGATCAAGAATGTGGTAACCCTAGTTGCAGACTCAGGGTTAGATTTTCTTGTTTCTGAGCCGACTAAGATCTGGAAGAAAGAAGTATTGGAATTTCTAAATGGAGCAACCCTAGACGACTCTGGATTCAAGATCAAGTCAAGGGTTCATGGAGAAAAGGTCTCCCCAAAGAGTTTAAGAAAGGTCTTAAACCTCCCAAGGACAAAGGAAGAAGATGAAGTTACTGCTTCAAAGACCAGAGAAGCTTTAACTTGGTGTGGTCTAGATTCCATGCTGAAAATTGGATCTGTATTCAATAGGAAAGGCATGAACAGCCAGGGAAAATTTCTCTCAGAAATTGTTGGCAAAGTGATCTTAAGTAAGCCTGGAGGGCATGACAGGGTATCAGCCCATATGTTCAATCTTATGACAAGGATTATCTTCACCCTGCAAACTGATTGGTCTGTTGTTATCTTTGATAAGATTAAAGAAAGTATGAAGAAACCTAATTTGGGTAGAATATTAAGTCTTTACTTGGCTGGTTGTATACCAAAAGTCCTGAGTCAAGCTGCTGGATCTAAGATCAATCATATGAGGAAAATGGACATGAGACTCTTCTCCAGATGGGATAGGGTTTTGTCTAAGGAGATGCCAACACCAGAGAAAATAACTCCTGAGAAGGAAACCCCACTCAAGAAGAAGAAGAAGATAGCTCCAGTAGCTCAAGAATCATCAAGTAGTTCAGAAGAACAAGTTGTCTTCACTCCTGATGAAGAAGACACTGGAGATGCTGGGAAGTCTCCAACTCAACAAGACGTTGCTGAGAGGCAGGGGGAGCTACCTCAAGCTAGCCCCTTACACCAGGATTCAGTCCAGGGGGAGCCACTAGTAGTGGAAGAGCCAACTCCACTAGAGAGTGAGCAAACAACTCACACTATCCTTGAGATTGACAGTCTACCCCCAGATGTTGTCATGGAGGACACATATGTTGCAGATCAAGAGGAACCCCATCAAGTAACATATGAGATAAGAGAATCTCCATCTCTTCCTCAACAAGAATTTACTATGGAAGATCTCTTTCTTAACTTGGATCAGACAGACTTTGAGAAGGAGAGTGCTGCTGCTGAGGGGGAGAATGCTCAAGTTCAGGGGGAGCAAGTGGAAATTCTAGAAGAAACAGCAAGGAAAGAGCCAGAGAAGCAAACAGCTGTTGAGGAGCTACCTAAGGAGAGGGTATACATAGCAAACACCTCAGCTTCTGAAGATGAGGAAGCTACAAGGGCAAAGAAAAGGAAATTTCAAGTATTTAAAAGAAGGAGCCAGAATTATAAGAAGGCTTTACAAACTATAGCACCACAGCCTGCACTACAGCCAGCACCAACTGTAGATTACAGTGCTCTGATGGTTACTATGAAAATTAAGCTTGATGAGCACAGGAAAGCAATAGAAACATATGTGGATGAGGGGCATAAGTCTTTACAATTTGATCTGGCCCAAGACATTAAGTCTATAAGATTTGAGATGAATCTCAATAAGAAGGAGATGACTGACTGCTTCCACAAAGGTGAGAATGCAGTAGTCTACTTAGCTACTCATCAAGAGAAGATAAAAGCTCAAGTGGATGACATTGTACTGAAGCAAGGATATGTTCTTGAGAACCAGATCAGAATGAATGATAACTTAACTGCTTCCCACAATGCAATTGTCATAGAGATGAAGAATATAGATGCTGGACTGACTACTTCTCATGCTACTGCTAAAGCAGAGTTTGATAAAGCTTTACAAGAGGGCATCACTGCTGTTACATCTGCTATTCAAGATTCTCAGAAGCTGATCTCAGAAAAACTCCAAAGGTTAAAACCTTTCTACAAGGATGGAGTCAATTATCTTAATGCACAAATCAGATTTCAAAAGGATGATCTAAGAGATCACATGGAAAGAGAAGTCATAAAGGGGGAGAGGGTGTTAGTCAAAGCCAGCTCTGATCTTACCAAGTGGATTTCTAATTCTATCAGAGCTACTCTTGGTTATCCTCCTTTATGAGATGATGACAATGTAGCAGAATCTGGGATACATCCTGCATATCTAGGAGGGGAGCAACCTGAAGTGGCTCAAGTAATCATCTGGGATACATCCTGCATATCTAGGAGGGGAGCAACCTGAAGTGGCTCAAGTAATCTACCCTCCTCCAGATTTTGATATGATACATGCTGATATACAGTCTATGTATAGCCCACCTGAGGGAAAGGAAAATGTCATTATAGAAAAAGTGGTTCAGCCAGTATCTGAGGCTATGCAAGAAGCTTTGCAGAAAGAACAAGAAGCCAGACTGTCTAAAAAGAGGTTCAGAGAGCAAGCTGAACAAAGGCCTGACGTTGAGCAGTGGAGCCCCACTTCAAGGAACATTATCTTAACTGCATGGAAGGCTGCCAAAGATAATGTGCAAGATAGAAATAAGTGGTTTTCTGAACTTGAGTGGAGAAAGCATGAATCTCGGCAAGAAGACATAGTGCAATATAGAAGGAAGGCAAAGATGGGAAAGCTACCTCCTACTGCCCAGGAGCCTAGCAAGTACTTTCCCAAGCCTTATCATTACTTTGAGAGGCAAAAGATTAAAGCTGAAGAGCTAAAGAAGAAGGAGCTGAAAGGGAAAAAGCCTGTTGATACTGAAGATACTGAAGCCCCTGTACAAGCCAAGATACAGTCTGGAAAGGGCATAGTGATCAAGGAGGCTGAGCAAAAATAGGATAGATTTCATCTTGAGTTTACAGTTGTAATATTTTGATTTTTAAACACTTTGTAAACTTTTGGCAAATGAATATGATAAAGTTGATTAGAACAATGTGATGTGTTATAAATCTATTTCATAATTGTTCTGAGATGATATCTGTGTTTACATGTCTTGATTAATACATGTTTATGAATTTGCCCTGTTATATAATCCTGCTTTACATCATGCTATGATTTTATTCTGTATGGTGTATATCATTGACTAATGGTTATGACTTCTCCAAATAGGGGGAGATTGTTGGGTACATTAGTTCTAATGTACCTGATTTGAAGAAGCCTCACCCTACTCAATGATATACATCAAAATGTATTTGATGTATTTTTGAGTTGCCTTGTGCAGGTTAAGTATTTGCAGGGAAAAGATGAAAAGTTTCTAAGTCCATGTGTCGACACCCAGAGGGAAAGTGTCGACACTTAAGAAGACTTGTGTCGACACCCAGACAAGCAGTGTCGACACTTGGAGTACTTGTGTCGACACCAGGGATGCAGAGTCGACACCAGATAGAAAGTGTCGACACAAGGAGCTGTGTCGACACTCAATGAAGAGAAGTCCAGTGAAGAAGTGTCGACACCCAGAAGAACTGTGTCTACATCAGAAAGTGTCGACACTTGGATAATGTGTCGACACTCAGCAAAAGTCAGCAGAGTCTAAGTATAAGTGTCGACATAATAAAGAATGTGTCGACACTCACCAGAAGACTCAACACTTGAAGGAAGTGTCGACACAATGAAGAATGTGTCGACACACAGCAGAAGACTCAGTACATAAAGAAATTGTCGACACTAGGATGCTGTGTCGACACTCAACAAAGTTCAACAAAATATTCTAAGTACAAGTGTCGACACTAAGGAGATGTGTCGACACTCAGCCAGAGTCTCAACACATGAAGATGTGTCGACACAAGGAGCAGTGTCGACACTCAGCAAGTATCAACACAGAAGGCATGTGTCGACACCAAGAATATGTGTCGACACTGAACAAGTTCAACACATGAAGATGTGTCGACACAAAGGAGTTGTGTCGACACTTACAAGAATTTAACTAAGTGCTGAAGAACAAGGAGTTGTGTCGACACTCAATATCAGTGTCGACACATGATGAAGAAGCTGTGTCGAGAAGTGAATTCTACAACACAAGGAGTTGTGTCGACACCTTGAAGGCTAGTGTCGACACTTTGTCAACTTGTGTCGACACTTAGTCTATAAGTGTCGACACTTAAAGACAGACAGTCTCGACACTTTCAGACAGTTACAGATTTTTCAAGAATTAACTGGATGACTTGACAGCTGCCATTCCAGCCGGTCTACTACACCTGTCAGAGTTGTCAGAAATCAGTTATGAACCGGACCAGCCGGTTACCATGAAGAAGGCCTATAAATAGGCTTATACTGTCTACATAAAGAGATGATTAAGTAATATAAAGAAGATCTAGCTATTCATTGAAGAATCCAGTGAAGATCTAAGAAGTTGGAGAGAGAGAGCTCCTTCCAAGAAGACAGCCGTTGGAACCAGGCTATGAAGAAGGGTTCAGACTTTGTTCTGAATCTTAAGTTGCAGAGATCAAGGATCAGCTGCAGAGAAGATCAATCCTATTGTGTTCTACATTCAAGAAGCTTTGAAGAAAAGCCAAGTGAGATTGATCTCAGCAGAGTTCTTCCAAGAACTCATCAAGAACCTATCAACTCATCTCTCTATTCAGAGTTGTAGGTATATAAACTTTGTATTTTAAATTTCTTGTAGGATCCATAGTGATCTGAGTTGTAAGCCTGCAATTATAAAGGCTGAGTGTAGGGCCTGTGTGCCTGAGTGTAGGAGATTCGTATCTCTGAGTGTAGGCCTGTTGTGGCTGAGTGTAGGCCTTGTGGCTGAGTGTAGGCTTTGTGAAGAAGCTGAGTGTAGGTCTTTGAAGAAGACTGAGTTGTAGGGCCTTGGACCTGAGCTGTAGGAACCTGTTTTGGGGTTCTGAGTGTAAGATCTGAGGATCTGAGATAGTGGAGGAGTTTGGCCGAATCTAGTGCACTACTAGATAGGCGAAGGGGGAAAGTGGATGTACGCAAACCTTGGGGAACCACTATAAATCTGTGTGTCTACTGTGTGCATGTGTGATTCTGTGATTGCAGATTGATTGCTGTGAAAAACTAGATATAACTCTGTGATAAAATCTGAATTCTGCCTCAAAAGTTAAAAATATTTAAGTCACCTATTCACCCCCCCTCTAGGTGATTAGGTACAATAACTTTCAATTGTGACCTAAACTAGGGTTATGGTTTTGAGGGGCTTATCCATCTCCAAAGCCTCTAAGATTTTTATTAGAGAATCTTAGCTACCCTAGAGTCATCTCTACCAAATTTCGAATCCATACAAGGGCATTTGACCACATTCCCTTCACAAACCCCCAAGGTCCAAACTTAGGGTTTGAACTTGGGTCCTAGGGCAATCCTACCACAAACCACCCCATAACCCATATGAGGGTGTAAAAAGTCATGACAAATCAGTGGACAAAGTTTCAGCCTCTGCTGAGGTGATTTGACCACCCAATCCCACAAAGTGCACTTTTGACCTACATTCCCTTTTTAGGGCAAAACTAGGGTCTGATCATTTCCCAACCAAATCAACTCAAAATGAGGTCAAACTTTATACAGAACCTCCTGATGACCCTAAGGACCACTCAACAAAAATTGGGAGGGTTTGGAGGTAATTAAGTCTTCAATTAATTTATCCTAGGATTACAAAAAAATTTCAAAACTATGGAAAAATTATCTCCAAAAATTCCCATTTTTTGATAGGACCTAGTTATAGGTTAGATAGACTCTATGTCCAAATTTTAGGTCATTTGCACAAGGGATGAAGTGGGGGAACTCATTTTAGTGTCTGTCTAACTCTTGATATAGACCCAACGAAAATGAGTGTCCTGCTCAAACTAGGTAACCAAATTGGTTCAAATCAATTTTGAATTAAAGTAGACCCATAGTGCTACAATTTATATGTTGACCATTTTCTCTGGTTAGCCTCTAAGTATTTTTAAGTTAATTTACAAGATGGCTGAATAAATGTGACAGAAATCAAATAATATGGAAATATATCCTATAGTTTTATTCATCCCTAGCACAGATCTTAAAGCACATCCACCAGCTCTGGCTTATCTTCTTCCTCCAGCCGATGGGTAGGATTGACCCGTCCTGGAGCTACTTCTAGCCGCCACCGCCAGCCACTCGACCACCTCCCTGGCCGGCCACCGCCACCACCACCTCCGTCAAGGTGGTGGCTATCGCCAGGCGGCGGCACAGCCGCCGAAGGGGCGGATTCCGGCGATCCTGACAAGCTTATTTTTGTGGAAAAACTAGGAGAAAACTTCTCCCAATCGGGCTCAATTGAGCCCGAATCTTGGCCCTAACAATTCCTATGATTTACACATAGCGAGAGAGGAAGGGGAGGACCTTACTTGCGGCCTGGAGGCTCGTCGATAGCCGGGATTCCATTAGTGGTGGAGGAGTCGTCGGAGTTCTACAACTGCACAGTGAAGTAGCTCGGGATCGTCGGGGCAAGGGTGGAAATGAAAGCTTGGAGTCCTGTGATGCTTTTAAAATGATAAAATGGGGGAGGGGAGGGGTCTAGCTGAGGTGGCCATTAATGGCCCAAAAGAGCTTGCCTCGGCCATGGTGGTGGGGAGGTGAATTGGGCTCAATCCAGCCAGGAAACGGCTGGAAACTCCTCCTCTCACTCAGAGGAGTTGAATCCATCCCTTAATGGGGGGAGGAGAAGGGCCTTCCTTCATGACACCATTAATGGCCAAGAATTGCATTTCTCGGCCATGGTGGTTCTCCTCCCCTAGCCCTGAACAGCCTCCAGGATGACCCATGGCCTTCTCCACACTGAATGGGGGAATGAATCAAGCAATAAAAGGGGTGGTCCTTGGCTTCCCTAAGCCATGAATGGATTAACTCCTTTTCTCTCTCCTCCATTAAGGAGAAATTGAAGCTTTCTCTCTCCTGCCCCTCATGGCTGATTTTGTTCATGGCCCTAGCCTAAATGCTGCCCACTAAGCTAATACAAAGTGGTTAGGAGGTGGTTAGCCCAAGTGGCTAGGGGCTTGAGCTTGAGTTAGCCTTTTGAGCGAAGTTTGACTTGACCTACCTTAGGGTTGACTTTGGTCAAATTGACTTTTTGTGTCACCATCAATGGGTCCTTGGTGATCTATTGGCCTCCCCTAGGGTCTAGGTAGGGATGGGTAGGATTGAATTGGCACCTTGAAGGTCACTTGACCCTTAGTAAGAGCACTTTGACCACTTTGGGGCTAGAGTTGACTTGAGTCAACTTAGCCACTAGGGTTGACCCCAATGGGTCCTTGGTGACTCATTGACCTCACTTTAGGGTTAGGATGGCATGGGTGGGGTCCACTTGGCTAAGGGAAGGTCAATTGACCCTAAGTAGGCTAGTTTGACCCATTTAGGGTTAGGATTGACTTAGGTCAACTTAACCACTTTGACTGCCCACAGTAGGTCCTTAGTGGCCCTATGGACTACCCAAGGTGTTAGGGGTGTTCTGGTAGGGTCATGAGATCAAGTTGTAGCCCTAAAATCAAACCTTAGGTCTAAATATTGAGGGTGAGCTATAGGCAAACCAAGGTGATTTTTCACCTTGGGCATTGCCCACTTAGTTTAGAGCTTCTGATGGTTTTGTCATGACCTAGTCATGAAAAAACAAAATACTAGGGGCCTAGTTATTTGAGGAATGTTACAAGATGGCTGGAGGAGAAGGGCAAGGTTTGGATAGGTCCGACTCACCACCCCCTCGCCCTCTCGCCACGATGGGGATGTTCGAGGACTTAGGGCAGGAAGTGCTCGACCTTGTCCGATTCGCACTCGGCGCGCGAGCCAAGTGCTCGACACCAACTATTCCAATCGTCGCCGCCCCAGCTCTAGGCGAGGATGCCCCGGCTCGGCGAGCGGGGAAGGAGGTTGTAGAGGAGGGGAGAGGGTACGAGCTCCTCGGGCAAGTGCTCTTCCCGGGATCGGTGAGCGGAGGCCAGTTCGGCGAGATGGGGGTGCGAGACACTACGGCTCTCCAAGTACGGAGAGGCAGCCCCTTCAGTGAGTTGGTTTCTTCTGTCCCAGTTCCGGAGGGGTTCAGGGAGCCGGAGATATCTTACTATACCGGGAGGGACAACCAGGTCCAACACATCTAGTGGTTCGAGGATGTGGTTTCGATAAGACAGGTGTCAGATGCCTTTAAGTGCAGGCTCTTCGCCATCACCCTCAAGTAGAAGGCAAGAGAGTGGTTCCACCAGCTACCGGCCATCTCCATTTACTGCTTAGAGGACCTAGGCAGGGGGTTCATGTTGAGGTTCACCACTTCCAAGAAGAGGAAGAAGGAGTCGGAGACCCTGTTCCACATCAAGTAGGGGGTGAACGAGACATTCGGGTGCTACGTGGACCGGTTCCAGGAGAAGGTCACACAGGTACAGTACATGACAGGGCACTCCCTGATGATGGCCTTCACCTTGGGACTGCAGCAGGGTTTCTTCAGGATGGAGCTGAAGAGGGTGCCCCCTCACTCCTACGAGGAGCTGATGGAGAGGGCGGCAAGAGCAGCCGACTGGGAGGCGTCAAACCGCGGGTTTGCGAAGAAGTTGTCCAGGTGCACCACGAAGGAGGATAAGGGGTCGGGAGGAGGCCGAGGTCAAGAGGTGAGGAGAGTTGAACCCGGGCAGCGGGAACAACAACATCAGTTGCAGTAGCAGCAGCCCAGGTGGGTGCGCCAAGAGCCAAATCATCGGCTAGGTTGGAGGCCGGAGTGACAGGACCAGGGGCCACGAAGAGGTTTACCTGGAGGAGATAACCGCCAGAAGGGCAGGGTCAATTTCATCCTCTAGGTTGGAGGCAAGTCCAGAGACCCCCTTTTCCCGATCAAAATCAAGTTATAGTTATAGCCCTGGGGGAGAGGAGGATGGAGGAAAAGGCAGGAAGCCAGAGTGGAGCTCCCCTATTGTGAGTTCCACCAAGAAGAGGGGTACACAACTATAACGTGCCCCGTGTTCCTCGAGATGAGGGGAGCCAGGGTGCAGCAGCAACAACAAGGCCGCCAGGAAGTACGGATTGAGGAGGTCCTACCTCGAGTAGAGGAGGACAGGTGCGAGGACCGGGCAAATGTTGGAGCCCAAGAAGGGATTAGAGTGATCCATGGGGGGTGGGGGTCGGGGCTTCCCGGAAGGCAAGTCTCCATACCATGTACCGTCAGAGCATTTACTCCAAATCCCAAACCCCACCACTAGAGGAAATGATCACCTTCTCAAGGAAGGATATGCCAGATCATGAGGATCCTTTTGCGATGCGCTGGTCATCCAGACAGCCATCAAAAATTTCACCGTCACCCAGATCCTCATCGACAACAGGAGCTCGGTCAATGCCATCTTGAAGAAGGCGTTCGACGCGATGAAAGTGGAGGCTAAGAGGGTGCTGTCCTTGGATGGGCCTATGTTCGGATTTTTCGGGGAGAGGAAGGAAGTGGAAGGAGGGGTGGGACTCCATGTTACTCTGGGCGGGTGGTCCCATAGTTGCATGTTCGTCATCGTGGACGCCCCCAGTAGCTACAATGCCATCTTCGGGCGGCCCCTTATCAGCGCCTTCCACTGTGTCCCCTAATCCTTCCATCAGTGCTTGAAGTTCAACGCTAAGGGGATCCAGGTCCGGGTCTGGGGAGACCCCGAGGTGGCGAGGGAGTGCTACATTACGGCGGTGAATTCTATTTCTTGGCAGGAGGTGTCCAAGGAGATGGAGAGGAGGATGGAGGAGCTGTTCGGGCCGGAGGCCAGAGAGGTGGAGGAAGAAGTCCGCGCCTAGGTAGTGGCGGCAGAAGCTGCTCTAGAAGAGCCGGTAGAGGCAATGGCTGTGGAAGAAGAGGAGGCCCTTGTCCCAGGAGAGGGGGACATTGGTGAATGGGGACAGCAGTCCATGCTGGAGCTGCAGAAGAGATGGTGCAGATGGAGGTTCTCACCCAGGGAGATAGGGTGGAGAGGGTTTGCATCAGCAGGGGGCTGACACCGGAGGACCAGGACAGGATGCTGGAGTGCATCCAAAAAAACATGGACATCTTCGCATTGAGCGCGGTAGAGATGCTAGGGATCAATGCGGACGTTGCCTAACACCGCCTCAACCTGAATCCAAAAGCCTGCCCCATTCAGTAGAGGAAGAGGTCCGTCGCGAACAAACTGGCCGAGCCCATCAGGGAGGAGGTGTACAAGCTCATGAAGGCTGGTTTTGTATCCGAAATACAATACCTCAGCTGGGTCTCCAATATAGTCATGGTTAAAAATGGAGACGACTGGTGGCATATGCATGTTAATTTCTCTTTGCTTAATAAATCATGCCCTAAGGATTGTTATCCCTTGCCTCAAATCGACGCAATGGTTGTCTCAGCCATCAGTTTTCCTATAATGAGTTTTTTGGATGCGTTTTTTGGTTATCACCAAATCAGGATGCACCCTCCTGACATAAAAGATGTCTCCTTCATCACATGGTATGAATGCTACTGCTACAAAATGATGCCCTTTGGGCTGAAGAATATAAGGTCGACGTACCAAAAGATGATGGACAGATTCTTCCGAGAATAAAATGGAAGGAACCTGGAGGTGTATGTAGATGATCTTATGGTCACGAGTCGAGACGTGGACTCTCATCTCCAGGACCTGGAGGAAACCTTCACCACCTTGCGTGAGTACAAGATGTAACACCCCTGTTTTCAGACTTGATTCTCTGGAAGCTATCGCTAGGCGGTAGTAGTTACCGCCCGGCAATAGCTTAGTATTGAGTGGTGAGGTGCTGAGTGCGTTAAGTGGCTAGGCGCTGAGAGCGTTGAGTGGCCAGGCGCTGGGAGCGTTGAGTGCTAGCGCGCGATGTTAGCTAGGTACCGCTCGGCGATAACTCTATTTCGTCGATCGTCGAACGGAAGATTTGTTCATCGAGCATTGGAGGATTACCACCCGACGATAGTATCTATCGCCCAGCGATAGGCCTATTTCGTCGAACGTCGAATGAAGGGCCCAGTTCGTCAAACACTGAGTTTTCGAGAAAAAATCGATTTCTTGAGAAAAACGCTACCGCACGGCGTTAGCCTTCTCGCCGACGTTAGTGCGACATTATTTTCTAGTCGAGTGCTTGGGAACCTACCGCTCGCCGGTAGGTAGTTGCCGCCCGACGGTAGCGGACGGAAGCAGTTCCTTCATTTGGCTTTATAGTCGTTCGATTTCATTTAGGATTCAATCCTAAGGCCCAAGACTATCCTCCAGAGTGCTTATATAGGGTTGAACGATTGTTTCTCTTCATTTTCTCATTTGGGAAGTGAGAGTTAGGGTTTGGAAGAGAAAGGTGGGAGGAGTAAGAAGAAAGCTTTCTTCCACTATTGACGGAGCTTTAGATCTCCTATCGTCGTTCCGAGGCCAGATCCGTGAAGAGGACGCAAAGGCGCTTGTTTTCATCCATGCAAGACAAGGGTTTCAGGGCTAAGAAGAGGAGTCATAAGGTAACGACACTTTTTCTCTCGGTTTTAGGATGCGTGCATGACATCTACTCTTTTCTTATTTTCCTTTAAGCATTCTAGGCATCAGATCTCTCAAATGAGAGGGATTCAGGTTGCCATGGTTCAAGAAGAGTCACCAAGTCGATTGTGTCCGTCCCCGACATGTTATTGCACTATAAGTCCGCTTGTTTAGTGGGTTAGACATTTTGCGTGAAGCAGCAGTCGTGACTGTTAGTCCGACTCAGTGATGACGTGAAAGTTGGTATGAAAGATACCACCTGAGGGGTTAGACTATTTGACTCTAGTGTGGTGGTGGTGGTGGGGGGGGGTGAATAGATTATTTTAAAATCCTGTAAGATTTTTTCGAGGAATTAAAATAGTAATACTTATATGTGTAATCAGATAGTGCAAAAATAAAATTAAACTATTCAGCTAGCAGCACACAGTAAAAAATAAGATAGCATCACAGACGACACAAGAATTTTATAGTGGTTCCCCTAAAACTTAGGTACATCCACTCTTCTACCATGCTGGTAGGAATCCACTCAGGTTTTTGATCAGGTGCCCTGCCACTAATCAGGTTTTTGCTCAGGTGCCTATCACCACAAGATCTGATTCAGGTAGATCAGGAAACCCTTCAGACTTTTGATCAGGTGCCCAAAAACCAAATCAAGTCTTTCGATTAGGAGACTTGCAACCAAGTGTTTAACTTTTGAAGGGAGTTACAACCCTGTGTACAGTGAGGTGAAAGAAATAAAATTATATGTTGTCTTCTATTTTCTAAAAAAAACTGTGAAGACTTGTGGATCCTTGATGGTGTCAAGGCTCCCCCTGAGATGAAGTTCTGTTCAGGAAGATTGAGAGCTTTGCATGGTGAGTAGGTCTTCAAAAAAAAGTTCTCTAGAAAGCTGTAGACAGATTGAAGTTGATTGTTTCTTGGAAGCTTGCTGGAAGAAGAACACTTGATGAAAACAGAGCAGAAATCTTTCTCTTGAATAATTTCTTATGTTCTGTGTATTATCAATTCTGTATTGTTCTCTATGTGTTCTATTGTTGACTGAAAGAGAAAATCTCTTTTATATGTTCAGTCAAATTCTCCTTTGAATTTTGAATTCTTTTGAATTAAATGCTGACTGCCTGGAGAATGAAATGAGGCTGGAGAGAATATTTGCATTAAAGAAATTTCCCAACTATCCCATTAAAAACAGCATTGAAAGAATTAGTGCCTAACCACCTAGAGGGGGGTGGGGGGTGTGAATATGTGTAATTCACTTTTTCTTTTAAGACAGCAAATCAGTTCAGTTAAGTAATTATAAACTGATAATTCTACAGCTAACACAACACAGAATTCACAGAATCATTCAATCACAGAGTGCACACAGTTTTTATAGTGGTTCCCCAAGGTCTGGGTACATCCACTTTCTCCCTTCGCCTATCTAGTAGTGTGCTAGATTCGGCCTAACTTCTGCTCTTCACCTCAGATCCTCAGATCTTACAACTCAGAACCCAAACAAGACTTCTACAACTCAGAGTGAGTCCACACTCCTACAGCTCAGGCAATCTGCCCAACCTCAACCTTCAACAAGGCCTACAACTCAGAGATAACAATCTCCTACAACTCATGCTCACAGCCCTACCTCAGCCTTCAACAAGGCCTACCACTCAGAGATCTAAATCTCCTACAACTCAGCCTTTATAACACCGGCTTATAACTCAGATCTAAAATAGATCCTACAGAAAATAGATTTAACAAAGTATTTTACCACCACCCAGGTAGAGAGAGAATGGATAGATGGTTTCTTGATCAGTTCTTGGAAGAATCTGATGGCAGAGAACAACCACTCTTAGCTTTCTTCAAAGCTTCTTGAATCTGAACTCAGTAGGGTTGAACTCCTTTGAAGTTGATCTTCAATCAGCTTCTTTCTTGAAATTCAGATCTCAATCTGAATCCTTCTTAGCAGCCTGGTTCAGAAACTGCACTTCAGTAGATGGATCTCTCTCTCTCTCCAACTTCTTATTTTTATACTGTATCTATCTCTATTATTCTTCTCTATCAGTTCACATATTCTGTTGGAAGAGAATGCCTTTATATAGACTTTCTCCATAGTAACCGGCTGATCCGGTTTCTAACAAACTTCTGACAGCACTAACAGCTTCAGTAGACCGGTTGATTATGGCAGCTGTCAAGTCATCCAGTCACTTCTTGAAACTCTATCTCTGTCAGCAAAGTGTCGAGGCTGAACTTCATCATGTGTTGACACAAGTAGACTAAGTGTCGACACAAGTGGACTAAGTGTCGACACAAGCCTTGGTGGTGTCGACACAGCTCCTTTGTTGTTGATACTGCTTCTCGACACAGCTTCTGTAGAATGTGTCGACACAAATTCTATGTGTCGACACAGTCACTTCTTTTCTTTAACTTTGTTGAAATTCTGCTGTGTGTCGACACAAGTCTTATGTGTCGACACAATTGATATCGACAGTCTTCTATGTGTCGACACATTTGATGTCGACTAAGCTACTCTGTGTGTCAACACTGCCTCTGTGTGTCGACACAGTTGATGTCGACAATGCTTTCTCTGTGTGTTGATAATGCCTCTGTGTGTCGACACAGTTACTTCTGGTGTCGTCACAGCCTTTCCAAGTGTCGACACAATTAACTCCAAGTGTCGACACAGCTTTTCTCCAGTGTCGACACAAGCCTTCATAAGTGTCGACACAGCTTCTCCTGGTGTCGACATATGGACTTAGAAATTTTTCTGCATTCCTGCATTTTCTTAACCTGCACATATAAACTTAAAACAACATCAAATACACCTTGATGCATATCATTGAGTAGGGTGAGGCTTCTTCAAATCTGGTACACATTTTCCAATGTACCCAACAATCTCCCCCTATTTGGAGAAGTCATAACCCTTAGTCAATGATATACATCATTCATAATAAATACACATTATGATGTATAACAACATTATATGACAGGGTAACTCCTAAAACAAAACATATATAACAAATCATCACAGAATAATAATGCAACCAGAATGAGCATTAATTATTATTTTGTTTCAACTTCCAAAAGTTTTTTATCAAAAGTTTACATAGATTTCAACACTAAAGACTACAATGTTATAAAATTTAGTGAATCTAATCTAAAGCTGATCTGGCTCCTTGATAACTATGCCTTTGCCTGATTGGATTTTGGCTTGTACTGGAGCATCAGTATCATCAGCTGGCTTCTTGCCCTTTAGATCTTTCTTCTTTTGCTCTTCAGCCCTTATTCTTTTCCTTTCAAAGTAGTGAAAGGGCTTTGAGAAATATTTGCTAGGCTCCTGAGCATTTGGAGGTAGCTTCCCAGCTTTAGCCTTTCTTCTATATTGAACAATGGCTTCTTGCCTGGCTTCATGCTTTTGCCATTCTTGCTCAGAGTACCATTTGCCCCTATCATGGGTCTTATCCTTTGCAGCTTTCCAAGTAGTCAGTATAATGTTCCTGGATGTTGGACTCCACTGCTCAAAATCAGGCTTCAACTCTGCTTGTTCACTGAATCTATTCTTAGACAATAGAGCTTCTTGCTCTTTGTTCAAAACTGCCTCTGACACTGGCATGTCTACTTTCTCAAGGATAATATTTTGAGCACCTTCTGGAGGACTGTACATAGACTGTACTTCTTGGTGAATCATTTCAAAATCTGCTGGAGGATAAATAACTTGAGCAACTTCAGGTTGGTCACCTCCAAAATAGGCAGGGTGTATATCTGACTCAGCCACATTATCATCATCACAGAGGGGTGGATATCCAAGTGTGGCTCTGATGCTATTAGATATCCATTTAGCATGATCTGAGCCAGCTTTGAATAACACTCTCTCCCCCTTTATGACTTCTCTGGCAACATGATCCCTAAGGTCATCTTTTTGAAATCTGATTTGTTCATCAAGAAAATTTACACCATCTTTATAAAAAGACTTTAACTTTAGTAGCTGTGCTAAAATGGTCTTTTTAGATTGCTCAATAGCTGTTTTTATAGCAGTGAGGCCTTCTTGTAATTGCTTATCAAAATCTGCCTTGGTTTTAGTCCTTGCCTCAGTCTGGGCAGTAGCAATATTCTTCATTTCTGTAACAATCACATTATGTGATTCTGTTAGATTATCATTCATTCTAATCTGATTCTCTAGGACATAGCCTTGCTTGACAGCTATATCATCAACTTGAGTCTTGATCTTTTCTTGATGTGTTGCTAGGAAAACCACAACATTGCCTACTTTGTGAAAGCAGTCTGTCATCTCCTTCTTATTCTGATTTACCTCAAATCTTATAGATTTGATGTCTTGAGCCAAGGAAAATTGTAAATCCTTATGGCTTTCATCCATATATTTTTCCATAGCCTTCCTTTGTTCATCTAACTTAACTTGTAATGAGATCAACAAAGAACTATAATCAGTTACAGGGGCAGGTTGTGGAGCAGTTTGTAAAGCCCTCTTGTAGCTCTACTCCTTCTTTTGAATACCATCAATTTTCTTTTCTTAGCTTGAATTTCTGCTTCCTCTTCAGAAGCTGAGGTACTGTCTATATTAACTCTTTCCTTAGGACTAGGAGGCAGTTCCTGTTCAGTCCTTGGTAGCTCCCCCTGAGTCTCTTGCTCTTCCTCAGTTCTTGCTTTATCCCCCTGAGTTCCTACTTGCTCCCCCTCAAGGTTAACTTGCTCCCCCTCAAAATCAGTTTTCTCCCCCTCAATACCAGCTTGCTCCCCCTCAATGTTTGCTTGCACTAAATCAGGGAACAACTCTTGTAAGGTAAACTCTAGTTGAGTAGGTACTTGAGGTATCCTTAATTCTGGAGCATTAGGAGCAGCAGATGTACCCTCCATAATAACATCTTGAGCTTGACTATTTAGTTGAGGTGGCTGGTCAACATCAATCAAAGATTCAGTTAGTGTTCCATCTTTATCATTGAGAATTGATTGATTAACCTCTTAAATTACCTCAAGAATAGTCTGTGTAGCCATTTTACTTTCTAAGTGGGTTGGCTCTTCCTCAAGATGAGGCTCCCCCTGCACTTGAGCAACATTTGTAGGGTCTTGTGCATGATTATCTTGTGCTGTAGATTTTTCAGGAATCTCTTGCCTCTCCTCATCAGGCATGTCCTTTGTTAGGACTCTAGCCCCATCTGGAGAAAATCCTTATGTCCATTCTCCTCATATGGTTAATCTTGGATCCAACAGTTTGTTCCATTACTTCAGGAATGGTTCTAGCCAAGTATGAAATCATGATCCTGCCCAGGTTTGGCTTCTTAATACTTTCCTTAATCTTTTCAAAAACTATTGCTGACCAATCAGTGTTTAGTCTGTAGATGATCCTGGTCATCAGACTGAACATATAGGCTGATATCCTATCATGCCCCCTGACTTGTAGAGTATGACCTTGCCAACAACTTTTGATAGGAATTTACCTTGCTGATTCATTCCTTTTCTGTTCATTGAGGATCCAATCTTCATGGTGGGATCCAATCCACACCATTGAAGTGCTTCCCTTATCTTGGATGAGGTAACTTCTACTTCGTCTTGAGTTCTTGGTTGTTGAAGTGTTTTCCTCGAGCTCTTCAAGGTTAGTTTAACTTTAGCACCCTGAACTATAGATTTGATCTTGAGTCCAGTTGAGACTAAAGTAGCTGCGCCAAAGAATTCTAGTATTTCCTTCCTCCAAATCTTTGTTGGTTCAGATACCAGAAATTCCAACCCATTTTCTGCAATTAGGGTTACTACTGCTTTAATTTCGGGTTTCGCATGATCAAAGGCATTGCGTTCCAGCTCATAGCCTTCGTTGACATTGTCCTCAAGCTTTGGCGCCATTAGGGTTGAGTGAAAGCATGGATTAAGAAGAGAGAATTTGTCGACACAAGGTTTTGGTCTCGAAACTATGAAGAGTGTGTCGACAGACTATGTTGTTGACCTATTTATACCTTTCTAAATAAGGAAGGTCAAAAGGCTCGTCAAAATCCTCTTAATGTGTCGACACTGTTGAAATGTGTCGACACAGACTTCTAATGTCTCGACATAAGTGTTGACTTCTATATGTCAACACTGATTCTATTTGTGCTTGACGAAATCTTTGTATTGATCCTAAGTGTCGACACCAATTCTGGATGTGTCGACACCACTTCTAGATGTGTCGACACTACTTCTCTGAACTGTCGACACCAATTTTCTAGATGTGTCGATACCACTTATCTGGAATGTTGACACCAACTGTTATGTGTCGACACATACAACTTCTTGTGTCGACACAATTTTACTTAGCCAATTTTGTTAAACTAATTTATGTTCAACATTCCTAATTCAATTTTGAAATTGTTGAATTTAGTTTCATCTAAAGGCTTAGTAAACATGTCAGCTAATTGTAAATCAATACTTACAAATTCTAGAGAGATATCTTCTTTCTCTACATGGTCTCTAAGAAAATGGTACCTTATTTCTATATGCTTAGTTCTACTATGAGAAACTGGATTATGTGCAATAGAAATAGCACTAGTAGAATCACATAACAATGGTGTTCTACTTACGTGAATACCATAGTCTTCTAACTGATGTTGTATCCACAATAGTTGTGCACAGCAGCTTCCTACAGTAACATACTCAAACTCAGCTGTGGAAATTGTCACACTGGTCTGCTTCTTACAGCTCCAAGACACCAATCTTCCTCCTAGAAATTGACAGGTGCCTGTTGTACTTTTCCTGTCTACTTTACAACCTGAGGGCTGCTCTACATAGACCTCCTCTTTTAAGTCTCCATTTAAGAAAGCAGACTTTACATCCATATAGAACACTTTGAAGCCTTGATAGGCTGCATAGGATAGGAATAGTCTGATAGCTTCCAACCTAGCCACTGGAGCAAAAGTCTGATCAAAGTCTATGCCCTCCTCTTGTCTGTATCCTTTGGCAACTAGTCTTGCCTTGTTCTTCACTATGATCTCACTCTCATCAAGCTTGTTTCTGTATATCCACTTTGTCCCAATGATATTGTGGCCCTTTGGTTTTGAAACCAAATCCCAGACCTTGCACCTTCTGAATTGATTTAACTCCTCCTGCATGGCATCAATCTAGTGTGGGTCCTTAACAGCTTCTTCAAATCTCTTTGGTTCCACTTGAGATAAGAAGCTAGAGCAAAGAACTGTGTTCAAGTTCTTGCTCCTTGTTTGTACTCCTTGTCTTAGATCACCAATGATCTGGTGTGCAGGATGATCCTTCAACTGTCTAACTGCTGGAGGTAATCTATCAGCAGTTTGGCCTTCTCCAATCTCTTCATTATGTTGCACCTCATGATCTTCATCAACATCTTGAGTGTCTTGTACTCCCCCTGGACAACAACTACAATTTTCCTCATCCAGCTTTGCAGTTGGAGCTTCTCTGATAGTAAGCTTGTCCATCTTCTACTGTATATCTGTGGAGCTACAAGAACTACTTGGTAACTCACTGTTAATAAGTCTAGTTTCATCAAAGATGACATGAATTGACTCTTCTATAACTTTAGTAGCCAAGTTGTAGACCCTATAGGCCTTACTATTGTTATTGTACCCAACAAATATCCCATCTTGGGATTTGGCAGCAAACTTAGATAGGTGAGATTTGTCATTATTAAGTACATAGCACATGCAACCAAAGATCCTAAAATAAGATAAGTTTGGTTTCCTGCCTTTCACAACCTCATAGGGTGTCTTTTTGTGGCTTTTGGTGATGAAAGCCCTATTGAGCACATGATATGCAGTGTTAACTGCCTCAGCCCAGAAATATTCTGGGAGAGAAGTATCACTCAATAGTGTTCTTGCAGCCTCAATCAATGTCCTATTCTTTCTCTCAGCAATGCCATTTTGCTGAGGTGTTCTAGGTGAGGAGAATTCCTGATGAATCCCAAACTCTTCACACAGCCTTGTCATACTTTCAGATTGGAATTCAGTTCCATGGTCACTTCTGATTTTGACCACTGAACTATCTAACTCATTCTGAATTTGTTTGACAAAATTGTAGAAGACCTTTAGGGTTTCAGATTTCTGTCTCAGAAAGAATACCCATGAGAATCTAGAATAGTCATCTACAATCACAAAAGTGTAGACCTTCCTATCTAGGCTCTAAACTGGCATATGACCAAATAGATCCATATGCAAGAGGTATAAACACCTCACTGAAGCTTTGGTTTCTATGCTATGGAAGGAGGATCTAGTCTGCTTGCCTTTTTGACAAGCTGAGCATATCTCATCCTTAACAGACTTAACTTGAAGACCATTCCTCACTAACTCTTTGCTAAAGAGTTGACCAATGGTCTTGTAGTTAAGATGAGCTAGCCTCTTGTGCCATTTAACACAATAAGAAACTTTCTCATCAGCCACAAGACAGATAGGAGAATTTTTATTCTCACACACAAAGTCTAGGCAATATACATTTCTTTTCCTATATCCAGTCAATATGACATCTTGATCACTTGACCTCTTGATATGACAACCATTCTTGACAAATAAAATGTCATAACCTAAATCACTCAGCTGACTTATGCTAATTAGGTTGTGTTTCAAACCCTTTACATATGCCACTTGAGTGATTATAATTGAGTTATTAGAAATGTTACCAAAACCTTTGATGACTCCCTTTTCAGAACCACCAAAGATTACTTTAGGCCCATTCAGCATAGGTGAGTAGTCCTTCAGCAATACCCTTGTTCCAGTCATGTGCCTGGAACATCCACTGTCCAAGTACCATATAGGGGCATGACAACTTGGACTCACCTGCAACAAAAATTACTTAACCTTAGAACCCAAATGAGTTTTGGGTCCTTGGTTCATGTTAGCCTGAAATTTAACAAATCTGCCTGCAGCTCTTCTAACAGACAGACTGCTGTTCTCCTTGACACTAGAATTGTGCCAACAATCTAAGGAATAATGGTCTATCTTGCCACAGCACCAACACTCAAACTTATTGTATCTCTTTTTAGGTACAACCTTAGTTGTACTATTTGCAGCAGGTCTCTTATTTTGTGCTGGAGCTTTTCCTTTATAATTGGACTTAGCAGCTCATGCAGTTCTCTTAAAACCTATTCCTGCCTTACCCTTTTGAGACACAAACTCATCAATCGAGGGTAATACAGATTTTGGCTTAGAAAAACTAGCCACAATCTCCTTTTCTTTCTGAAGTCTATTCTCCAGATTTTTAATCTGATCATTCTTGAATGTGATTGTTCCCATTTGAATAACAGTTATGTTCTTCAATTTTGCAATCTCATTCATATTTTGATCCAGCAGCTTCTCTGAATCAGATCCAGCCAACTTAAGAGTTGTAATTTACTTAGCCTGATGTTTGGCTAGGCTTTTGCTTCTCTTAAGTGCATACAATAAATCTCCATATTCATCTATCAGCTGATGAATATCTCCTTCAGATTCAGACCCATCTTCATCTCTTGATGAAGATGCATCTGATTCTGACCCAGTAGAATAATTAGAATCAATAGATATACATTTTACCTTACTGGGGCCAGGCTGATCCTGGCACTGGCCTTCTTCAGACACTGCCATCAGTCCTTTGCACTGATGGTCCTCCTGCTCATAGATAGAGTCCAGCAATTGCATGAACTCATCCTCTTCTTCTGCAAACAGACCAATGTATGCCTTAGCCTCTGATTCAGACTCAGAAGTTGATTGATTAGTCAACCTTTTTTCTTTCTCAGCAACCAATGATTTCTCCTTATTGCTCTTATGCTGAGAATTCTTTCTATTAGCAGACTCTTTCCTCTTATCTCGACAGTCAGCCATAACATGTCCAGCTTTGTTGCAGCAATAACATATAATCTTGGATGTAGTTGTCTTGCTAGGCTTTGTCCCATTCCTGTCCTTCCTGGATGATTTCCTCTTCTGATAATAATCATCCTTGGACTGAGATGTGGAAGGATTAGATTTCCACTGTTTCTTCTTCAAAAATCTCTGGAACTGCCTTGTGAATGCTGCAAAGTCTTCATCTGAATTGCTGCTGTCTGAACTGGGATTATCTGAATTTTCTGAGATTATTTCTGCATCTCTCTTAGGAAACGATGGAGACATTCTCCTATTCTTTCTGGTGGCTTCAACCTTGAAGGCCACTGACTTTTCTTTAGAGTAAACCTTTGTATGTTTCTCTTCCTCTTTTCTGGCCATCAGCTGCATCTCATATGACAGCAATTTTCCAAATAGTGTTGGAGGAGAAATCTCAGCCAGTCTAGCCACTTCCCTTATGGCACAGATTTTTGTATCCCAATCCTTAGTCAAAGACCTAAGGAATTTATCATTTAACTCATAAGTACTGAAAACTCTTCCATAAGACATTAGTTCATTAACAATTCTATAGAACTTCTTATAACATTCAGTAATACTTTCAGACTTGGCTTGTCTGAAACTCTCATATTCTTGATTAAGCATAGATTTTCTATCTTGCCTAACCTCTTCAGAACCCTCCATGTAGACAATCAATGTGTCCCACATTTTCTTGGAGGTTTTGCAGTGAATTAGATTCTGCAATGTTGAATCATCAATGACACTTACTATAATATTCTGGGCTCTTTTATCTATTGTTGCCAAGATGATCTCATCCTTAGTCATCTCTGAAAAATCCTTTGGAATTCTTTGATTGGCATCAAGAACAGAAATCTTTATAGGAACATATGGTCCTTCATTAACTGTTATGTAAATTCTAGGATCAGATGCCTCCATAAACAATCTGACCCTTTCCTTCCATATTCCAAATATCTCCTTCCTGCAAATTGGCAATTTCATTGCACCAAGTTCTTTATGGTTCTCTCCTGAACCCATTTTCTTGAACTTAATTCTGCCTTACAGATCTCACTCAGACTATTAAGTCTAACTTTGAGGAACCTCCCTCTGATACCACTTGAAAGAATTAGTGCCTAACCACCTAGAGGGGGGGGGGGGGTGAATAGGTGTAATTCACTTTTTCTTTTAAGGCAGCAAATCAGTTCAGTTAAGTAATTAGAAACTGCTAATTCTACAGCTAACACAACACAGAATTCCCAGAATCATTCAATCACAGAGTGCACATAGTTTTTATAGTGGTTCCCCAAGGTCTGGGTACATCCACTTTCCCTCTTCGTCTATCTAGCAGTGTGCTAGATTCGGCCTAACTTCTGCTCTTCACCTCAGATCCTCAGATCTTACAACTCAGAACCCAAACAAGGCTCCTACAACTCAGAGTGAGTCCACACTCCTACAGCTCAGGCAATCTGCCCTACCTCAGCCTTCAACAAGGCCTACAACTCAGAGATAATAATCTCCTATAACTCAGGCTCACAGCCCTACCTCAGCCTTCAACAAGGCCTACCACTCAGAGATCTAAATCTCCTATAACTCAGCCTTTATAACACAGGCTTACAACTCAGATCTAAAATATATCCTACAGAAAATAGATTTAACAAAGTATTTTACCACCACCCAGGTAGAGAGAGAAGGGATGGATAGTTTCTTGATCAGTTCTTGGAAGAATCTGATAGCAGAGAAAAACCACTCTTAGCTTTCTTCAAAGCTTCTTGAATCTGAACTTAGTAGGGTTGAACTCCTTTGAAGTTGATCTTCAATCAGCTTATTTCTTGAAATTCAGATCTCAATCTGAATCCTTCTTGGCAGCCTGGTTCAGCAACTACACTTCAGTAGATGGAGCTCTCTCTCTCTCCAACTTCTTCTTTTTATACTGTATCTATCTCTATTATTCTTATCTATCAGTTCAAACATTTTGTTGGAAGAGAATGCCTTTATATAGACTTTCTCCATGGTAACCGGCTGATCCGGTTTCTAACAAACTTCTGACAGCACTGACAGCATCAGTAGACCGGTTGATTATGGCAGTTGTCAAGTCATCCAGACACTTCTTGAAACTCTGTCTCTGTCAGCAAAGTGTCGAGACTGAACTTCATCATGTGTTGACACAAGTAGACTAAGTATCGACACAAGTGGACTAAGTGTCGACACAAGCCTTGGTGGTGTCGATACAGCTCCTTTGTTGTTGATAATGCTTCTCGACACAGCTTCTGTAGAATGTGTCGACACAAATTCTATGTGTCGACACAGTCACTTCTTTTCTTTAACTTTGTTGAAATTCTGCTGTGTGTCGACACAAGTCTTGTGCGTCGACACAGTTGATATCGACAGTCTTCTGTGTGTCGACACTGCCTCTATGTGTCGACACATTTGATGTCTACTAAGCTACTCTGTGTGTCGACACTGCCTCTGTGTGTCGACACAGTTGATGTCGACAATGCTTTCTCTGTGTGTCGACAATGCCTCTGTATGTCGACACAGTTGGTTCTGGTGTCGTCACAGCCTTTCCAAGTGTTGACACAATTAACTCCAAGTGTCGACACAGCTTTTCTCTAGTGTCGACACAAGCCTTCATAAGTGTCGACACAGCTTCTCCTGGTGTCGATATATGGACTTAGAAATTTTTCTGCATTCCAGCATTTTCTTAACCTACACATATAAACTCAAAACAACATCAAATACACCTTGATGCATATCATTGAGTAGGGTGAGGCTTCTTCAAATCTGGTATACATTTTCCAATGTACCCAACAAGCATGTAATATTGTTGATGAAGACTCTAATCAATACTACCATTACTGGCTATATTCAGAGAATGTAAGCATTAATTACTCAGAATTACTACTATAAAATAAGGACAAAATAAGGGAAATTTCCAAGTCTGGAACTGCACAGGAATCGTCGACCAGAGAACAGATTTCGTCGACCAGAGAACAGATTTCGTCAACCTGAGATCCAAGTTCGTCGACCAGAGAAATCATGTTCGTCGACCTGAGAATTCTTGTTCGTCGACCTGAGTTCAGAGAACTACTTTCTGTGGAAAATCTATCAATTCTGTGGTCCAAGTTCATCGAGCTGATAACTTATCTTCGTCGACCTGAGTTCAGCGAAAGTACTCTGAAAGAAAGTGTTGAAGTTGAACTTCCAGAATTCGTCAACCTGAGCTCGAATATCATCGAGCTCAACTCAGAGAATTAACTCTGAGTTCGTCGAGCGGAGCACGACTTTCGTGGAGCTGAGTTGGACGAACGTCGAACTCACTTCCTGAACCTGATTTTCTTCTAAGTTTGAGTCTTCTGCAGTCTTTAGTTGGCTGGTCCATGCAAGGTTGAATCTAAGGACTTAGCCTAAACTCTAGGACACAATGACGTGACTCTGGCTATACATGGTGGGTCAAACATCCTAGTTAGTGAACCTGGCCCAAATCAAAATAGGGATCCAACAATCTCCCCATATTTATGTGAGGTCACTAATACAAATGAAATAAAGACATTCACAAAGCATAAAAATATATCTGGCAAAAAAATTGAAATATGCAGCAGATATTTACACAATAGCTTTGTGATAGTAAATAAATATAAAGTTCAGACAAACAGAAACAAAATAAAATATTCTCATTTCTTCTTATTTTGCTTTTCCTTTTGCTTGTCCTCTTTCTCTTGGTCAGAAGGCTGTGTAAACTTGATTTCCCTATTTGGGTTAGCTGCTTGCCTCTTGGACATTTTTATATCAATAGCTCCAATTATATTAAGGGAGGTAGCTCTAGGCACAACAACCTCTGGATGTAGGTTCATGTAAGAATCTATATTAAAGAATTTATTAGCTTTCTCATGCCTTTTTAATTCTTCCTTTCTGTATTTAGACATTGTAAAATATTGGGATGGATCATTTCCTTCAGCTTTAGCTTTATTTATCATTGATAATCGAACAAGTTCCTGGAACCTGGCCATTCTAGAAGTTGTCTTTGTCTTAAGATCCACAAAGGGAATGGGTGGAGACTCTGGCCTTTTAGGACTGTCAGCTTTTTGTGGTTCAGGGGCTTGCTGTTGCTGTTGCTGATGATGTTGCTGTTGTTGATATTGTTGATGTTGTTGATGTTGCTGATGTTGTTGATGTTGTTGTCTGCTTGAAGAGTACCTCTGCTGGCTGCTTCCTTGATATGATGAGGATCTACCTTGATGTCTGTGGTAGGTTTGAGCATATGAAGTGGACCTCTGAGGAGTATTGCCTGAAGCACCAGCAGTAGGTGGAGGAGGAGGAGGACCTCTCCTGCTTCTTTGAGGAGGAGAAAGAGAGTACCTCCTGCTTTTCTTCCTAACTTTCTGTTCATTTTTAGAAAGCCACATCCAGGAAGGCATCCCAGGATATGGAGTGATTTTCTGAAGGATATAATAAGGTGATCATGTATGGGATTTGGTTTGGGAGCAATAACTAGATGAGCCTTTCTTTTCTTTGAAACTTTCTTCTTGGTAGAGGGACTATCATCAGAATCATCATCCTCATCTTCATCATCAGAAGATCCTTATGGATCATCATATAAGGCATTAATGGCCTTCAGAAGATCTTTGTCAATTGGCTTTTCAGCCTGAGGCTGTGCTTGAGATTCTGGAGCTAGAGTAACTGTTTCAGGAATATGTTCAGCAATTGATAAATTTTCTGCTTTATATCTGCCATGATGATTTCATCCAAATTTGGCAGTGGACAGTCATCCATCTTATATGTTGGAGCTGAGATGGTTTCTGGAGAAGAAGTTTCCTTGGAAGGGGATATTGTTTGAATCTCTGTAGCTGCAAAACTGTCCTTCAGTTGCTTGACAACAGTGGGACTTATTGGTGTTGTATATGGTACAATATCCAAGGAGGGCTTTAGGCAGACAATTGGAAGACAATTTAAATAGATTGTATCAAAAGAATTTAACAAGCGGAAGAGATCAACCGTGGGATTGACAATGCAATCACCAGCAGTTATTATTTTTGTAGTCTCTATAGTTGTATCTGTGCAGAGCATATCAATATCTGTAACTGCTGTATCTGTAACTATATAGATATTTGTATCTATTTCTTCTACTACTGCTGAAACTAGAGCTGCTTCTTCACTGAGCATCTCCCCCTGCCTGATTTCAGTGGGAGCTGGAATCAGGCCCCTAGTAGAAGAAGTAGGGACAGAGGAAGCAGCAATGATGGCAGCAAGAGAAGAAATGGAATTAGAAAGAGGTGTAATAACCTCTGCTATAAGTGTCCTATTCACTAGAGTGATGTGCTCCAGGATGGTGGACATAGAGGGAGAAACTGCATCCATAAACTCAGGTGGAGTTTGAGTGGATACAGATGGAGGAGCAGAAGGAGTGACATCTGGTATGATGCAATCCTGTGGAGATGAAGCAGCAGGGGATGGTGTTGGACTAGGAATGTCATGGATAGGTGAAGTGGGTGTAAATGGTAAGGAGGTGAGCAAATTAAAGGTGGGGGATGATAAGAATGTTTCATTGTTTATGTCCTGTAGGTGGGATGGTAGTGGAGAGTGAGGAGGAGTTGGCAGATGTGTTGATGAAGGAATTGAGAGGGCTGGTGGTTGCAGAGGAGGAGATGAAGATGGCTGGGTAGATGGAGGAGTTATTATTGGAAGAGATGTTGTTGAAGGAGGAGGTAGAGGAGGAACTTCTTCAACACTAGGGTGGGGAGTGGCTGTTATAGCCCTGGTGCCCTTAAAAGGCCTGGAGGAGGAGGAATCATTGGATGACTTTGTGATTCTCCTCTCACATCTGCCAAACAGGACATAGGTTAGCCTTTTGGAGGCATTGATGAACACTGTTGTGGAAACCAGATGTTCAGATGCCTTGTCTTACAGAAATATCCCCAAAACCCGTCCAAAACAGAACTCTTTCTTATTATTCTTCTTTTTATCAGGTCAAACAATAACTTGCCACAGTTTACACCTTTCTTTTCAACCAAGGCACCCATCACCAAGAACTGGTGCCTGATGATGTAGTCATGTGCTGTATGTTTGCCCAGCAGTACCTTCCCGACTACATCTGCTAAGAACTTGTACTCAACAGACAAGTTGTTCTTCAGCAGCTTGTTTGGGTTATCTTCAGAATGACCCATTTTGATCAGCATGTGATTATATTCCTCATTGTCCATTTCTATCTCTTCATCACCATTCAGTAGACCGAAAATTTCGGTTAGTATAGTAAGGGAAAGGGAAACTAGATTACCAGAAATTATTCCCGTCATATTATCTTCAGATGTTGAGGATGTAAAGACCCATTTCTTTATTTCATTCATTGCAATCTTGATGTGGCGGGTCATGAATGGCTTCAGATTTTGATCTTCTAATAACTTCAGAATTTCAACAAAGATTGGGTCAGTATGCTGAAATGAGTCGAAATTAATATCAAAACCCATATCAAATTTCATTGCGGAAAGAGCGCTCACCGGAATCGCCATGAGTGCACCTGCAAGGGAAAAACAAAGACCAAGTGTAAGGGAATTGAAAGCGCGGGACGGAGCTCAAAGAAAACCTAGATATAAGGTTTTCAAAATATGAACCGACAGACTCCGTTCGACGAAAAAGAAAAGATCTTCGATCTTAGTTCGACGAAGTATTTTAATAGAAAATGAGTTCGTCGATCTCAGTCTGAAGAAGATGAATAAATTGTTGATCTCAGTTCGACGATAAATTCACTGAAGCAGGGATCGTCGATCTCCATTCGACGAAAATTATTTCATGAGGAGTTCACAGATCATCGATCTCCGTTCGATGAACTGTCAACAAATCGTCGACCACAAACAAAATTTAAATTAACTCATCTCCATTGATCATTCCTAACTGATTTAAGAAAAGCAGATGTTTCTTCTCATCCAATGGCTTGGTGAAGATGTCTGCTCTTTGTAAATCAGTGAAAATAAAGATAAGATTAATTTTCTTTTTGTCTACACAATCTCTAATGAAATAGTATTTTATTTCTATATGCTTGGTCCTACTATGATGCACTGGATTTTGTGCTATGGATATAACACTGGTACTATCATAATATATAGTTGAATTATTTAAGTTGTATCCATAATACAGTAGTTGGTTTTGTATCCACAAAACTTGTGAGCAACAACTACCAACAGCTATATATTCTGCTTCTACAGTTGATGTGGACACAGAGGTTTGCTTTTTACAGAACCAGGACACTAGCCTATCACCAAGGAACTGTCATGTTCCTATTATGCTTTTTTCTGTCCAATCTACATCCAGCATAGTCAGTATCTGAAAATCCAGTTAAGTCAAATTCTGACTCTGATGGATATAGAAGTCCTAGATTTGGACAACCCTTTATATATCTCAAAATCCTTTTTAGTAAAATAAAGTGAGATTCTTTAGTGTTCACTTGAAACCTAGCACAAATGCATGTAGCAAACATGATATCTGGCCTACTTATTGTGAGATACAATAAGGACCCAACAATGGCCCTATACAATTTCTGATCAACAGATTTTCCATGCTCATAAGAATCTATCACAACATTTGCAGCCATGGGTATCTTCATTGCTAAGGCATCACACATCCCAAATCTCTTAATAAGCTCCTTAGTATATTTAAATTGGGAGATGAAGATACCATCAGATGATTGCTTCACTTGGAGACCAAGAAAATATGAAAGTTCACCCATGCTACTCATCTCAAACTTTGAATGCATAAGGTTAGAGAACCTTTTGCATAGTTTGGGATCAGTTGAACCAAAGATAATATTATCTACATAAATTTGTACTAATAAGATTTTATCTTTATGATGCTTAATAAAAAGAGTCATATCTGCAATGCCTCTAGAAAATTTATGCTCTAACAAGAAGCTAGCTAAGGTCTCATACAAAGATCTTGGAGCTTGCTTTAAACCATAGAGAGATTTATGCAATCTAAAAACACAAGAGGGATAAGTTGGAGAGATAAAACCTGGTGGTTGCTCCACATATACTTCTTCTTTGAGTTGTCCATTTAGAAAAGCACTTTTAACATCCATTTGATAGACTTTGAACTTTTTGAATGCAGCATATGCAAGGAAGATTCTTATAGCCTCAAGTCTTGCAACAGAAGCAAATGTCTGATCATAGTCAATGCCTTCCTCTTGCATATAGCCTTGAGCCACTAGCCTTGCCTTATTCCTCATAATATTGTCTTCTGTATCCAACTTATTTCTGAACACCCATTTGGTTCCAATGACTGGGTAGTCCTTGGGTCTAGGAACCAAATCCCAAACTCTACATCTCTCAAATTGATTGAGCTCCTCTTGCATTGCAATGATCCAGTGGAGATTTTGTTCTGCATCTTTAATGGATTGGGACTCTAGTTGAGAGAGGAAACAAGCAAACATCAAGTCAGGATTATGTTGATGCCTTGTTTGCACACCAGCTGAAATGTCTCCAATCACTTGAGATCTAGGATGATCTCTAAGTGTGACAAAATCAGTGGGAGGAGCTGGTTGGGCAACATCTTGGGGAATAAATTCCTCTTGTGGAATTTCATTAGCTGTTGGATAGGGTTCAGTCACATTTATACTTTCTTCTTCAGCTTGTGGAGAGGGATGTATTGGAACCTCTTGGGTGAGGCTTAGATCATCCAATCTCTCACACAAGTGAGGTACCTGCAATGTGTTGTTGGTAGAAATTTCTTTCTCCTTATAAGACAGGTTAGCTTCATCAAAAATTATATGAACAGATTCCTCAATTTCTAAAGTAGATTTATTAAACACCCTATATGCTTTGCTGACTTGGGAATATCCTAAAAAAATTCCCTCTGCAGGCTTAGCTTCAAACTTTCTAATATATTTCTTGTCATTATTATGAATATATCATATGCAACCAAATATTTTAAAATAGGTGATTTTAGGTTTCTTCCTTTAATCAATTCATAGGGAGTCTTATTCTTAAGTTTATGTATTAAGCTTATGTTCAGTACATAGTGTACAACCCCGTAGCCGGGCGAGTGGGACCCTCCCCAAACATCAGCCTAGGGGCGTGTTATGGGCGACGAGTTGGTGCGACCCCGTTCGGAGACGTGCGGGTCCTCGTGGGTGCGTGCGGAGGTTTTATGTGTGCGTGCTTAGAATTTATATATATATATAATATTATATAATAGATATATTATTATATTATATAATATATATTACAGTGTATATAAAGGGGGAGCGGGTTCAGTAGAGGGGGATCGGGTTCAGCAGGGGGGATCGGGTTCAGCAGGGGGGGATCGGGTTCAGCAAGGGGGGATCGGGTTCAGCAGGGGGGCTTTTTGAGCAGGGGGCAGCAGGTATCAGGGAGGGAGAAAAAAATAAAGAAAAAGAGAAATGAGAGGGGGAAGAAAGGAGGAAGCAAGGCGGGTGGGGCTCGGGACAGCGGCAAGCAAAAAAAGAAAAAGGGATGCGGGGGAGAAATCAGAAAAAACCCTAGCCGCCACCGCCGATCGGGAGCCCAGCCAAGGCCGCCCCTTCCTCATTCCCTCTCTCCCATCGCCGGTAAGGCTAGGGCACGGCCGCCCCTTCCTCATTCCCTCTCTCCCGTCGCCGGCAAGGCTAGGGCACGACCGCCCCTTACTCATTCCCGCTCTCCCGTCGCCGGCAAGGCTAGGGCACGGCCGCCCCTTCCTCACTCCCTCTCTCCCGTCGCCGGCAAGGCTAGGGCACGACCTCCCCTTCCTCACTCTCTCTCCCGTCGCTGGCAAAGCAGCAGCCCGGCCGCCCCTTTCCCCTTCTCTCCCGTCGCCGGCAAAGCAGGAGCCGGCCGCCCCTTTCCCCCTCTCTCCCGTCGCCGACAAAGCAGCAGCCCGGGCGAGGCTCGGCCTGGAGAGAGGCTTGACCTGGAGCGAGGCTCGGCCTGGAGCGAGGCTCGGCCTGGAGCGAGGCCCGGCCTGGAGCGAGGCTCGGCCTGGAGCGAGGCTCGGCCTAGAGTGGAGGTCGACCACCGACGCGGCCGCATGCAGCAAGATCGACCCGGAGCTCCTCTCCCGCCCCCGCTGCCAAGCACGCGACAAGGGTAACGATGTTTCAACTTGGGCAGGTGAAGCCTTCAGTTTACATATTCGCATGGAAGCCCCTCTCCACCAACGGGTGGGGGGAAGGGAGATTTCCGACGGGTTGACGTGTACGTCCCCGCAGTTAATTGCATTAGCACCTGGAAGCGTGAGTACGTGTTTAGGCATGCTGTGTGAAGCCCATCCGGACGTGTGAGCCGGATTGGTGATGTTCTGGGGTTCCTGAAGAAGACTCCGAGGAAGTTGTTTATTTGGCCGCTTGCAGGGAATGCGCTCCGTAGCCCCAAAAAAGGGGGTGTGCGCAATATGTTTGGCCCGCTTATATTAGCCGACCGATGACTAGTTGGCCGCCGCTCGTCGAGACGTTGGCATACAGGTGTTGTAGTACCAGGCGGGGAGTAGCGGGCTTAAGCCCAAGCTTGTGCCGCCCTCGAAGGCCCTTTTTGTTTATATTGCCGGTCTGCGTGCTGAGTATGGAATTTATATTCCTGTAATATTCTTTCATATCTATGATGCTCTGTGAATATGTAGTTTACTCCTGTCTTGGGCGAGCGGCGTGTTCGTGAACCGCTCCCCCGTGTGGGCCCCAAGGTGTAGATACCGGGAAGCCCCTGATGGCCCGTTGTCATCCTTTCAGAATAGCGGAGTTCCGCCGTTAGCGACCCAATCGGGGCTGCGTAGAGTAGGGCTGCTGGGCGGTTTTGCGCCAATAGTAAGACGAGCGGGGAACATTTCACTTAGACCCGAGGTGGCACCTCTAGTTTGGGAGTGGATCTCGAGATCCTCCTTGGATGTTCCGGTCGGCCAAGAGAGCCCTCCGAAGGTGCCTTAGCTCAGCCCTTGGCTTGGGAGGGGAAGAGTTAGTTAGTATTCCGGGTATGCGGCGGGTACTCCACGCTGAGACCTTGGGTCTGTCCCTTGTGTTCCTAGTCTTGTGCCTAGATTGTTCGCTTGAGGGTAGTAGGTGCGCGGTCACCCCTTCCCCAAGGGTCGAACTCCACAGGAGACCGAATTTCGGTTTCAACATTTTGGTGCGGTGAGCGTGGAGAGTGACCAGCACAGAAGAACTCAGGCGAACATCATGGCAATAGAAATGGAACCAGGTGACGACCAGGGTCGTGCGCTGACATTTTGTGTGGAAGGTATTCATACCTAGAGTCGGCCCATCCTATAGATGTTGTTGGAATCCCATAGCACCCGTGATAGGATTTGCACCTATTTGAAGCGCTCTTTTCTTTAAGGTATGTAAGTGGTGCTCTGATTTTTAATAAGAGTTCTTTAAACACGCCAATACTATTGCAATGAGCTCGCATGAAGAAGTGAAGTGAATTTATACCCCGAGCAGATCCCGTTGTCAGGCTCTCACCTAACTGGCAGGGCTGGAAGTCACTCGGTGTCATCCTTGGGCCTCGAGCAGATCCCGCTGTCAGGCTCTCACCTAGCTGGCAGGGCTGGAAGTCACTCGATGGTGGTAGTAGTGGACCCCGAGCAGATCCCGCTGTCAGGCTCTCACCTAGCTGGCAGGGCTGAAAGTCACTCGGTGTCATCCTTGGGCCTCGAGCAGATCCCGCTGTCAGGCTCTCACCTAGCTGGCAGGGCTGGAATTCACTCGATGGAGGTAGTTGTGGACCCCGAGCAGATCCCGCTGTCAGGCTCTCACCTAGCTGGCAGGGCTGGAAGTCACTCGGTGTCATCCTTAGGCCTCGAGCAGATCCTGCTGTCAGGCTCTCACCTAGCTGGCAGGGCTGGAAGTCACTCGATGGCGGTAGTTGTGGACCCCGAGCAGATCCCGCTGTCAGGCTCTCACCTAGCTGCCAGGGCTGGAAGTCACTCGGTGTCATCCTTGGGCCTCGGGAAGATCCCACTGTCAGACTCTCACCTAGCTGGCAGGGCTGGAAGTCACTCGATGGAGGTAGTTGTGGACCCCGAGCAGATCCCGCTGTCAGGCTCTCACCTAGCTGGCAGGTCTGGAAGTCACTCGGTGTCATCCTTGGGCCTCGAGCAGATCCCGCTGTCAGGCTCTCACCTAGCTGGCAGGGCTGGAAGTCACTCGATGGCGGTAGTTGTGGACCCCGAGCAAATCCCGCTGTCAGGCTCTCACCTAGCTGGCAGGGCTGGAAGTCACTCGGTGTCATCCTTGGGCCTCGAGCAGATCCCGCTGTCAGGCTCTCACCTAGCTGGCAGGGCTGGAAGTCACTCGATGGCGGTAGTTGTGGACCCCGAGCAGATCCCGTTGTCAGGCTCCCACCTAGCTGGCAGGGCTGGAAGTCACTCGGTGTCATCCTTGGGCCTCGAGCGGATCCCGCTGTCAGGCTCTCACCTAGATGGCAGGGCTGGAAGACACTCGATGGCGGTAGTGGTAGACCCCGAGTAGACTCGCTGTCAGGCTCTCATTAGCTGGCAGGGCTGTAGGCACAGCTGGGGGGAAAGGATTGGTTCTTGGAGATTTTTGTACGACTCCGAGTGATGCTTGGCCCCGGGTAGACCCGCTGCCTGGCTCCTACTAGCTGGCAGGTTGATGAATTGTAAATATACGTATTTTTATGCACATTAATTTAGTCATTTTCATTTATTTTCGTCGTTTTTACTTATTTTTGTTCAATAAAATGCTCCTATTCCTGTAAATTTACTCCTAACTTGTTTTATTTTATTTTTCAGAAAAATTCCAAAATCTGCTAAAATTGGGCAGTACACGCCCGTGACACTTTGGTCACGCCCGTGACCGGGCCGTGACATTGCATCTCCAGTGAAATCTGCGAATTTTGAAGAGCAAAGCTTGACACGCCCGGCGTCACGCCCGTGTCACCTGACACGGGGCGTGACCCAAGCCCGTGTTCACTCCACTCGACGAATTCCTCTCGACGATCGTCGAGTGTCGACACCAACAGTCACGCCCATAGTCACGCCCGTGACCTAGGGCGTGACACCTCTTTCCGCTCGACGATTTTCAACTCGACACTTTCCGCTCGACATTCGTCGAGTGTCGACACCTGCCGACACGCCCAGAGTCACGCCCGTGACCTGGGGCGTGACCTTTCCAGCTAGCCCGACAAGACCTGCCCGAAGAATTTCGGCGCAACCCGCGCCCAGATCCACCTGCTTGACACGCCCCCCGTCACGCCCGTGACCTAGGGCGTGACCACTGCGAGACCGACACGTGTCCAGCCCGAAGTCCACTTTCCCGTCAAATCGCCGGCCGCCTTCGCAAATAGTACTGTCACGCCCCCTGTCACGCCCGTGACCAAGGGCGTGACCCATGTAAATTTTTTCTATAAATTCAGAGCTTCTGCTTAGGATTCCTGTTCCCTTTTTGAACAACTTTGCTTTGGGTAGGTGCTGCCGAATTGCCTTCTCATGCTATGTAAGGGATTTTCTTCCTCCTCTCTTAGTGTTTGTTTTTAGCTTTCTTGTAATCACTTTTTCATTAATAAAATGTGTTAGTTTTTTCTCTCTTTGCATAGCTTGGAATCCATTCATGCGCCCTACTCGAAGTGATTTTTAATGTTTGTTCTTATTTTGTTTTTCTTTTATGTCTTCTAAATCTTTTTAGCTTTTAACTTTTGTCTAATTTCTAGCCGTTATAATCGCAATTTTATTTTCATGCAAATACTTGTTTAGGTTTACTTTATTATTTTTACTTTGTTTTCATTCCTATAAGTTTATAAAACAATGTTTTAAAAGGTGATTTTTAATTTTCTTTTAACTTAGGCTCTTTAGGATTGTAAAACTTTTCGTTCTCTTTTAGTCTTATTTCCACTTTTTAGGCGTTTCTATAAAATTATAAGAATGAAAATATAATCGTTTTAAATTTTCAAGCATTTTTCATTTTTGTTTTTATTTCAAAAAACTTTTTCCTTATTTACTTTTTTCGTTCTCTTTTTATGCATTTCTACCGCATTCTAGCGGTAGAAATGTATTCGTTTTAATTTTTCGTGCACTTTGATTTTTCGTTTAAACTTTTGCCCCTTTTATTTTTATTTAAGCTTTTTATGTATTTCTCCCGCATTCTAGCGGTAGAAATGCAGTTGTTTTCATTTTTAGACAACTTAGTTTTTTTTACATTTTTCTGTACTTGTGCGCATTTATTTCCGCCTACTCGTTAAGAGTTAAATGGCGCTCGCTTATTTTACTTTCTGTAGAGTGCGTGAGTTTGTAATTTTCTTTCTTTCCGCCTACTCACTTGAGTTAAATGGCTGGATTTTATTTCGGTAGAGTGTGTTTACTTTCTTGTAGAGTGTGTGTGTTTTCATTTATGTCGAGAGAGCGTGTGCGTGTGTTTTACTTTCCTGTAGAGTGCATGTGTGTGTTGCATTTATTTAGTCCTACTCGTTTGAGTAGGACCCGCTTTCTTTCTCCCGCCCACGCATTTGCGCCGGGACTCGCACTTTACAGCTTTCTTCAGTCCTACTCGTTTGGGTAGGACTTGCAATTTTCAGCTTTCCTTTACTGCTTTATTTTACTGCTTTCATTTCCTGCTTTCTTTATCGCTTTATTTACTACTTTTCACCGCAAGCCGTCCCCATTCCGATGAGTGGCTAACCGTTCTTAGCCCTCGGCATCAAAGAGCATTGGGACAGATAAAATAGCTTAAAATAATTAAAGGTCTAATCTTTCTAATTAATTAAAAGTACTTAAGGTTTGCCCGGGGTTAACGACGCGTAGGACCACAAATCGATGTGTGGGCCCTATTTTCGTTTTCCATACGCTCGCCGAGAGGCCGTGCGTATGGACAGATCACCCCTTGGCAAAGAGAGTTCCGCACTAACCCTCGAGAGAGGAGGCGCGCCAACTCTACCGGATTGGGTTCCCCACCCAATAGCGGGGTTTTTGCGTAATGCGGGCATTAAGAGGAATCCTTCGTCGGACGAGAGCCCGGTCGAACAGTCTTAGCGTTCAGGTGAGCGATAGCCCTATAGCTAGGTGAGCTCATTTTAGTGGAACCTCCACGGCCAAATCTCCGCCTTAATTAATTAGAAATTTAGGAGCTCTTTTTATTTGAAGTCTATTTTAGTTCAATTGTTTTCTCGGTGCCATCGAGCTAAGCTTTTCATCGGCACCACCTTAATGCTTTCATTTTCTTTCTGCCATTTTCTGCTTTTTATTATATATAAAATATCCCGACAAGATAATTATCGGTAAAATAATAGTCCCCTCCAGGGAAGAGTAGAAATAATCGAACTGACCCCGAGAACAATACGACCTCGATATTCCACCCGGAATATCCTGTACTACTCACGATAGGTGCACTTGCCTCCTTTCGTTAAAACTCGATCTAACCCGTTTTATATCCAAATAAATAAATACGCGCGCCCCGTTTTCTAAATAAAATCATTCCGCCTTTTTCTCAAATAAAACCGTCGGGTCGCCGCGTGACCGTAAATAATTTTGGAGTTTTAACCATCAAGTTTTTGGCGCCGTTGCCGGGGAAATTGTCGTATCGTTATTTTGAACCCTGGAAATCTATTAATTTTACTTATATTTATAATTATAACAAAAATTAAAAATGGCCAACAAAAACATAATCATAATAATAATAATAATAAACTACTTAAAAAAAAACTTAAAAAAATAATATATTCTTTTTATCATATTATTATTTATAAAATATTTTTTTAAAATGACGTCATTTTCTACTACCAAAACAAAAAAAAACAAAAAAAAAACTAACTTAAAAACTAAAAAAAAAAAACTCTAAAAACTTGAAAAAGTATAAAAAACTTAAAAAATCTAAAAACTCTACAAAAACCTAAAAATTCAAAAAACCAAAAACATAAAAAAATCTAAAAACTTCAAATATGAAAAAAAAAACAAACATAATAAAAAAGGAGAAAAACTTAACACTTAAAAAACTCAAAAAAACTAAAAACTAAAAACCAACTAAAAAAAAAAAAATCTACTTAAAAACACAACACAAAAAAATATATACATATAATTTGCTATTAATAAATGTATCTATGTTTTATTTAACTTCTTTTATTTTAATTTGTTTTCTTTTATTTCATTTTGATTCGGCGCACTTCCATTCTTGTGCACGCTAGGGATGCGCATTTCCATCACACTCACGTAGCTAAGGCCTTAGCTACCTTCGAGTCGCCCACGCACTCGCTCCCTACCGCCCGCACACTTTAGGCCGAGTTTATCCTTTTTTTTGTTTTTTCTGTTATCTTTTTGCTTTTTCTTCTAAATAATGCAGGGTTTCAATCTGCGCCTTCCCGGACTCGTCTAAGGGAAGCTCCTACCCTCCCTTTTTCTTTTTGTACTTATTATATTTTGTATCTTATCTGTTCCGCATACTTAGATTGCAACATTGGGGACAATGTTGGGTTTAAGTATGGAGGTGTTTTCCTATACTGCATTTTTTATTCTGTACTCATCAAAAATACAAAAAAATTTGCAAAACATAAAACCTAAAAAATTTGTCCCTTGTTTTTATTTTCTTAAAACTTCAAAAAAATTCTCTTTCCCCCCATCTTCTTATTTGTAAAAGCTTGCATTCTGCCTACCCGCGACGTTCGACTCATCGAACCAACCATTCAAATAAGAGTCTGTTCGCGGGGGTTGCATTCGAGTTTTTACTTTGTACTTTTTTTATAAAAATCTCTCTTTCCCCCCTATCTTCTTTTAATAACACTTCTTTCTCTCCTCTTTCTTGTAAATAACTTATCAAAATACACTAAAAATCAAAAAAATTAGAAAAATCAAAAATTCATAAAAAGAAAATAACTCTAAAAATCTTAAAAAGATAATAATTAAAACACAAAAAAATGATAAAAACTCTAAAAATTCCAAAAAAATATTTTGTTAAATTATGTAACAAAATAATTCGAATATACCATTTCTTAACCCTTTTTGCTTTCCACAAATCTAGTTTCGAGTTAATTTATATGCGAATTTTAGTTATTCTTTGCTTACTATTCGTTTATTAATTAAAGTTTGATAGATTTAAGTGTCTGGGGTTAAGATTTAAAGAATCTTTTATGTCTTTTCCTTATAATAGGGAACTTGTTTTTCACCACCACTTCTAATTTTATAAATAGAAGCTCGTTTTTTATGTTAGAAAATAACATTCATGGATTTCAATTATTTCTACTCTTTGCTTTTAGAAACATTGGAACGTTCCTTTTAAAAAGGTTGCTCTCAAAACTTTTTTATTAAAATCTAGTTTTCTTTTTGAAAAAACTAAACCCACTTCCATTTTTTTTCATGTCTTACTTGACATGTTTACCCCTATCCCTTAAAAGATCTTATGTCAATGGGAATAAGATTTCATTCCGTAAACATAGGCACCCAATATTTAAAAAGATTATATATTATGAAGTAAGAGGATAAAATTCATTACTCCTACACATATACATTGGGTTATTTATTTATTTATGAAGAAAGAAAAAAAAAATTTTGTGTTAGAAAAATATGATTTCATTTTCCTAACAATCCAAAAAGAAAAAAAATTGGAGGTTCGAGAAAAAATTGCCTCGCCTCAATATTCAAGCCTTCTTCATAAACCGCCAAACCACTTAGCCTATTTCAATGATTCTAGACTTAATTTAAAATTTTTTTGAGAGCATAATTTTTAAATTGCATTATTTCCTTTAACTTCTTTTAAGCTAAGGTTTTTTATATAAATCCAATCCATCTTTGTTAAACTAACAAAAATAAATTTTTGCTTTCTATTTTATTTTATCTAGAAGTCTTTTTGAAACTCTTCCTCTATTTATAACATTTCATAAATTAGGATTTAATTCTTTAACCCCGGATATTTATTTTGATCTTACTTTTAATTAATTCAAGCGGTAGCTAAACTTAGGATTTCTTTTATTCCTTATGAGTTCATCTCCAACTTTTGCTCTGGAATAGCAAAAGCTTAAGTATGGGGGTATTTGATGAATTTTAAATATACGTATTTTTATGCACATTAATTTAGTCATTTTCATTTATTTTCGTCATTTTTACTTATTTTTGTTCAATAAAATGCTCCTATTCCTGTAAATTTACTCCTAACTTGTTTTATTTTATTTTTCAGAAAAATTCCAAAATCTGCTAAAATTGGGCAGTACACGCCCGTGACACTTTGGTCACGCCCGTGACCGGGCCGTGACATTGCATCTCCAGTGAAATCTGCGAATTTTGAAGAGCAAAGCTTGACACGCCCGGCGTCACGCCCGTGTCACCTGACACGGGGCGTGACCCAAGCCCGTGTTCACTCCACTCGACGAATTCCTCTCGACGATCGTCGAGTGTCGACACCAACAGTCACGCCCAGAGTCACGCCCGTGACCTAGGGCGTGACACCTCTTTCCGCTCGACGATTTTCAACTCGACACTTTCCGCTCGACATTCGTCGAGTGTCGACACCTGCCGACACGCCCAGAGTCACGCCCGTGACCTGGGGTGTGACCTTTCCAGCTATCCCGACAAGACCTGCCCGAAGACTTTCGGCGCAACACGCGCCCAGATCCACCTGCTTGACATGCCCCCCGTCACGCCCGTGACCTGGGGCGTGACCACTGCGAGACCGACACGTGTCCAGCCTGAAGTCCACTTTCCTGTCAAATCGCCGGCCGCCTTCGCAAATAGTACTGTCACGCCCCCTGTCACGCCCGTGACCAAGGGCGTGACCCATGTAAATTTTTTCTATAAATTCAGAGCTTCTGCTTAGGATTCCTGTTCCCTTTTTGAACCACTTTGCTTAGGGTAGGTGCTGCCGAATTGCCTTCTCATGCTATGTAAGGGATTTTCTTCCCCCTCTCTTAGTGTTTGTTTTTAGCTTTCTTTTAATCACTTTTTCATTAATAAAATGTGTTAGTTTTTTCTCTCTTTGCATAGCTTGGAATCCATTCATGCGCCCTACTCGAAGTGATTTTTAATGTTTGTTCTTATTTTGTTTTTCTTTTATGTCTTCTAAATCTTTTTAGCTTTTAACTTTTGTCTAATTTCTAGCCGTTATAATCACAATTTTATTTTCATGCAAATACTTGTTTAGGTTTACTTTATTATTTTTACTTTGTTTTCATTCCTATAAGTTTATAAAACAATGTTTTAAAAGGTGATTTTTAATTTTCTTTTAACTTAGGCTCTTTAGGATTGTAAAACTTTTCGTTCTCTTTTAGTCTTATTTCCACTTTTTAGGCGTTTCTATAAAATTATAAGAATGAAAACATAATCGTTTTAAATTTTCAAGCATTTTTCATTTTTGTTTTTATTTCAAAAAACTTTTTCCTTATTTACTTTTTTCGTTCTCTTTTTATGCATTTCTACCACATTCTAGCGGTAGAAATGTATTCGTTTTAATTTTTCGTGCACTTTGATTTTTCGTTTAAACTTTTGCCTCTTTTATTTTTATTTCAGCTTTTTATGCATTTCTCCCGCATTCTAGCGGTAGAAATGCAGTTGTTTTCATTTTTAGACAACTTAGTTTTTTTACATTTTTCTGTACTTGTGCGCATTTATTTCCGCCTACTCGTTAAGAGTTAAATGGCGCTCGCTTATTTTACTTTCTGTAGAGTGCGTGAGTTTGTAATTTTCTTTCTTTCCGCCTACTCACTTGAGTTAAATGGCTGGATTTTATTTCGGTAGAGTGTGTTTACTTTCTTGTAGAGTGTGTGTGTTTTCATTTATGTCGAGAGAGCGTGTGCGTGTGTTTTACTTTCCTGTAGAGTGCGTGCGTGTGTTGCATTTATTTAGTCCTACTCGTTTGAGTAGGACCTGCTTTCTTTCTCCCGCCCACGCATTTGCGCCGGGACTCGCACTTTACAGCTTTCTTCAGTCCTACTCGTTTGGGTAGGACTTGCAATTTTCAGCTTTCCTTTACTGCTTTATTTTACTGCTTTCATTTCCTGCTTTCTTTATCGCTTTATTTACTGCTTTTCACCGCAAGCCGTCCCCATTCCGATGAGTGGCTAACCGTTCTTAGCCCTCGGCATCGAAGAGCATTGGGACAGATAAAATAGCTTAAAATAATTAAAGGTCTAATCTTTCTAATTAATTAAAAGTACTTAAGGTTTGCCCGGGGTTAACGACGCGTAGGACCACATATCGATGTGTGGGCCCTATTTCCGTTTTCCATACGCTCGCCGAGAGGCCGTGCGTATGGACAGATCACCCCTTGGCAAAGAGAGTTCCGCACTAACCCTCGAGAGAGGAGGCGCGCCAACTCTACCGGATTGGGTTCCCCACCCAATAGCGGGGTTCTTAGCGTAATGCGAGCGTTAAGAGGAATCCTTCGTCGGACGAGAGCCCGGTCGAATAGTCTTAGCGTTCAGGTGAGCGATAGCCCTATAGCTAGGTGAGCTCATTTTAGTGGAACCTCCACGGCCAAGTCTCCGCCTTAATTAATTAGAAATTTAGGAGCTCTTTTTATTTGAAGTCTATTTTAGTTCAATTGTTTTCTCGGTGCCATCGAGCTAAGCTCTTCATCGGCACCACCTTAATGCTTTCATTTTCTTTCTGCCATTTTCTGCTTTTTATTATATATAAAATATCCCGACAAGATAATTATCGGTAAAATAATAGTCCCCTCCAGGGAAGAGTAGAAATAATCGAACCGACCCCGAGAACAATACGACCTCGATATTCCACCCGGAATATCCTGTACTACTCACGATAGGTGCACTTGCCTCCTTTCGTTAAAACTCGATCTAACCCGTTTTATATCCAAATAAATAAATACGCGCGCCCCGTTTTCTAAATAAAATCATTCCGCCTTTTTCTCAAATAAAACCGTCGGGTCGCCGCGTGACCGTAAATAATTTTGGAGTTTTAACCATCACAGGTCCGTAGGCTCGCCTCGGGGGTAAGGGACCCCGAGTGCTGCTCGGCCCCGGGTAGACTCGCTGTCAGGCTCTCACTAGCTGACAGGGCTGTAGGCACACCTGGGGAAAAGGATTAGCTCCGCGTGTGCAAGAGGATACAAAATATACGGCTTTGTTGTTTCGCGATATCACGAGAAATTGTATACTTGTTGTAAGTAATGGTATAAGAACAATTCAATAGCAGTGAGCCAAAGGGTATCGAGTGATTCAAAAGGTTCAGAAAGGTCATGGAGAGATTGATCCTCCAAGCGCAGATTTCAGTTTCTCTCAAAATTATTTTTGGGTCGGCTCCCACTCGCCGGATACATTGGGTTGGATGATTCTTTCCGAGCTTGTGCCAAGCTCGAAAAGAGCGGGGATTGTGTACAACCCCGTAGCCGGGCGAGTGGGACCCTCCCCAAACATCAGCCTAGGGGCGTGTTATGGGCGACGAGTTGGTGCGACCCCGTTCGGATACGTGCGGGTCCTCGTGCGTGCGTGCGGAGGTTTTATGTGCGCGTGCTTAGAATTTATATATATATATAATATTATATAATAGATATATTATTATATTATATAATATATATTACAGTGTATATAGAGGGGGAGCGGGTTCAGTAGAGGGGGATCGGGTTCAGCAGGGGGGGATCGGGTTCAGCAGGGGGGGATCGGGTTCAGCAGGGGGGGATCGGGTTCAGCAGGGGGGGATCGGGTTCAGCAGGGGGGGATCGGGTTCAGCAGGGGGGATTTTTGAGCCGGGGGCAGCAGGTATCGGGGAGGGAGAAAAAAATAAAGAAAAAGAGAAATGAGAGGGGGAAGAAAGGAGGAAGCAAGGCGGGTGGGGCTCGGGACAACGGCAAGCAGAAAAAGAAAAAGGGATGCGGGGGAGAAATCGGAAAAAACCCTAGCCGCCACCGCCGATCGGGAGCCCAGCTACGGCCGCCCCTTCAACATTCCCTCTCTCCCGTCGCCGGCAAGGCTAGGGCATGGCTGCCCCTTCCTCATTCCCTCTCTCCCGTCGCCGGCAAGGCTAGGGCACGGCCGCCCCTTCTTCATTCCCTCTCTCCCGTCACCGGCAAGGCTAGGGCACGGCCACCCCTTCCTCACTCCCTCTCTCCCGTCGCCGGAAAGGCTAGGGCACGGCTGTCCCTTCCTCACTCTCTCTCCCGTCGCCGGCAAAGCAGCAGCCCGGCCGCCCCTTTCCCCTTCTCTCCCGTCGCCGGCAAAGCGGGAGCCGGCCGCCCCTTTCCCCTTCTCTCCCGTCGCCGGCAAAGAAGGAGCCTGCCGCCCCTTTCCCCCTCTCTCCCGTCGCCGGCAAAGCAGCAGACCGGGCGAGGCTCGGCCTGGAGCGAGGCTCGGCCTGGAGCGAGGCTCGGCCTGGAGCGAGGCTCGGCCTGGAGCGAGGCCCGGCCTGGAGCGAGGCTCGGCCTGGAGCGAGGCTCGGCCTAGAGTGGAGGTCGACCATCGACACGACCGCACGCAGCAGGATCGACCCGGAGCTCCTCTCCCGCCCCCGCCGCCAAGCACGCGACAAGGGTAACGATGTTTCAACTTGGGCAGGTGAAGCCTTCAGTTTACATATTCGTATGGAAGCCCCTCTCCACCAATGGGTGGGGGGAAGGGAGCTTTCCGACGGGTTGACGTGTACGTCCCCGCAGTTAATTGCATTAGCACCCGGAAGCGTGAGTGAAAGTGCAACTAGATCTGATATACTCTAGAGGGGGGTGAATAGAGTATATGGTGCTTTAATAACTTTTACAAGTTTTTACAACAATTGTTGTAATATGTGTCAGCAGGGAAGCAAAAAATAAATCTAATCACAATACTAAGCTATGCAAGAACTAAGCACAGAAAAATCAAGGCCAGAAACAAAAAGAAAGCAAGCAGAACCAGATGACACAAGGGAATATAGTGGTTCCCCAAACTTGGGTACATCCACTCTTCTACCACCCTAGGTAGGAATCCACTGCAGGATGAGTTGATCAGGTGACCTGGGCACCAATGAGCTTTTGATAAGGTGCTCAAAAACCAAAGCAGATTTTTTGATCAGGTGTCTTGCCACCAATGAGCTTTTGATAAGGTGCTCAAAAACCAAGTTCAAACTTTTGAAGGGAGTTTGAAAAACCCTTTACAGAGTGGGGGGGTGAGAGAGTGATGGCAGTCTTCTCTTTCTCAAACAACTGAGAAGACTATGTGGATTGATGTCAAAGCTCCCCCTGAATCCTTGAAATCTTCAGGAAGAAAAGCTTTGCTGAGGGTGATAGGCCTTCAAAGGTAGAACTCCAGCAATAGATGGTTTCAGCAATGACTGAAATGTTGAGTGTCTGGAGTCTTGAAATGATGTTGGCCTTGAACACGTTGAAAACTAAAGGGATCTGAGGATTTTGAGAAAGCCTGATCTCCATTGATGAGTGTTCTTCAGAATTCTTTTTGACAGAAGATTTTTGAGTATTTCTTGTAATCTGTATTGTGTGTTCTCTATCTTGTTCTTCTTAGAGATTCAAAAACATTCTGTCTTTTATTCTCTGTTCCAGAATAGAATATCATTCTCTGTCAAGGATAGTCGTTGGTCTGCATTGATTGCATCCTTAATTGCATAATCTCTTCTAGAGGAAAGTCCACAGAATTATTCCTTGAAAAATCCCTTGAAACTTGGTCCAGAATTGAATGTAAACGGCTAGCAAATCTCTGAATTAATTGCAGAATAAATCTTAACTGATTTGAATTTGAATTCTGGAAGTTATCTGAAATTGTCGAACTGAGCTCTCCTATCGTCGAGCTGAGCTCAGCGATCTGGAAAACTTAAGCAGCAAAATATCGTCGATCTGAGCTCAAAGATCGTCGAACTGAGCTCAGAGATAAAGATCCAAAGCAGAGTCAAAATCGTCGAACTGAGCTCACCGATCGTCGAATGGAGTTCGACGATATTATGAAGTTGAGCTCAGCGATCGTCGAATGGAGTTCGACGATCTGTCGAAGTTGAGCTAGACAAACGTCGATCGGAGTTCGACGAATCGTCGTGCTGAGCTCGACGATCAGACTTAGTCTCCAGAAAAACTTGGTCTTCAGGGCAGCTTCCAAACCTAGACTTCTAACCCTTATACTCAATTCTAATTGACCTTTTAAGCTATACAGGAGGTCAAACAAAGGTTCCTAGAGACATAGTGATCCTGACCCAAATTAGTAATAGGGTGTTCCAACAATCTCCCCCTATTTGGGTTAGGATTACTATTTACAGACTTTGGAAAAATTTAAATAACATAATACAATCAGAAAAGCATAAAAACAACAGCTAGACATTGCAGAAACATCACAGATATATATATATATATATATATATATATATATATATATATATATATATATATATATATATATATATATATATATATATATATATATATATAGCATCCAGATAGCAGTCAAAAAATCCAAAGATTGTCACCTTACAAAGTCACTTCTTCTCTTTGCCTTTAACCATTTTGATTTCTCTGTTAGGGTTCAGGGCTTTTTTGTTGGATCTGGTGTCATCTGCTGCACCCAAGTAGGTTTGCTTTGTAGGCCTGGGAACCACAGCAGCATGATGCAATTCCATATATCTGTCTGCATCAAAGAATTTACTGGAGGCATATCTTTCTAACTCTTTTTGTCTTTGCTCAGACATTGTAGAAATGTTGGAAGTATCTAGTCCTTGATCTCTGGCCTTCTTTATCTGATCTAATGCAGCCAATTCTTTCAAACTGGCAGTCCAAGCAGCTGGGTTATTCTCAGGGTCCTCAAAGGGTACAGGTGGCTCATACCTGTTGGAAGGATTGTCTTGAGGAGGCCTGGCAGTCACAGTCTCTTTTAGCTTATAGAGGAAAGGACCAGTTGATGTATCAGAAGTACCATGTCCTCCCCTAGAATATGGGTGCTGCCTGGAATACCCTTTGGAATAAACTTGAATATCTCTTTGAGTACCCCTGTATCCTCCTCTCCTAGAATAAGAACCCCTAGATTGGCTTTCCCTTTGGTAGGATCTGGCATGGGGTTGATAGGGAGCCTGTCTTCTGGCTGGGGCTTGACTTGCATAGCTTCCACCTGCACCTGCATCAGGAGGAGGTGGTGGAGGAGGATGAGGGTGCTGGAACTGGGAGGAGCCCTTCTCATACTTTCTCTTCTTCTTCATGGCTTTCAGCTGGTTTTTGGAATACTGCATCCAATGTTCAGTAATTTGACAGTTATGCAGAATATAATAAGGAATATCATTATTATCCTTGACTTTTGCAGGAGGAACCCTTTTCATTGCCTTGCTCCTTGCCTTCCTTTTCCTGGCAATAGTAGCAGATGAATCATCAGAGTCTGTTTTGTACTCATCAGATTCAGAACTCTGGTCATCATATAAAGCATCTATTCTTTTCATCAAGTCTTTCTTCAGCTGAACAGAGTCAGAAGAGGCAGAAGCTGAAACAGCAGCAGCAGTAGGGGTAGCAGCATATGGAGCAGCAGATGAAGAGGGTACAACAGAAGCAAATACAGCAGCAGCAGCAGATACTGGACTGGTGACAACAGCAGCAACTGTAACAGTCTCACTCACAGCAGTAACAACTGATTCACTCTCAACAGTAGATTCACTCACATCCACAGAAGCTAGAGAGGTGATAGCAGCAACAACTTCATTGATAACAGCAGTAACATCATCAAACTCTGCAGCAGGCTCAACATCAGTGGCCTCTGTCATCAGAAGATCCTTGGATGTTTGCTCATCAGAAGCAGTTGGGATTTCAGCAACAGTAAGAATATCTTCAGCAGCAGCATCAACAATCCTTTCTTCAGTAGAGGCAGCAGCAGCAATATCTCCAGTAGCAGCAATCACTGAGTGTACAAAAGAAGAGATAATGCTGGGGTCACAGCCAGAGAAAGGCACCAGTGCCTTGGATAGGTCTTCTGAGGGCTGGACAGCATTACTCTCTAGCAAACAACTGAAGAAGGCAGTGTCAAAGGCAGAAAGCAAAGACTTTAGGTCTATTGCCAGAACTGGAGTAGGAGACACAGCAGCAGGAGCAGAAGTAGCAGAAATAGCAGCAGACACAGAAACATCAGCAACAGCAGCAGCAGCAACAGCATGAAGGCTTGCTTCATAGGTCATCTCCCCCTGCCTAGATGCAGAGACATCTGGATCAAGGCACACTGCTGGAGGTGCTGCCTGAGGAAGGAGGGAGGAAAGCCTGGCAGAGAGGGCTGCCACTAACAAGTGTAGAGGAGCCAATGAGGTCTCCAAGAGTAGAGAGAGCCTGTGGGCAATTAGCTCATACAACCTGTCAGCTAGGGCTGAGAGGTCTACTTGCTCAACTGCTGGAGCAGAGGTAGATGGAATAGGTGTAGCTGAAGATGCTGGAAGTGGAGGGCTGGAGAGTGGTGGTATGGATGGCTCAGGTGTTGGGATGGTGGATATGGAGGACAAGGGGATGGAGATGGATGGAGTGAAAGTTGGTTGGTCAATGATGTGGTGGAAGAGATCTTGGAATGAAGTGGAGGAGGAGGGTAACTCAGGAGGAGATGAGGGGGAATCATCCATGAAGGAATCATCCAGGAGGGTGAAGGATGGAATGGATGGGGATGATGTGATAGCTGGTGGAGGGTATGAGAACAGTGGTTGGAAGTGGTCTGCTGGTGGAGGTAGAATGGGGTCTGGAGATGGAGTTGATGTTGGAGATGGGCTAGATATGGTGATGGTCGATGGAGCTGGAGTGGTGGATGGAAGAGGTAGGGTTGGAATTGGAGGAGGAGAAGAGGCAGCAACAGCAGCAGCCAGGTCTTCTGCAGGAGCAGAGACCTGTGGGAGAGTGACTCTTTGAGTCTTGGTGCCTGAAGGAGCACTAGAGGAGGGCCTGCTGGGCTTGCTTATTTGCCTGTCCCACTTGCCAAAGAGGGCACAGGTAAGTCTCTTGGAGGCATTAATGTGAACTCCAGAGGAGACCAGCAAGGCAGGGCACTTTGTCTGCAGAAAAACTCCAAGAATCCTGCCAAAGTTAACAAAGCTTTTGTTGATTTTCTTCTTGATTAGGTCAAAGAAGACCTCTCCCCAGTTCAAACTTTTCTTATCCACCAGAGCTCCCATGAGACAGAGCTGATGTCTGGATATAGTATCATGAGTTGAGTGCTTTGCCAGCAGCACTTTTCCTACTACATCTACCAGGAATCTGTATTCAACAGATAGATTCCTCTTGAATAGCTTGCTAGGGTTTCCCTCTGGATGACCCATCCTGGTAAGCAGGTCAGAAAACTCCTCCCCAGATAACTCAGCAGATTCTTCTCCATTTCTCAGTCCAAAAACCTCTGTTAAAACTGTGGGGGTCAAGGGTACCTGGGTTCCAGCAATAGACCCAACTATTGTGTTGTTGTCTAGATTATGAGCAGTGTAAACCCATTCCTTTATCTCATCTGAAGCCAGCTTGATTATAGTGGTCATGAGGGCAGACAGATTCTGATCCTTGAATAAACTCAGAATGTCTTGGAAAATTTGATCAGTGGTGTTGAAAGATTCTATATCAATGTCGAATCCAACATCGAACTTCATTGCGGCTAGAACTGCAACTGACACAGCCATTGTACCTGCAAAAATTCAACAAACAAAACGACCAAGCGTAGAACTGTTTGGAGGGAAAGAAAATTCTGCAGAGAAATCGAAAGCGCAAGAGAGAACGACGGCGAAAAATGAGTTTTATATTAGGGTTCGACGCAGAATTGGAAAGATCGTTGAACTCAGTTCGACGATCGAGGCTTCTAAAGGAATCTGAAGATACTCCAACATCGTCGATCTTCGTTCGACGATCTTGGAAGGCGTCGAGCTCCGTTCGACGATCGTTCAGGGAACAAAATCGTCGAGCGACGTTCGACGATCGTTGACCGGAAGAGATAGTTCATACTATCTGAGAGGCGCTGAACTCAGTTCGACGATTTTGGAAATCGTCGATCTCCGTTCGACGATCTTAGGGGAAATCATCGAGCGCAGTTCAGAGATCAGAAAAATTCTAGACACTAAGAAAAATCAGAATTTTTGCCTAGTCTTGGTCAATTTTTAGCTTTCAAAATCTTGGATGTTATTTAAGGCTTCCTCCATCTAACATTCCTAACTGATTTAGGAAGAAAGTGTGTTTCTTTTCATCCAAAGGCTTGGTGAAAATATCTCCCCTTTGTAAATCAGTTGGGATATATTGTAATTCAATTTTATTCTTTTCAACATTATCTCTTAAGAAATGATGCCTAATCTCTATGTGTTTTGTCCTACTATGGAGGACTGGATTTTGAGCTATGGAGATAGCACTTGTATTGTCACAAAAGATTTTAGACTTCTCTAAGTTGTAACCATAGTATAGGAGTTGATTTTGAATCCACAATATTTATGAACAACAACTGCCTGCAGCCATATATTCAGCTTCAGCAGTTGAAGTTGACACAGATGTTTGTTTCTTACAAAACCAAGAGACAAGTCTGTCACCAAGGAACTGACAAGTTCCACTGGTGCTTTTCCTGTCAATTCTGCATCCAGCATAATCAGCATCTGAGAATCCAGTTAAATCAAATGCTGAATCTTTTGGATACCAGAGACCTAGATTTGGACAACTCTTAACATACCTGAGAATCCTCTTTACTAAAGTGAGGTGTGACTCTCTAGGGCTTACTTGGAACCTAGCACATATACATGTAGCAAACATTATATCTGGCCTACTAGCTGTAAGATACAATAAAGAGCCAATCATTGCTCTATATGTTGTCTGATCAACAGGTTTCCCATGTTCATCAGCATCCAGTACAGCATTGGTAGGCATGGGTGTTTTCATGCAAGATGCCTCAGACATACCAAATTTCTTAACCAATTCATTAGCATATTTGGTTTGAGAAATAAAGATGCCTTCAGCATGTTGTTTGACTTGCAATCCTAGGAAGAAGGATAACTCACCCATGCTACTCATCTCAAATTTAGAATGCATTAGGTTAGAAAACCTTCTGCACAATTTTGAGTCAGTAGAACCAAAAATGATATCGTCTACATAAATTTGCACTAGTAGGGTGTGAGACTTATGTGTTCTAATAAAAAGAGTTTGGTCTACTCTACCCCTTATAAAACCATTTTCCAAGAGAAAACATGCTAGGGTCTCATACCATGCTCTAGGAGCTTGCTTGAGACCATATAATGCTTTATTTAATCTAAAAACATAATCAGGATAAGTTGGAGAGATAAAACCTGGAGGTTGTCTGACATAAACTTCCTCTTTGATGTCTCCATTTAAGAAAGCACTTTTGACATCCATCTGATATACTTTGAAGCCTTTGTGAGCTGCATAAGCTAGAAATATTCTGATGGCTTCCAATCTTGCAACAGGTGCAAAGGTCTGGTCGTAGTCAATTCCTTCTTCTTGAGAATATCCCTGAGCAACTAGCCTTGTCTTGTTCCTTATAATTACTCCTTGATCATCCAGTTTGTTTCTGAATACCCATTTTGTTCCAACAATGGAATGATCCTTAGGCTTTGGCACTAGTTCCCATACTTTGTTCCTCTCAAATTGATGCAACTCCTCTTGCATTGCAATGATCCAGTGTGGATCTTGCTCTGCATCTTGAATGAACTGAGGTTCAATTTGAGATAGGAAGCAGGTGTGCAACAGGTTTTGGTTGACCTGATTTCTGGTTTGCACACCAGCTGAGATTTCTCTAATTATTTGGGAAATTGGATGGTCTCTTGATGTTACTAAATCAACAGGGGGTGTTGATTGTTCACCAACCTGTGTTGTTGTTTCCTCTTATGGTACAACAACTGGCTCTTCAAGTTGAGCTTCAATGTGTTGAGCATTCCCTTCATCTTCACTGCTTTCATCCTCTTGAGCAACCTGTAACTTGTTCATATCTTCAACTAGAGAATGTTCCTGCAAAGGTTCTATGGTAGAAGAAATCTTCTCCTTGAAAGACATGTTAGTTTCATCAAATGAAATATGAACAGATTCCTCAATTTTCAAAGATGATTTATTATAGACCCTATAGGCCTTGCTGATCATGGAGTATCCCAGAAACACTCCTTCATCAGCTTTGGCTTGAAATTTTGCTAAATATTTCTTGTCATTATTGTGAATATAGCAAATACAACCAAAAATTCTAAAATAGTCAACTTTAGGTTTCTTCCCTTTGAGTAATTCATAGGGAGTCTTTCCCTTTAGTTTATGTATCAGACTTCTGTTCAGCACATAGTTGGAGGTGTTCACTGCCTCTGCCCAAAAGGATAGAGGTAGATGAGCATCTGACAACAATGTAGTGGCAGATTCAATAAGGGTTCTATTTTTCCTTTCAGCTACCCCATTTTGTTGAGGAGTTCTAGGAGCTGTGAAAGTATGCCTGATCCCTTCACTCTGACAGAACTCTTGCATAAGAAGAGAATCAAACTCTGTCCCATGATCACTTCTGATCAGGGCAATGTGAGTATTGAACTCAATCTGTATACATTTGAGAAACTCTGTCAGACACTTAAAGTTATCAGACTTCTTCCTTAGAAAGAACACCCAAGTGAATCTAGAGAAGTCATCTACAATTACTAAAGTGTAGGATTTCCCTCCTAGGCTTTGTACTGTGATGGGTCCAAAAAGATCCATGTGTAACAGATACAATATCCTAGGTGAATCACTCTTATTAAGTGACTTAAAACTGTTTTTAGTTTGCTTGCCTAATTGACAGGCCTTGCAGAGTCCTTCCTTCTTGTAGGGGCCAGAAGGTAGTCCTCTAACAAGGTTGTCCTTGGATAGCCTAGCAATAGTTCTAAGGTTTAGGTGTCCTAATCTCTTATGCCATAAAACATTTGGTCTACAGACTGAATTAAACAAGCAGATATCTATATCAGTTGAAAGAAAGTCTACTAGGTAGATGTTACCTTTCCTTTTACCTGTCAACACAGTTGTGTTGTCCTCTGACTTGATTTTGCATAAGGTTTTGCTGAAGGTCACCTGGTAGCCTTCATCACACAGCTGACTGATGCTGATTAGGTTGTGCTTCAGTCCTTCCACATATGCTACCTTCTTGAAGGTTACTGATCCAATCTGGACTGCACCATGTCCTTTAGTCTGTCCAAAGTTGGAGTCACCAAAGATAACTTTGGGTCCAAGCTTAGCTCTGAAGGATGTGAGGTTGTCCTTGTTCCCTGTCATGTGCTTAGAGCACCCACTATCCAAGTACCATTGCTGGTTAGATGTTGGATAGGTCTTCACCTGCACATAAAACAATTCATTTGTTTTTGACCCAGTTTACCTTGGGCCTAGGTTGATAACCTCTAAATTCAGAAATGAAAGACATCCCTGGCTGACTCTTATATCCTTCAGGATGATATCTCCTTGGAGGTAAAATCCATTCAGTATAAGGGTTAAAGGTTTGGGATGAAGAACCCTTAGGATTCAATTTTGATTTGCCTTTGAAGAAGTTTCCAGAGCTCTGACCTCTGTTCGACGATCTTGGAGCTGCGTTCGACGATCTTGGGTCAGATCGTCGAGCTCCGTTCGACGGTCGACTATGGCTGAGGTCAGGTATATGAGATCGTCGACCTGCGTTCGACGACTTTTGCTGAGATCGTCGATCTGCGTTCGACGATTTTTCCTGAGATCGTCGAGCTGCGTTCGGCGATCGTCGATCTTCATTCGGCGATCGTCGATCTACGTTCGACGATTTCTGCTGGGACTTGGTTTTCTGAGGCAGATCAGAATTTTTCCTAGCAACCTCTACAACTCCCTTTCCCTTGTCAGAAATGAATTTGATGGGAGTTGTTAGGACTATAGGTTGGCTGGATGAAGCACCCAAGCCCAATGTACTGTTGAATCTAGAGTTCACTGTGCTTGTGATGTCCATCAGCTTGATGCTTCTCCCATTAAGGGATTCTTCAAGCTTCTTGGACTCAGAGAGCTCACTTTTCAGTGTAGCTATCTGTTCCCTACAGTTCTCCAACTCCTGAGAGAGTTTGAGGTTTTCTGACTTTAAACCATTGTGTTCAGATAATTGATTTCTGAGAGAGATAATCTCTTTCTCAGACTTTAGCAGGTCTAAACACAGTGCTTTAAATTCAGATTTAAAATCTTCTGAAGTAAAATCAAAAGAGCTAATTACCTGATCTTCTTCAGGTTGAGTCTCTGAGTCTGACTCTGACTCCTCTTCCTCTGAATTGTGCTGTGAGGCATTGATTGCCATCATGCAGAACTCCTTTTCTTCTGCATCATCCTCATCATCACTGGAGCTGGAAGAGGCTTCTGACTCCTCTTCAGTCTCACTCCAGGATTCAGCAACAAAACCTTTTCTTGTATGCTTATTTTTGCTTGAAGAAGGTTTTCCATTTCTTTTGGAGTCTTTCTCCTTTCTTCTTTCTTTTCTAACCCTTCTGTCCTTGGTCTTGTTCTCTGGACAGTCAGGAACTATGTGCCCTGGTTTCCTGCAACCAAAGCAGATAATGTCTTTATTGTTGCTAATGGACTTGTCATACCTTGGCTTGTCCTGCTCCTTGTATGATCTTCTTCTGAAGTCCTTTCTGGCCATCTTGTAGAATCTTTTGGCCAACAAGCTGAGTAGTTCATCATTGCCTGTGCTCTTATCTTCAGGCAGATCCTCAGTTGCCTTAAAGGCTATGGTCTTCTCTTTCCTTGTGGCTGGTGAAGCAGCCTTCTGTTCTTCCTCTCTATTTTTGATGAGTAGCTCATAAGATTTGAGCTTACCCAACAAAGCTTCAGTGGTGATTTCATTCAGACTTCTGGCATCCTTAATTGGCCAGATTCTTGAATCCCAAGTGCTGGGGAAGCACATTAGGATCTTGTCATTAAGTTCTGTCAGAGAAATCTCTTTGTCCAATGTCCTTAGTTCACTGACAATTAGACTCAATCTGTTGTACATGTCTCCCACTGACTCAGTCTCTCCCTTCTTGAAGTTCTCATATTGGGAGATGAGATGGGATCTTCTGTCCTTTCTCTCATCAGCTGAGCCTGAGACTATTTCTGAGAGCTTGTCCCAAATTTCCTTGGCTGAATTACATTCAGCTACCTTTTGGAATATGTCATCTGACATTGTCTGGGCTAGAATGTTCATAGCCTTGGCATCAGCTACTTTCCATTTTTTGATGTCAGCATCTGTTCCTGATGGAGGTGGAACAGCATTTGTACTTGTGCTCTCTGGGGGTCTTGGACACACTGTCAAAACAGAATTAAATATATCTTCGTCAATAGAATTCATGTAAAGTCTAATCCTTGCTTTCCAAAGTGCAAACTTTGACAGATTGCACACTGGAGGTCTGGTGCTAGCGTAATCTTTGTTTTGGGCCATGATTTATGCACACAAAATCTAATAATAAAATACAAAAGAAAAACAGATCTAGTTTGGGATCTTGGGGTTCAGGTGTTAGCCTGTACAACCAATCAGATATGGTATGTTTAACCAACCTGCCTCTGATACCAATTGAAAGTGCAACTAGATCTGATATACTCTAGAGGGGGGTGAATAGAGTATATGGTGCTTTAATAACTTTTACAAGTTTTTACAACAATTGTTGTAATATGTGTCCGCAGGGAAGCAAAAAATAAATCTAATCACAATACTAAGCTATGCAAGAACTAAGCACAGAAAAATCAAGGCCAGAAACAAAAAGAAAGCAAGCAGAACCAGATGACACAAGGGAATATAGTGGTTCCCCAAACTTGGGTACATCCACTCTTCTACCACCCTAGGTAGGAATCCACTGCAGGATGAGTTGATCAGGTGTCCTGGGCACCAATGAGCTTTTGATAAGGTGCTCAAAAACCAAAGCAGATTTTTTGATCAGGTGTCTTGCCACCAATGAGCTTTTGACAAGGTGCTCAAAAACCAAGTTCAAACTTTTGAAGGGAGTTTGAAAAACCCTTTACAGAGTGGGGGATGAGAGAGTGATGGCAGTCTTCTCTTTCTCAAACAACTGAGAAGACTATGTGGATTGATGTCAAAGCTCCCCCTGAATCCTTGAAATCTTCAGGAAGAAAAGCTTTGCTGAGGGTGATAGGCCTTCAAAGGTAGAACTCCAGCAATAGATGGTTTCAGCAATGGCTGAAATGTTGAGTGTCTGGAGTCTTGAAATGATGTTGGCCTTGAACACTTTGAAAACTAAAGGGATCTGAGGATTTTGAGAAAGCCTGATCTCCTTTGATGAGTGTTCTTCAGAATTCTTTTTGACAGAAGATTTTTGAGTATTTCTTGTAATCTGTATTGTGTGTTCTCTATCTTGTTCTTCTTAGAGATTCAAAAACATTCTGTCTTTTATTCTCTGTTCCAGAATAGAATATCATTCTCTGTCAAGGATAGCCGTTGGTCTGCATTGATTGCATCCTTAATTGCATAATCTCTTCTAGAGGAAAGTCCACAGAATTATTCCTTGAAAAATCCCTTGAAACTTGGTCCAGAATTGAATGTAAACGGCTAGCAAATCTCTGAATTAATTGCAGAATAACTCTTAACTGATTTGAATTTGAATTCTGGAAGTTATCTGAAATCGTCGAACTGAGCTCTCCTATCGTCGAGCTGAGCTCAGCGATCTGGAAAACTTAAGCAGCAAAATATCGTCGATCTGAGCTCAAAGATCGTCGAACTGAGCTCAGAGATAAAGATCCAAAGCAGAGTCAAAATCGTCGAACTGAGCTCACCGATCGTCGAATGGAGTTCGACGATATTATGAAGTTGAGCTCAGCGATCGTCGAATGGAGTTCGACGATCTGTCGAAGTTGAGCTAGACGATCGTCGATCGGAGTTCGACGAATCGTCGTGCTGAGCTCGACGATCAGACTTAGTCTCCAGAAAAACTTGGTCTTCAGGGCAGCTTCCAAACCTAGACTTCTAACCCTTAGACTCAATTCTAATTGACCTTTTAAGCTATACAGGAGGTCAAACAAAGGTTCCTAGAGACATAGTGATCCTGACCCAAATTAGTAATAGGGTGTTCCAACAATCTCCCCCTATTTGGGTTAGGATTACTATTTACAGACTTTTGAAAAATTTAAATAACATCATACAATCAGAAAAGCATAAAAACAACAGCTAGACATTGCAGAAACATCACAGATATATATATATATATATATATATATATATATATATATATATATATATATATATATATATATATATATATATATATATATATATATATCATCCAGATAGCAGTCAGAAAATCCAAAGATTGTCACCTTACAAAGTCACTTCTTCTCTTTGCCTTTAACCATTTTGATTTCTCTGTTAGGGTTCAGGGCTTCTTTGTTGGATCTGGTGTCATCTGCTGCACCCAAGTAGGTTTGCTTTGTAGGCCTGGGAACCACAGCAGCAGGATGCAATTCCATATATCTGTCTGCATCAAAGAATTTACTGGAGGCATATCTTTCTAACTCTTTTTGTCTTTGCTCAGACATTGTAGAAATGTTGGAAGTATCTAGTCCTTGATCTCTGGCCTTCTTTATCTGATCTAATGCAGCCAATTCTTTCAACCTGGCAGTCCAAGCAGCTGGGTTATTCTCAGGGTCCTCAAAGGGTACAGGTGGCTCATACCTGTTGGAAGGATTGTCTTGAGGAGGCCTGGCAGTCACAGTCTCTTTTAGCTTATAGAGGAAAGGACCAGTTGATGTATCAGAAGTACCATGTCCTCCCCTAGAATATGGGTGCTGCCTGGAATACCCTTTGGAATAAACTTGAATATCTCTTTGAGTACCCCTGTATCCTCCTCTCCTAGAATAAGAACCCCTAGATTGGCTTTCCCTTTGGTAGGATCTGGCATGGGGTTGATAGGGAGCCTGGCTTCTGGCTGGGGCTTGACTTGCAGAGCTTCCACCTGCACCTGCATCAGGAGGAGGTGGTGGAGGAGGATGAGGGTGCTGGAACTGGGAGGAGCCCTTCTCATACTTTCTCTTCTTCTTCATGGCTTTCAGCTGGTTTTTGGAATACTGCATCCAATGTTCAGTAATTTGGCAGTTATGCAGAATATAATAAGGAATATCATTATTATCCTTGACTTTTGCAGGAGGAACCCTTTTCATTGCCTTGCTCCTTGCCTTCCTTTTCCTGGCAATAGTAGCAGATGAATCATCAGAGTCTGTTTTGTACTCATCAGATTCAGAACTCTGGTCATCATATAAAGCGTCTATTCTTTTCATCAAGTCTTTCTTCAGCTGAACAGAGGCAGAAGAGGCAGAAGCTGAAACAGCAGCAGCAGTAGGGGCAGCAGCATATGGAGCAGCAGATGAAGAGGGTGCAACAGAAGCAAATACAGCAGTAGCAGCAGATACTGGACTGGTGACAACAGCAGCAACTGTAACAGTCTCACTCACAGCAGTAACAACTGATTCACTCTCAACATCAGATTCACTCACAGCCACAGAAGCTGGAGAGGTGATAGCAGCAACAACTTCATTGATAACAGCAGTAACATCATCAAACTCTGCAGCAGGCTCAACATCAATGGCCTCTGTCATCAGAAGATCCTTGGATGTTTGCTCATCAGAAGCAGTTGGGATTTCAGCAGCAGTAAGAATATCTTCAGCAGCAGCATCAACAATCCTTTCTTCAGTAGACGCAGCAGCAGCAATATCTCCAGTAGCAGCAATCACTGAGTGTACAAAAGAAGAGATAATGCTGGGGTCACAGCCAGCGAAAGGCACCAGTGCCTTGGATAGGTCTTCTGAGGGCTGGACAGCATTACTCTCTGGCAAACAACTGAAGAAGGCAGTGTCAAAGGCAGAAAGCAAAGACTTTAGGTCTATTGCCAGAACTGGAGTAGGAGACACAGCAGCAGGAGCAGAAGTAGCAGAAATAGCTTTAGGCAGAAATAGCAGGATATTCTCATTTCTTCTTATTTTGCTTTTCCTTTTGCTTGTCCTCTTTCTCTTGGTCAGAAGGCTGTGTAAACTTGATTTCCCTATTTGGGTTAGCTGCTTGCCTCTTGGACATTTTTATATCAATAGCTCCAATTATATTAAGGGAGGTAGCTCTAGGCACAACAACCTCTGGATGTAGGTTCATGTAAGCATATACATTAAAGAATTTATTAGCTTTCTCATACCTTTTTAATTCTTCCTTTCTGTATTTAGACATTGTAAAATATTGGGATGGATCATTTCCTTCAGCTTTAGCTTTATTTATCATTGATAATCAAACAAGTTCCTGGAACCTGGCCATTCTAGAAGTTGTCTTTGTCTTAAGATCCACAAAGGGAATGGGTGGAGACTCTGGCCTTTTAGGACTGTCAGCTTTTTGTGGTTCAGGGGCTTGCTGTTGCTGTTGCTGATGATGTTGCTGTTGTTGATATTGTTGATGTTGTTGATGTTGCTGATGTTGTTGATGTTGTTGTCTGCTTGAAGAGTACCTCTGCTGGCTGCTTCCTTGATATGATGAGGATCTACCTTGATGTCTATGGTAGGTTTGAGCATATGAAGTGGACCTCTGAGGAGTATTGCCTGAAGCACCAGCAGTAGGTGGAGGAGGAGGAGGACCTCTCCTGCTTCTTTGAGGAGGAGAAGGAGAGTACCTCCTGCTTTTCTTCCTAACTTTCTGTTCATTTTTAGAAAGCCACATCCAGGAAGGCATCCCAGGATATGGAGTGATTTTCTGAAGGATATAATAAGGTGATCATGTATGGGATTTGGTTTGGGAGCAATAACTAGATGAGCCTTTCTTTTCTTTGAAACTTTCTTCTTGGTAGAGGGACTATCATCAGAATCATCATCCTCATCTTCATCATCAGAAGATCCTTGTGGATCATCATATAAGGCATTAATGGCCTTCAGAAGATCTTTGTCAATTGGCTTTTCAGCCTGAGGCTGTGCTTGAGATTCTGGAGCTAGAGTAACTATTTCAGGAATATGTTCAGCAATTGATAAATTTTCTGCTTTATATCTGCCATGATGATTTCATCCAAATTTGGCAGTGGACAGTCATCCATCTTATATGTTGGAGCTGAGATGGTTTCTGGAGAAGAAGTTTCCTTGGAAGGGGATATTGTTTGAATCTCTGTAGCTGCAAAACTGTCCTTCAGTTGCTTGACAACAGTGGGACTTATTGGTGTTGTATATGGTACAATATCCAAGGAGGGCTTTAGGCAGACAATTGGAAGACAATTTAAATAGATTGTATCAAAAGAATTTAAGAAGCGGAAGAGATCAACCGTGGGATTGACAATGCAATCACCAGCAGTTATTATTTTTGTAGTCTCTATAGTTGTATCTGTGTAGAGCATATCAATATCTGTAACTGCTGTATCTGTAACTATATAGATATTTGTATCTATTTCTTCTGCTACTGCTGAAACTGGAGCTGCTTCTTCACTGAGCATCTCCCCCTGCCTGATTTCAGTGGGAGCTGGAATCAGGCCCCTAGTAGAAGAAGTAGGGACAGAGGAAGCAGCAATGATGGCAGCAAGAGAAGAAATGGAATTAGAAAGAGGTGTAATAACCTCTGCTATAAGTGTCCTATTCACTAGAGTGATGTGCTCCAGGATGGTGGACAGAGAGGGAGAAACTGCATCCATAAACTCAGGTGGAGTTTGAGTGGATACAGATGGAGGAGCAGAAGGAGTGACATCTGGTATGATGCAATCCTATGGAGATGAAGCAACAGGGGATGGTGTTGGACTAGGAATGTCATGGATAGGTGAAGTGGGTGTAAATGGTAAGGAGGTGAGCAAATTAAAGGTGGGGGATGATAAGAATGTTTCGTTGTTTATGTCCTGTAGGTGGGATGGTAGTGGAGAGTGAGGAGGTGTTGGCAGATGTGTTGATGAAGGAATTGAGAGGGCTGGTGGTTGCAGAGGAGGAGATGAAGATGGCTGGGTAGATGGAGGAGTTATTATTGGAAGAGATGTTGTTGAAGGAGGAGGTAGAGGAGGAACTTCTTCAACACTAGGGTGGGGAGTGGCTGTTACAGCCCTGGTGCCCTTAGAAGGCCTGAAGGAGGAGGAATCATTGGATGGCTTTGTGATTCTCCTCTCACATCTGCCAAACAGGACATAGATTAGCCTTTTGGAGGCATTGATGAACACTGTTGTGGAAACCAGATGTTCAGATGCCTTGTCTTACAGAAATATCCCCAAAACCCGTCCAAAACAGAACTCTTTCTTATTATTCTTCCTTTTATCAGGTCAAACAATAACTTTCCATAGTTTACACCTTTCTTTTCAACCAAGGCACCCATCACCAAGAACTGGTGCCTGATGATGTAGTCATGTGCTGTATGTTTGCCCAGCAGTACCTTCCCGACTACATCTGCTAAGAACTTGTACTCAGCAGACAAGTTGTTCTTCAGCAGCTTGTTTGGGTTATCTTCAGAATGACCCATTTTGATCAGCATGTGATTATATTCCTCATTGTCCATTTCTATCTCTTCTTCACCATTCAGTAGACCGAAAATTTCGGTTAGTATAGTAAGGGAAAGGGAAACTAGATTACCAGAAATTATTCCCGTCATATTATCTTCAGATGTTGAGGATGTAAAGACCCATTTCTTTATTTCATTCATTGCAATCTTGATGTGGCGGGTCATGAATGGCTTCAGATTTTGATCTTCTAATAACTTCAGAATTTCAACAAAGATTGGGTCAGTATGCTGAAATGAGTCGAAATCAATATCAAAACCCATATCAAATTTCATTGCGGAAAGAGCGCTCACCGGAATCGCCATGAGTGCACCTGCAAGGGAAAAACAAAGACCAAGTGTAAGGGAATTGAAAGCGCGGGACGGAGCTCAAAGAAAACCTAGATATAAGGTTTTCAAAATATGAACCGGCAGACTCCGTTCGACGAAAAAGAAAAGATCTTCGATCTTAGTTCGACGAAGTATTTTAATAGAAAATGAGTTCGTCGATCTCAGTCTGAAGAAGATGAATAAATTGTTGATCTCAGTTCGACGATAAATTCACTGAAGCAGGGATCGTCGATATCCATTCGACGAAAATTATTTCACGAGGAGTTCACAGATCATCGATCTCCGTTCGATGAACTGTCAACAAATCGTCGACCACAAACAAAATTTAAATTAACTCATCTCCATTGATCATTCCTAACTGATTTAAGAAAAGCAGATGTTTCTTCTCATCCAATGGCTTGGTGAAGATGTCTGCTCTTTGTAAATCAGTGAAAATAAAGATAAGATTAATTTTCTTTTTGTCTACACAATCTCTAATGAAATAGTGTTTTATTTCTATATGCTTGGTCCTACTATGATGCACTGGATTTTGTGCTATGGATATAGCACTGGTACTATCATAATATATAGTTGAATTATTTAAGTTGTATCCATAATACAGTAGTTGGTTTTGTATCCACAAAACTTGTGAGCAACAACTACCAACAGCTATATATTCTGCTTCTACAGTTGATGTGGACACAGAGGTTTGCTTTTTACAGAACCAGGACACTAGCCTATCACCAAGGAACTGTCATGTTCCTATTATGCTTTTTCTGTCCAATCTACATCCAGCATAGTCAGTATCTGAAAATCCAGTTAAGTCAAATTCTGACTCTGATGGATATAGAAGTCCTAGATTTGGACAACCCTTTATATATCTCAAAATCCTTTTTAGTAAAATAAAGTGAGATTCTTTAGTGTTCACTTGAAACCTAGCACAAATGCATGTAGCAAACATGATATCTGGCCTACTTATTGTGAGATACAATAAGGACCCAACAATGGCCCTATACAATTTCTGATCAACAGATTTTCCATGCTCATCAGAATCTATCACAACATTTGCAGCCATGGGTATCTTCATTGCTAAGGCATCACACATCCCAAATCTCTTAATAAGCTCCTTAGCATATTTAAATTGGGAGATGAATATACCATCAGATGATTGCTTCACTTGGAGACCAAGAAAATATGAAAGTTCACCCATGCTACTCATCTCAAACTTTGAATGCATAAGGTTAGAGAACCTTTTGCATAGTTTGGGATCAGTTGAACCAAAGATAATATTATCTACATAAATTTGTACTAATAAGATTTTATCTTTATGATGCTTAATAAAAAGAGTCATATCTGCAATGCCTCTAGAAAATTTATGCTCTAACAAGAAGCTAGCTAAGGTCTCATACAAAGATCTTGGAGCTTGCTTTAAACCATAGAGAGATTTATGCAATCTAAAAACACAAGAGGGATAAGTTGGAGAGATAAAACCTGGTGGTTTCTCCACATATACTTCTTCTTTGAGTTGTCCATTTAGAAAAGCACTTTTAACATCCATTTGATAGACTTTGAACTTTTTGAATGCAGCATATGCAAGGAAGATTCTTATAGCCTCAAGTCTTGCAACAGAAGCAAATGTCTGATCATAGTCAATGCCTTCCTCTTGCATATAGCCTTGAGCCACTAGCCTTGCCTTATTCCTCATAATATTGTCTTCTGTATCCAACTTATTTCTGAACACCCATTTGGTTCCAATGACTGGGTAGTCCTTGGGTCTAGGAACCAAATCCCAAACTCTACATCTCTCAAATTGATTGAGCTCCTCTTGCATTGCAATGATCCAGTGGAGATTTTGTTCTGCATCTTTAATGGATTGGGACTCTAGTTGAGAGAGGAAACAAGCAAACATCAAGTCAGGATTATGTTGATGCCTTGTTTGCACACCAGCTGAAATGTCTCCAATCACTTGAGATCTAGGATGATCTCTAAGTGTGACAAAATCAGTGGGAGGAGCTGGTTGGGCAACATCTTGGGGAATAAATTCCTCTTGTGGAATTTCATTAGCTGTTGGATAGGGTTCAGTCACATTTATACTTTCTTCTTCAGCTTGTGGAGAGGGATGTATTGGAACCTCTTGGGTGAGGCTTAGATCATCCAATCTCTCACACAAGTGAGGTACCTGCAATGTGTTGTTGGTAGAAATTTCTTTCTCCTTATAAGACAGGTTAGCTTCATCAAAAATTATATGAACAGATTCCTCAATTTCTAAAGTAGATTTATTAAACACCCTATATGCTTTGCTGACTTGGGAATATCCTAAAAAAATTCCCTCTGCAGGCTTAGATTCAAACTTTCTAATATATTTCTTGTCATTATTATGAATATATCATATGCAACCAAATATTTTAAAATAGGTGATTTTAGGTTTCTTCCTTTAATCAATTCATAAGGAGTCTTATTCTTAAGTTTATGTATTAAGCTTATGTTCAGTACATAGTGTACAACCCCGTAGCCGGGCGAGTGGGACCCTCCCCAAACATCAGCCTAGGGGCGTGTTATGGGCGACGAGTTGGTGCGACCCCGTTTGGAGACGTGCGGGTCCTCGTGGGTGCGTGCGGAGGTTTTATGTGTGCGTGCTTAGAATTTATATATATATATATATAATATTATATAATAGATATATTATTATATTATATAATATATATTACAGTGTATATAGAGGGGGAGCGGGTTCAGTAGAGGGGGATCGGGTTCAGCAGGGGGGATCGGGTTCAGCAGGGGGGGATCGGGTTCAGCAAGGGGGATCGGGTTCAGCAGGGGGGCTTTTTGAGCAGGGGGCAGAAGGTATCAGGGAGGGAGAAAAAATAAAGAAAAAGAGAAATGAGAGGGGGAAGAAAGGAGGAAGCAAGGCGGGTGGGGCTCGGGACAGCGGCAAGCAGAAAAAGAAAAAGGGATGCGGGGGAGAAATCGGAAAAAACCCTAGCCGCCACCGCCGATCGGGAGCCCAGCCAAGGCCGCCCCTTCCTCATTCCCTCTCTCCCATCGCCGGTAAGGCTAGGGCACGGCCGCCCCTTCCTCATTCCCTCTCTCTCGTCGCCGGCAAGGCTAGGGCACGACCGCCCCTTACTCATTCCCGCTCTCCCGTCGCCGGCAAGGCTAGGGCACGGCCGCCCCTTCCTCACTCCCTCTCTCCCGTCGCCGGCAAGGCTAGGGCACGACCTCCCCTTCCTCACTCTCTCTCCCGTCGCTGGCAAAGCAGCAGCCCGGCCGCCCTTTTCCCCTTCTCTCCCGTCGTCGGCAAAGCGGGAGCCGGCCGCCCCTTTCCCCTTCTCTCCCGTCGCCGGCAAAGCAGGAGTCGGCCGCCCCTTCCCCCTCTCTCCCGTCGCCGGCAAAGCAGCAGCCCGGGCGAGGCTCGGCCTGGAGAGAGGCTTGACCTGGAGCGAGGCTCGGCCTGGAGCGAGGCTCGGCCTGGAGCGAGGCCCGGCATGGAGCGAGGCTCGGCCTGGAGCGAGGCTCGGCCTAGAGTGGAGGTCGACCATCGACGCGGCCGCATGCAGCAAGATCGACCCGGAGCTCCTCTCCCGCCCCCGCTGCCAAGCACGCGACAAGGGTAACGATGTTTCAACTTGGGCAGGTGAAGCCTTCAGTTTACATATTTGCATGGAAGCCCCTCTCCACCAATGGGTGGGGGGAAGGGAGCTTTCCGACGGGTTGACGTGTACGTCCCCGCAGTTAATTGCATTAGCACCTGGAAGCGTGAGTACGAGTTTAGGCATGCTGTGTGAAGCCCATCCGGACGTGTGAGCCGGATTGGTGATGTTCTGGGGTTCCTAAAGAAGACTCCGAGGAAGTTGTTTATTTGGCCGCTTGCAGGGAATGCGCTCCGTAGCCCCAAAAAAGGGGGTGTGCGCAATATGTTTGGCCCGCTTATATTAGCCGACCGATGACTAGTTGGCCGCCGCTCGTCGAGACGTTGGCATACAGGTGTTGTAGTACCAGGCGGGGAGTAGCGGGCTTAAGCCCAAGCTTGTGCCGCCCTCGAAGGCCCTTTTTGTTTATATTGCCGGTCTGCGTGCTGAGTATGGAATTTATATTCCTGTAATATTCTTTCATATCTATGATGCTCTGTGAATATGTAGTTTACTCCTGTCTTGGGCGAGCGGCGTGTTCGTGAACCGCTCCCCCGTGTGGGCCCCGAGGTGTAGATACCGGGAAGCCCCTGATGGCCCGTTGTCATCCTTTCAGAATAGCGGAGTTCCGCCGTTAGCGGCCCAATCGGGGCTGCGTAGAGTAGGGCTGCTGGGCGGTTTTGCGCCAATAGTAAGACGGGCGGGGAACATTTCACTTAGACCCGAGGTGGCACCTCTAGTTTGGGAGTGGATCTCGAGATCCTCCTTGGATGTTCCGGTCGGCCAAGAGAGCCCTCCGAAGGTGCCTTAGCTCAGCCCTTGGCTTGGGAGGGGAAGAGTTAGTTAGTCTTCCGGGTATGCGGTGGGTCCTCCACGCTAAGACCTTGGGTCTGTCCCTTGTGTTCCTAGTCTTGTGCCTAGATTGTTCGGTTGAGGGTAGTAGGTGCGTGGTCACCCCTTCCCCAAGGGTCGAACTCCACAGGAGACCGAATTTCGGTTTCAACATTTTGGTGCGGTGAGCGTGGAGAGTGACCAGCACAGAAGAACTCAGGCGAACATCATGGCAATAGAAGTGGAACCAGGTGACGACCAGGGTCGTGCGCTGACATTTTGTGTGGAAGGTATTCATACCTAGAGTCGGCCCATCCTATAGATGTTGTTGGAATCCCATAGCACCCGTGATAGGATTTGCACCTATTTGAAGCGCTCTTTTCTTTAAGGTATGTAAGTGGTGCTCTGATTTTTAATAAGAGTTCTTTAAACACGCCAATACTATTGCAATGAGCTCGCATGAAGAAGTGAAGTGAATTTGGACCCCGAGCAGATCCCGTTGTCAGGCTCTCACCTAACTGGCAGGGCTGGAAGTCACTCGGTGTCATCCTTGGGCCTCGAGCAGATCCCGCTGTCAGGCTCTCACCTAGCTGGCAGGGCTGGAAGTCACTCGATGGTGGTAGTAGTGGACCCCGAGCAGATCCCGCTGTCAGGCTCTCACCTAGCTGGCAGGGCTGAAAGTCACTCGGTGTCATCCTTGGGCCTCGAGCAGATCCCGCTGTCAGGCTCTCACCTAGCTGGCAGGGCTGGAAGTCACTCGATGGAGGTAGTTGTGGACCCCGAGCAGATCCCGCTGTCAGGCTCTCACCTAGCTGGCAGGGCTGGAAGTCACTCGGTGTCATCCTTAGGCCTCGAGCAGATCCCGCTGTCAGGCTCTCACCTAGCTGGCAGGGCTGGAAGTCACTCGATGGCGGTAGTTGTGGACCCCGAGCAGATCCTGCTGTCAGACTCTCACCTAGTTGGCAGGGCTGGAAGTCACTCGGTGTCATCCTTGGGCCTCGAGCAGATCCCACTGTCAGACTCTCACCTAGCTGGCATGGCTGGAAGTCACTCGATGGAGGTAGTTGTGGACCCAGAGCAGATCCCGCTGTCAGGCTCTCACCTAGCTGGCAGGTCTGGAAGTCACTCGGTGTCATCCTTGGGCCTCGAGCAGATCCCGCTGTCAGGCTCTCACCTAGCTGGCAGGGCTGGAAGTCACTCGATGGCGGTAGTTGTGGACCCCGAGCAGATCCCGCTGTCAGGCTCTCACCTAGCTGGCAGGGCTGGAAGTCACTCGGTGTCATCCTTGGGCCTCGAGCAGATCCCGCTGTCAGGCTCTCACCTAGCTGGCAGGGCTGGAAGTCACTCGATGGCGGTAGTTGTGGACCCCGAGCAGATCCCGTTGTCAGGCTCCCACCTAGCTGGCAGGGCTGGAAGTCACTCGGTGTCATCCTTGGGCCTCGAGCGGATCCCGCTGTCAGGCTCTCACCTAGATGGCAGGGCTGGAAGACACTCGATGGCGGTAGGGGTAGACCCCGAGTAGACTCGCTGTCAGGCTCTCATTAGCTGGCAGGGCTGTAGGCACAGCTGGGGGGAAAGGATTGGTTCTTGGAGATTTTTACACGACTCCGAGTGATGCTTGGCCCCGGGTAGACCCGCTGCCTGGCTCCTACTAGCTGGCAGGTTGATGAATTGTAAATATACGTATTTTTATGCACATTAATTTAGTCATTTTCATTTATTTTCGTCGTTTTTACTTATTTTTGTTCAATAAAATGCTCCTATTCCTGTAAATTTACTCCTAACTTGTTTTATTTTATTTTTCAGAAAAATTCCAAAATCTGCTAAAATTGGGCAGTACACGCCCGTGACACTTTGGTCACGCCCGTGACCGGGCCGTGACATTGCATCTCCAGTGAAATCTGCGAATTTTGAAGAGCAAAGCTTGACACGCCCGGCGTCACGCCCGTGTCACCTGACACGGGGCGTGACCCAAGCCCGTGTTCACTCCACTCGACGAATTCCTCTCGACGATCGTCGAGTGTCGACACCAACAGTCACGCCCAGAGTCACGCCCGTGACCTAGGGCGTGACACCTCTTTCCGCTCGACGATTTTCAACTCGACACTTTCCGCTCGACATTCGTCGAGTGTCGACACCTGCCGACACGCCCAGAATCACGCCTGTGACCTGGGGCGTGACCTTTCCAGCTAGCCCGACAAGACCTGCCCGAAGACTTTCGGCGCAACCCGCGCCCAGATCCACCTGCTTGACACGCCCCCCGTCACGCCCGTGACCTGGGGCGTGACCACTGCGAGACCGACACGTGTCCAGCCCGAAGTCCACTTTCCCGTCAAATCGCCGGCCGCCTTCGCAAATAGTACTGTCACGCCCCCTGTCACGCCCGTGACCAAGGGCGTGACCCATTTAAATTTTTTCTATAAATTCAGAGCTTCTGCTTAGGATTCCTGTTCCCTTTTTGAACAACTTTGCTTAGGGTAGGTGCTGCCGAATTGCCTTCTCATGCTATGTAAGGGATTTTCTTCCTCCTCTCTTAGTGTTTGTTTTTAGCTTTCTTGTAATCACTTTTTCATTAATAAAATGTGTTAGTTTTTTCTCTCTTTGCATAGCTTGGAATCCATTCATGCGCCCTACTCGAAGTGATTTTTAATGTTTGTTCTTATTTTGTTTTTCTTTTATGTCTTCTAAATCTTTTTAGCTTTTAACTTTTGTCTAATTTCTAGCCGTTATAATCGCAATTTTATTTTCATGCAAATACTTGTTTAGGTTTACTTTATTATTTTTACTTTGTTTTCATTCCTATAAGTTTATAAAACAATGTTTTAAAAGGTGATTTTTAATTTTCTTTTAACTTAGGCTCTTTAGGATTGTAAAACTTTTCGTTCTCTTTTAGTCTTATTTCCACTTTTTAGGCGTTTCTATAAAATTATAAGAATGAAAACATAATCGTTTTAAATTTTCAAGCATTTTTCATTTTTGTTTTTATTTCAAAAAACTTTTTCCTTATTTACTTTTTTCGTTCTCTTTTTATGCATTTCTACCGCATTCTAGCGGTAGAAATGTATTCGTTTTAATTTTTCGTGCACTTTGATTTTTCGTTTAAACTTTTGCCCCTTTTATTTTTATTTCAGCTTTTTATGCATTTCTCCCGCATTCTAGCGGTAGAAATGCAGTTGTTTTCATTTTTAGACAACTTAGTTTTTTTTACATTTTTCTGTACTTGTGCGCATTTATTTCCGCCTACTCGTTAAGAGTTAAATGGCACTCGCTTATTTTACTTTCTGTAGAGTGCGTGAGTTTGTAATTTTCTTTCTTTCCGCCTACTCACTTGAGTTAAATGGCTGGATTTTATTTCGGTAGAGTGTGTTTACTTTCTTGTAGAGTGTGTGTGTTTTCATTTATGTCGAGAGAGCGTGTGCGTGTGTTTTACTTTCGTGTAGACTGCGTGCGTGTGTTGAATTTATTTAGTCCTACTCGTTTGAGTAGGACCCGCTTTCTTTCTCCCGCCCACGCATTTGCGCCGGGACTCGCACTTTACAGCTTTCTTCAGTCCTACTCGTTTGGGTAGGACTTGCAATTTTCAGCTTTCCTTTACTGCTTTATTTTACTGCTTTCATTTCCTGCTTTCTTTATCGCTTTATTTACTGCTTTTCACCGCAAGCCGTCCCCATTCCGATGAGTGGCTAACCGTTCTTAGCCCTCGGCATCGAAGAGCATTGGGACAGATAAAATAGCTTAAAATAATTAAAGGTCTAATCTTTCTAATTAATTAAAAGTACTTAAGGTTTGCCCGGGGTTAACGACGCGTAGGACCACATATCGATGTGTGGGACCTATTTCCGTTTTCCATACGCTCGCCGAGAGGCCGTGCGTATGGACAGATCACCCCTTGGCAAAGAGAGTTCAGCACTAACCCTCGAGAGAGGAGGCGCGCCAACTCTACCGGATTGGGTTCCCCACCCAATAGCGGGGTTTTTGCGTAATGCGGGCGTTAAGAGGAATCCTTCGTCGGACGAGAGCCCGGTCGAACAGTCTTAGCGTTCAGGTGAGCGATAGCCCTATAGCTAGGTGAGCTCATTTTAGTGGAACCTCCACGGCCAAGTCTCCGCCGTAATTAATTAGAAATTTAGGAGCTCTTTTTATTTGAAGTCTATTTTAGTTCAATTGTTTTCTCGGTGCCATCGAGCTAAGCTTTTCATCGGCACCACCTTAATGCTTTCATTTTCTTTCTGCCATTCTGCTTTTTATTATATATAAAATATCCTGACAAGATAATTATCGGTAAAATAATAGTCCCCTCCAGGGAAGAGTAGAAATAATCGAACTGACCCCGAGAACAATACGACCTCGATATTCCACCCGGAATATCCTGTACTACTCACGATAGGTGCACTTGCCTCCTTTCGTTAAAACTCGATCTAACCCGTTTTATATCCAAATAAATAAATACGCGCGCCCCGTTTTCTAAATAAAATCATTCCGCCTTTTTCTCAAATAAAACCGTCGGGTCGCCGCGTGACCGTAAATAATTTTGGAGTTTTAACCATCAAGTTTTTGGCGCCGTTGCCGGGGAAATTGTCGTATCGTTATTTTGAACCCTGGAAATCTATTAATTTTACTTATATTTATAATTATAACAAAAATTAAAAATGGCCAACAAAAACATAATCATAATAATAATAATAAACTACTTTAAAAAATAATATATTCTTTTTATCATATTATTATTTATAAAATATTTTTTTAAAATGACGTCATTTTCTACTACCAAAACAAAAAAAAACAAAAAAAAAACTAACTTAAAAACTAAAAAAAAAAAACTCTAAAAACTTGAAAAAGTATAAAAAACTTAAAAAATCTAAAAACTCTACAAAAACCTAAAAATTCAAAAAACCAAAAACATAAAAAAATCTAAAAACTTCAAATATGAAAAAAAAAACAAACATAATAAAAAAGGAGAAAAACTTAACACTTAAAAAACTCAAAAAAACTAAAAACTAAAAACCAACTAAAAAAAAAAAATCTACTTAAAAACACAACACAAAAAAATATATACATATAATTTGCTATTAATAAATGTATCTATGTTTTATTTAACTTCTTTTATTTTAATTTGTTTTCTTTTATTTCATTTTGATTCGGCGCACTTCCATTCTTGTGCACGCTAGGGATGCGCATTTCCATCACACTCACGTATCTAAGGCCTTAGCTACCTTCGAGTCTCCCACGCACTCGCTCCCTACCGCCCGCACACTTTAGGCCGAGTTTATCCCTTTTTTTGTTTTTTCTGTTATCTTTTTGCTTTTTCTTCTAAATAATGCAGGGTTTCAATCTGCGCCTTCCCGGACTCGTCTAAGGGAAGCTCCTACCCTCCCTTTTTCTTTTTGTACTTATTATATTTTGTATCTTATCTGTTCCGCATACTTAGATTGCAACATTGGGGACAATGTTGGGTTTAAGTATGTGGGTGTTTTCCTATACTGCATTTTTTATTCTGTACTCATCAAAAATACAAAAAAATTTGCAAAACATAAAACCTAAAAAAATTTTCCCTTGTTTTTATTTTCTTAAAACTTCAAAAAAATTCTCTTTCCCCCCATCTTCTTATTTGTAAAAGCTTGCATTCTGCCTACCCGCGACGTTCGACTCATCGAACCAACCATTCAAATAAGAGTCTGTTCGCGGGGGTTGCATTCGAGTTTTTACTTTGTACTTTTTTTGTAAAAATCTCTCTTTCCCCCCTATCTTCTTTTAATAACACTTCTTTCTCTCCTCTTTCTTGTAAATAACTTATCAAAATACACTAAAAATCAAAAAAATTAGAAAAACCAAAAATTCATAAAAAGAAAATAACTCTAAAAATCTTAAAAAGATAATAATTAAAACACAAAAAATGATAAAAACTCTAAAAATTCCAAAAAAATGTTTTGTTAAATTATGTAACAAAATAATTCGAATATACCATTTCTTAACCCTTTTTGCTTTCCACAAATCTAGTTTCGAGTTAATTTATATGCGAATTTTAGTTATTCTTTGCTTACTATTCGTTTATTAATTAAAGTTTGATAGATTTAAGTGTCTGGGGTTAAGATTTAAAGAATCTTTTATGTCTTTTCCTTATAATAGGGAACTTGTTTTTCACCACCACTTCTAATTTTATAAATAGAAGCTCGTTTTTTATGTTAGAAAATAACATCCATGGATTTCAATTATTTCTACTCTTTGCTTTTAGAAACATTGGAACGTTCCTTTTAAAAAGGTTGCTCTCAAAACTTTTTTATTAAAATCTAGTTTTCTTTTTGAAAAAACTAAACCCACTTCCATTTTTTTTCATGTCTTACTTGACATGTTTACCCCTATCCCTTAAAAGATCTTATGTCAATGGGAATAAGATTTCATTCCGTAAACATAGGCACCCAATATTTAAAAAGATTATATATTATGTAGTAAGAGGATAAAATTCATTACTCCTACACATATACATTGGGTTATTTATTTATTTATGAAGAAAGAAAAAAAAAATTTTGTGTTAGGAAAATATGATTTCATTTTCCTAACAATCCAAAAACAAAAAAAATTGGAGGTTCGAGAAAAAATTGCCTCGCCTCAATATTCAAGCCTTCTTCATAAACCGCCAAACCACTTAGCCTATTTCAATGATTCTAGACTTAATTTAAAATTTTTTTGAGAGCATAATTTTTAAATTGCATTATTTCCTTTAACTTCTTTTAAGCTAAGGTTTTTTATATAAATCCAATCCATCTTTGTTAAACTAACAAAAATAAATTTTTGCTTTCTATTTTATTTTATCTAGAAGTCTTTTTGAAACTCTTCCTCTATTTATAACATTTCATAAATTAGGATTTAATTCTTTAACCCCGGATATTTATTTTGATCTTACTTTTAATTAATTCAAGCGGTAGCTAAACTTAGGATTTCTTTTATTCCTTATGAGTTCACCTCCAACTTTTGCTCTGGAATAGCAAAAGCTTAAGTATGGGGGTATTTGATGAATTGTAAATATACGTATTTTTATGCACATTAATTTAGTCATTTTCATTTATTTTCGTCATTTTTACTTATTTTTGTTCAATAAAATGCTCCTATTCCTGTAAATTTACTCCTAACTTGTTTTATTTTATTTTTCAGAAAAATTCCAAAATCTGCTAAAATTGGGCAGTACACGCCCGTGACACTTTGGTCACGCCCGTGACCGGGCCGTGACATTGCATCTCTAGTGAAATCTGCGAATTTTGAAGAGCAAAGCTTGACACGCCCGGCGTCACGCCCGTGTCACCTGACACGGGGCGTGACCCAAGCCCGTGTTCACTCCACTCGACGAATTCCTCTCGACGATCGTCGAGTGTCGACACCAACAGTCACGCCCAGAGTCACGCCCGTGACCTAGGGCGTGACACCTCTTTCGGCTCGACGATTTTCAACTCGACACTTTCCGCTCGACATTCGTCGAGTGTCGACACCTGCCGACACGCCCAGAGTCACGCCCGTGACCTGGGGCGTGACATTTCCAGCTATCCCGACAAGACCTGCCCGAAGACTTTCGGCGCAACCCGCTCCCAGATCCACCTGCTTGACACGCCCCCCGTCACGCCCGTGACCTGGGGCGTGACCACTGCGAGACCGACACGTGTCCAGCCCGAAGTCCACTTTCCCGTCAAAACGTCGGCCGCCTTCACAAATAGTACTGTCACGCCCCTTGTCACGCCCGTGACCAAGGGCGTGACCCATGTAAATTTTTTCTATAAATTCAGAGCTTCTGCTTAGGATTCCTGTTCCCTTTTTGAACCACTTTGCTTAGGGTAGGTGCTGCCGAATTGCCTTCTCATGCTATGTAAGGGATTTTCTTCCCCCTCTCTTAGTGTTTGTTTTTAGCTTTCTTGTAATCACTTTTTCATTAATAAAATGTGTTAGTTTTTTCTCTCTTTGCATAGCTTGGAATCCATTCATGCGCCCTACTCGAAGTGATTTTTAATGTTTGTTCTTATTTTGTTTTTCTTTTATGTCTTCTAAATCTTTTTAGCTTTTAACTTTTGTCTAATTTCTAGCCGTTATAATCGCAATTTTATTTTCATGCAAATACTTGTTTAGGTTTACTTTATTATTTTTACTTTGTTTTCATTCCTATAAGTTTATAAAACAATGTTTTAAAAGGTGATTTTTAATTTTCTTTTAACTTAGGCTCTTTAGGATTGTAAAACTTTTCGTTCTCTTTTAGTCTTATTTCCACTTTTTAGGCGTTTCTATAAAATTATAAGAATGAAAACATAATCGTTTTAAATTTTCAAGCATTTTTCATTTTTGTTTTTATTTCAAAAAACTTTTTTCTTATTTACTTTTTTCGTTCTCTTTTTATGCATTTCTATCACATTCTAGCGGTAGAAATGTATTCGTTTTAATTTTTCGTGCAATTGTTTTAGTTCAATTGTTTTCTCGGTGCCATCGAGCTAAGCTCTTCATCGGCACCACCTTAATGCTTTCATTTTCTTTCTGCCATTTTCTGCTTTTTATTATATATAAAATATCCCGACAAGATAATTATCGGTAAAATAATAGTCCCCTCCAGGGAAGAGTAGAAATAATCGAACCGACCCCGAGAACAATACGACCTCGATATTCCACCCGGAATATCCTGTACTACTCACGATAGGTGCACTTGCCTCCTTTCGTTAAAACTCGATCTAACCCGTTTTATATCCAAATAAATAAATACGCGCGCCCCGTTTTCTAAATAAAATCATTCCGCCTTTTTCTCAAATAAAACCGTCGGGTCGCCGCGTGACCGTAAATAATTTTGGAGTTTTAACCATCACAGGTCCGTAGGCTCGCCTCGGGGGTAAGGGACCCCGAGTGCTGCTCGGCCCCGGGTAGACTCGCTGTCAGGCTCTCACTAGCTGACAGGGCTGTAGGCACACCTGGGGAAAAGGATTAGCTCCGCGTGTGCAAGAGGATACAAAATATACGGCTTTGTTGTTTCGCGATATCACGAGAAATTGTATACTTGTTGTAAGTAATGGTATAAGAACAATTCAATAGCAGTGAGCCAAAGGGTATCAAGTGATTCAAAAGGTTCAGAAAGGTCATGGACAGATTGATCCTCCAAGCGCAGATTTCAGTTTCTCTCAAAATTATTTTTGGGTCGGCTCCCACTCGCCGGATACATTGGGTTGGATGATTCTTTCCGAGCTTGTGCCAAGCTCGAAAAGAGCGGGGATTGTGTACAACCCCGTAGCCGGGCGAGTGGGACCCTCCCCAAACATCAGCCTAGGGGCGTGTTATGGGCGACGAGTTGGTGCGACCCCGTTCGGATACGTGCGGGTCCTCGTGCGTGCGTGCGGAGGTTTTATGTGCGCGTGCTTAGAATTTATATATATATAATATTATATAATAGATATATTATTATATTATATAATATATATTACAGTGTATATAGAGGGGGAGCAGGTTCAGTAGAGGGGGATCGGGTTCAGCAGGGGGGGATCGGGTTCAGCAGGGGGGGATCGGGTTCAGCAGGGGGGGATCGGGTTCAGCAGGGGGGGATCGGGTTCAGCAGGGGGGGATCGGGTTCAGCAGGGGGGATTTTTGAGCAGGGGGCAGCAGGTATAGGGGAGGGAGAAAAAAATAAAGAAAAAGAGAAATGAGAGGGGGAAGAAAGGAGGAAGCAAGGCGGGTGGGGCTCGGGACAGCGGCAAGCAGAAAAAGAAAAAGGGATGCGGGGGAGAAATCGGAAAAAACCCTAGCCGCCACCGCCGATCGGGAGCCCAGCCACGGCCGCCCCTTCCTCATTCCCTCTCTCCCGTCGCCGGCAAGGCTAGGGCATGGCTGCCCCTTCCTCATTCCCTCTCTCCCGTCGCCGGCAAGGCTAGGGCACGGCCGCCCCTTCCTCATTCCCTCTCTCCCGTCGCCGGCAAGGCTAGGGCACGGCCACCCCTTCCTCACTCCCTCTCTCCCGTCGCCGGAAAGGCTAGGGCACGGCTGTCCCTTCCTCACTCTCTCTCCCGTCGCCGGCAAAGCAGCAGCCCGACCGCCCCTTTCCCCTTCTCTCCCGTCGCCAGCACAGCGGGAGTCGGCCGCCCCTTTCCCCTTCTCTCCCGTCGCCGGCAAAGCAGGAGTCGGCCGCCCCTTTCCCCCTCTCTCCCGTCGCCGGCAAAGCAGCAGACCGGGCGAGGCTCGGCCTGGAGCGAGGCTCGGCCTGGAGCGAGGCTCGGCCTGGAGCGAGGCTCGGCCTGGAGCGAGGCTCGGCCTTGAGAGAGGCCCGGCCTGGAGCGAGGCCCAGCCTGGAGCGAGGCTCGGCCTGGAGCGAGGCTCGGCCTAGAGTGGAGGTCGACCACCGACACGACCACACGCAGCAGGATCGACCCGGAGCTCCTCTCCTGCCCCCGCCGCCAAGCACGCGACAAGGGTAACGATGTTTCAACTTGGGCAGGTGAAGCCTTCAGTTTACATATTCGTATGGAAGCCCCTCTCCACCAACGGGTGGGGGGAAGGGAGCTTTCCGACGGGTTGACGTGTACGTCCCCGCAGTTAATTGCATTAGCACCCGGAAGCGTGAGTGAAAGTGCAACTAGATCTGATATACTCTAGAGGGGGGTGAATAGAGTATATGGTGCTTTAATAACTTTTACAAGTTTTTACAACAATTGTTGTAATATGTGTCAGCAGGGAAGCAAAAAATAAATCTAATCACAATACTAAGCTATGCAAGAACTAAGCACAGAAAAATCAAGGCCAGAAACAAAAAGAAAGAAAGCAGAACCAGATGACACAAGGGAATATAGTGGTTCCCCAAACTTGGGTACATCCACTCTTCTACCACCCTAGGTAGGAATCCACTGCAGGATGAGTTGATCAGGTGACCTGGGCACCAATGAGCTTTTGATAAGGTGCTCAAAAACCAAAGCAGATTTTTTGATCAGGTGTCTTGCCACCAATGAGCTTTTGACAAGGTGCTCAAAAACCAAGTTCAAACTTTTGAAGGGAGTTTGAAAAACCCTTTACAGAGTGGGGGGGGGGGTGAGAGAGTGATGACAGTCTTCTCTTTCTCAAACAACTGAGAAGACTATGTGGATTGATGTCAAAGCTCCCCCTGAATCCTTGAAATCTTCAGGAAGAAAAGCTTTGCTGAGGGTGATAGGCCTTCAAAGGTAGAACTCCAGCAATAGATGGTTTCAGCAATGGCTGAAATGTTGAGTGTCTGGAGTCTTGAAATGATGTTGGCCTTGAACACTTTGAAAACTAAAGGGATCTGAGGATTTTGAGAAAGCCTGATCTCCTTTGATGAGTGTTCTTCAGAATTCTTTTTGACAGAAGATTTTTGAGTATTTCTTGTAATCTGTATTGTGTGTTCTCTATCTTGTTCTTCTTAGAGATTCAAAAACATTCTGTCTTTTATTCTCTGTTCCAGAATAGAATATCATTCTCTGTCAAGGATAGCCGTTGGTCTGCATTGATTGCATCCTTAATTGCATAATCTCTTCTAGAGGAAAGTCCACAGAATTATTCCTTGAAAAATCCCTTGAAACTTGGTCCAGAATTGAATGTAAACGGCTAGCAAATCTCTGAATTAATTGCAGAATAACTCTTAACTGATTTGAATTTGAATTCTGGAAGTTATCTGAAATCGTCGAACTGAGCTCTCCTATCGTCGAGCTGAGCTCAGCGATCTGGAAAACTTAAGCAGCAAAATATCGTCGATCTAAGCTCAAAGATCGTCGAACTGAGCTCAGAGATAAAGATCCAAAGCAGAGTCAAAATCGTCGAACTGAGCTCACCGATCGTCGAATGGAGTTCGACGATATTATGAAGTTGAGCTCAGCGATCGTCGAATGGAGTTCGACGATCTGTCGAAGTTGAGCTAGACGATCGTCGATCGGAGTTCGACGAATCGTCGTGCTGAGCTCGACGATCAGACTTAGTCTCCAGAAAAACTTGGTCTTCAGGGCAGCTTCCAAACCTAGACTTCTAACCCTTAGACTCAATTCTAATTGACCTTTTAAGCTATACAGGAGGTCAAACAAAGGTTCCTAGAGACATAGTGATCCTGACCCAAATTAGTAATAGGGTGTTCCAACAATCTCCCCCTATTTGGGTTAGGATTACTATTTACAGACTTTGGAAAAATTTAAATAACATCATACAATCAGAAAAGCATAAAAACAACAGCTAGACATTGCAGAAACATCATATATATATATATATATATATATATATATATATATATATATATATATATATATATATATATATATATATATATATATATATATATATATATATATATAGCATCCAGATAGCAGTCAGAAAATCCAAAGATTGTCACCTTACAAAGTCACTTCTTCTCTTTGCCTTTAACCATTTTGATTTCTCTGTTAGGGTTCAGGGCTTCTTTGTTGGATCTGGTGTCATCTGCTGCACCCAAGTAGGTTTGCTTTATAGGCCTGGGAACCACAGCAGCAGGATGCAATTCCATATATCTGTCTGCATCAAAGAATTTACTGGAGGCATATCTTTCTAACTCTTTTTGTCTTTGCTCAGACATTGTAGAAATGTTGGAAGTATCTAGTCCTTGATCTCTGGCCTTCTTTATCTGATCTAATGCAGCCAATTCTATCAAACTGGCAGTCCAAGCAGCTGGGTTATTCTCAGGGTCCTCAAAGGGTACAGGTGGCTCATACCTGTTGGAAGGATTGTCTTGAGGAGGCCTGGCAGTCACAGTCTCTTTTAGCTTATAGAGGAAAGGACCAGTTGATGTATCAGAAGTACCATGTCCTCCCCTAGAATATGGGTGCTGCCTGGAATACCCTTTGGAATAAACTTGAATATCTCTTTGAGTACCCCTGTATCCTCCTCTCCTAGAATAAGAACCCCTAGATTGGCTTTCCCTTTGGTAGGATCTGGCATGGGGTTGATAGGGAGCCTGGCTTCTGGCTGGGGCTTGACTTGCAGAGCTTCCACCTGCACCTGCATCAGGAGGAGGTGGTGGAGGAGGATGAGGGTGCTGGAACTGGGAGGAGCCCTTCTCATACTTTCTCTTCTTCTTCATGGCTTTCAACTGGTTTTTGGAATACTGCATCCAATGTTCAGTAATTTGGCAGTTATGCAGAATATAATAAGGAATATCATTATTATCCTTGACTTTTGCAGGAGGAACCCTTTTCATTGCCTTGCTCCTTGCCTTCCTTTTCCTGGCAATAGTAGCAGATGAATCATCAGAGTCTGTTTTGTACTCATCAGATTCAGAACTCTGGTCATCATATAAAGCATCTATTCTTTTCATCAAGTCTTTCTTCAGCTGAACAGAGGCAGAAGAGGCAGAAGCTGAAACAGCAGCAGCAGTAGGGGCAGCAGCATATGGAGCAGCAGATGAAGAGGGTGCAACAGAAGCAAATACAGCAGCAGCAGATACTGGACTGGTGACAACAGCAGCAACTGTAACAGTCTCACTCACAGCAGTAACAACTGATTCACTCTCAACAGCAGATTCACTCATAGCCACAGAAGCTGGAGAGGTGATAGCAACAACAACTTCATTGATAACAGCAGTAACATCATCAAACTCTGCAGCAGGCTCAACATCAGTGGCCTCTGTCATCAGAAGATCCTTGGATGTTTGCTCATCAGAAGCAGTTGGGATTTCAGCAGCAGTAAGAATATCTTCAGCAGCAGCATCAACAATCCTTTCTTCAGTAGAGGCAGCAGCAGCAATATCTCCAGTAGCAGCAATCACTGAGTGTACAAAAGAAGAGATAATGCTGGGGTCACAGCCAGAGAAAGGCACCAGTGCCTTGGATAGGTCTTCTTAGGGCTGGACAGCATTACTCTCTGGCAAACAACTGAAGAAGGCAGTGTCAAAGGCAGAAAGCAAAGACTTTAGGTCTATTGCCAGAACTGGAGTAGGAGACACAGCAGCAGGAGCAGAAGTAGCAGAAATAGCAGCAGACACAGAAACATCAGCAGCAGCAGCAACAGCATGAAGGCTTGCTTCATAGGGCATCTCCCCCTGCCTAGATGCAGAGACATCTGGATCAAGGCACACTTCTGGAGGTGCTGCCTGAGGAAGGAGGGAGGAAAGCCTGGCAGAGAGGGCTGCCACTGACAAGTGTAGAGGAGCCAATGAGGTCTCCAAGAGTAGAGAGAGCCTGGGGGCAATTAGCTCATACAACCTGTCAGCTAGGGCTGAGAGGTCTACTTGCTCAACTGCTGGAGCAGAGGTAGATGGAATAGGTGTAGCTAAAGATGCTGGAAGTGGAGGGCTGGAGAGTGGTGGTATGGATGGCTCAGGTGTTGGGATGGTGGATATGGAGGACAAGGGGATGGAGATGGATGGAGTGAAAGTTGGTTGGTCAATGATGTGGTGGAGGAGATCTTGGAATGAAGTGGAGGAGGAGGGTAACTCAGGAGGAGATGAGGGGGAATCATCCATGAAGGAATCATCCAGGAGGGTGAAGGATGGAATGGATGGGGATGATGTGATAGCTGGTGGAGGGTATGAGAACAGTGGTTGGAAGTGGTCTGCTGGTGGAGGTAGAATGGGGTCTGGAGATGGAGTTGATGTTGGAGATGGGCTAGATATGGTGATGGTGGATGGAGCTGGAGTGGTGGATGGAAGAGGTAGGGTTGGAATTGGAAGAGGAGAAGAGGCAGTAACAGCAGCAGCCAGGTCTTCTGCAGGAGCAGAGACCTGTGGGAGAGTGACTCTTTGAGTCTTGGTGCCTGAAGGAGCACTAGAGGGGGGCCTGCTGGGCTTGCTTATTTGCCTGTCCCACTTGCCAAAGAGGGCACAGGTAAGTCTCTTGGAGGCATTAATGTGAACTCCAGAGGAGACCAGCAAGGCAGGGCACTTTGTCTGCAAAAAAACTCCAAGAATCCTGCCAAAGTTAACAAAGCTTTTGTTGATTTTCTTCTTGATTAGGTCAAAGAAGACCTCTCCCCAGTTCAAACTTTTCTTATCCACCAGAGCTCCCATGAGACAGAGCTGATGTCTGGATATAGTATCATGAGCTGAGTGCTTTGCCAGCAGCACTTTTCCTACTACATCTGCCAGGAATCTGTATTCAACAGATAGATTCCTCTTGAATAGCTTGCTAGGGTTTCCCTCTGGATGACCCATCCTGGTAAGCAGGTCAGAAAACTCCTCCCCAGATAACTCAGCAGATTCTTCTCCATTTCTCAGTCCAAAAACCTCTGTTAAAACTGTGGGGGTCAAGGGTACCTGGGTTCCAGCAATAGACCCAACTATTGTGTTGTTGTCTAGATTATGAGCAGTGTAAACCCATTCCTTTATCTCATCTGAAGCCAGCTTGATTATAGTGGTCATGAGGGCAGACAGATTCTGATCCTTGAATAAACTCAGAATGTCTTGGAAAATTTGATCAGTGGTGTTGAAAGTTTCTATATCAATGTCGAATCCAGCATCGAACTTCATTGCGGCTAGAACTGCAACTGACACAGCCATTGTACCTGCAAAAATTCAACAAACAAAACGACCAAGCGTAGAACTGTTTGGAGGGAAAGAAAATTCTGCAGAGAAATCGAAAGCGCAAGAGAGAACGACGGCGAAAAATGAGTTTTATATTAGGGTTCGACGCAGAATTGGAAAGATCGTTGAACTCAGTTCGACGATCGAGGCTTCTAAAGGAATCTGAAGAGACTCCAACATCGTCGATCTTCGTTCGACGATCTTGGAAGGCGTCGAGCTCCGTTCGACGATCGTTCAGGGAACAAAATCGTCGAGCGACGTTCGACGATCGTTGACCGGAAGAGATAGTTCATACTATCTGAGAGGCGCTGAACTCAGTTCGACGATTTTGGAAATCGTCGATCTCCGTTCGACGATCTTAGGGGAAATCATCGAGCGCAGTTCAGAGATCAGAAAAATTCTAGACACTAAGAAAAATCAGAATTTTTGCCTAGTCTTGGTCAATTTTTAGCTTTCAAAATCTTGGATGTTATTTAAGGCTTCCTCCATCTAACATTCCTAACTGATTTAGGAAGAAAGTGTGTTTCTTTTCATCCAAAGGCTTGGTGAAAATATCTCCCCTTTGTAAATCAGTTGGGATATATTGTAATTCAATTTTATTCTTTTCAACATTATCTCTTAAGAAATGATGCCTAATCTCTATGTGTTTTGTCCTACTATGGAGGACTGGATTTTGAGCTATGCAGATAGAACTTGTATTGTCACAAAAGATTTTAGACTTCTCTAAGTTGTAACCATAGTATAGGAGTTGATTTTGAATCCACAATATTTGTGAACAACAACTGCCTGCAGCCATATATTCAGCTTCAGCAGTTGAAGTTGACACAGATGTTTGTTTCTTACAAAACCAAGAGACAAGTCTGTCACCAAGGAACTGACAAGTTCCACTGGTGCTTTTCCTGTCAATTCTGCATCCAGCATAATCAGCATCTAAGAATCCAGTTAAATCAAATGCTGAATCTTTTGGATACCAGAGACCTAGATTTGGACAACTCTTAACATACCTGAGAATCCTCTTTACTAAAGTGAGGTGTGACTCTCTAGGGCTTACTTGGAACCTAGCACATATACATGTAGCAAACATTATATCTGGCCTACTAGCTGTAAGATACAATAAAGAGCCAATCATTGCTCTATATGTTGTCTGATCAACAGGTTTCCCATGTTCATCAGCATCCAGTACAGCATTGGTAGGCATGGGTGTTTTCATGCAAGATGCCTCAGACATACCAAATTTCTTAACCAATTCATTAGCATATTTGGTTTGAGAAATAAAGATGCCTTCAGCATGTTGTTTGACTTGCAATCCTAGGAAGAAGGATAGCTCACCCATGCTACTCATCTCAAATTTAGAATGCATTAGGTTAGAAAACCTTCTGCACAATTTTGAGTCAGTAGAACCAAAAATGATATCGTCTACATAAATTTGCACTAGTAGGGTATGAGACTTATGGGTTCTAATAAAAAGAGTTTGGTCTACTCTACCCCTTATAAAACCATTTTCCAAGAGAAAACATGCTAGGGTCTCATACCATGCTCTAGGAGCTTGCTTGAGACCATATAATGCTTTATTTAATCTAAAAACATAATCAGGATAAGTTGGAGAGATAAAACCTGGAGGTTGTCTGACATAAACTTCCTCTTTGATGTCTCCATTTAAGAAAGCACTTTTGACATCCATCTGATATACTTTGAAGCCTTTGTGAGCTGCATAAGCTAGAAATATTCTGATGGCTTCCAATCTTGCAACAGGTGCAAAGGTCTGGTCGTAGTCAATTCCTTCTTCTTGAGAATATCCCCGAGCAACTAGCCTTGCCTTGTTCCTTATAATTACTCCTTGATCATCCAGTTTGTTTCTGAATACCCATTTTGTTCCAACAATGGAATGATCCTTAGGCTTTGGCACTAGTTCCCATACTTTGTTCCTCTCAAATTGATGCAACTCCTCTTGCATTGCAATGATCCAGTGTGGATCTTGCTCTGCATCTTGAATGGACTGAGGTTCAATTTGAGATAGGAAGCAGGTGTGCAACAGGTTTTGGTTGACCTGATTTCTGGTTTGCACACCAGCTGAGATTTCTCCAATTATTTGGGAAATTGGATGGTCTCTTGATGTTACTAAATCAACGGGGGGTGTTGATTGTTCACCAACCTGTGTTGTTGTTTCCTCTTGTGGTACAACAACTGGCTCTTCAAGTTGAGCTTCAATGTGTTGAGCATTCCCTTCATCTTCACTGCTTTCATCCTCTTGAGCAACCTGTAACTTGTTCATATCTTCAACTAGAGAATGTTCCTGCAAAGGTTCTATGGTAGAAGAAATCTTCTCCTTGAAAGACATGTTAGTTTCATCAAATGAAATATGAACAGATTCCTCAATTTTCAAAGATGATTTATTATAGACCCTATAGGCCTTGCTGATCATGGAGTATCCCAGAAATACTCCTTCATCAGCTTTGGCTTGAAATTTTGCTAAATATTTCTTGTCATTATTGTGAATATAGCAAATACAACCAAAAATTCTAAAATAGTCAACTTTAGGTTTCTTCCCTTTGAGTAATTCATAGGGAGTCTTTCCCTTTAGTTTATGTATCAGACTTCTGTTCAGCACATAGTTGGAGGTGTTCACTGCCTCTGCCCAAAAGGATAGAGGTAGATGAGCATCTGACAACAATGCAGTGGCAGATTCAATAAGGGTTCTATTTTTCCTTTCAGCTACCCCATTTTGTTGAGGAGTTCTAGGAGATGAGAAAGTATGCCTGATCCCTTCACTCTGACAGAACTCTTGCATAAGAAGAGAATCAAACTCTGTCCCATGATCACTTCTGATCAGGGCAATGTGAGTATTGAACTCAATCTGTATACATTTGAGAAACTCTGTCAGACACTTAAAGTTATCAGACTTCTTCCTTAGAAAGAACACCCAAGTGAATCTAGAGAAGTCATCTACAATTACTAAAGTGTAGGATTTCCCTCCTAGGCTTTGTACTGTGATGGGTCCAAAAAGATCCATGTGTAACAGATACAATATCCTAGGTGAATCACTCTTATTAAGTGACTTAAAACTGTTTTTAGTTTGCTTGCCTAATTGACAGGCCTTGCAGAGTCCTTCCTTCTTGTAGGGGCCAGAAGGTAGTCCTCTAACAAGGTTGTCCTTGGATAGCCTAGCAATAGTTCTAAGGTTTAGGTGTCCTAATCTCTTATGCCATAAAACATTTGGTCTACAGACTGAATTAAACAAGCATATATCTATATCAGTTGAAAGAAAGTCTACTAGGTAGATGTTACCTTTCCTTTTACCTGTCAACACAGTTGTGTTGTCCTCTGACTTGATTTTGCATAAGGTTTTGCTGAAGGTCACCTGGTAGCCTTCATCACACAGCTGACTGATGCTGATTAGGTTGTGCTTCAGTCCTTCCACATATGCTACCTTCTTGAAGGTTACTGATCCAATCTGGACTGCACCATATCCTTTAGTCTGTCCAAAGTTGGAGTCACCAAAGATAACTTTGGGTCCAAGCTTAGCTCTGAAGGATGTGAGGTTGTCCTTGTTCCCTGTCATGTGCTTAGAGCACCCACTATCCAAGTACCATTGCTGGTTAGATGTTGGATAGGTCTTCACCTGCACATAAAACAATTCATTTGTTTTTGACCCAGTTTACCTTGGGCCTAGGTTGATAACCTCTAAATTCAGAAATGAAAGACATCCCTGGCTGACTCTTATATCCTTCAGGATGATATCTCCTTGGAGGTAAAATCCATTCAGTATAAGGGTTAAAGGTTTGGGATGAAGAACCCTTAGGATTCAATTTTGATTTGCCTTTGAAGAAGTTTCCAGAGCTCTGACCTCTGTTCGACGATCTTGGAGCTGCGTTCGACGATCTTGGGTCAGATCGTCGAGCTCCGTTCGACGGTCGACTATGGCTGAGGTCAGGTATATGAGATCGTCGACCTGCGTTCGACGACTTTTGCTGAGATCGTCGATCTGCGTTCGACGATTTTTCCTGAGATTGTCGAGCTGCGTTCGGCGATCGTCGATCTTCATTCGGCGATCGTCGATCTACGTTCGACGATTTCTGCTGGGACTTGGTTTTCTGAGGCAGATTAGAATTTTTCCTAGCAACCTCTACAACTCCCTTTCCCTTGTCAGAAATGAATTTGATGGGAGTTGTTAGGACTATAGGTTGGCTGGATGAAGCACCCAAGCTCAATGTACTGTTGAATCTAGAGTTCACTGTGCTTGTGATGTCCATCAGCTTGATGCTTCTCCCATTAAGGGATTCTTCAAGCTTCTTGGACTCAGAGAGCTCACTTTTCAGTGTAGCTATCTGTTCCCTACAGTTCTCCAACTCCTGAGAGAGTTTGAGGTTTTCTGACTTTAAACCATTGTGTTCAGATAATTGATTTCTGAGAGAGATAATCTCTTTCTCAGACTTTAGCAGGTCTAAACACAGTGCTTTAAATTCAGATTTAAAATCTTCTGAAGTAAAATCAGAAGAGCTAATTACCTGATCCTCTTCAGGTTGAGTCTCTGAGTCTGACTCTGACTCCTCTTCCTCTGAATTGTGCTGTGAGGCATTGATTGCCATCATGCAGAACTCCTTTTCTTCTGCATCATCCTCATCATCACTGGAGCTGGAAGAGGCTTCTGACTCCTCTTCAGTCTCACTCCAGGATTCAGCAACAAAACCTTTTCTTGTATGCTTATTTTTGCTTGAAGAAGGTTTTCCATTTCTTTTGGAGTCTTTCTCCTTTCTTCTTTCTTTTCTGTCCCTTCTGTCCTTGGTCTTGTTCTCTGGACAGTCAGGAACTATGTGCCCTGGTTTCCTGCAACCAAAGCAGATAATGTCTTTATTGTTGCTAATGGACTTGTCATACCTTGGCTTGTCCTGCTCCTTGTATGATCTTCTTCTGAAGTCCTTTCTGGCCATCTTGTAGAATCTTTTGGCCAACAAGCTGAGTAGTTCATCATTGTCTGTGCTCTTATCTTCAGGCAGATCCTCAGTTGCCTTAAAGGCTATGGTCTTCTCTTTCCTTGTGGCTGGTGAAGCAGCCTTCTGTTCTTCCTCTCTATTTTTGATGAGTAGCTCATAAGATTTGAGCTTACCCAACAAAGCTTCAGTGGTGATTTCATTCAGACTTCTGGCATCCTTAATTGGCCAGATTCTTGAATCCCAAGTGCTGGGGAAGCACATTAGGATCTTGTCATTAAGTTCTGTCAGAGAAATCTCTTTGTCCAATGTCCTTAGTTCACTGACAATTAGACTCAATCTGTTGTACATGTCTCCCACTGACTCAGTCTCTCCCTTCTTGAAATTCTCATATTGGGAGATGAGATGGGATCTTTTGTCCTTTCTATCATCAGCTGAGCCTGAGACTATTTCTGAGAGCTTGTCCCAAATTTCCTTGGCTGAATTACATTCAGCTACCTTTTGGAATATGTCATCTGACATTGTTTGGGCTAGAATGTTCATAGCCTTGACATCAGCTACTTTCCATTTTTTGATGTCAGCATCTGTTCCTGATGGAGGTGGAACAGCATTTGTACTTGTGCTCTCTGGGGGTCTTGGACACACTGTCAAAACAGAATTAAATATATCTTCGTCAATAGAATTCATGTAAAGTCTAATCCTTGCTTTCCAAAGTGCAAACTTTGACAGATTGCACACTGGAGGTCTGGTGCTAGCGTAATCTTTGTTTTGGGCCATGATTTGTGCACACAAAATCTAATAATAAAATACAAAAGAAAAACAGATCTAGTTTGGGATCTTGGGGTTCAGGTGTTAGCCTGTACAACCAATCAGATATGATATGTTTAACCAACCTGCCTCTGATACCAATTGAAAGTGCAACTAGATCTGATATACTCTAGAGGGGGGTGAATAGAGTATATGGTGCTTTAATAACTTTTACAAGTTTTTACAACAATTGTTGTAATATGTGTCAGCAGGGAAGCAAAAAATAAATCTAATCACAATACTAAGCTTTGCAAGAACTAAGCACAGAAAAATCAAGGCCAGAAACAAAAAGAAAGCAAGCAGAACCAGATGACACAAGGGAATATAGTGGTTCCCCAAATTTGGGTACATCCACTCTTCTACCACCCTAGGTAGGAATCCACTGCAGGATGAGTTGATCAGGTGTCCTGGGCACCAATGAGCTTTTGATAAGGTGCTCAAAACTAAAGCAGATTTTTTGATCAGGTGTCTTGCCACCAATGAGCTTTTGACAAGGTGCTCAAAAACCAAGTTCAAACTTTTGAAGGGAGTTTGAAAAACCCTTTACAGAGTGGGGGGTGAGAGAGTGATGGCAGTCTTCTCTTTCTCAAACAACTGAGAAGACTATGTGGATTGATGTCAAAGCTCCCCCTGAATCCTTGAAATCTTCAGGAAGAAAAGCTTTGCTGAGGGTGATAGGCCTTCAAAGGTAGAACTCCGGCAATAGATGGTTTCAGCAATGGCTGAAATGTTGAGTGTCTGGAGTCTTGAAATGATGTTGGCCTTGAACACTTTGAAAACTAAAGGGATCTGAGGATTTTGAGAAAGCCTGATCTCCTTTGATGAGTGTTCTTCAGAATTCTTTTTGACAGAAGATTTTTGAGTATTTCTTGTAATCTGTATTGTGTGTTCTCTATCTTGTTCTTCTTAGAGATTCAAAAACATTCTGTCTTTTATTCTCTGTTCCAGAATAGAATATCATTCTCTGTCAAGGATAGCCGTTGGTCTGCATTGATTGCATCCTTAATTACATAATCTCTTCTAGAGGAAAGTCCACAGAATTATTCCTTGAAAAATCCCTTGAAACTTGGTCCAGAATTGAATGTAAACGGCTAGCAAATCTCTGAATTAATTGCAGAATAACTCTTAACTGATTTGAATTTGAATTCTGGAAGTTATCTGAAATCGTCGAACTGAGCTCTCCTATCGTCGAGCTGAGCTCAGCGATCTGGAAAACTTAAGCAGCAAAATATCGTCGATCTGAGCTCAAAGATCGTCGAACTGAGCTCAGAGATAAAGATCCAAAGCAGAGTCAAAATCGTCGAACTGAGCTCACCGATCGTCGAATGGAGTTTGACGATATTATGAAGTTGAGCTCAGCGATCGTCGAATGGAGTTCGACGATCTGTCGAAGTTGAGCTTGACGATCGTCGATCGGAGTTCGACGAATCGTCGTGCTGAGCTCGACGATCAGACTTAGTCTCCAGAAAAACTTGGTCTTTAGGGCAGCTTCCAAACCTAGACTTCTAACCCTTAGACTCAATTCTAATTGACCTTTTAAGCTATACAGGAGGTCAAACAAAGGTTCCTAGAGACATAGTGATCCTGACCCAAATTAGTAATAGGGTGTTCCAACAATCTCCCCCTATTTGGGTTAGGATTACTATTTACAGACTTTGGAAAAATTTAAATAACATCATACAATCAGAAAAACTTAAAAACAACAGATAGACATTGCAGAAACATCACAGATATATATATATATATATATATAGCATCCAGATAGCAGTCAGAAAATCCAAAGATTGTCACCTTACAAAGTCACTTCTTCTCTTTGACTTTAACCATTTTGATTTCTCTGTTAGGGTTCAGGGCTTCTTTGTTGGATCTGGTGTCATCTGCTGCACCCAAGTAGATTTGCTTTGTAGGCCTGGGAACCACAGCAGCAGGATGCAATTCCATATATCTGTCTGCATCAAAGAATTTACTGGAGGCATATCTTTCTAACTCTTTTTGTCTTTGCTCAGACATTGTAGAAATGTTGGAAGTATCTAGTCCTTGATCTCTGGCCTTCTTTATCTGATCTAATGCAGCCAATTCTTTCAACCTGGCAGTCCAAGCAGCTGGGTTATTCTCAGGGTCCTCAAAGGGTACAGGTGGCTCATACCTGTTGGAAGGATTGTCTTGAGGAGGCCTGGCAGTCACAGTCTCTTTTAGATTATAGAGGAAAGGACCAGTTGATGTATCAGAAGTACCATGTCCTCCCCTAGAATATGGGTGCTGCCTGGAATACCCTTTGGAATAAACTTGAATATATCTTTGAGTACCCCTGTATCCTCCTCTCCTAGAATAAGAACCCCTAGATTGGCTTTCCCTTTGGTAGGATCTGGCATGGGGTTGATAGGGAGCCTGGCTTCTGGCTGGGGCTTGACTTGCAGAGCTTCCACCTGCACCTGCATCAGGAGGAGGTGGTGGAGGAGGATGAGGGTGCTGGAACTGGGAGGAGCCCGTCTCATACTTTCTCTTCTTCTTCATGGCTTTCAGCTGGTTTTTGGAATACTGCATCCAATGTTCAGTAATTTGGCAGTTATGCAGAATATAATAAGGAATATCATTATTATCCTTGACTTTTGCAGGAGGAACCCTTTTCATTGCCTTGCTCCTTGCCTTCCTTTTCCTGGCAATAGTAGCAGATGAATCATCAGAGTCTGTTTTGTACTCATCAGATTCAGAACTCTGGTCATCATATAAAGCGTCTATTCTTTTCATCAAGTCTTTCTTCAGCTGAACAGAGGCAGAAGAGGCAGAAGCTGAAACAGCAGCAGCAGTAGGGGTAGCAGCATATGAAGCAGCAGATGAAGAGGGTGCAACAGAAGCAAATACAGCAGCAGCAGCAGATACTGGACTGGTGACAATAGCAGCAACTGTAACAGTCTCACTCACAGCAGTAACAACTGATTCACTCTCAACAGCAGATTCACTCACAGCCACAGAAGCTGGAGAGGTGATAGCAGCAACAACTTCATTGATAACAGCAGTAACATCATCAAACTCTGCAGCAGGCTCAACATTAGTGGCCTCTATCATCAGAAGATCCTTGGATGTTTGCTCATCAGAAGCAGTTGGGATTTCAGCAGCAGTAAGAATATCTTCAGCAGCAGCATCAACAATCCTTTCTTCAGTAGAGGCAGCAGCAGCAATATCTCCAGTAGCAGCAATCACTGAGTGTACAAAAGAAGAGATAATGCTGGGGTCACAGCCAGAGAAAGGCACCAGTGCCTTGGATAGGTCTTCTGAGGGCTGGACAGCATTACTCTCTAGCAAACAACTGAAGAAGGCAGTGTCAAAGGCAGAAAGCAAAGACTTTAGGTCTATTGCCAGAACTGGAGTAGGAGACACAGCAGCAGGAGCAGAAGTAGCAGAAATAGCAGCAGACACAGAAACATCAGCAGCAGCAGCAACAACATGAAGGCTTGCTTCATAGGGCATCTCCCCCTACCTAGATGCAGAGATATCTAGATCAAGGCACACTGTTGGAGGTGCTGCCTGAGGAAGGAGGGAGGAAAGCCTGGCAGAGAGGGCTGCCACTGACAAGTGTAGAGGAGCCAATGAGGTCTCCAAGAGTAGAGAGAGCCTGGGGGCAATTAGCTCATACAACCTGTCAGCTAGGGCTGAGAGGTCTACTTGCTCAACTGCTGGAGCAGAGGTAGATGGAATAGGTGTAGCTGAAGATGCTGGAAGTGGAGGGATGGAGAGTGGTGGTATGGATGGCTCAGGTGTTGGGATGGTGGATATGGAGGACAAGGGGATGGAGATGGATGGAGTGAAAGTTGGTTGGTCAATGATGTGGTAGAGGAGATCTTGGAATGAAGTGGAGGAGGAGGGTAACTCAGGAGGAGATGAGGGGGAATCATCCATGAAGGAATCATCCAGGAGGGTGAAGGATGGAATGGATGGGGATGATGTGATAGCTGGTGGAGGGTATGAGAACAGTGGTTGGAAGTGGTCTGCTGGTGGAGGTAGAATGGGGTCTGGAGATGGAGTTGATGTTGGAGATGGGCTAGATATGGTGATGGTGGATGGAGCTGGAGTGGTGGATGGAAGAGGTAGGGTTGGAATTGGAGGAGGAGAAGAGGCAGCAACAGCAGCAGCCAGGTCTTCTGCAGGAGCAGAGACCTGTGGGAGAGTGACTCTTTGAGTCTTGGTGCCTGAAGGAGCACTAGAGGAGGGCCTGTTGGGCTTGCTTATTTGCCTGTCCCACTTGCCAAAGAGGGCACAGGTAAGTCTCTTGGAGGCATTAATGTGAACTCCAGAGGAGACCAGCAAGGAAGGGCACTTTGTCTGCAGAAAAACTCCAAGAATCCTGCCAAAGTTATCAAAGCTTTTGTTGATTTTCTTCTTGATTAGGTCAAAGAAGACCTCTCCCCAGTTCAAACTTTTCTTATCCACCAGAGCTCCCATGAGACAGAGCTGATGTCTGGATATAGTATCATGAGCTGAGTGCTTTGCCAGCCGCACTTTTCCTACTACATCTGCCAGGAATCTGTATTCAACAGATAGATTCCTCTTGAATAGCTTGCTAGGGTTTCCCTCTGGATGACCCATCCCGGCAAGCAGGTCAGAAAACTCCTCCCCAGATAACTCAGCAGATTCTTCTCCATTTCTCAGTCCAAAAACCTCTGTTAAAACAGTGGGGGTCAAGGGTACCTGGGTTCCAGCAATAGACCCAACTATTGTGTTGTTGTCTAGATTATGAGCAGTGTAAACCCATTCCTTTATCTCATCTGAAGCCAGCTTGATTATAGTGGTCATGAGGGCAGACAGATTCTGATCCTTGAATAAACTCAGAATGTCTTGGAAAATTTGATCAGTGGTGTTGAAAGATTCTATATCAATGTCGAATCCAGCATCGAACTTCATTGCGGCTAGAACTACAACTTACACAGCCATTGTACCTGCAAAAATTCAACAAACAAAACGACCAAGCGTAGAACTGTTTGGAGGGAAAGAAAATTCTGCAGAGAAATCGAAAGCGCAAGAGAGAATGACGGCGAAAAATGAGTTTTATATTAGGGTTCGACGCAGAATTGGAAAGATCGTTGAACTCAGTTCGACGATCGAGGCTTCTAAAGGAATCTGAAGAGACTCCAACATCGTCGATCTTCGTTCGACGATCTTGGAAGGCGTCGAGCTCCGTTCGACGATCGTTCAGGGAACAAAATCGTCGAGCGATGTTCGACGATTGTTGACCGGAAGAGATAGTTCATACTATCTGAGAGGCGCTGAACTCAGTTCGACGATTTTGGAAATCGTCGATCTCCGTTCGACGATCTTAGGGGAAATCGTCGAGCGTAGTTCAGAGATCAGAAAAATTCTAGACACTAAGAAAAATCAGAATTTTTGCCTAGTCTTGGTCAATTTTTAGCTTTCAAAATCTTGGATGTTATTTAAGGCTTCCTCCATCTAACATTTATAACTGATTTAGGAAGAAAGTGTGTTTCTTTTCATCCAAAGGCTTGATGAAAATATCTCCCCTTTGTAAATCAGTTGGGATATATTGTAATTCAATTTTATTCTTTTCAACATTATCTCTTAAGAAATGATGCCTAATCTCTATGTGTTTTGTCCTACTATGGAGGACTGGATTTTGAGCTATGCAGATAGCACTTGTATTGTCACAAAAGATTTTAGACTTCTCTAAGTTGTAACCATAGTATAGGAGTTGATTTTGAATCCACAATATTTGTGAACAACAACTGCCTGCAGCCATATATTCAGCTTCAGCAGTTGAAGTTGACACAGATGTTTGTTTCTTACAAAACCAAGAGACAAGTCTGTCACCAAGGAACTGACAAGTTCCACTGGTGCTTTTCCTGTCAATTCTGCATCCAGCATAATCAGCATCTGAGAATCCAGTTAAATCAAATGCTGAATCTTTTGGATACCAGAGACCTATATTTGGACAACTCTTAACATACCTGAGAATCCTCTTTACTAAAGTGAGGTGTGACTCTCTAGGGCTTACTTGGAACCTAGCACATATACATGTAGCAAACATTATATCTGGCCTACTAGCTGTAAGATACAATAAAGAGCCAATCATTGCTCTATATGTTGTCTGATCAACAATTTTCCCATGTTCATCAGCATCCAGTACAGCATTGGTAGGCATGGGTGTTTTCATGCAAGATGCCTCAGACATACCAAATTTCTTAACCAATTCATTAGCATATTTGGTTTGAGAAATAAAGATGCCTTCAGCATGTTGTTTGACTTGCAATCCTAGGAAGAAGGATAGCTCACCCATGCTACTCATCTCAAATTTAGAATGCATTAGGTTAGAAAACCTTCTGCACAATTTTGAGTCAGTAGAACCAAAAATGATATCGTCTACATAAATTTGCACTAGTAGGGTATGAGACTTATGGGTTCTAATAAAAAGAGTTTGGTCTACTCTACCCCTTATAAAACCATTTTCCAAGAGAAAACATGCTAGGGTCTCATACCATGCTCTAGGAGCTTGCTTGAGACCATATAATGCTTTATTTAATCTAAAAACATAATCAGGATAAGTTGGAGAGATAAAATCTGGAGGTTGTCTGACATAAACTTCCTCTTTGATGTCTCCATTTAAGAAAGCACTTTTGACATCCATCTAATATACTTTGAAGCCTTTGTGAGCTGCATAAGCTAGAAATATTCTGATGGCTTCCAATCTTGCAACAGGTGCAAAGGTCTGGTCGTAGTCAATTCCTTCTTCTTGAGAATATCCCTGAGCAACTAGCATTGCCTTGTTCCTTATAATTACTCCTTGATCATCCAGTTTGTTTCTGAATACCCATTTTGTTCCAACAATGGAATGATCCTTAGGCTTTGGCACTAGTTCCCATACTTTGTTCCTCTCAAATTGATGCAACTCCTCTTGCATTGCAATGATCCAGTGTGGATCTTGCTCTGCATCTTGAATGGACTGAGGTTCAATTTGAGATAGGAAGTAGGTGTGCAACAGGTTTTGGTTGACCTGATTTCTGGTTTGCACACCAGCTGAGATTTCTCCAATTATTTGGGAAATTGGATGGTCTCTTGATGTTACTAAATCAACAGGGGGTGTTGATTGTTCACCAACCTGTGTTGTTGTTTCCTCTTGTGGTACAAAAACTGGCTCTTCAAGTTGAGCTTCAATGTGTTGAGCATTCCCTTCATCTTCACTGCTTTCATCCTCTTGAGCAACCTGTAACTTGTTCATATCTTCAACTAGAGAATGTTCCTGCAAAGGTTCTATGGTAGAAGAAATCTTCTCCTTGAAAGACATGTTAGTTTCATCAAATGAAATATGAACAGATTCCTCAATTTTCAAAGATGATTTATTATAGACCCTATAGGCCTTGCTGATCATGGAGTATCCCAGAAACACTCCTTCATCAGCTTTGGCTTGAAATTTTGCTAAATATTTCTTGTCATTATTGTGAATATAGCAAATACAACCAAAAATTCTAAAATAGTCAACTTTAGGTTTCTTCCCTTTGAAGTAATTCATAGGGAGTCTTTCCCTTTAGTTTATGTATCAGACTTCTGTTCAGCACATAGTTGGAGGTGTTCACTGCCTCTGCCCAAAAGGATAGAGGTAGATGAGCATCTGACAACAATGTAGTGGCAGATTCAATAAGGGTTCTATTTTTCCTTTCAGCTACCCCATTTTGTTGAGGAGTTCTAGGAGCTGAGAAAGTATGCCTGATCCCTTCACTCTGACAGAACTCTTGCATAAGAAGAGAATCAAACTCTGTCCCATGATCACTTCTGATCAGGGCAATGTGAGTATTGAACTCAATTTGTATACATTTGAGAAACTCTGTCAGACACTTAAAGTTATCAGACTTCTTCCTTAGAAAGAACACCCAAGTGAATCTAGAGAAGTCATCTACAATTACTAAAGTGTAGGATTTCCCTCCTAGGCTTTGTACTGTGATGGGTCCAAAAAGATCCATGTGTAACAGAAACAATATCCTAGGTGAATCACTCTTATTAAGTGACTTAAAACTGTTTTTAGTTTGCTTGCCTAATTGACAGACCTTGCAGAGTCCTTCCTTCTTGTAGGGGCCAGAAGGTAGTCCTCTAACAAGGTTGTCCTTGGATAGCCTAGCAATAGTTCTAAGGTTTAGGTATCCTAATCTCTTATGCCATAAAACATTTGGTCTACAGACTGAATTAAACAAGCAGATATCTATATCAGTTGAAAGAAAGTCTACTAGGTAGATGTTACCTTTCCTTTTACCTGTCAACATAGTTGTGTTGTCCTCTGACTTGATTTTGCATAAGGTTTTGCTGAAGGTCACCTGGTAGCCTTCATCATACAGCTGACTGATGCTGATTAGGTTGTGCTTCAGTCCTTCCACATATGCTACCTTCTTGAAGGTTACTGATCCAATCTGGACTGCACCATATCCTTTAGTCTGTCTAAAGTTGGAGTCACTAAAGATAACTTTGGGTCCAAGCTTAGCTCTGAAGGATGTGAGGTTGTCCTTGTTCCCTGTCATGTGCTTAGAGCACCCACTATCCAAGTACCATTGCTGGTTAGATGTTGGATAGGTCTTCACCTGCACATAAAACAATTCATTTGTTTTTGACCCAGTTTACCTTGGGCCTAGGTTGATAACCTCTAAATTCAGAAATAAAAGACATCCCTGGCTGACTCTTATATCCTTCAGGATGATATCTCCTTGGAGGTAAAATCCATTCAGTATAAGGGTTAAAGGTTTGGGATGAAGAACCCTTAGGATTCAATTTTGATTTGCCTTTGAAGAAGTTTCCAGAGCTCTGACCTCTGTTCGACGATCTTGGAGCTGCGTTCGACGATCTTGGGTCAGATCGTCGAGCTCCATTCGACGGTCGACTATGGCTGAGGTCAGGTATATGAGATCGTCGACCTGCGTTCGACGAATTTTGCTGAGATCGTCGATCTGCGTTCGACGATTTTTCCTGAGATCGTCGAGCTGCGTTCGGCGATCGTCGATCTTCATTCGGCGATCGTCGATCTACGTTCGACGATTTTTGCTGGGACTTGGTTTTCTGAGGCAGATCAGAATTTTTCCTAGCAACCTCTACAACTCCCTTTCCCTTGTCAGAAATGAATTTGATGGGAGTTGTTAGGACTATAGGTTGGCTGGATGAAGCACCCAAGCCCAATGTACTGTTGAATCTAGAGTTCACTGTGCTTGTGATGTCCATCAGCTTGATGCTTCTCCCATTAAGGGATTTTTCAAACTTCTTGGACTCAGAGAGCTCACTTTTCAGTGTAGCTATCTGTTCCCTACAGTTCTCCAACTCCTGAGAGAGTTTGAGGTTTTCTGACTTTAAACCATTGTGTTCAGATAATTGATTTCTGAGAGAGATAATCTCTTTCTCAGACTTTAGCAGGTCTAAACACAGTGCTTTAAATTCAGATTTAAAATCTTCTGAAGTAAAATCAAAAGAGCTAATTACCTGATCTTCTTCAGGTTGAGTCTCTGAGTCTGACTCTGACTCCTCTTCCTCTGAATTGTGCTGTGAGACATTGATTGCCATCATACAGAACTCCTTTTCTTCTGCATCATCCTCATCATCACTGGAGCTGGAAGAGGCTTCTGACTCCTCTTCAGTCTCACTCCAGGATTCAGCAACAAAACCTTTTCTTGTATGCTTATTTTTGCTTGAAGAAGGTTTTCCATTTCTTTTGGAGTCTTTCTCCTTTCTTCTTTCTTTTCTGTCCCTTCTGTCCTTGGTCTTGTTCTCTGGACAGTCAGGAACTATGTGCCCTGGTTTCCTGCAACCAAAGCAGATAATGTCTTTATTGTTGCTAATGGACTTGTCATACCTTGGCTTGTCCTGCTCCTTGTATGATCTTCTTCTGAAGTCCTTTCTGGCCATCTTGTAGAATCTTTTGGCCAACAAGCTGAGTAGTTCATCATTGCCTGTGCTCTTATCTTCAGGCAGATCCTCAGTTGCCTTAAAGGCTATGGTCTTCTCTTTCCTTGTGGCTGGTGAAGCAGCCTTCTGTTCTTCCTCTTTATTTTTGATGAGTAGCTCATAAGATTTGAGCTTACCCAACAAAGCTTCAGTGGTGATTTCATTCAGACTTCTGGCATCCTTAATTGGCCAGATTCTTGAATCCCAAGTGCTGGGGAAGCACATTAGGATCTTGTCATTAAGTTCTGTCAGAGAATCTCTTTGTCCAATGTCCTTAGTTCACTGACAATTAGACTCAATATGTTGTACATGTCTCCCACTGACTCAGTCTCTCCCTTCTTGAAGTTCTCATATTGGGAGATGAGATGGGATCTTCTGTCCTTTCTCTCATCAGCTGAGCCTGAGACTATTTCTGAGAGCTTGTCCCAAATTTCCTTGGCTGAATTACATTCAGCTACCTTTTGGAATATGTCATCTGACATTGTCTGGGCTAGAATGTTCATAGCCTTGGCATCAGCTACTTTCCATTTTTGATGTCAGCATCTGTTCCTGATGGAGGTGGAACAGCATTTGTACTTGCGCTCTCTGGGGGTCTTGGACACACTGTCAAAACAGAATTAAATATATCTTCGTCAATAGAATTCATGTAAAGTCTAATCCTTGCTTTGCAAAGTGCAAACTTTGACAGATTGCACACTGGAGGTCTGGTGCTAGCGTAATCTTTGTTTTGGGCCATGATTTGTGCACACAAAATCTAATAATAAAATACAAAAGAAAAACAGATCTAGTTTGGGATCTTGGGGTTCAGGTGTTAGCCTGTACAACCAATCAGATATGGTATGTTTAACCAACCTGCCTCTGATACCAATTGAAAGTGCAACTAGATCTGATATACTCTAGAGGGGGGTGAATAGAGTATATGGTGCTTTAATAACTTTTACAAGTTTTTACAACAATTATTGTAATATGTGTCAGCAGGGAAGCAAAAAATAAATCTAATCACAATACTAAGCTATGCAAGAACTAAGCACAGAAAAATCAAGGCCAGAAACAAAAAGAAAGCAAGCAGAACCAGATGACACAAGGGAATATAGTGGTTCCCCAAACTTGGGTACATCCACTATTCTACCACCCTAGGTAGGAATCCACTGCAGGATGAGTTGATCAGGTGTCCTGGGCACCAATGAGCTTTTGATAAGGTGCTCAAAAACCAAAGCAGATTTTTTGATCAGGTGTCTTGCCACCAATGAGCTTTTGACAAGGTGCTCAAAAACCAAGTTCAAACTTTTGAAGGGAGTTTGAAAAACCCTTTACAGAGTGGGGGGTGAGAGAGTGATGGCAGTCTTCTCTTTCTCAAACAACTGAGAAGACTATGTGGATTGATATCAAAGCTCCCCCTGAATCCTTGAAATCTTCAGGAAGAAAAGCTTTGCTGAGGGTGATAGGCCTTCAAAGGTAGAACTCCAGCAATAGATGGTTTCAGCAATGGCTGAAATGTTGAGTGTCTGGAGTCTTGAAATGATGTTGGCCTTGAACACTTTGAAAACTAAAGGGATTTGAGGATTTTGAGAAAGCCTGATCTCCTTTGATGAGTGTTCTTCAGAATTCTTTTTGACAGAAGATTTTTGAGTATTTCTTGTAATCTGTATTGTGTGTTCTCTATCTTGTTCTTCTTAGAGATTCAAAAACATTCTGTCTTTTATTCTCTGTTCCAGAATAGAATATCATTCTCTGTCAAGGATAGCTATTGGTCTGCATTGATTGCATCCTTAATTACATAATCTCTTCTAGAGGAAAGTCCACAGAATTATTCCTTGAAAAATCCCTTGAAACTTGGTCCAGAATTGAATGTAAACGGCTAGCAAATCTCTGAATTAATTGCAGAATAACTCTTAACTGATTTGAATTTGAATTCTGGAAGTTATCTGAAATCGTCGAACTGAGCTCTCCTATCGTCGAGCTGAGCTCAGCGATCTGGAAAACTTAAGCAGCAAAATATCGTCGATCTGAGCTCAAAGATCGTCGAACTGAGCTCAGAGATAAAGATCCAAAGCAGAGTCAAAATCGTCGAACTGAGCTCACCAATCGTCGAATGGAGTTCGACGATATTATGAAGTTGAGCTCAGCGATCGTCGAATGGAGTTCGACGATCTGTCGAAGTTGAGCTAGACGATCGTCGATCGGAGTTCGACGAATCGTCGTGCTGAGCTCGACGATCAGACTTAGTCTCCAGAAAAACTTGGTCTTCAGGGCAGCTTCCAAACCTAGACTTCTAACCCTTAGACTCAATTCTAATTGACCTTTTAAGCTATACAGGAGGTCAAACAAAGGTTCCTAGAGACATAGTGATCCTGACCCAAATTAGTAATAGGGTGTTCCAACAGTGAGTACGGGTTTAGGCATGTTGTGTGAAGCCCATCCGGACGTGTGAGCCGGATTGGTGATGTTCTGGGGTTCCCGGAGAAGACTCCGAGGAAGTTGTTTATTTGGCCGCTTGCAGGGAATGCACTCCGTAGCCCCAAAAAAGGGGTGCGCAATATGTTTGACCCGCTTATATTAGCCGACCGATGACTAGTTGGCCGCCGCTCATCGAGACGTTGGCAGACAGGTGTTGCAGTACCAGGCGGGGAGTAGCGGGCTTAAGCTCAAGCTTGTGCCGGCCCTCGAAGGCCCTTTTTGTTTATATTGCCGGCCTGCGTGCTGAGTATGGAATTTATATTCCTGTAATATTCTTTCATATCTGTGATACTCTGTGAATGTGTAGTTTACTCCTGTCTTGGGCGAGCGGCGTGTTCGTGAACCGCTCCCCCGTGTGGGCCCCGAGGTGTAGATGTCGGGAAGCCCCTGATGGCCCGTTGTCATCCTTTCAGAATAGCGGAGTTCCGCCGTTAGCGGCCCAATCGGGGCTGCGTAGAGTAGGGCTGCTGGGCAGTTTTGAGCCAATAGTAAGACGGGTGGGGAACATTTCAATTAGACCTGAGGTGGCACCTCTAGTTTGGGAGTGGATCTCGAGATCCTCCTTGGATGTTCCAGTCGGCCAAGAGAGCCCTCCGAAGGTGCCTTAGCTCATCCCTTAGCTTGGGAGGGGAAGAGTTAGTTAGTCTTCCAGGTATGCGGCGGGTCCTCCATGCTGAGACCTTGGGTCTGTCCCTTGTGTTCCTAGTCTTGTACCTAGATCGTTCGCTTGAGGGTAGTAGGTGCGCGGTCACCCCTTCCCCAAGGGTCGAACTCCACAGGAGACCGAATTTCGGTTTCAACATATAGTTTATTGTGCTCACAGCCTCTGCCCAAAAGGATAGGGGCATGTAAGCATCTGCAAGTAATGTGCCTGCTGATTCAATTAGTGTTATATTTTCCTTTCAGCTACCCCATTTTGTTGAGAAGTTCTAGGAGCTGAGAAGCAATGTCTCATACCTTCCTTCTCACAGAACTCATGCATAAGAAGAGACTCAAACTCAGTACCATGATCACTTTTAATCAATGCAACTTGAGTAGAGTACTCAATCTATATGGTCTTGAGAAAATCTGTAAGAACCTTGAATGTATCTGACTTAGATCTTAGAAAGAACACCCAAGTGAATCTTGAGAAGTCATCTACAATAACTAGAGTATAAGATTTCCCTCCTAGGCTTTATACAGCAATAGGGCCAAAAAGGTCCATGTGTAGCAAGTACAAGATCCTAGTTAAATCGCTCTTATTAACTGATTTAAAGCTAGGTTTAGTTTGCTTGCCTAATTGACAAGCCCTGCATAGGCCTTCCTTCTTATAGGGACCAGAAGGCAATCCTCTAACAAGGTTGCCTTGAGATAACCTGGAAATGTTTTTCAGATTAACATGACCTAGTCTTTTATACCATAAATCATTCTGATTGCTAACAAGATTAAATAAACAAATATCTGATATTGCAGATTGAAAATTAACTACATATATGTTGCCTTGTCTATTTCCAATTAAAACAGTTTCGTTTTCTTTAGAAGAAATAATACAAGAGCTTGAGTTAAAAGATACCTAATAACCTTCATCACATAGTTGACTTATGGAGATGAGTTTATGTTTCAGTCCACTTACATATGCAACCTTTTTAAAAGTAACTGCTCCAATTTTAACTTCTTCAAAGCCTTCAGTCTAGCCACAATTTGAATCACCAAAGATCACCTTTGGTCCCAGCTTGGACTTGTAATTATTTAGGTTGTCCTTGCTGCCAGTCATATGCTTGGAGCATCCACTGTCCAGATACCATTATTGATTAAAAGTTGGACAGCTCCTTACCTGCAAAGTAAAAAATTAGTGGTTCTTGACCCAGATTACCTTGGGCCCTTTATTTTTCTGATATGAAAAACTGGATATAACAGAAAATTCAGGTTGAGATTTATATCCTAAGGGATGGTATCTCCTAGGTGGAATTTCTCAATTAGCAAATAGATTAACAAGTTTTCTAGGTTGATTAAAATTCCTGTTAAAGTTGTGATTTTTGTCAAGTCTGACTGGGTTCGACGAAATGCTGTAAGTTCGTCGATCGGAGTTCGACGAGATGGGATGAGATCGTCGATCTTTGCTCAGAGAATGAATACATTCATTTTCTGGGCCCCAAGTTCGTCGATCTCTGCTCGAAGAACAATACAGTATTCATCGATCACAGTAAGACGAATTATTATGGCAAATGTTGACGTTCATAGATCGTCGATCGGAGTTCGACAAACTAGCCACATTTCGTCGATCAGAGTTTGACGAAATCTGCTGAAGATTTTTTTATTTAGGTTTTTCTTGTTTCTATTCTTTTGATTTTTTGGATTTAAGTAAGCCTTTTATGGGTTGCTTATTGTATATAACTTCTTTTCCTTTTTCTGGAACAAATTTTATAGGGTTTGTCAGTATATTTTTCTTAAGTATGAGAGGTAAGCTTGATGAAGCACCTATGCCCAGCTTGTCATTTAGTCTAGCATTGACTGTACTTGTGATGTCCATCAGCTTAAGGCTTCTCCCATTGAGAGATTCCTCAAGTTGTTTGGCCTCACATAATTCTGTTTTAGAGAAATGATTTGTTTATTAGCTAAAACTAAGTCATCCTTGAGCTTAGTGTTTTCAGCAAATAAATTATCAAATTCAGTTTGCCTATCTCTTAGCATTTTGATTTCTTTTTCAGATTTGATTAGGTTATTACATAAGGCATGAAATTCATTTTTAAAATCAATAGAATTAAAATCAAAGGATGAGATTACCTGATCCTCTTTTATCTCTGATTCCTCTTCTAATTCCTCAGAATGAGTTTCTGCTTGGTCTTCAGCATCAGGCCCGCTGCATGAGGCATTGATTGCCATGAGGCAGACTTCTCTTACCTTGTCTTCTTCTTCATCTTCACTGGAGCTGGAAGATGAGGTCTCTTCATCAGAATCACTCCAAGTTTCAGCAATGAAGCATTTTTCTTTTCTTTTATATTTGCTGGAGGAGTGCTTGCTTGAGTGCCTGCTTGAGTTCTTTTTGTTCTCTTTCTCTTTTCTTCTATCTCTCTTCTGAGCTTTTGGGCATTCAGGAAGAATGTGCCCAGGCTTTCTGCAGCCAAAGCAGATAATCTCCATGGTAGGAGTTCAGTCATACTTAGGTTTGCAGATAATCTCTTGGATGGCCTTCTCCTGAAGTCTTTCTTGGCCAGTTTGTAGAACCTTTTGGCCAGCAAACTCATCAACTCTTCATTGGCAGGAAGGGTTTCTGATTCTTCTATTGCATTGAAAGCAATATTGTGCTCCTTCCTTGAAGAGGTTGAGGCCTTCAATTCAGCATCCTCTCTGGTCTTGATTAACTGTTCATAGGATTTTAGCTTTCCAAGGAGAGATTCAGTGGATATCTTATTCAAACTTCTGGCTTATGTGATTGGCCAGATCCTGGAATCCTAAGTGCTGGGGAAGTAGATTAGGATCTTATCATTAATCTCAGTTAAGGAGATATCTTTATCCAGGGTCTTTAGTTCATTGATGATAACACTAAGCTTGTTATACATCTCAACCACTGTTTCAGATTCCTCCTTCTTGAAGTTCTCATATTGAGATATTAGGAGGGATCTTCTGTCCTTTCTTTCATCTGCTGAGCCTGCCACCATCTGGTTTAGAGAGTCCTAGATTTCTTTGGCAGAAGTGCATTCATCCACCTTTTGAAATATGCCATCTGACATAGTTTGGGACAGTATATTCATAGCTTTTGCATCAACTATTTTGGCTTTCTTCTGAGCATCAGTCCACTCAGTTGGTGGAAATGCATGAGTGCTTGAAGTTGATGTAGATGAAGAAGCTGTTGGTTGAGGAGGACCTATCAAAATTGAATTGAAAATATCCTCATCAATAGAGTTCATGTAAAGCTTGATTCTTACCTTCCAGAGAGCAAATTTGTTTAAGTTTCAGACTGGAGGTCTGGTGCTAGCATAATCTTTATTCTGTGTCATTGTTGTAACAACAAAAAAAACTAAAGAAGGGAAAAAACAATCTAACAAGGATCTTGGTTCAAATGTGAATCTGTGAAACCAAAGAAAATAAGGCTTTGATACCAATTGAAGGATGGTATGAAAGATACCACCTGGGGGGTTAGACTGTTGGACTCTAGAGGGGGGGTGAATAGAGTATTTTAAAATCTTGTTAGATTTTTATTGCGGATTTAAAATAGTATTACGTATATATTTAATCAGATAGTGCAGAAATAAAACTAAACTATTCAGCAAGCAGCACACAGTAAAAAATAAGATAGCATCACAGACGACACAAGAATTTTATAGTGGTTCCCCTAAAACTTGGGTACATCCACTCTTCTACCACCCTGGTAGGAATCCACTCAGGTTTTTGATCAGGAGCCCTGCCACAAATCAGGTTTTTGCTCAGGTTCCTGTCACCACAAGATCTGATTCAGGTAGATCAGGAAACCCTTCAAGCTTTTGATCAGGTGCCCAAAAACCAAATCAAGTCTTTTGATCAGGAGACTTGCAACCAAGTGTTTAAAGTTTGAAGGGAGTTACAACCCTATGTATAGTGAGGTGAAAGAAATAAAACTATATGTTGTCTTCTCTTTTCTCAAAACAACTGAGAAGACTTGTGGATCCTTGATGCTGTCAAGGCTCCCCCTGAGATGAAGTTCTGTTCAGGAAGATTGAGAGCTTTGTAGGGTGAGTAGGTCTTCAAAAAATGTTCTCCAAAAACCTGTAGATAGATTGAAGTTGATTGTCTCTTGGAAGCTTGCTGAAAGAAGAACACTTGATGAAGATAGAGTAGAAATATTTCTCTTGAATAATTTCTTGTGTTCTGTGTATTATCAATTCTGTCTTGTTCTCTATGTGTTCTATTGTCGACTGAAAGAGAAAATCTCTTTTATATGTTCAGTCAAATTCTCCTTTGAATTTTGAATTCATTTGCATTAAATGCTGACTTCCTGGAGAATGAAATGCGGCTGGAGAGAATATTTGCATTAAAGAATTTTCCCAACTGTCCCATTAAAAACAGCAAGTAATATTCCTGATGAAGTCCGTAATCAATGCTGCCACTAACGGTTATATTCATAGAATGCAAGCATTAATTACTTAGGAATTAATGCTATAGAATAAGGACAAAATAAGGTAAATTTCCAAGTCTAGAACTGCACAGGAATCGTCGACCAGAGAATAGATTTCGTCAATCTGAGATCCAAGTTTGCCGACCAGAGAAATCATGTTCGTCGATCTGAGAATTCTTGTTCGTCGACCTGAGTTCAGAGAACTACTTTCTATGAAAAATCTGTTAATTCTGTGGTCCAAGTTCGTCGAGCTGATAACTTGTCTTCGTCGACCTAAGTTCAGTGAAAGTACTTTGAAAGAAAGTGTTGAAGTTGAACTTCCAAAATTCGTCGAACTGAGCTTGAATATCGTCGAGCTCAACTCAGAGAATTAACTCTGAGTTTGTCGAGCGGAGCACGACGTTCGTCGAGCTAAGTTCAACGAATGTCGAACTCACTTCTTGAACTTAATTTTCTTCTAAGTTTGAGTCTTCTGCAGTCTTCAGTTGGCTGGTCCATGCAAGGTTGAATCTAAGGACTTAGCCTAAACTCTAGGACACAATGACATGACCCTGGCTATACATGGTGGGTCAAACATCCTAGTTAGTGAACCTAGCCCAAATCAAACTAGGGATCCAACAAGACGCATAGTGATAAGACGTCGTTTGTGATGTTGTATGTCCCCCCCTCATTTTGCGTGAGTACGCGTATGCGGAGCTGGACAAGGTTGGCTCTGTTGTGATGCTAGATGGTTTCCTTGGGGCATGGTAACGTTAATCAAAACTAGACAAGGTTAGCTCCGTTGTGACGGTAGATGGTTTCCTTAGGGCACGGGAACGTTACGGTACGAACGGTGGATTTGGGTGGGAGAGGCATGGGATTGTAATGTGCTAAGGCATGATTTATCTCTACAGTCAGCTGGCTAGCCCGTGATGTTGCAAAGTTATGTGTGGAGAGTGTCCTGGCGTGACAAGTCCCCCTTCTATGGAACTGACATGAATGTCGAGCTTTGGGCAAGCCCGGACGATTCCAGCTGGGTCCCGCTGGGTCTCCTTCGGTGGACTTGATCCCGTTATTGGAGTCGGGCCTGGGTCGTTGCGAACAGGCGGGTTCTAGCAAGGTTACTTATCGGTTTGTTTGTGTGGCGGCTTATATGCCGTTTGGGGGATGTGCGAATAGGAAAAAAACTGACCGAAAATTTCGAGTAATGTAAACTTTATTATCCAAAAAAAGTATCAATTATAATGGTATAACCTCCCTTTTATAGAATGGAGGAGATGAGAGAGATTACAATTAAGCAATGTGGGAATACAAATTTACAAGTATATGTGGCTTTACAAATAGATAAACCAGACAGGTCGTGCGGTTAGTCAAGCCGGCTAACTTCCCGACAACCAACAATAGGAGAGAACAAGCGCCATAGAGAGCAAGCCTCCACAGGAGACCGCTAGATTGCCCGGTCTCCAAGTCATCTGAAACAAATAGCCAGACCGCTGGGATACCAAACAACAACAGCCCGATAGACAGACCGGCTAGGATAAACCGCCAGATCGCCCGGTCTCCGAACAGCAACAGACCGCCCGACCTCTATACTGCAACACTCCCCCTCAAGTTGGAGCATATATATCAATTATGCCCAGCTTGTCGCAAATGTGGAAAAAGGAAGCGGAAACCGGCTTGGTGAAGATGTCCGCCAACTCGTTGTTTGAAGTGACGAACATAGTACAAATCTGTTTCTTCAAGATATCCTCCCTAATAAAATGACAGTCTACTTCTATGTGCTTCATTCTATCATGAAAGACCGGATTTTTGGAGATGTATATCGCGGCCTTATTGTCACAAAACATAGGAAGAGGATAGTTGTAGACCTCTCCTAAATCAAGTATGAGAGCCCGTAACCATTTCAACTCACATATGGTCGATGCCATATTGCGATATTCCGCCTCTGCACTAGACCTGGAGACCACAGACTATTTCTTTCTCTTCCAACTCACAAGATTGCCTCCAACAAATGTGCAGAAACCTGATGTCGACTTGTGGTCCCCTTTGTCATCAGCATAGATCGAATCAGAGTACGCTTCAACCCTTAGGTGACCATTCTTCTGAAAAAGGAGTCCTTTCCCTGTTGCTGCTTTAATATACTCCAATATCTTTAGGGCAGATTGGATATGACACTCCCTAGGAGCTTGCATGAACTGGCTCACCTTGCCAATAACATAAGAGATGTTGGGTCTAGTTACCATGAGATAAATGAGTTTGCCCACCAGACGCTGGTACCACTTAAGATCGAATAGAAGAGGCGAGTCATCTGTCCAATTTTTGTCTTCTCCAGCAGCCATGGGAGAACGTGCAGATTTACAACCAGTTAGTCCTACCTCCTTAGAAGATCAAGAGCTTACTTCATTTGAGAAAGGACCATAAAGTTGGGCTTCCTAGAGATTTCAATCCCTAGAAAGTATTTCGGGGAGCCCATATCCTTTGTGACCAGGTGCTGATGGAGGTGTTTCTTTGTCAATGTTACCCCATCCCGATCATCGCCAGGAAGAAGAATGTCATCAACATAAACCACAGGAACTACCAGACCAGAGGCGGTTTTCTGAACAAACAAGGAGTGATTGACTGAGCTTCTTGTAAAACTAATGGTCGCAACAATGCCGCTAAACTTGTCAAACCAGGCACGAGGACTCTACTTGAGGCCATAGATAGCTTTCTTTAGCCGGCATACTCGTGTCTCCCCCTGAGTAACATATCCAGGAGGTTGATCCATGTAAACATCTTCCTGCAAATCACCGTTTAGGAAAGCATTCTTAACATCCAGCTGCGAAATGGGCCAATCCCTATTGACAGCGACAGAGAGACGGACCTGAATGGTGCTGAGACGAGCAACGATAGAGAAGGTGTCAAAGTAATCAACACCATAGGTCTGAGTGAATCCTTTAGCTACCAGGCTGGCCTTGTAGCGATCCACGCTGCCATCGGGATGAAATTTGACAACAAAGACCCAACGACAGCCAATGACATCCGTGCCCAAAGGTGGGGGAACCAGGGTCCAGGTGCCCCGTTCAGTAAGGGTAGCAATTTCCTCATCCATGACAGCCTTCCAATGAGGAATAGTGAGAGCCACCTGGTAGTTGCGGGGAATGGCAGTCGCTGAGATAGCCAATGCGAACGTCCTGCGAGAAGGAGTGAGATGATCATATGAAACAACAGCAGCCAGCGGGTGCTGGGTACACGTCCTCACCCCTTTGCGAAGAGCAATGGGAAGATCCAGGTCTACATGTTCCTCAGTAACTGGAGTATCTGTAGCGCAGAGAGCTGGCCCGGGAGAGGAGAGAGACGGCCGCGAAGAGGAGGGAGAGGGCGGTGGTGATGAGGAAGAGAGGAAGGAGGAGACGGTGGAGATGAAGGTGGTAAAATCGCAACGAGAGTACACGAGGTGGACGGGACGGTGGGAGGAGGTGGAGGTGGGTCGGAGGAGAAATAGGACACATTCTCGAAAAAGGTCACATCTATGGAGACGTATTGTTTCCGAATAACAGGATCAAAACAGTAGCCTTTTTGGGTAGTTGAGTAACCTAAAATGATATATTTGGTGGCATGTGAATCAAGTTAGTCATGTATTGCGGAAGGATTGTGCACAAAGGTCGTGCACCCAAAGATACGCAGAGGAAGAGGAAACACATCCTTGCCAGGATAGAGAAGAGAGAAGGGAGTTTGTCCGTGGAGAACCGTTGACGGAATGCGATTAATGAGGTAACAGGAGAGGAGGATAGCGTAACCCCAATGGAGCGAGGAACATGCATCTGTGTCATCAGAGTGCGGGCGACATCAAGAAGGTGATGGTTTTTGCATTCTGCCACCCCATTTTGTTGTGAGGTATAGACACAGGTAGTTTGATGAAGAATGCCATTTTACACATAAAAAGAAGTGAAAGCATGACTAAGATATTTCTTAGCGTTGTCAGAACGAAAACATTTAATAGACATATCAAACTAAGTTTTAACCGTATGATAAAAAGATGTCCATACAGAAAAAAGTTCTGAGCGATCCTTTAAAAGATACACCCATGTACATCTACAGAAATCATCAATAAACGCTACAAAATATGAACTACCCCGACCAACGGTAAGGGTAGGAGCAGGACCCCAGATGTCGGAGTGAACTAGTTCAAACGGCCGGGAAGATACATGACCTTGCTTTGGTGGGAAGGAGGGGCGGCGATGCTTGCCAAGTTGACATGCTTCACAGTTGAGAGGTGGGCCTTGCGGAGGAAGATGTGGTAGAAGCTGACGAAGAAGACGGGGAGGAGCATGACCAAGACGAAGGTGCCACTGGAGAAGATCAGTAGAAGATGTGGAGAAGGTAGAGAGTGCAGAAACGTTGTCGAGGAAGTAGAGGCCGCCACTCTCAGTCCCAGTAGCAATCGTCCGCTTGGTGCCCGGATCCTGAAAAGAACAATTAGTGGAAGTAACAGATAATAAGTTGCAAGGGAACTTGGGCACATAGAGGGTGTTTGTCAAGCGAAGAGATAGAGTAACTTGAACAACCCCCGTTCCATTGATCGGTGAGGGAGAGCCATCCGCAACAAGGACCGGGGGTAACCAGTCATGCTGTTGTAGGAGAGAAAAATAGTGCGGATTGCCGGTCATATAATTGGTAGCACTAGAGTCGATCAACCATTTACCTTGAGTAGCGACGTGGGCACTACCTGAAGACGTGACCACAGAGGCGGACGACTTCGAAGAGGAAGTGGAGGCATCACCAGATGGTCGAAGATGAGGATGCTTCTTCCAACAGCAATCAACCATGTGGTCGGTGCGGCCACAGTGAGAGCAAAGAAAGCAGGAAGCACCACGGTCGTTGGAGGGGAGGTGGCGGCCACCAGAGCCACTGCGATGAGTATGGTGAGTGGAGTTGTCCGATGGAAGAGGGGAGGATAAGAGCAGACGTTGGAGCAAAGAAGTAACAGCGACTCCGCCTCACCAAGGATTTGTTGACAGATCATGTCATATGACTCTGGAAGGCATAGAAGATAACACACAACTAAAAGCTCCTGGAAGTGTTTGTGTTGCTCAGCAAGATCAGCAGAGAAGGGGCGATTTTGTAGAATTTCGGCTCTGAGAGCCTGAACTTGCTGTTAAGTAGCCGCTGGAGACATGGAGGGACGGGCAAAGAGGTCCGCATATAAAGTATAGATGCGAGACGTCTGAGCCCCCTTTGAGTAGAGAGCGGCAAGATGTAGCCAAGCGGCCTTGACAATTTCATCATGATGGATGACAGGGAGGCATTCATCAGAGAGGCTGTTAGCCAGCCATGTGTGAACAAGAACATCGCTAGCATCCCAGTCATGAAAGAGAGGGGAATCATGCGGAGGAGTGTCATCGGTGAGATGATGAAGTTTGCATTGAGAGAGGAGGAGGAAGGTGAAGGAGACACTCCAATCCGGATAGTTGGGACCAATAAGCTTGGAAGCAGTGCCAAGATTTCTAGAATGAGTGGAAGGTGTAGGAGGATGGGCGACAATGGGAGTAGTGGTGGTGGAGATATTGGAGTTGGTCGTAGAAGAAAGCAGCGAGAGAAACAGGCTGCGGCTAGAAGGTGAAGTCGCTAGAAGGAGAGCGGTTAACAAGGTAGCGACGACTTAAGGACAGGTCACGACGACAAAGAAGAGGAGAGCGGCTAGAACAGGTCGCGTTAACTTAAGGACAGGTCGCGGTGATAAAGAAGAGGAGAGCGGCTAGAATAGATCACGGTGACTTAAGGACAAGTCGTGATGATAAAGAAGATGAGGCAAGAGACCGCAAAGAGAAAGGGCAGTAACAGGGAGAATCAAGCTGCGCGAACAGGGCAACGGTCAGAAGAGAAAACAAGTCGCGAAGATAGGTTGAGGAAAGAAGAAACAAGCCGCGAAGACAGAGAGCGCTCACACAATCAGGAGGAAAGGACCGAGTCCTCTGATACCATGTGTGAACAGGAAAAAAACAGACCGAAAATTTGGAGTAATGTAAACTTTATTATCCAAAAAAGATATCAATTACAATGGTATAGCCTCCCTTTTATAGAATGGAGGAGATGAGAGAGATTACAATTAAGCAATGTGGGACTAAAAATTTACAAGTATATGCGGCTTTACAAATAGACAAACCGAACAGGTCATGCGGTTAGACAAGCCGGCTAACCGCCCGACAACCAATAGTAGGAGAGAACAAGCACCACAGAGAGCAAGCCGCCACAGGAGACCGCTAGACCGCCTGGTCTCCAAGTCGTCTGAGACAAACCGCCAGACTACTGGGATACCAAACAGCAACAGCCCGGCAGACAGACTGGCTAGGATAAACCGCCAGACCGCCCGGTCTCCGAACAGCAACAGACCGCCCAGCCTCCATACTGCAACAGGGGAATTTAGAGCACCCTTGTGTTTGAGGTTTGTATGCCGTTTGGGGGAATTTTGAGTACCCTTGTGTTTGCGGCTTGAATGCCGATGGAGAAATTGGAAGTACCCGATGTGATGATGTGTTACAAGCATACGCTTTAGGGTGCCTTGGGTGAAACCCGAGATTGCATTCATGCTGCATTGTAGGCCCCTTTTATTATATGCTCAACATAGAAACGTGTTTGATGTATGAGACATCCAAACCTGTTTTATAGCTTTACATGTTATTGTACTTTGCATAGGAAGTGCTGACTTGCAGGGTGATGGAGTGCCCCTGGGTCCGCTAGGGACGACCAGGAGGAGATGTATTGGTTACACAGTTGAAGTCAACCTTTGCTGACCCATATTACAACCAAATTTTTATAGGACAAGGATCGCAAGCGGGAGCAAGCTCGCCGGCCAAAAAGGCCTAAGCTTCATGAAGTGTTACGAGCTGTGATATAGCTCTGTTTTGTGGAATGTGATGCTTTATGTTCTATGATTTTGGCTTGCATGCCGAGGTATCCTAGGAGTGCTTATGCACGTTGCTATTGTTTAATGTTGTTTCAATCTTCTGGACAATTGGATATTGTACGGCCTTAAGGCCATTTGGGATACTCCTGTAATGATGGATAACTTTTAGCTTTGTTTGTTTGTTTCCGCTATTTTCTTCTGAGTTTTGAGTTGGGTAGACTTATATCATCTTTTAATGCTAAAGCTGTGGCATCTATATGTTGTTGGGCCCCGACCGAACCCATATTATACAGTCATTACAGAGGAGGTGTTACAGAAGATGAGGCTGAACCCCTTGAATTGCGTTTTCGGGGCTAGCAGGGGGAAGTTCTTGGGCCATCTCCTCACCCCCGCAGGGGTGGAACCAAATCTGGACAAGGTCAAGGAGATCGTGGAGTTGGGGTTGCCTCAGAATGCAAAGGAGGTGCAACGACTGACGGGAAAGCTGGCAGGGCTAAGTAAGTTCCTCTCCCGGGATGGGGAGAAATTCTCCCCTTCTTCAAAGCGTTGAGGGGGAGGGGAAGAAGTTTGAGTAGACTGGAGAATGCGAGGAGGCATTCCAGGCCTTGAAGAGGCTATTAACTCAGGTCCCCTTGCTCCATGGCCCAAAGGGGGGGCTATCTTTGTATCTCGTATTAGGAGCTGAGGCCTTGAGCTCCATCCTAGTTTGGGAAGAGGGCAAGAGATAGCTACCAATATACTATATAAGTCGGGTCCCGAGGAAGGCAGAGCTCCGTTATCACATCTTGGAAAAGTTGGCCTTCGCTCTTGTCATCTCGGCTAGGAGGTTCCGACCCTATTTCCAGGCAGACTTCATCCGAGTGGTGACTGACCATCCCCTCTGCAACATCTTCGAGGGGGTGGAGCATTCAGGCAGGTTGGCTAAGTGGTTGGTGGAGCTGAGTGAGTTCGATATCTCTGTGTGGGTAGCTTCCTTGATGGTCAGCTTGTCCATCATCTATTTTGTACCTGCAATACTAGAAGAGGAGGAGCTTGGCAGCTCACAGTTAACCATGTTGGATTCATCAAAAACAACATGCATTGACTCCTTTACAACTTGGGTAGTTAAGTTGTAGATTCTATATGTCTTACTATAAGTACTATGCCCAACAAAGATTCCTTCATGGGATTTGGTAGCAAACCTAGTTAAATGGACTTTTCCATTGTTGAACACATAATACTTGCAACCAAAGATCCTGAAATAGCTCAGGTTTGGATTTTTGCCCTTCAAGATCTCATAGGGAGTCTTCTTGTGGCTCTTGGTAATAGAAGCCCTATTAAGGACATATCATACAATGTTAACTGCCTCAGCCCAGAAGTATTCTGGGAGGAATGAGTCACTTAATAAGGTTCTACCAGCCTCTATGAGAGTCCTATTTTTCCTATCAGCAATTCCATTTTGCTGTGGTGTTCTAGGAGAGAAAAATTCTTGATGAATCTCTTGCTCTTCACAGAACCTTGTCATGCACTCAGACTGAAACTCAGTCCCATGGTCACTTCTGATTTTGACCATAGTGCTGTTGAATTCATTCTGAATTTGCTTGGTAAATGTCTGAAAGACATCAGGGGTTTCAGATTTCTTCCTTAGGAAGGACACCCAGGCAAATTTGGAAAAGTCATCAACAACCACAAGGGTGTAGACTTTCCTACCTACACTTTGAACTAACATGGGACCAAACAGATCCATAAGCAAGAGGTATAAGGACCTTACTAAATCTTTGGAGTCAATGCTTTTGAAGGGGTCTTAGTTTGTTTACCCTTTTGGCATGTAGAGCAGATACCATCCTTAATGCATATAGACTTAGGCCCATTCTTAACCAGTTCTTTGTTGGATAGCTTGCCTATGGTCCTATAATTTAGATGGGCTAGCCTCTTATACCACTGGACATAGGAAGAGGCTTTCTCATCTGCAACTAGGCATACAGGTGAGTCTTTGTTAGAGCATAAAAAATCTAAACAATGCACATTTCCACTCTTATTGCCTGTTAAGATGACCTTTTGGTCACTTAACCTCCTAATTTGGCATTCATCCTTGTGGAATACTATGTCATAACCAAGATCACTGAGTTGGCTAATGCTTATTAGGTTGTATTACAACCCTTCTACATAGGCTACTCTAGTGATAGTGACTATGCCATTAGAGATCTTACCATAACCTCTAGTCACTCCTTTTTCTAACCCACCAAAGATGACCTTTGGTCCATTCTTTACAGGAACATAATCCTTCAACATGCTCCTTGTTCCAGTCATGTGCCTGGAACATCCACTGTCCAAGTACCATATAGGGGTATGAGCACTTGGACTATCCTGCATAACACAAATCAGTTAACCTTAGGACCCCAATTTTTATTGGGTCCTTGGTGCTTCGTAGGGTGAAAATAATTATGCCTGCCTACAGCTTTTCTGACAGACAAGATGACATATGCTCTCTGCACACTATGACTGTGCCAGAAATCAACAGTAAAGTGGCCTACCTTGCCACAACACTAACACTCATGGATGTTGTACCTTCTTTTTGGAGCAGGTCTAGTGGTTGTGTTAAAAGCAACTGTGGGTCTAGAAGGAGTAGCATCAGTCCTGTTCCATGGTTTCCCAGCACCAGTCTGATAACTGTTTGGTCTGGCGGTAGAAGTGCTTGGGATATATTGAGCCATTTTAGCAGAAGCTTTCTTTTTAGACACCATACTCTTGATGACCTCAGAGATGCCCAGGTCTGGTCTACTGACATCCTTGCCCTTTGTATTAGAGTGGGTTGGAGGAATTTGAGAACATGCTACAGCTTTACTCTTGACTGAAGGGGCTGTAGCACCAGACACAAATGTTCCAGGATGGGCCATTGTATTTTCTCATGGGCACTAGCACCTTTGCTGCAAAAGCTGCCATTTTGTGGAACATCTTTATTGTAACATCCCTCAAACAACTAGACCCTTAAGAGTGGTCTTATCATGACTAGGTCATGACAAAATCCTAGGAAGCCGAAGAAGGCCAAGTTTACCTAAGAATGTAGGTGAGACCACTATGGTCTGCAAATAGTAGATTTTTGAACCCTAGTTTAAGATGATCATGAGGCTTCACCAAGACTTCAAGACCCCACCATGATCTCACCAATCCATTGTAAGGTTCCCTAACTAAGGACAATGTGCCCTAATAAAGCCTAACTAACCCTACCAGGATCTTCCTAGACTTAAAGTGGGGCCAATGGGTCACTAAGGACCCATGGAGGGCAATCAAAGTGGTTAAGTTGACCAAAGTCAACTCTAACCCTAAATGTGTCAAATTGACCTACATAGGGTCAACTGACCTTCCCTTAGCCAAGTGGATCCCACTAGTGTCCTCCTAACCCTAGGGTGAGGTCAAATGGTCACCAAGGACCCATTGGGGTCAACCAAAGAGTTTAGGTTGACCAAAGTCAACCCTAGCCTTAATTTGGTCAAAGTACCCTTCCTAAGGGCAAGTGACCTACAGTGTGCAAGTTGACCCTACCCAAGTACTTCTATACTTCAGGGTAGGCCCATGGGTCACCAAGGACCCATTGGGGTCAGCCCTAGTGGCTAATTTGACCAAAGTCAACTGTTGGGTCAAAGTGGTCAAACTAGCCTAAATGGCTAACTCAAGCCCAATCCAAGTGGGCTAGGCCTAGGCAAGTGTGGCCCATTGGTCTAGGAGGTGGTGAGACACATTTTGGGTCCACCAAATTCAGAAATGGGTGACTAGGAGAGAGAAAGAGCGAGTTACCCAAACTTGGAGGAGAGAGAAAGAGGTGCTTAATGGCCATCATGGCCATGGAGGCCCCATAACTCCCCCTTTTAATGGGGCTTTAACTCCTTGAAGCAGGGGAGGAGTTTTTCAGGAGGTGGCCGACCAATGGGGTGCTTAGCCCTTCAAATTTGGTGAAACCGAAATTGCCCATTATGGCCATTCATGGCCATTGGAGTTACACTCTTCCCCTTCCCCAATTGCGAATCTTAAAAGCATCACCAGGCAGAGGGGAGAAGGTTACAAGCTTCACCTGGAGGATTCAAGGCGTTTGACTGTGTTGTTGCAGAAATTCGATCGCCTCCACCACCGCCATGGCAACCCGGAGATCAGCACGCATCCAGCCCTCCCAACAGGTCCTCCATCTCTCCTTCTTCCATGGGTAGATCGTAGCAACTTTTAGGGCCAAGGTTCGGGCTCAATTGAGCCCGATCGGGAGAGCTTTTCTCCACATTTTTCCGCAAAAACTTACCTATCGGGTTCGTCGGAATAGGCTTCTCTGACGGCTGTGCCGCCGCCTGGCGTTAGCCACCACCTCAATGGAGGTGGTGGTGGCGATGGACGGTCAGGGAGGGGCCGGATGGACAGTGGTGGCGCTTGGAAACTGCTCTTGGCGGGTTGAATCATTGCCATTGGCATGCGGGGACGATGACGGGATGCTGTCCAAATGTGCGCCAAGATTTGTGCAGTATAAGAATTAAACTATAGGACTATATTATTACATTTTAATGAATCTGTCACACTTTTACTATTTAATGTTATAAAAATTATTAAAAATATTAGAGACTCTGTATGAGATAATGGTCAACATAACATTTGTAACCTTGTGGGTCTAGTTTACCGCAAAATTGGTTTGAACCAATTTGGGTGTCTGGTTTGACCAGGGCATCCATTTTGGTGGGGTCTATACATAGGGCTAGGCAAAAATTAAAATGGGTGCCCACAATTCATCTCTTGTCCAAATGACTTGAAATTTGGATAGGGAGTCACCCTAGTCCATCTCTAGTCTTGCCCAAAAATAAGAATTTTTGGGGACAATCTTTCTATAGTTTTGGAAATTATTTAATTTCTCTAGGGTAAAATAATTTAGGGACCAAATGACCGCCAAACTCACCCAAATTTTGGTGAGTGGTGCTTGGGGTCATTATAAAGATCTGGTTAAAATTTCATCTCATTTGGAGATGGTTTGAATTGAAATCATGCAAACCCTAGCCTTGCCATAATAAGGGTATTTTGGTCAAAACGTGCACTTTGGGATTTGAGTGGCCAAATCACCTCAACAAAGGTTGAAATTAGGGCCACTGACTTGGCATGGCTTTTAACACCTCCCCATGGAAGATGTGGTAGATTGGAATAGATTTTCCCTAAGACCTAAGACCAAACCTTAAGGAAGTGCTTTTGTGTCTTGTGAAGGGCATGAGGTCAAAGGACCTTGTATGGACTTGAAATTTGTTAGGGAGGGTACTAGTGTAGCTAAAGCCATCTGGTAAAAATCTTAGGGGATTTGGGAAAGGGTAGGCCCCACAAAACCCTAACCCTAGTTTAGGGCACAAACTTTGTAGTGCTAGAATAGGTTAGTAAAACTCCTTAAACAATAATGAAATTTGGGTAGTGTGGCCATAAGGATGGATTGAACCTCTCGTAATTTAATTGAGAATTTTGGGACATTAATTTTTGTACTTCCTTTATAAATGCATGAGTTAGCCATACTTATTTATATAGATATTATGATCCCACTGCCCATTGGAAGGTCATGAAAATTAGATAGAGGGAGTTTTAGATCTTATTGCTTATGTATGAATTTTATTAGAATTATTTAATGCATATTTGCAGTACCTACTTCACAAGCTCATTAACTTGGAAAATCGTTCGATAAATTGTTTAGAGATCATTACTTGCTAATAAATTATGCAACTTGACCTAGAGCATTTATATGTCCTTACAATCATCCTTGAATTTTCTCAGAATTTTTGGAAATATTTTTGCTGCACTTGCCTCCTAAAATTGATAAAAATAGGCTATATTCAAAATTAGAATTAGAGGCTAAACCTTGCTGAAAAATTGGTAGACTTTGGATTTTATGTTAAATTGTCATATTGAATTTATCATAAATTTTGTGGAGTATTTGCTTGTATGAAATAGGTGCTTCATGTTCAATTTGGGGTTTCTAGATTACTAGAATAATTAAATAAATTACCAGAGAAATTAGAAAAATTATGAAATTCTGGAATTAGGTTAAAAAGGTCATGACAACCCTTTATTGATTATTATAGGGATACTTGATGAATATTTTGAGTACCTCTCATTTTACACTTCATATAGCTTAGGTTAGTCTGAATTTAGTAAAACTGCAGAAATTATGTCGGAATATGAATTTGGGCACATGAGTTGGGGTTAGAGATTTTGCTGGTTTGGATAAATAAAAATGAGTTCATCATTGGAAGATAGGATGAGTAGAGTGTTGGATTGCCTAGTGTTAAGTGGTGCTCGGGATCGACGAAAGATCGTCTTTCCCGTGGGGAGGAAGTGTCAAATACTCTAGGGTTAGATCCAATACAGCAAGTAAGGGTTTGAGAAATTTGATAGCAACCAATAATAGTAAGTGTCTTGCGAAAGGGCGCTTTGGGCGTAATCTCATCATAGTTCTTAGTACCTTCGAGAGCCCTTCACGGGGAATACCTTGGGCAGTCCTGGGCTAACTTAAACTGTAGGTAAAACTAAAATACAAAGGTAACTAGTGTAACTAGGGGTTCACTTTCACTCACCTCGATGTCTCAGGATGTTAGGTTGGGTCACTCGGGCAGTAGGCTCGGTGGATTTGGGATGGGCAGGTTGGCCCGACGAGCTTTGGCTCGGTTGATGTTTATGATGGGCAGGTTGGCCCGACGAGCTTTGGCTCGGTTTTTGTTTGTGACGGACGGGTTGGTCCGGGGAGCCTTAGCTCGGTGGTTATACATCAAGGTTGTATGTGCATAAAGTATAAGGTGGTGGGTCTTCGGTATTGGAGAGTCGATGCACCGACACCAATACGTTGACTCAGCAAGTGTGGTTTAGCACTTGGCCAAATAAAGTCCGGTGCGACAGCCGACAAGAGTATGCAGGAGTTCTGCTTAGTGCACCAGCGTCGAGGCGTACGATAGGTCTGACTGGTAGTGCAATTACTAGTTTAGATGTGGGTGAGGCCCTACCCACCGCTTCCGTTTGCCACTACAGAGGTATCCTGGGAGGTTCGGTTCCAGAAAGGGGGAACTAAAGGTCTGTGTACACAGAGTCGAGTGGGTGAGTTGCACTTGCATGTTCACATCATGGCATAAATGTATTTCATTGCATAATCATTGCATATAACCCGACGCCTATTGTATAAGTGGTATGGGACGCTTATGCAATAGGCCCTGCAAAACGACCCCTTGGTTTATAAGTTCGTGCGAGCGCGCTTATAAGTTAAGGTTTTATTTCTGTAAATATAAATGTAGGATTGCTAGAAAACCGACACCCTATCGTATAAATTGGTATGAGACTTTTTATACGATAGGAGCCATGCAAAAGATCCCTTGGCTTATGTGTTTTCACATAAGTTAAGGTTACTTTTCATGTTCAGTCTTTTTACCTTCATTCTATCTTGTATACTATAGAACTGCTAGTTTAGTTTCACCGCCATCTGCTTATTTGTTATTCTCCACCTTCATGTCCTCTACTTTCCTCCTCCCCGCTCAGTACCTAGGAGCCATGGGGGAAGGGTCGGGGGATGATAGGGCTTAGTCTTTTAGACTAACGGTATTCGAACCACATCATTTTAGGGGACCATGGATCCCAACACGGAGGAGCAGCCTCGGAGGTCGGCACGCTTGGAGATGGGGCAGTCTACCAGAGTTTAGACGGCAGGGACTGTGAGTGCTGGTCTCTATTAGTTATTTTGGTTTTGCCTCCGCATCGAGTGATATGTAGTGAGGTCTTGATGTACTGGGAATGAGCCCAAGATTTGGTATTTTTTTTATTATTTCTATGGACACTCCCTTCGTGGAGTTTATTTACTATATGTGTGATTTGCGTGGACTTGCTTTATTATTTTGCTACAGTTATGATCGATTTGTCCGGCAGGATCAGTGTTTTGTAGTGATGACCTTCCCGGGCGCGAAGGTGTCACTGCAAAGAGGCGGTTCTGGGCCTAAGACCCCGGTGTTTCAAAAAAAATGGGGTCTTACAAGTGGTATCAAAGCAGACCTCGATTGAAAAGTAGCAGTCCACAACCCCTGGGTCACACCTGCGTAAGTTTAGTTTGGGGACAAACTAAGCAGTGGAAGTAGTGGTGTGCCCATATGGGCGATCACATGTAAATTGTCCACTTTTAATTAGGTTTTAGTCGGTTACTTACTAATGGAGTTTCTTACGCAGCCCCCAGCACAGCCTACGCCATAGGGCGTAGTCCAGCAGACTCCGAATGTTGCACCACCTCCCCCGGTCCCCACTCCGTTCCTACAGTCAGAGATGGGGCAGACTCTGACAGCTATCTTGGAGGCTTTTAGGGATTAAAAGGTTTCGGCTCCCCATCCAAACCCGGGGGCCAACTGGCTGAGTATATTTCGAGGACTTTCTTCCCGATCCTACTTGGGGACAGAGTCGTCCATTCAGATGGAGGAGGGGCGGGACATCATGTATGAGATGCTGACTAGTATACGGTGCCCGTGGGAGGAGAGGGTGCCCTTGGTCATCTCTTGCTTGGAGTCCCATGCCAAGAGGTGGTGGAAGACATCGCTTGACACGACGTTTGCTGACAGAGAGGTTGTAGAGATTGCTTGGGGGGAGTTCAGGGATGCAATGTTGGAGCATTTTGTTCCACAGTCGGCCAGAGATGAGTTGGAAGATAAAGTTCTATTGTTGAGACAGGGTAGCAAGACAGTGGTGGCGTATCATCTGGAGTTCAACCACCTAGCCCGATTTGCGGATTCATATCAGTTGGGTGAGGCAGGTTACACTAAGAGGTTCTATAAGGGCCTGCGAGAGGATCTGAGGGAGGCTCTACTATTCGTGTATGACGGGCCAATTCATCAGATATTGGAGATGGCGAAAAGGATCGAGGAAGATTGGCATACTACCCGAGGCCGGAAGCGGCCAACTGAGGATCAGGGTCGGGGAGTCAGAAATGATCAGCGGCGGGACCGCATCACAGATGGGAGAAGAGCAGAAGATCAGCCTCGTTTGGAGGTGAGACAGGAGAAGAGGGAACCAGTAGTGGTGGCCCCTCAGCCTCTCCAGATGCTGGAGGTGCAGAGACCCGGGGGTATGGCATATCACCCGCCAGAATGCTTCAACTGTCATCAGGTGGGGCATATCCAGAGGAACTGCCCCATCAGGGGGGCACAACCTCCAGCACCACTGGCTGCCCAGCCAGCTCAGTATTTTGGAGGCCGACCGAGGTCGTGGATGCCAGGGCAGAGAACGCAGGCAGGAGAGGGAGCAAGTGTATGCACTGGATCTGACTCAACAACGGAATCCGGAGCAAGTGATCGCAGGTACGCCAGTTAATTTTAAGTTTTCTCCTTCCTAGATAGTTAGAGTTATGGATATAGAACTGATGAACTAGGAAAGAAAACCATAATTAGATTTCTAAGACTTTAAACTACCCCAGTCATAGTCTTCATTAGCGGCATGCCATCCTATACATTGTTCTATACGGGTGCTTCACACTCGTTCGTGTCGGAAGCCTTCGTGGAAGGGCTGGAAGGTGTGGAGCGATTCACAGGCCTGATGATGAGGGTAGGACTACCAGATGGATCAGAGTTATGCACCACCGCCCGCTGCAACATGGAGGTGGAGATCGGCGGAAAGACATTTGAAGCGCCAACGACGGTCCTGAAGTTGTCAGTCTTTGACTTGATCCTAGGCATGACATGGTTGCATTGGAACCATGCTCAGATTGACTGCCTGTTAAAGAGGATTACTGTGAGGCATGAGGATTCCTTCATCATCATCGAAGGTATTAGACCTATTCCCCCTCTCTTGCTATCATCCGTGCAGGCCGTCAAGGCCCACTTGCAGGGGGAGGAAGTCTACGAAGTGCTGTTTGAAATGGCTGAGGCCAAGGATTCCATCTCGGATATCCTAGTGGTGCGAGATTTTGCTGACATATTCGCAGAGAAGTTTCAAGGGCTACCCCCGCACCGGGAGCAAGACTTTCAGATATAGCTGGTGCCGGGGGCTAAGCCGGCATCTATAGCCCATTACCGGATGGCCCCGAAGGAGTTGACAGACTTTCGAAGCCAACTTCAGGAACTAGTGGAAGACGGATTTGTCCGACCAAGCTCTTCACCATGGAGAGCCCCGGTGTTGTTCGTTAAGAAGAAGGACGAGACACTTAGGTTGTGCATCGATTACCGAGCACTGAACCGACAGACAGTCTGGAATACCTATCCATTTCCAAGGATAGATAAGCTGTTTGATTAGTTGGAGGGGGCGCATTTCTTTTCAAAATTGGATTTGAGGTCGGGCTACTACCAGTTACAGATCCAGGAGGAGGACATTCTGAAGACTGCCTTCAGTAGCAGATATGGGTTGTTCGAGTTTATCGTGATGCCCTTCGGGCTCACGAATTCACCGTCAGCATTCATGAGCCTCATGAATCGGGTGTTCGAGGCATATTTGGATGTGTTCGTCATCGTGTTTATTGATGACATCCTCATCTACTCGAGGACAGAGGAGGAGTATACACGATATCTGACGCTGACCCTAGAGAGACTGCGGGAGCACCAGCTTTATGCGAAGTTCAGCAAATGCTAGTTCTGGTTGAGGGAGGTGGCTTTCATAGGCCATATCATCAATGAAGCTGGGTTGGCAGTAGAACTGACCAAGATTCAGGCAGTTAGGGATTGGCCGCAGCTGAAGTCGGCCACAGATGTGCAGAGTTTTCTAGGACTTGCTGGTTACTACCGGAAGTTTGTGGAGGGATTTTCTCGTATTGTCCTTCCACTCACATCCCTGACGAGGAAAGATGTGCCCTTTGTTTGGACCCCGCAGTGCGAGGTGGCCTTCCAGGAGCTAAAAGATCTACTCACCTCAGCTCCTATACTTGCTCTTCCTTCGGGGAAAGAAGGATTCCGGGTCTACACCGACGCTTCCTACCAGGGCATGGGTGTTGTGCTGATGCAGAATGGTCATGTGATAGCGTATGCTTCACGGCAGCTGAAGAAGCATGAGCAAAACTACCCAGTTCATGACTTAGAGATAGGAGCGGTCATATTTGCTCTGAAAGTCCGGTGACACTATCTGTATGGTGTTCACTGCGACATTTACTCTGATCACAAGAAATTGAGGTATGTGGACACATAGAAGGAGCTGAATATCAGGTAGAGATGATGGGTGGAGTGTTGGAACACCCTATTACTAATTTGGGTCAGGATCACTATATCTCTAGGAATCTGTGTTTGACCTTCTGTATAGCTTAATAGGTCAATTAGAATTGAGTCTAAGGGTTAGAAGTCTAGGATTGGAAGCTGCCCTGAAGACCAAGTTTTTCTGTAGACCAAGTCTAATCGTCGAGCTCAGCACGACGATTCGTCGAACTCCGGTCGATGATCGTCTAGCTCAACTTCGACAGATCGTCGAGCTCCATTCGACGATCGCTGAGCTCAACCTCATAATATCATCGAGCTCCACTCGACGATCGCTGAGCTCAACTTCACAATATCGTCGAACTCCATTCGACGATCGGTGAGCTCAGGTCGACGATTTTAACTCTGCATTGGATCCTTATCTCTGAGCTCAGTTCGACGATCTTTGAGCTCAGATCGACGATTATTTTGCTGCTTGAATTTTCCAGTTCGCTGAGCTCAGCTCGACGATAGCAGAGCTCAGTTCGACGTTTTTAGTTATCTTTCAGAATTCAAATTCAAATCAGATAGAAGTTATTCTGCATTTAATTCAGAAGATCTGCCAGCCGTTTTCATTTACTTCTGGAGCAAGTTTCAAGGGATTTTTCAAGGAACAATTCAGTGGACTTTCCTTCAGAAGAAATTATGCAATTAAGGCTGTAATCAATGCAGACCAACGGCTATCTTTGACAGAGTGATATTCTATTCTGGCACAGAGAATAAAAGACAGAATGTTTTTGAATGAAATAGAGAAGAAATACAGAGATTGACAAGAAGAGGACACACAACTCAGAATACAGAGACTCTTTCAAAATATTCTGTCAACAAGAATTCTGAAGAACACTCATCAGAGAGATCAAGCTTTCAAAAATTCTTCAGCTCTCAAAGTGTTCAAGGCCAATATCATTTCAAGACTCCAGACACTCAACATTTCAGCTTGCTGAAATCATCTTTTGCTGGAGATCTATCTTTGAAGGCCTATCACCCTCAGCAAAGCTCATCTTCCTGAAGATCAAGGACTCAGGGGGAGCTTTGACATCAATCCACTTAGTCTTCTCAGTTGATTGAGAAAGAGAAGACTGTCATCACTCTCTCACCCCCACTCTGTAAAGGGTTTTTCAAACTCCCTTCAAAAGTTTGAATCTGGTTTTTGAGCACCTTGTCAAAAGCTCATTGGTGGCAAGACACCTGATCAAAAAATCTGATTTGGTTTTTGAGCACCTTATCAAAAGCTCATTGGTGCCCAGGACACCTGATCAACTCATCCTGCAGTGGATTCCTACCTAGGGTGGTAGAAGAGTGGATGTACCCAAGTTTGGGGAACCACTATATTTTCTTGTGTCATCTGGTTCTGCATGTTTTCTTTTTGTTTCTGGCCTAGATTTTCTTGTGCTTAGTTTCTGCATAGCTTACTTTTGTAATTAGTTGTATTTCTGCTTCCCTGCTCACACTCATTACAACAATTGTTGTAAAGCTTTGCAAAAGTTTTTCTTTGTGTTCAAAAAGCACCATATACTCTATTCACCCCCCCCCCTCTAGAGTATATCAGATCTAGTTTCCCCTTTCAATTAGTATCAGAGGGAGGTTGGTTAAACATACCATATCTGTTTGGTTGTACAGGCTAACACCTGAACCCCAAGATCCCAAACTAGATCCTTCTGTTATATTTTTTTATTAGATTTAGTTTGCACAAATCATGGCCCAAAACAAAGATTATGCTAGCACCAGACCTGCAGTGTGCAATCTGTCAAAGTTTGCACTTTGGAAAGCAAGGATTAGACTCTACATGAATTCTATTGACGAAGATATTTTTAATTCTGTTTTGACAGTGTGTCCAAGACCCCCAGAGAGCACAAGCACAAATGCTGTTCCACCTCCATCAGGAACAGATGCTGACATCAAAAAGTGGAAAGTAGCTGATGCCAAGACAATAAAGTGGAAAGTAGCTGATGCCAAGACAATGAACATTCTAGCTCAGACAATGTCAGATGACATTTTTCAAAAGGTAGCTGAATGTAATTCAACCAAGGAGATTTGGGACAAGCTCTCAGAAATAGTTTCAGGTTCAGCTGATGAGAGAAAGGACAGAAGATCTCATCTCATCTCCCAATATGAGAACTTCAAGAATGGAGAAACTGAGTCAGTGGGAGACATGTACAACAGACTGAGTCTAATTGTCAGTGAATTGAGGACATTAGACAAAGAGATCTCACTGACAGAACTTAATGACAAGATCCTAATGTGCTTTCCCAGCACTTGGGATTCAAGAATCTGGCCAATTAAAGATGCCAGAAGTCTGAATGAGATCACCACTGAAGCATTGTTGGGTAAGCTCAAATCTTATGAGCTACTCATCAAGAACAGAGAGGAAGAACAGAAGGCTGCTTCACCAGCCACAAGAAAGGAGAAGACCATAGCATTCACGGCAACTGAGGATCTGCCTGAAGAAAAAGGAACAGGCAATGATGAACTTCTTAGCTTGTTGGCCAAAAGATTCTATAAGATGGCCAGAAAGGATTTCAGAAGAAGATCATACAAGGAGCAGGGCAAGCCAAGGTATGACAAGTCCATTGGCAATAACAAAGACATTATTTGCTTTGGTTGCAGGAAACCAGGGCATATAGTTCCTGACTGTCCAGAAAACAAGAACAAGGACAGAAGGGACAGAAAAGAAAGAAGAAAGGAGAAAGACTCCAAAAGGAGTGGCAATAGCAAACCCTCTTCCAGCAAAAATAAGCATACAAGGAAAGGATTTGTTGCTGAATCCTGGAGTGAGACTGAAGAGGAGTCAGAAGCCTCTTCCAGCTCCAGTGATGATGAGGATGATGCAGAGGAAAAGGAGTTCTGCATGATGGCAATCAATGCCTCACAACACAACTCAGAGGAAGAGGAGTCAGAGTCAGACTCAGAGACTCAACCTGAAGAAGATCAGGTAATCAGCTCTTTTGATTTTACTTCAGAAGATTTTAAATCTGAATTTAAAGCACTATGTTTAGACCTGCTAAAGTCTGAGAAAGAGATCATCTCTCTCAGAAATCAATTATCTGAACAAAATGTT